>CAJVGC010000001.1:14402022-14474538 GCA_910822075.1 Senecio squalidus
GGGTCTATATTATTATATAAGAACATAATAATATAACAACTAATTAAACTATCTTGGTATTAATAGGCAATCCGTGATTCCCGGCTTTCATATTCCGACCAAGTTTCCAAGTTCTCGTTCTCTTCACAATCCGTGAGTTACAACCCCTTGTTTTATATATTTTACATGAATTTGGGGGAAACATAAGATTAATTGCATTTGAAAACCTTATGAAACGAATTGCAATATATCGAACTTTGACTTTTGACTTGTTAAACTTTGGCTTTTGACTTGATAAACTTTGACTTTTGAACCTATAAAATATTTGACTTTTGGGACGTACTTAGACTTATTTTGAACGACTATTTGAAATCTTATGCGTAAAATATTTGACTTTACTTAGACTTATTGTGTCACACCCCGCTAAAGCGGAAACACGGGGCGTGAGAGCTGGAATATCATTACACGGTCATAAGCAAATATAAACGATTTAAGTCATTTCCATAAAGAAATTTAAATGGTTCAAGATACAATATTTCAAAAGCAACCAAGTAGTTCACGATTTAACTTAAAGTACAAATACAAGTTTGAAACAAGAGAATTCCCAAAATATGAAGGTCTTTCCCAATAAACGCCTCACGTGACCATATCGACCCTCCTTGCCATGCATTCCGGATGCTTACATTAATTTCCTGAAACATAAGATAAAGTGTCAACTACAAAACGTAGTGAGTGAGTTACAGTTTAGAGTTTGATAGGGTTTCCAAAAATAGACGTTACCAGAAATAGAAAGTTACCAAAAATAGAAGTTACCAAAAATAGAAAGTTACCAAAAAATAGAAAGTTAATGGTAAAAGTTTATAAGTAAGCGAGTAAAGTGAGTAAATAAGTAAACTCGCATAGTAGTAATAGCGAAAACCAGGCGCTAAAAATAATGTTTAAGCGGATACAGGCGCTAAAATAGTGTTAAGCGGGATCAGGCGCTAAAATAATGTAAAAGCGGGATCAGGCGCTAAAATAATGTAAAAGCGGGATCAGGCGCTAAAATAATGTAAAAGCGGGATCAGGCGCTAAAATAATGTAAAAGCGGGATCAGGAGCTAAAATAAAGTATATGCGTATGGGATATGTGTTTAACTTAACTAAAGGTACCTTGTATCAATCGCTTGGCATAATATAAGTAGTAAGTATACACTAAACCGATTGTATGGTCGAGATGGCAGCCCAAAAATATTTAAGTAAGTAATTCAATAAGTGAGGTAGTAATATGTACTTGGGACGCTAACCCTGAGTAAGGAGTGACCCCTCCTAAGTATCGATACCCATATGACTAACGGCTATTGCTAATAGTGTATAAGAGAGAGAGAGACTAAAACGGGCATTTAATTAAGGATACTAAAAACATTCAAGAGATCTTACGGGCTTATATATCCATCAAGGATTGGTTACTAACAAGCATCCTAGTTTAGTTATCCTGCTAAGGCATTAACACAAATACGCATGATAGTTTGTAAGATTCAAGTTAAAATGCTTCATAGATTCAAAGTTTAAAACGAGATTCAATAAATACCAATAATTTGCAAATAGTGTTTATAAGTTACAAAACATGATCTTATGCTTCCCCCAAATAATGTTGAAAAGTATTAAAAGTAAAACATAGTGGGGATGTAACTCACGGTATGCGAAGAGAATGGAACTCGGAGTCGGTCGGAAATGAGCCGGGAATCACGGAATGCCTAAGAATTACCAATATAATTCAAAAGTTAACTTCTTATTAAGTGTTTTATGTATAGGAGATATTGTGTGACTTTTGTTTGTAAATAATGGTCAAGTCAAATATTGTTCCGAAAATTTGGTCCGAAGGGATTAACGTTGAGTTTAGTTTGAAAGTTTATTGTTTTTGGTTATTACATCTCGAGTGCTTTTGCTTACTGAAGTGGTTTTATAATTGCTAGGGAAATTTGGGCAGCGCTTCCGCGCCCAAATTTCATGTCCAAAAATTACACCACCACTTCCGTTCACAAATCACCTAAAACACAATAATACATATAATATAGTCCAAAATAGTCCAAAGAGTCCAAAGTGATTCACCAATGTTATTAATATTATTTATCTCAGTCTATAGTAAATAGGGTAAAAGTCCAGAATGAAAACGTAAACTTAAAACGAGTAAAAACGACGATTTCCGGGTGAACAGCAGCTCGGTGCTGCGCACCTGGGCACAGGTGCGGCGCACCTAGCTGCTGTCCGTTTCCCGTTTTGTGTTTTTCTTGCTAAAAACGTTTTGTGACTTAAGGATTTCGACATGCAACCAGTAGGTACTTTATAAAATAGTGTTTTCACCGATTCTAAACAACTTTCAACCACAAAATCATAGATCTAAGTATTATTTAGATAAAAATCGTTTTTGTATGGTAATAACATAAATCTTTACAAATACTCGTTTTTATTGTTTAGATTGAACATGCAATTAGTAAGTATCTTTCAAAACTTCATTTTAACAGTTTCTAAATTATTCTTATTTACAGATTCGTGGATTTAAAGGGTTTTTCGATTAAAAACGTTTTTGACCATAAAAAGTCAAAGATTTGTATAAAAACTCATTTTTAACCGTTAGATCTTACATGCAATTGATTATTTGTGTATAAATAGTAAAGAGAAAGTAATCTACCGAAAGAAAAGTTTGGATGAAGAGTTTTGGTCGGATTGAGCTCCAAAAATCTTTACAATGGTGGTCCTTTTCGAAATCTTTTGGTTTCCTTTAGCTTCTTTGGATGTTATGAACGATTTGTATGGTTAAAAATGGGGTTTAGGTTGCTGTAAATCACTGGAGAGGATGAGTTCTTGAGAGAAAGTTTGGGAGAAAATGTTTATGTGTGTGTTTTAAGTGTGTGTAAAAGGATTTAGTAAAATGAAAATTAAAAGGGAAAATAGGTGTAGTAATGATAATATGCTCTTGGAACACTGGAATGCAGTAATTAGACGTTTTTCATTGGTCAAAATGGGTGGTGAGTGTGTAAAACGAGAAAAGGACTAAACTTGTAACATTTTTGAAAATCTGGAGCCAGGTGCTGCGCACCGGGCAATTTTTCAGCTTCAAGATTTTTCGTTTTTGCGTTATTGCTTCGTTGGACCTTTTTGTTAATTGAGAGTTCTTAAGTATGATTTGTTATGAACTTAGGAAAGTTCAAAAAGTGATTTTATTGGTATTAGGACTTATAATTTGATTCCGGAGATTATTCCGACACAAGTTCCGACAAAATACGGATAGAGCAATTACGAAGTTAGAACGATACGAACACAATAAGGTAACGAAAGATTCGAACTAAGGAAGTAATTGGAGGAATTTCCCGAACTTGGGACGATTGTCACACGAGTGAACATGATAAAGGAATAACTAGAGAATTTTGCCGATAGAATGACCGAACGAGTTCCTGATTTTTAGACGGTTGTCACATATTGGCTCGCTCTCTTTTGACTAAACTAATCATTGATGCCTGTATGCGTACCAACCCTTGATGGAACTATAACACGATCTTAAGTGATGGACGTACGACTCTCTCGATTTTAAAAATAAAGTTTACTTAGTGCCCGACTGTTTTAGACTTAGACTTTCACACTATTAACTACTTAGCCGTATAGTAATTATGGGTATCGTTAGTTAGGAAAGAACCGTTCCTTGCTTAGATGGCAGTCCAAGTACATATTACTGAGTTCTGAATAACTTTCCGTTTGAGAGGCGGGAAGTTGGGGCCGACACGGTTGGATAATCGGATTAGTGTGAACACTTAAGTTATAGATGCGAAGAGGTTGATACAAGAAAATCTAATTAGTTACTTACGCATAAACTTATGAATTTTTAGCGGTTGATATACGCTTCTACTATTTGACTAAATTTGACTTTATTTGGTCTTTGCAAACTTAGGGCACCAGTCCGCCCATTACTTGGACTTTAAAGTATATGAATTTTAAGCGACTTTTCTCCGCTAATCTCCTTCTTGGAAACTTTTACTTTTATATACTTTATTTATATTTTGTCGACTATTTAAACTGTAACTCACTCACTACTTTCGTAGTTGACACTTTATCTTATGTTTCAGGAAATTAGTGTAAGCATGAGGTGCATGGCATGGACGGGTCAAGGCGGTCGTGTGAGAACTTCTTTGGGAAAAACTTGGCCATTTGTTTTGGGGAATTTTTAATGAAACTTTTTAATCGTGTATCGATGTACTAAATTAATGTGACTTGGTCGTTTTGGTGAATTTGTAAACACTTTTATTTTAATTAATGACTTGATTACCGTTATGTTTTATATGACATGTGTAAAGATTTTCCAGCTCTTCACATTCCGTGTTTCCGCTTTAGCGGGGTATGACACTTCTTGGGCATCGATTTCCACATCAAAAGTTGAGGTATCATGTATTCCTAGAATATCCATGAAAGTAACATCATGACTTGTTAACAAATGATCTGTGAACATCAAACAAAATTAACTGATTTAGTAAACGCTAATGTTAGGTAATGTGATGGTTCTAAACTATTTGGTAATGGGTTAGATAACTCTAAGAGTAAAAAATTTGATTCAGCAAAATCACACATAATTTGAAAACACACAATATGATAATGATGTGAATTTTTTTTAAGTTAAAAATGGAGAACAAAATTGTAGGAAGATTATAACATATTGTTCTTATAATGACAACCCCTAATTTATGATAAACAACCCTAATTATGAATCAAAAACACAATAAATTACCTTGTTCTTTAGGGATTTCCATAATAGCAGTTGATGATTGATGAATTTCCATATCTTCCACAATAGTAAGATCAGTGTTGGTATAAACTTGATCCAAAAAAGACATTGTAGGGAATAGCATATTAATTTGCAAAAGTGTGATGTATGATGGCATCGATCATACTGTATATATAGTATACCAAAAGAGCATAATAAAGAGCAAATAATATCAATATCACCCAAATTATACGATTTGATATGCACTAACACTGGTAACCAGAAAGCTTTTAAACGGCTGGAAGAAGAGATTATAAACGGTTCACGTATAACTAATAAGAGAGATAAATATTACTTGGTGATAAGTAATTATTTGGGAAAAGTCATATATGCCCTTAAGCTTTTAATGAAAGATGTCATATTATAGACTTATTTTACTTAATTTAGGTTTAACATTATTTTATAAGAACTATATACTATATCTATATATATATATATATATAATATATATATATATATATATATATATATATATATATATATATATATATAAGAAGGATCGGCTGAGATATGAATTTTTGGTGAGACGGTGAGAAAAGACATTGATTCAACATATTTCTCTTTTGATTCAAAGTTTTATATTTTTAAAAATATCATTTTTATGTAGTAATGATTAAATACATCCATAAAAATACTTATTATATTACGGATTCTAAATCCGATTCATAATTTCAATGAATTTTGTTTCTCGAAAAATATTGAATCAAAATTAAAATCAGTTGAATAAATGTGTTTTCTCATGTTTTCTTACAAAAAATACATTTTTCTCATCGGATCCATATATATATCATAATAAAAAAAACTACTCTTATTCTAAGGTTATTATTAATCTTTATCCATGCAAAGAGCGATTTCAAATAATAAAGTAAAAAATGTTATTTAAATTATAGAAATTTATAAAACAATTTAGCCAAAACAGATCAAAAGAATACAAAAACTAAAAACAAGATACAAGAAACTTTATTTCCTACAATAGGTAATAATGAATACAAACACAATGATACTTTATTGAGATATGAGATAATTCAAACATTACGATGAGAATTTATTGAAACATGATTTGGCGGTTATAAACGCCACAAACACGAGAGAGGCAACCTTATTTCATTTAAAAGACATATAACGATTAGATTTCGAAGTATGATATGTCAACAAAATCTTCAACGGTTGGCGGTGGTGTATTATAACTTTGGGTAACCAAATCGACATATTCACTGTTCTTAAATCCCCTGTATACTGGTTTAATTCCGACTTTCTTAGTAAGTTCCTCCAATGGCTCTACCCACTTTTGTGGTGCAAAGTTATAGGCAAAATCTATAGCAAGTCGCTCATTTCCATTGTTTTTGAATGCTCTATGTGTCGCAGTTAAATATTTCTTATTGCTCAAAACCTGTAAATATCACCTTATATTATTTAGAACTTTAACACTAAAAAACTATATGTTATTGTTTATATATATATATATATATATATATATATATATATATATATATATATATATATATATATATATATATATATATATATACATATATATATATATATATATATATATATATATATATATATATATATATATATATATATAGGATCTGGATCCGATAAGAAATGCATTTCCTGTGAGAAATGTGAGAAAAACACATTGATTCAACATAATTTCCTTTTGATTCAAACTTTTCGAAAAAAAAAAATTCATAGAAAGTGTGAATCGAAGTTAGAATTCGTAATATAATAACTATTTTTATGGATATATCGAATCATACCTACATAAAAATGATATTTATAAAAATATAAAACGTTATATCAAATGAAAAAATGTTGAATCAATGCCTTTTTTTACATTCTCACTAAAAATCAATTTCTCACCTGATCATCTATATCTCTCTCTCTCTCTCTCTATATATATATATATATATATATATATATATATATATATATATATATATATATATATATATATATATAAACAAATGTTACCTGCATAACGTCATCAATGATGACAACCAAGTTTCCTTTCTTAGGAATAATTGGAATCCATTCCCCCTTAGCGAATATCTCCAAACCACAAACATCGCCCTGGAGGATGATTGTTAACACGTTTGAGTCTTCATGATCACGAATGCCGATGTTATCGGTTTCTTTTGATAAAGTATAGTGCATTGGCATCATGAAATCCCAACATCGGTCATTGTTGTAATTCTTAAGAAAATTTGGCGGGAGCCCTAAGGAGTCGTTTAAGATTTCCTCCAATATTTGTGAGGTCTTCACAAAAAAGTTGAATACGTCGTTAAATGTTTCCCTACAAATTAATGAATGACCTTATGATAATTTGTAAATAATTTTATTAAAGACTATATTTACGTGAATACTAAATTTACAATAGCACATAGTGCTTATAATGTAAATTAACAAATTATCTTGATATTTATGACAAATAAGGCAATTTATAATTTTATCTCCGCTTAGAAAATAAATTGTGTTTTTAAACTCTTTTAGAATTTTGAGGTAGTTAGCTAGAGATATTAAACCTTATTTGTTAGGATAAATTTAACGATTCAACGAATAGTTAAAAAAAATAAGTTATATTATATACTAAGTTTTGGAAAGATTTAATAAAGTTGAATTTGATAGAGATGGATGGTCATTGAATGCATGAATAGAAAAGCTTGGGTTTGAGTCTCCCTCCTTACACCTTTTTCATTTTTGTTTTGTATATGACATGTTTACTGTTTTGTATAATAATCAAAACAACAGGTAGACAATTCTTTTAATTTTGTTTTCATGAGTTTATATATACTTCAAAAGAAAAGACTTTTAATTAATTTGATGTCTCTAAATATTCTTTAACTTCTACATGTTTAAAGTTGATAATTTATCTAATATAATAAATATTACTAACTTTTTGTTAAATTTGATATTTATTGGCTACATTAGTTATATGGGGAGTGTTATTGTGAAAAATCCCAAATTTTTAAAAAGTTAAGAAAGTATTGTAGGAGTGAAATGTAAAAACTTTGGGAAAAAGTCGAATTTTTTTTGACAAAATATAAGAAATGGAGAAACGACAAGTAATTTATCTCAATGAAAAACAAACTAAAACGAAAGTCGTTAATTTAGATGCTAAAACCTATTATTTGATATTATGATTACTGTAATTTTCAATTTTCATTTTCAACTTATATTCATAAGACAAATTAAACGGATCTATACTTCTAACTATATGAACTAAAATCTATAGATACTAATATTTTTATCTATCTATATTAACTAAATATATAAAATATTACCTATATTCAGGTTGAATATCAGGGACACCATTGTACTGTTTATCCGGAGCATACATAAGAAGATACTCATAGTCATGATATATGCCATCTGACAGTTTTCCGTAGCCTGTACCAGCCATATCCAAATCTTTCTTAGTAGAATTTTTTTTCTCCTCATCTGATTTGGAAAAAAATGTCTTTGTAAGACTTAATAGTTTCTCGCACTGATCAAGATGAGGGTTCTCAATCTGAAAGGCCCCAAGGGTGGCACATGCATCAGCAATGGTATCCATAACCTGTTTTTTGCAAGTAACATCTCCACCTTTCAAGAAAGGTGTGAGATCGACAGTGGGAAGAACGGTTGAAGTAGCTTGAGTAGTTTTTTCCATGGTTACTTATTTGTATCTTACAATTGCATTTAGTTTGTGTGGCTTCTTAGCTGATACCTTGTCTTCTTTATATAGTGTCTTACATAACAAATGCTCAATTTGAATAATTCAAAATATAAAATAAAATGTTTTGATTTCACTTTTTAAAATAAGTCCAATACGTATCACGTGTTACTGGTTACTTTACAGAGTAGTGCCCTTATTCAAAGTTGTAGCTCTCATCAAACTTTTTAATTTTGAACCATTAAATAAATGTTATTTAAACGGAAGTATTTAATTCAAACCGAACTAAGTACACAAACAATTTAAAATTTTAAACTAGTTTATTAGTATTTGTTCCACGTGAGTTACTAAATATTCAAAAAAAAATAAAAAATACACCATCTATGAAAACTAGGTGTCTTTGTTTATGAATATGAATAAACACTACAACGATGCATGTTTAATTCATAGATTAGTTCTTTTAATTTTTTGTATATATTCATCAAAACGAGAACCTTGTTGACGTTCACATGACTTGTTTCATGGTTAAAACATAAAAAAAATGTAAATTCCTGGATGTTAAGATTGTGTACACAGTTCAATAACCAAGAATTCAAATATAACTGGTCACAAAAGAGTTGGATATGTTACTCATATTATTAAATAAAATGTATGATTATAAAATATGGGTTTTTAAATCAAATTTTACATGTTTCTTCTTATTTTTTAAAAGATATAAGTCGGAAATATTGTCTGCAATCTGCATGTGGTGGTTATTGAAAAAAAAAACCATGTTTTATATATGGCTCAATTCCATGCATAAATTTGGCAAGTCAATGAAGCTAAACTTGTTGTCACCTATATATACACATGTGAATAGTATTTATATTATTATGGTATTTTAAGGTTAATTATTAAATTAAAAATATCAAGTAATATCAAGGTTATAGATAACGCAAAGAGTGGCGTGACGGCATGAACAAGCCTCAAGCTTCGTAAGAAATGGCGAGACATGACGTTTTTCAAGGCGTGAAAAAGCGGCAAAATATTAATATATTTTATAATTTTATATATACTTTTATATATATTTTTACTATTATTAAGTTATATCAACACCAATAAATTATAAAAAGTTAATAATTTCATATATCAATATACAACTAATGTAAAATATAGTAACCAAGCTTTACAAAGAAGTTATCCATCATTTCGTGTCGGCTACTCCAAGTCTTGAGGAACGGCGAGACATGGCGCCGCCATGGCGGCTACTCCAAGCCTTGAGAAATGGCAAGACATGGCGGTTTCATGACGGGTTATTTAGAACACTGAGTAATATGATTGTGTGCATGTGGTAGGTTGCTCTTTCGCATTAATTATTGAAGAAGCAAAAATTGTTGTCACCTATATATACCACATGTTTTATATGTGGCTCAATTCCCATGCATGAATTTGGCAAGTCAATGAAGTGGCCAGGAATTCCTCTACCATTTGGAGGTCACCTAACCTTTTTATATCATTAGACCTTCTTTAATTATATATCCTATTTTTAAAGTATCAAAATATTTTTCATGGTTAAAATTAAAAAATGAAAATTCCTGGATGTTAAGATTGTGTACGCATTTCAATAACCAAGAATCCAAATATACCCGCACACAAAAGAATTGGATATATTACTCATATTATCCTATATATTAAATCTCATCATTTTTTTAAAATCTGTGCCCAAATTGGGCTTTAACCCGATTTTTTTGGGCTTTCATTTAGTGGGCTTTTTTTTATTGTTTTTTCCTTGCTGCGTCACTTTGCTCTGTTTCTTAGCTTAGCACGTGTCCTTCTTCGTTGTTTCCATTTTATCAATGGCTTTATGGAGTCCACAATTGCAAAGATTTTTACTCAACAACTACCATGTCACAACTACCATGTCAGTAAGATCTATTTGAAGAAGACGAGTTACAAGAAAGTGGAGTAGAGAAAGCAGTCGCCGGTGTTGCTTAGCGATTGCGATTGATGCTCCTTCTTCAATTGGATATTTTACTCATATTATTAAATAAAATGTATGATTATGAAATATGGGTTTCTTCTTATTTTTCAAAAGATATAAGTCGGAAATATCTTAACTATATTATAAAGAATTTCTTCAAATTTCTTAAATTTTTAAATTTTAAGTAATTGAAATTGATAATCTATCCTTATTATACATTTAATAAATTTATCATTTAAAACAATTTACAATTAGTGACATTTCCTTAATTACAACAATAATTAATAAATAATAATAACTATCTTTATCTTTATCATTATTAATATATAAAACATTTTCACTTTTTATCAAAATTTTAAATTTTTAATAAAGTATAATTAGTAATATATCCCTTAATGAATATAACATATAAACTAATCTTAATTTCCTTTAATTAATTCGATTACTAATTTCATAAAAAAATATGCATCCATATAAAATAAAGGCAATTCAAATTAATTGTTATAAAATTTGTATTCATGTAACCATTATTTTTTAACTTTAAACGTTATTTGATAGAATAAATTTTCAAATATTTGATTTATAATCTAAATTTTATAAACTTAGTTGACAGTGTTGTGGTTTGTGTTGATCTATAATTCTAGGAAGATGATTATCATCAAAAGTTTATATATTCTTCTATTGGTCACCAATAAGTCTTAATACTAATAAGCTGAGTAGTATTACATTTGATACTTCTAAGGTTAATAAACCTTGTTACCATATTGATTATCCTTCATTACAACATTCGAAAATATGTGTTACCATATTGGATTCATGTAAACAGACTAAATTTGAATGACTTGAATGAAAATATTTTCTTCGGGTTGAAAACCATAACAATAAACGATTAGAAAGTGTAGTGTCTGAATGGATTTTTAATTGTTGTTGCATCGTTGAAGGAAAATTAGTTTATGTTTATGGAAAACATGGGTTTATACGGGAATACTATTCAAGAAATATATTTAATTCTGTTTTTGGCCGAACGTGAAATTATTAGACGTCACTATTAAAAAAACAAAATGACATGAAAATTAGACTTTTGTTATGTTCGCAAATGATCTTAATCTTCACATGAGTCGAATTATCCCAATGGGTTGAATGATCCGAACAAAAAATATTCTGCGAGTGTGTTTGTTTCACGAAATCTATAAAAAAAATTGAGTGAATTTGAATTGAATTGGGAAAATCGATCATATGACATAATAATTATTATCGATAAATGGTCGAACCATAAATTGTTACCACAACATTCTTTTTATATTGTCGAAGTGCCGAACTTTAAACTATTACAGTCCATATATATGTAACGAGACAAATGATATTACCATAAAATCATTACCCCACTATAAATTGTATAATATATATTTTTTCATCCGCTGTATTACACGGATATCATACTAGTATGATTATAAAATACAAGTTGTCATATCAAAATATCAAGTTATATGATTGTCTGCATGTGGTAGGTTGCTTTTTCGCATTAATTATTGAAGAAGAAAAAATTGTTGTCACCTATATATACACATGTTTTATATATGGCTCAATTCCCATGTATAAATTTTGCAAGTCATTGAAGTGCAGTGGTAGTCTAGGATGATAATGAAGGTAGGTCATAAAACAATTTAGACGACAAAAAGTAATGGATCGAGCGGGGTAAGAAATGTTAAACGGGTCGGGTCGAAGATTACTACGAATATACATAAAATAAAAGTAATATCGATTAACAAACAATACAATGCTTAAGTAGTTAAGTCACAATATTTCATATAAGTTTATGTAAGGCGTATACGTTCCACGAATTTTAACAATAAATATGAAGATAAGTAAAATCGTGTTTACTTAACATGATATTGTCAATGTTGTTTGCTAACTTTAAAATAAAGTGTATGGTTCATATAACATAATTAATAAACTTGATAAATTTTCAAGTTTATAATTTTATTGTGTATTTATGAGTTTTAGTCACATATTTGTGGTAAAATGAAATATGAATACTATTACTCAACAAGAATAATTGTTATGATTAAAGAATATTAAAAGATAATTTTAGAAAACATAAAGGATTGTTTGTAAATTGTGTTGGGTGAAATACCTTGGCCAAAAAAGATTTAAGATTCAACATCACAGAAGGGAGTAACCACTGCACTAGCACCATCTTTTGTTATAGTTATGTAAAACACATATCTTAGCCAGGTCCTTCTAATTTTTTTAGATATGTCCTACGAAAAAAGTCTACATCGTTTCTAAACGATTCGAAAATTAAGATAGATCTGAGAACCTGCCTTAGCTGATACTAAACTCGCCCCTGTTGAAGTGGCTAGGAATTCCTCTACCATTTCCTATTTTATGTGAAGGTCACCTAACCTTTTAATATCATTAGACCTTCTCTAATTATATATTCTATTTTTAAAGTATCAAAATATTATATATAAATATTAATATTCTAAAATTTAATCCATCTTCAATCATATAATGTCTTGAATTGTAACTTTACGTTATATATATCTCTTTTAATTTAGTTATTTGATTTATTTCAGTATATTTTATTTATTTATTTATATAACATCAGTTGTTTTGTTTTTGTATAAACAAAATCTAAGTATAAAGTGGGGAGAAAAAAAAATATAAATCATCAAAAGGAAATAATCAAATTGTTTCTTTGAAAAATGTTATTATACTAGGAGATATCATTGGTCTTGTTTTTTATTCTCGTAACTTTATTGAGTTCTTCGCTTTTCCTAATTTGGATAATAGCTCAAAAAGATAAGAATATGAATAACACGTTCTTCTTTTCATAAATTATTATTATCATTTTCACTTTAAATCAATTTAGAAAAAGAATAACCTAATGAATAGTAATTATATTATTTTAATATTTTAAGGTTAACTATTAAATTAAAAATATGATGGTTTTGGATGTGACTTTATCTAATTATAGATTTTCTTAAATTTAAATTGAGATTTTAATGGCTTAAAATATATGTTTGTGTCTTTATGGAACAAAATAATAATAATTACATTGTTTATTTTCTCAAACTACAATGAAAATATGTAGAAGTTATAAGGATGGAGAAAGATGTACATTTCCAGTTTTATGAATTTATTTTATATGTAACTATTTAATCTTTATAAGTTATTTAAATATATAAATACGGAGATGATGAAATGATGGGAACAGTCAAGAGGATGTGTTTGTGTTTGTGATTTTCAATGGTTTTGTTTAGATTTTAAAATCAAATTCAATATCACAATGAATGTGATTTGATTATGAGAAATGATATACAAACAAAAACTTTACAAAATCTTATATACAAAATGAGTTGTCATTTTGTGAATGGTGAAAAAGAATATGAGAGATAATGAGTGTTTTTATGTGATTGGTCACATATCAATAACTACCCATTTTGTATGTAACCTTTTGTAAATTCTTTGTATGTGTAGCATTCCTCTTTGATTATATCTTCTTGCCTTTTTACATACAAATTTTACATATAAAAGTTTGGTTAGCTTATGAACATATATCATATATGTATAAATAAATCCCGTTGTAACTCGCGGACATCACAAACCTTGTTATTAATAAAGGGTAAATAGAAATGACCAAGAAAATTCACCAATATTTCATATGAGACCCTCACATCATACACCCACAAGAAATGGTTTTGGATGCTTTTTCATTGAGTTATCTAGGATGGATTTTACTTTTTATTTCGCCAATTATACCTCCACTGTAGAGAGTATATATGTTTGTCGCGGTAGAGCTTGTACCAAGTTTTAGAGTTGGTAAAATGAAAATTAGATGGGTTTTATATTTTGAATAAATGACAATGGAACAACAAGATATTATGTGTCTCATAAAATTGATTTATCTTGTAGTATGTTCAATGTAGTTAACATTATCTATAACATTTAGTGTTTAAGTAATGATTGACGAGTTTAAAAGATTTAAACGTCACTTTTTTGAATTTCCGTTAAGACAGTGAACCTGACAAATTCTTAACGAGTCTAAGGTAACGAAGGAGGTGACCCAAAGAAGATAGAGGGGTATTTATCGCTATTTGCATTGAAAGGATTGTGTGCGTAAATAATGATTTCCCCTCTCACCAATGGTTAGAGGAGTATTTATAGGCGTGAATTAGGGCTTCCCTTTTGCGCTGGCTATAAGTCACGGGCTTCCAAGAATGTATCATTTACTTACAGCCCATAAGTTGATAGTGACCCAACAAGCCTTTTTGGTCTTGAGCGTGAATCATTACGAGGCTATAAACTCGCTAAACTAAGGGTTACTTATTGGTCAAAAAATTATAGGTGGGCGACTAAGGCTTAACTATTGAATGTTGTTGAGCATTTTTTCGAGTGCCAAGCCAGGTTGTGGATAAGCCACTTTAATTAGCCGACTAAGCAAGATTAAAATCGAGGAGGCTAGCCGGGTGGCCTAGCGTGCCCGACAATCCTAGCCGACAACATAAGTTTGTGACCGAGTTGTATAGATATGAACTAACAGAGAGATGAATGAATTATTTTGTATGTTTACTGAGGTGAGATACATTGACTTAAATACACATAGAGTTGCAGACTAAAGTGGAGAGTAGTTGGAGATTAGCTCTCCTATTAGTTCTCCTATTCCTATGCTATACATATTGACTATTCAAAGCACACGTTTACAATGAGAAGATAAATATACACAATATTAATAATAAAACACATGCTATTACCCCCCGGCAAGCTCAAGAGCGGGTCGAACTTGAAGCTTGGAACGCAGAAAAACAAATCTGTCTTTTGCCAAAGGTTTGGTGAAGATGTCGGCTATTTGATCAACGGAGGAGACATGGCAAATTTGCAATTGACCAGATTCAACTTGTTCTCTAATAAAATGAAAATCCAAGGCTATATGCTTGGACATTGTGCTGATCACGGGATTCTTTGTCATAAAAATAGCACCTAAATTCTCACAGATTAAGAGTGGGGAAACAGTGAGAGGTGCACAAAGATCACTGATGAGGAGCTTAAGCCACATGAGTTCAGCTGTTGTATAAGCTAAGGACCGATATTCAGCTTCGGTACTCGAACGCGCAACCACTTTTTGTTTTCTGGATGTCCAGGTAATAAGATTCGCCCCATGAAAAATAGCGAACCCGTATTGAGAACGGCTATCATCAATATCAGAGTTCCAGCTCGAGTCAGAGAATGCGTGCAGTCCTTTGGCTTTTGTTGGTTTGAAGTGGAGACAGTGATGTAGGGTGCCTTTTAGGTATCGAAGTATTCGTTTGACAGCTTGCCAGTGAAGATTTGTTGGAGAATGCATATATTGGCACACTCGATTCACTGAATAGGAAATATCTGGTCTTGTAATAGTGGCGTATTGCAGCGAGCCTACAACTTGTCGATACAATGTCGGGTCCGAGAAAGGATCACCCTCTTTTTGAAGTTTGGAGTAAGGATCAGCAGGAGTAGACATTGGAGAAGCCAAAGACATATTGCTGCGGTTTAGAATATTCTTGATGTAAGCTTGTTGAGACAGAGTAAGACCAATTTTTGAGCGATTTATTTGAAGCCCAAGAAAAAAATTGAAGTCACCAAGGTCTTTAAGAGAAAACATCTTGTTTAAGCTGTCAATAAACTTGTGAAGATATTTGTCATCAGTTCCTGTAATAATCAAGTCATCGACATACACCAAAACATAAATGGTAACTTTAGGAGTAATGTGAACAAATAGAGAAGTGTCTGATTGACACGCTTTAAAGCCATTTGACATAAGATAATTTTTGAGCTTGTTAAACCATGCCCTCGGTGCCTGTTTGAGCCCATAAAGGGCCTTGTTGAGGCGACAAACAAGATTTGGTCTCGTAGTGTCTTCAAACCCTTTTGGTTGGCGCATATACACTTCCTCCGATAAATCGCCATTGAGAAAGGCATTGTTGATATCTAGTTGTCGGATTCGCCAACCATTTGATAGAGCAATAGATAAAACGAGTCGAATTGTGGTTGGTTTAATTACCGCACTGAATGTATCAAATTAGTCCACACCTTCTTCTTGACTGAATCCCTGTGCCACAAGTCTCGCCTTATATCTTTCAATAGAGCCATCTGCACGCTTTTTTATCCTATAAAGCCACTTACAACCAACAATATTTGTGTTAGTGGAACAAGGAACAAGTATTATTTTTCATGAGGGCAACATATTCTGCCTTCATCGCATCTAGCCAACACTTGTGCTTTACCGCTTGAGAAAACAGACGAGGTTCAACAGTGAAGGAAAGGGTGGTGTTAAAGGATTTTGGTTTGAGAGAATTTGTTTGGGCTCTTGTGACCATAGGATGTTGATTGGTGGCTGTTGGCCGGAATATAGAAGGTGGATTTGGGACAATAGTGCAAGTTTGAGACGAGGAAGCGGAACTAGCTGTTGGAGTTTGATTAAGTGCTATTGGGATTGGGCTCGGTTGTTCGAAATTGGGCTCCACTGTTGGGCCGGTAGGCTGAGTTGTGGAAGGAGCTAGGCTAGATGGAGTATCAATATGTTGAGACTGTTGAACATTAGAGGTGACAACAATAGACGGATTATTATCAGGAGTGGCCGGAGTATTTGAAGGTTGATCAGTTATTAAGCTTGGATAGGGAAAGACATCTTCGTCAAAAATGACATGTCTAGAAATGTATATGTTGGAGGTAGCATAATGGTAACAAAGATAACCTTTATGAGACGCACTATAGCTAATTAAAATACATGGTTTGGATCTAAAATCAATCTTGTGTGGATTATATGGACGCAAATATGGATAACATAAACACCCAAAAACTTTAAGAAAGGCATAATCAGGAACCTTGTGATATAGACGATGGTATGGTGACTCATAATTTAGAAGCGGGGTGATAGTGCGATTGTGCAAATAGGTGGTTGTTTTAAACGCATGCTCCCAAAAAATTTGCGGAAGGGAAGATTGAGCTAGAAGTGCAAGACTTTTTCAATAATGACCCTATTAGGACGTTCTACCGCACCATTTTGTTCATGAGTATGTGGACATGAGACTCTATGAATAATCCCGTGATGTTTAAGAAAGGTGGAAACATTTCGATACTCCCCTCCCCATCAGATTGTACACTCTTTATGTCACATGAGAATTGAGTTTTGACCATTGTTCTAAAGTTGAGAAACAAGTTATAAACATCCGATTTTTGTGGCATGAAGTAAATCCACACAAACTTAGTACAATCATCAATAAATAACACAAAATAACGATGACTATTTATTGAATAAACTGGTGCAGGAACCCAAACATCCGAATAAATTAATTCAAACGGTTTGGAGGATGAAACATGAGAAATAGGTAAATGCAATCTATGACTTTTAGCTAACTGACAAGAATCACAAACATTTGGAAATTTATTTGACGAAACTGGAAGTTGAAATGTTGACACCAAACGACGCAAGATGGGTTCATGTGGATGTGCAAGCCTCCTATGCCACCCATGAAGAGATATACGACTGCTATGAAATGCCCTGGGAGACTGACAAAAAGAGTAAGGAGGCAGCCGGTATAAGCCGTGATGCTTATCCCCGCGGAGGATTGTTTGTCCCTGCAAAGTGTTAACATAACACGTTTTAGGAAAGAATTCCATTGAAACATTATTGTCTTCTGTTAGTTTGGAAACACTTAGTAAACTTTTAGTAAGATCAGGAACAATAAGCACATTAGGCAAATTGAGATTAGGCAAAACAGAAGAACCAACATGAGAAATATTTAAATGGTTACCGTTTCCCACTTGGAGTTTATCATCTCCATTGTATGGCTCAACACTGTTGAGTTTAGTGATGTCAGGAGTCACATGATTCGTGGCTCCGGTGTCAAAATACCATGCTGGATCGATGGTAGTGGAAGAGTGTGGTTGATGAGCCAAATAAGCTTGACGTTGATTGTTTCTTGGGTTAGGTTTTCTAGATGGAAAATCGACTTGATTCCCACGTTGCCAGCAGTCTATCCCTTCATGTCCCGGTTTGGAACATAATTTACATGTTGGCCGAGATTTCTTCGGAATATAGTTTCGATAATTGTTTGGTGAATGTGAGGATTGAGAAGTTTGGTGACGTGGGTTGGAGCGATGTACATTAAGTGTTGTGGTAGAGGATTGTTGAGGCAAAGTGAGGCGCAGATGCTCTTGTTCAAGCCGTGCTTCCTCCTGTAAAAGAAAACCTGTAAGATCATCAATGGTTAGAGATTCGGTCTTCATCATGAAGGCAGTGATAAATGGCCCGAAAGAGACATCGAGCCCATTTAAAATGTAGCTGATGAGATCTTCATCCTGAATGGGATGAAGAGTTGCAGCCAACGAGTCAGAGTTGGATCTCTTCTTTTCCAGATACTCAATCATGGACATAGACCCCTTTGTAAGAGTCTGCAATTGAGTCTTGAGTTGCATTCGAGATGCACGAGTTTGAGCTTGAAACGAGGTTTCAAGAGTAATCCATGCTAGGCGCGACGAAGTGGCAAGGGCAACCATAGCAAGAGCATGATCGGATAACGTAGACTTTAACCATAGGAGAACGAAGCGATCCCGTTTCTTCCAATTTGTGTAGTCCGGATTAACAGCGGTGGTGGCCGGAACTGCTGCGACTGCCGGGGCAGTGTTTGTGGCCGGAACTACTTCAACTGCAGGTACATCAATGGTGGTTGGCGGCGGATTAGGATTTAGCACATGCTCCTGTAAATCAAAAGTCTCCAATGCAGAGATGATGGTGGTACGCCACAATATGAAGTTGGATCGATCAAGTTTAATGGTTATGGTAGGGATCTGAAAGTTTAGATTGGAATTGGTGGTGGTAGCAAGGTGAAGTAGATTTGGTGCCGCCATTAGGAGGAAAAAAAAATTGATTTAATGTTGATGTGGCTGTGATACCATATGAACTAACAGAGAGATGAATGAAGTATTTTGTATGTTTATTGAGGTGAGATACATTGACTTAAATACACATAGAGTTGCAGACTAAAGTGGAGAGTAGTTGGAGATTAGCTCTTCTATTAGTTCTCCTATTCCTATGCTATACATATTGACTATTCAAAGCACACGTTTACAATGAGAAGATAAGTATACACAATATTAATAATAAAACACATGCTATTAATAGATTAGTCGGCCAAACAAAAACTAGTCGACTAGCCTAGCCGTGTCCAACAGTTTTAGCCGGTGACACCCGGAATGTGACCGAGTCACCTCTTTAGCGTAGTCGAGGAAGTTGTAGGGAGGTCCGTGAAGATAGCCGGGTAGCCTAGTTTATGTGGCCGAGGCGGTGGCCGAACAACCTAGCCTAGGAGACCGAGGTCATAGCCGAGTAGGCGTGTGGAGGTTGTGGCCGGACAATAAACATAATGTGCGGATATCTAGCACATAGATACACTCCAAACATAATATCTGGTCTACTAGCGGTGCAAGTATTAATTTAATGCCATATTCACTTTATTCTAAACTTTTATTTCCTAAAATTACACATAAAAAAATCGAAACGAAACTTGCAAACAAGGCTTCAACTTTTAAATGGGAATTTGCAAACATGTTTTACTTAAAGTGGATAATTTTTTCTTCCCAATTTATTTTGTAATTGCGGATATACCGAAAGATGCGAAGTATCTTAAGACGATCCTTTTTAAATAATTCGAGAGCTTTGTTGGATTTTACAGACAAGATTGTCATTATTAGAATAGAAAATTCATGGATGAAATATGGTAACACTAATTTGTTCTATAAAGCACCATGAATCAATTTGTTTTATAAATTTTATTTCTTGACTAATGTGCATGAACTAAGTGACGATGAGAGGTTAGAAGCTATTTTAGAGGCATATGATGATGATGATTCAGATGGGGAGCGGAAATACGAAGCTTTGAAAAGATTGTTAACTTATGATAAGCATCTCACTGAAAATGCAAACATGAGTGATGAATTAATATGCAAGAAGAAAGAACCGGATAAAGTGGATACACAACATGAAGTTGATGCGATATTTTTGCACAGTGTGTTGAAGAATCTTAAAAAGGAAATTGTAGTGGTAAAAGCAAAGTTTGATGATATTGAATTGCATAAGTTCTTATTGGAAGGTTTAGATGGAGTTTTTGATCCGGATAGGGATATTCGAGAATTGGAGTTGTTGGGTTTATAAATTGTTAATACTCGTAGAATCAGTTAGTATCGGGAAGTAACATTGTTAATACTTGTGATCAAGTGTTGAAGATTAATATTGGTGACTTGCTACCACTGATTAATATCGGTGAATGTTTATACTGACTGCATGGATTTGCATGGCGGGAGTTTCTACTGGCGCGCTCATTAATACTGCTTATGTGATATTGTTTGTTAGCGCATTGTAAGGAGATAATTATGTAAACAATATATTGATAATTATTTTCATAGATTTTTTTAGATTTAACCTCATCGTAATTAGGGTTTCCTCAAGATCTATATAAATAGATCCATGTGTCGTTGTAAACACACGTCTGTTAACGAACAATATTCTTAATAGACTGAGGTTGTTGGTGGAAATTCTTGTGTTCTTAATTGTTAACATTTATTCATTCACATATACATAAACTGTTAATCAATTAACCCTTGTTAATATCAAAGTGTTGATCCGCTGCAACTTCTTTGATAGATCTAGAGCTACACATTTGTATTTATACAAGTATAGTTCGACAGATCCTAACAAGTGGTATCAGAGCACAAGGTTGCTCTAGATCTACGATCAGCATAACATGATCATGAGATGACATAGACACTAAACTTTGTGAAGATTGTTGAGTAATACCTTCTATTGTGATAAGGTGATTTTCTAAAGGAATATCCTTGTTTTTCACAATGTTCAGTTTACTCTCTTCAACTAAGTCCTCAATCAGAACTTCATCATAGTTGAATGGATCAACGTTAAATGATTCTTTTGGGAGGTGAGAGATAGGGATCCTAGGTTCATCTAAGGATGGAGGGATATAGTTTTGGTTAAATGGAGGGGCAACTTCCTTGTATCCTAAACCAGCTTTTACCTTTCCATGTATTTGTTGTTGAATAAGGTTATTGACTGATTGTGAGGTATGTTCTAATTTCCCTACATCTAACTCAACTTTATCATGTTTTTCTCCTAATATTTTGATCTCCTCCCTTGCCATACTAAGTTTTATTAATAGATCATCTCTTTGCCATTCAACTAAACTAATTTTCTCTTGATAACTTTGTTCATTTATTTTGTGTGACTTAATTTGATTTTCCAAGTTATCAATGACTCTAGGAGCTGACCGTCTTTGTTCTTCTAAGATTTTAATTGAATCACTCATTAGTTGATTGTGATTTTTATATTTAACAATTACTTCCTTACACTCCGAAGAACATAGTTTAGAATTTACCTCGGCGATGAGAGATGAAGTTTCAGGATCCTTTGATGATGAGTCGATTGCGATTAGGGCATCGTCTTGAGTTGTTACTTGATCATCTTCGTTCCAATCCTATCCAAGAACATCGTTGCCAATTTCCGTAGTACCCAGGTCAGTATAAACAAGCTCCGTATTAACTATGTCCTCCGTAGAAACGGTTTCTTCAGCATCCATTACTACTGCTATGCATGCATGGTGAACAGTAGTAATATCTTCCGCAGAAACAGGATCATCACATGAAATTAACGCCCTGTTTTGACTAGTTTCTTCGACTAAGTCATTCCAATCGTATCCAAATATGTCATGTGACATAAGTGCACTTTGATTGTTGTCTTGACTTATTCGAGGATTGTTGGATTTTGACTTATTTGGACATTCCCTTGCAAAGTGTCCTGGTTCATTACATTCGTAGCACTTCACCTTGCTTTTATCGAAAGCAATTCGTTCATTGTTCCTTGGATTGAACCTTCTTCCGGTTCTGTTCACAAATCTCCTTGCACGTAGAGCTAACATGGCATATTGCCACTTTAAGTCCATCTCTTCCCAGTCGTCTTGATGTATCTGCTTTACGTCATCACTAGTGAGGTTTGAGATTTGTGAGATGAAAGCTTCAAAAGATATATCTTCGCCACTTTCATGTTTTGTTTCTCCAGATGTTGTAACAAGAGCAGTATTAACATTATTAATATTGTGGCTGCTACTGTTAGGTTTGTCTGCTTCCAACTCTGATTCAAAGACTCTTAGGTCGTTGTATAGATCATCCAACTCCAGTTCTTCCAATTTGTCTCCTTGTCTATAGGACACCGTGTAGATAATCCATTCCTTACCTAGAGCTCTTATGAATTTTCGGTTGATGTCATCTTTGTCATACTTAACTCCCGCACTGATCATCTCTCCTGTGAGCTTTTTGTATCTGTCAAACGTCTGAGTCATTCGTTCGTCTCTCAAGGCATTGAAATTTTCGTATTCCTGTTTAAGAAGAGCTTTCTTGTTCTTCTTGGTATTCTTTGTTCCGCTGAATCTTTTCTCCAATGCTTCCCATAGAGATTTGGCATCTTGATATTCTTCAAATTGTGATTGGTACTCGTTGGGGATGGAAATTAAAAGAATACTGAGAGCCTTGATCTCCGTTTGCTTTTCTCTTCTTTCCAGGTCAGTCAATGTTTGACGAGTAAGGACTCCGGTTGTCCATCAGCTCTGTGAGTGGTAGCAGGCTTGTTACCATTGACGATAACATCCCAAACTGTATAGTCAGACAGTAGGATGTGTTGCTTGATACGTAGCTTCCATAAATAGAATTCGTTGCTATTTAGAACAAGAACTTTGTTGATTGAAACATCAACCATGATGTTTATCTTGATTCTTGCTTATGAGGATTATCAACTCGTTGATCAATGGATCTAAAGCACCTCCTGTGCTCTGATACCACTTGTCAGGATCAAATAAGTTGTTATACTTCGTTAACTTTAACCTTGTTAGATCGTGATCTATCAAAGAAGTTCAGGCAACGGATTGAACACTTTGATATTTACAAGTTGAACGAACAGACAAATAATGAAATATATAAATGAATAAGAACAAACTATTTGTCGAATGTTAAGCCTCAATTGTATTAATCAAGATATCAATACAACATGTTTTCTATCTTACAAGGATCTACTATTTATAGACCTTGAGGCTGTCCTAGATAAACTAGGAATCTACATCTCTATCTAGAAAGAAATCATACTTTGAATACAATTGAAACTATCTCTATTTGACTTAAACTTGAATAACAAGAATTCATCCGTAGTAACTTGAAGTCAATCCGTAGTAACTAGAGTATCCATAGTAGTTTTGTTGAACAGCCGCATTAACTTGTCTTCCGTAGTAACTTCTTAATAGCTTCCGTATTAATCTTGTAAGTTACTTATACGTAGTTAGAAGCAGTATTAGTGAGTTTAAAATAAGTTGACTAAGTTATAACCCAACAATATATATAAACAAGTGTTGATCCGCTGCAACTTCTTTGATAAATCTAGATCTACACGTTTGTTTAAACACAAACCTAGTTCGACAATTCCTAATACCACCACCCCTCCCTCCCCTCCCCCTTTTACTTCGGGAATATCCTTTCCAAGAATGATGGGACCTTCCTTTATTTCCCTCATCATTTCATCATGTATACCGAATAAGTGTCACTCAGCTTTATGTTTCCAATGGGCAAAGTTATGTTAGCGAATATAGGAATGCCTTTTCCTTTCGTAACTGGAACTTGCTTTTGTAATGAAGACATTAGCAGTCTTGAGATTTTACTTTTTGATAGTTAATATTATAAATATTAATAAATAAATCTTATTTGCTCTGATACCAGTTTTTCAGGTCTCAGTAAGATCCCAATAACGTGATAATCAGATTGTTAATTTAATCAATCAATCTTGAATCAATTAAGCAAAACAAGTATTCAAATGTTAATATCAAATACAATAATCAATCAGTTTATTGTTAAGAATTTAGAGCCAATTATAAGTAAACAAGAAATGATAACAACACTTAGTTGACCTGATTGATACCAAAGATGCACCAAATACAATGTATCAAAATCTCTATTTGTACATAAAGTATAGAGATCTTGATAAACACAAAAGAAAAAAATAGATACAAATCTTCGTAACGAGATAAAAGATTTACATAACAAACTACCTAATATTTCGGTGCAAGTAGACGTCTGAGTCTGACTTAAGCACTGAGACTCAAAGTTTACTTAGACTAATTTGATCATTCGGACTCAAACTTAATAAACTTCACACTTAACTGATAGATTTATAACTTGGGTTAAATCATTGTTTTTCCCTACAAATCCCTTATAACAAGCCACAACATAATTATATCTTAATAATGTAGGTTTATCAATTTGATAGAACCCAAACTATTCTTATCATAAAATATAGTAAAAAAAAGTAATTTTTAAATTTGTTACGGCGATTCTTTCTTAAAATAACTTTTAGAATCGTATCATGAAATAATTTTTTTTTCTTAACTTTTTTTATTTAAAAAAAAAAAATCTTAAATGCATTTTTCGGTAGATACTTTTTTTCATTTTTTTTTGAACATGAATCTGTTTATTTTTAAAAATGTATTTACTTTTTATATAAAACCAGATCTTATTATAAATATTAAAAAATATTAAGATAAAATGCATCTTATTTTTAAAAGACAATATATCAACTTTTCAGAAAAATGTATCTACCGAAAATATGAATCTAAGTTTTTTTTTTTAAAAGACAAAATTTTTAACGATTTTAAAAGTAATATTAAGAAGAATATTCGAAAAATACTTCAAAAAAGAACATCTTTTTGTTATTTTTAAAATAATTTTTAAATGTTTTTATCTTTTTGTATAATTAGGTCATTTTGTATAAAATTTATTCTTATTTTTGTGCTATTATTAAACATTGTTCATGCACAAATGAATTTTAAATAATAAAGTAAATAATGTTATTTTGGAAAATTATGAAGTAAATTAGAAAAATTGCAAAACCAATTTAGTCATAACGGATAATCAGTACACAAATCAAAAAGAAGAAACAACACACTTTATTTTCGACAATAGATAATAATGAATACAAACACGATGATAATTTATCGATACGTGAAAATGATTCAAACGTATAAAGATAACTTATTGAAACATGATCTGACGACTCCAAACACAACAAACATGAAAGATGCAACCTTATTTCATTTATTGGACATGTGACGATTAGATTTCGAAGTAGGATATGTCAACAAAATCTTCAACGGTGGGTGGTGGGGTAATATAATCTTGGTTAACCAAATCGATAAATTCACTGTTCTTAAATCCCCTGTATACTGGTTTAACTCCGACTTTAGTAGTAAGTTCCTCCAATGGCTCTACCCATTTTTGTGGTGCGAAGCTATAGACAAAATCTATAGCAAGTCGCTTATTTCCCTTGTTTTTGTATGCTCTGTGTGTCGCGGTTAAATATTTCTTATTGCTCAAAACCTATAGATATCACATTATATTATTTAGAACTTTAACACTATAAAACCATATGTTGTTGTTTATTACAAATAGAGCAAATTATATATATATATATATATATATATATATATATATATATATATATATATATATATATATATATATATATATATATATATATATATATATAAACAAATGTTACCTGCATAAGGTCACACATGATCACAACCAAGTTTCCTTTTTTAGGAATAATAGGAATCCATTCCCCCTTAGTGAATATCTCCAAACCACAAACATCGTCCTGGAGAATGATTGTGAGTAAGTTTGGGTCTTCATGATCGCAAATCCCAAGGTTATCGGTTTCTGTTGATACAGTATAGTGCATTGGCAACATGTAATCCCAACATCGGTCGTTGTTGTAATTCTTAAGAAAATTTGGTGGGAGGCCTAATGAGTCGTTTAAGATTTCCTCCAATATTTGTGAGGTCTTCACAAAAAAGTTGAATACATCGTTATATGTTTCCCTACAAATTAATGAATAACAGTATCATAATTTGTATATAGTTTTATAAAAGACTACACTTATATGAATACTAAATTTACAATAACAAATAGTGGTTGTAACGTAAATTAAGAAATTATCTTTATATATGTGACAAATAAGGCAATTTATAATTTTGTCTCTGCTTAGAAAATAAATAGCGTATTTAAAATGTTTTAGAATGGACAAAATATGAGAAATTGAGAAAAGACAAGTAATGTATCTCATTTGAAAAACAAACTAAAACGTTAATTTAAATGCTAAAACCTATTATTTGATATTATGATTATTGTAAATTTCAATTTATAGTCATAAGACAAACTAAAAGCATTTATACTTCTACCAATATTAACAAAAATCTATAAATACTAATATTTCTATCTATTTAAACGAATATATAAAACCCATTACCTATATTCAGGTAGAAGATCAGGGACACCATTGTACTTTTTATCCGGAGCATACATAAGAATATACTCATAGTCATGATATATGCCATCTGACAGTTTTCCGTAGCCTGAGCCAGCAATATCCATATCTTCCTTGGTAGATTCCTTTTTCACCTCATCTGGATAGGTAAAAAATGTCTTTGTCAGGTTCAATAGTTTCTCGCACTGATCAAGATGAGGGTTCTCAATCTGAAAGGCCCCAAGGGTGGCACATGCATCAGCAATGGTATCCATAACCTGTTTCTTGCAAGTAACATCTCCACCTTTCAAGAAAGGTGTGAGATCGACAGTGGGAAGAACGGTTGAAGTGGCTTGAGTAGTTTTTTCCATGGTTAATAATTTGTATCTTACAATTGCCTTTAGTTTGTGTGACTTCTTAGCTGATACCTTGTCTTCTTTATATAGTGTCTTCCAAAGCAAATGCTCGATTTAAATAATTCAATATTTAAAATAAAATTTTTAGATTCACTTTTTAAAATAAATCCAACACATGTGTGCCCTTATTCAAAGTTGTAGCTCTCGTCAAACTTTTTAATTTTGAACCATTAAAATAAATGTTATTTAAACGGAAGTATTTAATTCAACACAAACTAACTACGTAAACAATTTAAAAATTTAAACTAGTCTTAATTAGTATTTGTTCCATGTGAGTTACCAAATATTTAAAAAAAAGTACACCCAAACTAGGTGCATGTCTTGGTTTATGAATATGGATAAACAGTACAATGGGGTATGTTTAATTCATAGATTAGTTCTTTTAATTTCTTGTATATATTCGTCAAAACGAGAACCTCACTGACGTTCAAATAACTTGTTTCATAGTTAAAAAATAAAAAAATGTAAATTCCTGGATGTTAAAATTATGTACACATTTATATAACCAAGAATCCAAATACACCCGGTCACAAAAGAGTTGGATATGTTACTCTTATTATTAAATAAAAAGTGTTGAAAATATGGGTTTTTTAATCAAATTTTACATGTTTCTTCTTATTTTTGAAAATATTATATGTCGGAAATATACGATTATAAAATACAGGTTGTCATATTAAAATATCAAGTTATATGATTGTCTGCATGTGGTAGTTATTGAAGAATACCATGTGGTGGTTATTGTTTGTAGACCATGTCCGCATTGATTATTGAAGAAGCTAACCAGCTTGTTGTCACCTATATACACACGTTTTATACATAACCTTTTTTTCTTTTATCCGAAGGCCGGTCACCTAACCTTTTTATATCATTAGACCTTCTCTAATTATATATTCTACTTTATAATATCAAAATATTATATATAAAATATTATATTTTTAATTATAATTTAGTTATTTGATTTATGTCTGTATATTTATTTATTTATATATATAACATCAGTTGTTTTGTTTTTGTAAAAACAAAATCTAAGTATAAAATGGGGAGAAAAAATATGAATATGAATAACATGTTCTTGTTTTTTATTCTCCTAACTTTATTGAGTTTTTCCCTTTTCTTAATTTGGATAATAGCTCAAAAAGATAAGAATATGAATAACACGTTCTTCTTTTCATAAATTATCCATCACTTTATATCACATTTAGAAAGATAATAGCCTAATGAATAGTAATTATATTATTATAATATTTTAAGATTAATTATTACCTTAAAAATATGATGGTTTTGGATATCACTTTGTATCAATTTAGAAAGAGAATAGCTTAATGAATAGTAATTATATTATAATAATGTTTTAAGGTTAATTATTAAATTAAAAATATGATGGTTTTTAAAAATATGTAGAAGTTATAAGGATGGAGAAAGATGTCCATTTCCAATTTTATGAATTTGTTTTATATGTAACTATTTAATCTTTATAAGTTATTTAAATATATAAATATGAAGATGATAAAATGATGGGATCAGTCAAGAGGATGTGCTTGTGTTTTTGATTTTTCAATGGTTTGGTTTAGATTTGACAATCAAATTCAATATCACAATGAATGTGATTTTGATTATATCTTCTCGCCTTTTTACATACAAATTTGACATATAAAAATTTGGTTAGCTTATGGACATTTGTGAATGACTAAATCCCGGTGCAACTCACGAATATCACAAACCTTGTTATAAATAAAGGCTAAAGAGAAATGATCAAGAAAATTCACCATTATTTCAGATGAGACCCTCACATCATACACCCACAAGAAATGGTCTTGGTTGCTTTTTCATTGAGTTATCTAGAATGGATTTTACTTTTTATTTCGCCAATTATACCTCCATTGTAGAGAGCATATACGTTTGTCGCGGTAGAGCTTGTACCAAGTTTTAGAGGTGGTAAAATGATAATTGGATGGGTTTTATTTTTTAGATAAATGACAATGGAAAACGAGATATTATGTGTCTCATAAAATTGATTTTTTTTTGTAGTTTGTTCAAGAGTAGTTAACATTATCTATAACATTTAGTGTTTAAGTAAGGATTAAGGAGTTTAAAAGATTATTTTACCGGGGTTAAATCTCCTTTACCTAAAAAAAACGAGTTTAAAAGATTTAAACGTGTCACTTTTTTTGAATTTCCGTTAAGATAGTGTGAACTTAACAAATTCTTAACGAGTCTAAGGTAACGAAGGAGGTGACCCAAAGAGGATAGAAGGGTATTTATCGCTTTCTACATAGAAAGGATTGTGTGCGTAAATAATAATTGCCCCTCTCACAAATGGTTAGAGGGGTATTTATAGGCGTGAATTGGAGCTTCACTTTTGCGTGGGCTATAAGTCAGGGGCTTCCTAGAATGTATCATTTACCTACGGCCCATAAGTTGATAATGACCCAACAATCCTTTTTGGTCTTGAGCGTGAATCATTACGAGGGCTATAAACGAGCTAAACTAAGGGTTACGTATTGGTCAAATTGTAGGTGGGCGACTAAGGCTGAACTATTGAATGTTGTTAAGCATCTTTTTCGAGTGCCAAGCGAGGTTGTGGATAAGTCACATTAATTAGCCGGCTACACAAGATTAAAATCGAGGAGGCTAGCCGGGTGGCCTAGCGTGCCCGACTATCCTAGCCGACAACATAAGTTTGCGACCGAGTTGTATAGATTAGTCGGCGAAACAAAAACTAGTCGGGTAGCCTAGCGTGTCTAACAGTATTAGCCGGTGACAACAGAAACGTGACCGAGTGAATTGTTTAGCGTAGTCGAGGAAGTTGTGGGGAAGTCCAAGAAGATAGCCGGGTAGCCTAGTTTATGTGGCCGAAGTGATGGGCGAATAGCCTAACCTAGGAGACCGAGGTCATAGCCGAGTAGGCGTGTGGAGGTTGGGGCCGGACAACAAACATCATGTGCTTAATATCTAGCACATACACACACTCCAAATATAATGTTAGGTCTACTAGCAGTAGTCTACTAGCAGTGCCAATATTAATTTAATGCCATATTCACTTTATTCTAAACTTGCATTACCTAAAATTACACGTAAAAAAATCGAAATGAAACCGGCAAACAAGGCTTCAAATTTTTCAATGGGAATTCGCAAACATGTTTTACTTAAAGTGGATAATTTTATCTTCCCAATTGATTTTGTAATTGCGGATATACCTGAAAATGCGAAGTATCCTATACTTTTAGGAAGATCCTTTTTAAATAATTCGAGAGTTTTGTTGGATTTTACAGACAAGATTATCATTAGAATAGAAAACTCATGGGTGAAATATGGTAACACTAATTTGTTCTATAAAGCACCATTAATCAATTTGTTCTATAAATTTTAATTCTCGTGTTGAGACTAACGTGCATGAACTAAGTGACGAGGATGATGGAATCAACTAGCTTTTCACAAACTGTTAATATGTAAAACAATGGAACAATGGAAAAACAGAGAGATATGAGGCAAATGTCGATTACTTTTATTAATCACAATAACTTTTGGGATGATCACAAAGTACAATTTGCCTTACAATTTAAAGGGAAAACAATGCATAAAATAAGGAACTAACTCCACTAAGCCTATGACTAGGACTTTCAAACCCACATGGTTGATTTATTCAAACTACTAACTGTGAAATAAAACATAGCATAAACATATCTAAACTTACTTCTGAATTATTTTAACATTTTCCCCTTTAATTCAGAAGTTTCAATCTTCCTTACTCCAATCAGCACACACATTTCTTGATGTTTTACCTTTGCTAATGGTTTCGTGAGCAGGTCTGCCTTCTGTTCCTTCCCTGACACATGAGTCACAGTAATTTCTCCTTTTTCCACACATTCTCTGATGAAGTGAAATCTTATGTCGATGTGTTTACTCCTACCATGGAATACAGGATTCTTCATGAGGTCAAGAGCTGACCTATTATCAACATGCATGATCACAGGTGGTATGTTTTGCCCAGTTAAATTAGTAAGTAGACGTCTCAACCAGATTCCTTGACAAGCCGCCATGGTAGCTGCCATAAACTCTGCCTCACAGGAAGACAAAGCGACACACTTTTGCTTTTGAGATGCCCATGTCACCAAATTTCCATTCACATAAAATGCCATGCCACCTGTACTTTTCCTATCGTCTTCATCATTTGCTAAATCACTGTCTGTGTAACCAGTGATAGTTACTGTGTTTTCTCCTCTCGTGTAAGTCAAACCATAGTCAAGAGTACCTTTCACATACCTTAGTATCCTTTTTACTGCTTGCAGATGTTGTTCAGTTGGTTTCTCCATGAACCGACTGACCACTCCAACTGCGAATGAAATGTCGGGACGTGTATGAGTTAAGTACCTCAAAGCTCCGACTATGCTCCTGTATTCAGCGGGATTTACCAACTCTCCTTCTCCTTCTTTAGTCAGCTTCAATTTGTGCTCCATTGGACTTTTGGTAGAATTACAATCTAACATTCTAGTCTTCTCAAGAATGTTTTTCGCATATGTCTCTTGCTTCAGCGTGATCCTTCCACCATTCTGACTTACTTCAATTCCCAGATAGTAGGTCAAGAGACCAAGATCACTCATCTCGAATTTTGAGTTCATCTGTCTCTTGAATTTCTGAATGCTATGATCAGAGCTACCTGTTACTAACAAGTCATCCACATACACCCCAATAATTAGAAAAACGCCTCTTTCTTTCTTCGTGTATACAGAGTATTCAAGTGCACATCTAATGAAACCCAAACTTTTCAAATACTTATCTAAGCATGCATTCCATGCCCGTGGTGCCTGTTTCAACCCGTAAAGTGCTTTCTCCAATTTGTACACCTTCTCGGTCTCTTCTTTCTTGTATCCTTCGGGTTGTGAGACATATACTTCTTCCTCTAATTTTCCGTTCAGAAACGCTGATTTTACATCAAGATGATGAACACGCCACCCATTTGAACCTGCTAAAGAAAGAATAACACGTACCGTTTCAATCCTTGCGACTGGTGCGAAAACTTCGTCATAATCGACTCCGTATTTTTGGACATACCCCTTTGCCACGATTCTCGCTTTATGTTTCAAAATCTTTCCTGATGGGTCGCGTTTCACCTTGTACACCCATTTCAATCCAATGGCTTTTCGATCTTTGGGAAGATTAACTAGTCTCCATGTGTTGTTCTTTTCAATTGAAGCTAATTCAGAATCCATAGCTTCCACCCATTCCCTTCTTTTACTAGCCTCTACATATGTCACTGGTTCTTCATTACTTTGTACCATCATCAACTCTTCGGGGAGCTCAATCTCTTCCGTATGATTGTAGAGATCTGTGAGTAGGCGAAAACGTTTTGGTGCACCACCTCCTGTGGAGCTAGAGGCAGTACTTGGAGATGTAATCGGTGAATTAGGTATTGGGGGCGATTCAGGTGTTGTAGGTGAAAGGTTGCTTATTGGGCTTGGTTGGGAGTCCAGTGGATCACTAATGGAATTAGACTCACCAGTCCAACTACTATCAGCTTGTGATGATCCAGATAGAGGCAAACTGGATTCCGGATCAAACTCGTCTTCAAATGGCTCTTCAAAATCAAACCCTTCAACAGTAAAACTCATTCTAGGTGTTGTTTTGATCTTCGTACTTTTCTCCCATACCCAAACTTGCTGTTCTTCGAATATTACATCCCTACTTACATACAACTTTCCTGTGTCTGGGTCTAGTAATCGATAGGCTTTAGTTCCTTTCTCGATTCCTAGATGTACCAGTTTCATGCTTCTGTCGTCTAACTTTGTAAGGTGAGTCTTCACGATTCTCATATGCCCAATACACCCGAACACCCTGAGATGTCCAAGGTGTGCCTTTCTTCCCGTCCACATCTCGTATGGAGTCTTATCTTTCAGAGCTTTAGAGCTGACCCTATTGAGAACATAGACGGCATGATTTACAGCTTCTCCCCACAACACATCTGGTACACACATGGTCTTCAAATTGCTTCTCACCATCTCAACCACTGTTCGATTCCGCCTTTCAACCACGCCATTCTGTTGTGGCGAGTATGGTGAAGTGTAATGGCGTTCTAAACCAGTTTCGTTACAGTACATGGTAAATTGATTCGACAAAAATTCACCACCTCGATCTGTTCTTAGAGTTTTAACCTTCTCCCCTGTTTCAGTCTCAACTTTCTTTCTGAAATTCTTAAAAACCTCAAGAGCTTCATCTTTAGTTTTTAGTAAATAAACCCACATTACTCTACTAAAATCATCAACAAGTAGCATGAAATACCTGTTACCAGTGGGTGTAGGAGGTGTAATCGGCCCACAGAGGTCACCGTGTACTAACTCCAACCTTTTCATTGCTCTGAAAGTTGTCTGCGCTGGGTATGAATTTCTTGTCTGCTTACCTACTAAGCATCCTTCACAGGGCTGTAGCGGTACGACCATCTTCGGCATTCCTTCAACTATCTTCTTGTCAGACATCGTCTTGAGTGCACCAAAGTTTAAGTGACCAAGCCTTGCGTGCCATAGCCACGTTGGATCAGAAGTTCGGGCAATTAAACACATCGATCGAACCTCCTCCAACTCTATTTTATAGAGACGATTTGGGGATCTCTTAACCTTCATCAACAGTCTTCCTGTCTTGTCGTGAACCCACATAAACGGCTCCTTAATCTTGATTTCGTCGCCACACTCCGATAATTGTCCAAGACTGATAATGTTGCTGCACAAATCTGGAATGTAATACACTTCGTGAAGCTTTCTATGTTCCCCACTATTGCATTGAAAAACTATTGAGCCCTTTCCTTCAATTCTGACTTTGGATTCGTTTCCAAACTTCACAAACCCCTGTACCATCTTGTTCAGACTCTGGAACTTACTTTGATCACCCGTCATATGGTTGCTTGCCCCGGTGTCAAGATACCAGATCTTAGACTGGTTTTCATCTCCTTTGCTTGTTCTTAATTTTGGTGTCACACTTTCTTCATTTAAGAAAACTTCAGCAACTTCTTTTTCACTTTCAAGGGATGATAACAAAAGGGCTGGTTCATTATCATCTTGAATCAAGTTGTTTTCTTGATTCCTTTCACTCCTTGGATTCTTACATTCAGCCGCATAATGTCCATAGTCTTGACAATTGTAGCATTGCACTCTACTCTTGTCTTGACTACTGGACCCACCATAGCTTCCATCCTTTTGATGATGAAAACCCGTTCTTCCGCGACCACCACGTCCTCCACTGTTTCTTCCTCTGCCCCTGCCTCTTCCTCGTGAGCCTCCAAATCCACCACGATTCGACTTTGATTTGGAGTCACTATTTCCTTTTTTGTTGTTTCTGTCAGACCACTCTTGGTGAGTCATAAGGAGCTTTCGATCGTCACTTTCACTATTCCCCTTCATTCTTTCTTCATGGGCCTTTAATCGTCCGATTACTTCTTCCACTGTCATCGTGTCTAAGTCCCCAAATTGCTCAAGAGTTGAAGCAATCTGAAGAAACTTAGATGGTACTGCCCTAAGTAGCTTCTTCACCACATAGGACTCCTCCACAGTGTCCCCCAATGCTCGCATGGTACTTACGATGTTGCTCACCTTCACAACGAACTCATCCACTCCTTCTGATTCCTTCATGTTCAAGGATTCAAACTCAGCTCTTAAGGTTTGAATTCTTGCGGTCTTCACTCTATCCGCACCCATGAACATTGTTTTTAAGGCATCCCACGCTTCTTTGGCTGATTTCTTCTCCGAAAGGGACAACAATAAATCTTCAGGTATACCTTGGTAGATGGCTGCCAAGGCCATCTTGTCTTTCTTTACTTCCACCACCGTGTTTACGGTTCGTGGCTCAACAGCATCCCAAACACCTTGAGCCTGCATGAACACCCGCATCTTAATTGCCCACGCCGCATAATTGGTTCTTGATAACATCGGATAGTGGAGTGTGATCTGACCGTCCTTCTCGCCATTGCCATTGTTTCCTGCCATCTCTTCACGAGATTGACTTTAGAGCATGAACCAGGTTCAGCTCTGATACCAAATGATGGAATCAACTAGCTTTTCACAAACTGTTAATATGTAAAACAATGGAACAATGGAAAAACAGAGAGATATGAGGCAAATGTCGATTACTTTTATTAATCACAGTAACTTTTGGGATGATCACAAAGTACAATTTGCCTTACAATTTAAAGGGAAAACAATGCATAAAATAAGGAACTAACTCCACTAAGCCTATGACTAGGACTTTCAAACCCACATGGTTGATTTATTCAAACTACTAACTGTGAAATAAAACATAGCATAAACATATCTAAACTTACTTCTGAATTATTTTAACAGAGGAGAGGTTAGAAGCTATTTTAGAGGCATATGATGATGATTCAGATGGGGAGCGAAAATACGAAGCTTTGGAAAGATTGTTATCTTATGATAAGCATCCCACCGAAAATGCAAACATGAGTGATGAAGTAATATGCAAGAAGAACCGGATAAAGTGGACACATAACATGAAGTTGATGAGATATTTTTGCAGAGTGTGTTGAAGAATATTAAAATGGAAATTGTAGCGGTAGAAGCAAAGTTTGATGATATTGAATTGCATAAGTTCTTATTGGAAGGTTCATATGGAGTTTTTGATTCAGATAGGGATATTCGAGAATTGGAGTTTATAATGAATCATAATGAATTTTTACTGCTGGAAGAATCACCGAACTAAGCGGAAGAAGAATGGCACAACGAAACTGAAAGTTTGAGAACTGGCAACGTGAGGCGACTGGGAATAACCAACCGCCAGCTGAACCTTCACATGGACATTCAGCCAACGGCTGGAAATCTCGAATCGGTGGTTGGGGAGTTTGGAATAATTTATTTCGCAGCACAATTCCCGAGACTTTTCGTTTACCATCTACATTTCACACATTGCTCGAGGAAGATATTGATCAGACGATGAGGGATTCATTTCTTCAATTGGAGGATTAAAAAACGAATGGTATGATTTTTTCTTTTGTCGATCCATTTTTGCTTTCAATTTGGGATAGAAATAAAGCTATGCAACATCATCTGGACGAACAATTACGAGGGAATCAAAATTTTGGTAATAATAATTATGAGTTTTACATGGAGAATTATTTGGTGGAAAAATTGAAAATGCAAGGTTTAACATTATGAGTTATGAAATTGAAATCGTGCCACTGAGGGAACAAAGGAATGGCACAATGCATGGCTAAAGTTTAATAAGAATCACGATGTTGGAAATGACGTTTTGTTAGTTGGTAATAAGTTTGAGGTTGTTGGGTATGGAAATTGGATGCATAATCGGAGAATACACATTGAAAAAGAACGAGGGAAACTTCATTCTTTACACATCAATACTTGAGTGAAGAATGAGTCGAACTTACCGACTCTTTAATAAACAAAGTGCTTCCGGGAGACAACCCTTGTTTTTCTTCTTTTTTATTTTTATCTTTTTAAGGATGTTAAGACTTTGATGAGTTTGATGTGGTTGAAATTTTTCTTTTATGAATTTGGGTGATGTGATTTGACGAGACATGTTGGCAGTAAGTTTTGTCGTGTCCTGGATAATGTCCGTTTGGCTGGTAGTCAGTTCAGCCTTGTGGTACCCGTATGACAATGTCAAGCTCTAAAGTTTACTACAAGCCACCAACACACTCAACAAAGAAATAAAGAAACAAGCATACAAAATGCGCGTTAATAGGCTCAATACTTTGTTTCTTTATTTCTTTATTGAATGTGCTGGTGGCTTGTAGTAAACTTTTGAAATTAAAGAAGAAAAGAGAGAAGAAGATGTAAAGATGAAATATGCTACGAGAGAGTGATGAGGTGACTTGTTAGATCTAATTATGGTCAAACCATCCATACTACGCAGTATCCAGAGAGAAATTACGAGATGGCAAGTTGTGGATCTCAAAAGTATCGAAAACGACGTTTTTAGCATATTTTGTCTAGAGCTCTGACTGCGTGGCAGTCCACTAGGTGCCACTGTTGACCACGCCCAGCCGCCGGTTTGCAAGGTCCAGCTGCCGGCTGGCCAGCCAACCGGTTAACTTTTATTAACTTTCCGTTAAGATGACTAAATTTGTAAAAATTTTAACGTTAATCTCAAATCAATTATCGAAGGCATAAACACCCTAACTTATATTAAGAGAGTATTATCTAATCGGAACTTAGGTAACTACAACGCTTCCGTCACGAAGGACGAAGCAACAAAATACAATCCCGACTAAGTAGAATAAAGCGTGAAAACCAAAAATAATAAATATTGTAGGGTCAAAACAGATATCGACAAAGTAAACGACTAGAGGTACACCAAAATGGTACTTCAAAATACGCGATTGTCACATTAACATAAATAAAGTTTTGATAATTAAATAAGGGACAAATATATCTTTTTTCTCTTAAATTTTAACATTAAAATTTATTAATCAAATTTTTTTTTTTTTTTTTTTTTTTTTTTTTTTTTTTTTGGAACGGCAATTCTCCTACGGGCCAGTAATGGAGTATCATCGTGCCACCATTACCGGCCACCCCCATGCTCGCCTAAGAGGAAACCCTCTGGAGAGGCTCGAACTCGAGACCTCTATCTAATAGATAGTATAGATATAGATTGAAGAATAAATATATACATAATAAATAATAAATAGCCTATATTTAAAATAACATGCATGGATCGGATATCTTTTGCTTGCATCAAGTCTACTAAGATAGAAACGCAAATAAACACAATAATTGACATGAATCAAATGAATTCAAAAACTCAATTTTTATAAGTATAATAACCCATAAATATGGTGGACATATATTAGAAGTAATGGGACGTATGGACCCCGATTCCATCCACACGCCCATTTTTTCCTCATAAAAACTTCTTTGTATTACCTCCTAATTTTAATGTATAATTGATTTTACTTTTATCTGAAATGTTGTTATCATATTCATATTAGTTATTTGTTAATAATAGAAATATTTGACCATGTTAATACGAGTCATTTGTAAGCTTGTATAGATAAACAAGAATATTATTAATCTATCTGTTCAAGTGGTTTTAATTTGTAATAAAATCTCAAATCAGGAAATACTAAAAACTATAATTTCTAAACAACAAATTAAGGGGGACCAATACTGTGAGTCGTTATATTTCAGACACGTTGTATATAAAACCCTCTTTTAAAATTTTGTTTTTTATTTTATATGAATGTTGAATCTCGAATAGTAGGGTTCTGATCATATTTATATGGGTAAATTATAGAGGTTGTTCTTGTGATATATTTAAATTGTAGTTTTAGTTCTTAGAGTAAGGAAATAATACTTTTAGCTTTTAGGGTCTAAAGTTTATCTAAATTCTTCTCTATCAATTACATGTAACATACTGATAGTGTTAGTAGGGAATAGGCTCGATACATATAGCCTATAAGCCCTAAAAAGCTAACACAACACGGTATAAAGACTAATTCCCTTCTACATCAAGGAAAGGCTCTTAGTCCCTTCCGGCTCTCAGCTCCCGGCCTTCTGGCTCCCTGCCGTGTCCCGGCAAAGTGTCCGGGAGCCAAGCCGTGTCCCGGAAAAGTGTCCGGGAGCCAAGCCGTGTCCCGGCAAAGTGTCCGGGAGCCAAGCCGTGTCCCGGCAAAGTATCCGGGAGCCAAGCCGTGTCCCGGCAAAGTGTCCGGGAGCCAAGCCATGTCCCGGCAAAGTGTCCGGGAGCCAAGCCGTGTCCCGGCAAAGTGTCCGGGAGCCAAGCCGTGTCCCGGCAAAGTATCCGGGAGCCAAGCCGTGTCCCGGCAAAGTGTCCGGGAGCCAAGCCATGTCCCGGCAAAGTGTCCGGGAGCCAAGCCGTGTCCCGGCAAAGTGTCCGGGAGCCAAGCCGTGTCCCGGCAAAGTGTCCGGGAGCCAAGCCATGTCCCGGCAAAGTGTCCGGGAGCCAAGCCGTGTCCCGGAAAAGTGTCCGGGAGCCAAGCCGTGTCCCGGCAAAGTGTCCGGGAGCCAAGCCGTGTCCCGGCAAAGTGTCCGGAGCCAAGCCCGTGTCCCGGCAAAGTGCCCGGGAACCAAGCCCGTGTCCCGGCAAGTGTCCGGGAGACAAGCCCGTGTCCCGGCAAGTGCCCCGGGAACCAAGCCCGTGTCCCGGCAATGCCCCGGGAGCCCAGCCGTGTCCCGGCAATGTCCCGGGAGCCGAACCCGTGTCCCGGCAGATGTCCGGGAGCCAAGCCCGTGTCCCGGCAGTGTCCGGGAACTTGGCCCCTTTTCCCGGCAATGTCCGGGAACCTGGTCTCGTGTCCCGGCGGTGTCCGGGAGCCAAGCCTCATATCCCGGCTGTGTCCCGGCACTTAGCGCCCCTGTGTCTGGAGACCTGCCGATCAGTCCGACACTCATGGCCTGGCATGTATAAAGATTTGTGTAGACCAACACTGATGCTTTGGAGTTCGTCTCACAGTACCATACTCCTGACATCCTACCAGTCAGACACTCAAGCCTAATCCTTGAGTGTAACCGTCAGAGCATTAATAAGGTCATATTAATAACATAGACGTTAAGGGCCATTGGAATCCTATTGATAAGCCATAAATGGTCATCATTGCCATACGTTGTTAATATCTGGAAGTGTTGGGTATAAATACTTAACACTTCAGGTTTTGGACACACTAACATTCCATCCTCTCCACACACACACAGTATTAGCTCACCAGCATACCTACTTGCCGTAGTAATCATATTCCGATCACCTTCTTCAACCAACCACTTGACCACCTTAGGCTCGCCAAGAGCTTGATAGGTTTGCACTGCTTAGCAGGAGGTCAAGAGGTTGAACCCCAGACACCCAAGTTACTGAGCCTGCCAATCCTTGCTCAAACATTGGCGCCATCCGTGGGACACGTTTTAGCAACGGTGTCTCATTTTATTTCTATCTTTTTTCATTTCATTTCTTAGTTTCACCACCATTTTTTCTTCTCCATGGAAGGAAATTCCTCATCACAAATCGGTTCACTTAAGCCAAAGACAACCACCAATACCCCATCCACCACCCCACCTAATTACATATACATGGCGCAGGAAGAAACTACATCTCGCAAAAGGAAGGCATCAGTCCTTCAGGATTGGGTGACGGAGCCTATTTGCTTCCCACCAATTGAAACTCCTTCCATCAACCCTGTAGTAATACAAATCCGGTTAGCCAACTATGAAGTGAGCAAGGCATATGTTGATACAGGGAGCTCAATGGACATTATTTATGCCCACTGTTTTAGGAAGCTCCCTGAAAAAGTACAAAATTCAAAGCGTCCAACACAATTCCCTCTAGTGGGGTTTTCAGGTGAGACGCATTGGCCAATCGGAGAAGTAGCAATAAACATGATGTTAGGAGAATATCCACACTATAGGTTAGAAATGATTAATTTTGCAATCATTGATGCACCATCGGCCTACAATGTCCTACTGGGCAGGCCTGCATTACAAAAATTTGGAGCAATTCCATCAACCATTCATGGCATGATAAAGTTCCCTACCCCAGCTGGCATAGCCACAGTCAGGGCTAGAACGTCATGGCCTAAAGAGTGCAAACAGACAGAGAAACCAAAACTGGTAGAGGGTCCCAAAGGTGATCCGGCAATGGAAATCATTGATGGTCCGGAACAAAAAGTTATTATTAATAAACATTTCCCTGAACAACCAGTGACCATTGGTTCACAACTCCCAACACAGACAAAGACTAAACTCATAGCGTTACTAGAATCAAACCTTGATGTCTTTGCATGGCAGACATCAGACATGACTGGTGTCCCAAGGGAACTAGCAGAGCATTCCCTAAACGCGAATCCCAATATTGTGCCAATCCGACAGAAAAAACGAGGCATGGCCCCGGATCGTAGTAAATCTGCATGTGACCAAGTAAACAAAATGGTCGAAACAGGGATTGTCAGAGAGGTAAAATACCAAACTTGGATTGCTAATCCAGTTATGGTAAAGAAAGGAGATGGTTCTTGGAGATTATGCGTTGATTTCAAAGACATTAACAAAGCTTGTCCAAAGGACAACTATCCTTTACCAGAAATCGATTGGAAAGTGGAATCCTTAGATAGATTTAGACTCAAATGCTTTTTAGATGCATATAAAGGTTATCACCAAATTTGTATGAAAAAAGGTGATGAAGACAAAACAGCTTTTCACACAGACCAAGGCATATTTTGTTTCAAAAAAATGCCATTTGGCTTGAAAAACGCTGGAGCAACCTATCAACGTCTAATAGATGAAACTTTCAAAAATCAAGTGGGAAGGAACATAGAAGCCTATGTAGATGACATAGTTATCAAAAGCAATACGGAAGACATCATGTTGGCTGATATCCTGGAAACTTTCCAAACATTACGTAATATTAACATGAAGCTTAATCCATCCAAGTGTAGTTTTGGCATGGAGGAAGGAAAATTCTTGGGACATATTGTTACACCTAATGGCATCAAAGTCAATCCTAAGAAGGTTCAGGCAGTCATTGACATGCCATCTCCTTCCACCAAAAAGCAAGTCCAAAGCCTAAATGGCAAGCTAGCAGCACTTAGCCGTTTCTTGTCCAAAGCCGCAGATCGATCCCTCCCTTTCTTTAATACCTTAAAGGGATGCATCCGGAAAAAAGACTTCTCATGGTCTGAAGAAGCAGAAGTGGCATTTCAAGAAATGAAGAAGTTCATGGCCAATCTCCCAACACTCACGGCTCCAATAGCGGGGGAGACACTAACTATATACTTGGCTGCTTCCAAGGAATGTGTAAGCGCAGTTTTAGTAGCCCAACGAGGCGACTCACAAATGCCGATCTATTTCATCAGTAGGGCACTGAAAGGCCCAGAGGTTAATTATCCATGTTTGGAAAAATTAGCACTCTCTTTGGTTCATGCGTCTAGACGATTGAGGAGATATTTTCAAGGACATCCCATCCAAGTGCTAACAGACAAACCAATCAAACAAATATTGGGTAAACCAGAAGTGTCGGGACGATTAGCAAAATGGGCAATTGAACTAGGAGAACATGAAATTTCTTTCCAACCTCGAAACTCGATGAAAGGACAAATCTTGGCAGATTTCCTGGCTGAAATCGAAGGAATGGAAGAACCAAAGGATCCATTAGTGACAGACAGCCCTCCTTGGACCCTCTTCACAGATGGCGCATCCAGCCTAGAAGGGTCAGGAGCTGGTCTCATACTCACAGATCCAGATAAAAACGAGTATACCTACGCCCTTAAGTTTGACTTCCCGGCAACCAACAATGAAGCCGAATACGAAGCTCTCTTATCAGGGCTACGAATAGCTAGAAAGATGGGAGTTCAAAATATAGAAGCTTTTGTGGACTCCCAGTTGGTAGCTAATCATATCAATGGTAGCTATGAAGCAAATCAAACTTCCATGCAACAATACTTGGAAGAAACCAGAAAAATCATTTCGGACTTCTCAAAATTTACCATAGAGCAAGTGCCAAGAAACCGTAACAAAATAGCAGATGCATTGAGCAAACTTGCAGCATCCTCCTTCGCCCACCTCAAGAAAGAATTGTTGGTGGAAGTCCTAACTGAGAAATCCATAGTGCCAACAAAGGAAGTGGCCGCAATAACGGAGGAAGATTGTTGGATGACTCCAATAAAAAACTTCCTTCAGAATGGACAACTCCCGGAAGACAAACAACTAGCAAGGAAAATCAGAATGAAGGCACCAATGTATCTCCTCATAGACAACTACCTGTTTAGGAAGTCTTTTTTGGGTCCACATCTAAGATGTGTCGGCCCAACACAAGCAAAGGATCTAATTCAGGATGTACATAGTGGAAGTTGTGGCATGCATGCAGGCCCTCGTTCGGTAACCACAAAGGTCATGAGACTTGGATACTTCTGGCCATCCATGCACAGAGATGCAAAGGAAGAAATTGAAAAATGTGAATCATGCCAAAAACATGCGTCAGTCTCAAAAATGCCAAAGCAGGACCTCATTCCAGTGACTAGCGCATGGCCATTTTACAAATGGGGAATCGACATTGTCGGACCATTCCCCCCGGGAGTAGGCAATGTTAAATACCTTTTAGTAGCTGTGGACTATTTCACAAAATGGATTGAAGCTAAGCCCTTGGCAACTATCACCGGGCCTCGAATGATAAGCTTCGTTTGGGAACAAATAGTATGTCGTTTTGGAGTTCCACACGTCCTAGTCAGTGATAATGGAAAACAATTTGCAGATAATCCATTTAAGACTTGGTGTCAGGATATGGATATCCAACAACGATTCACCTCTGTGGCACACCCACAAGCTAATGGTCAGGTTGAAGTCATGAACAAAGCAATCGTCAAGGGAATTAAGGCCAGATTGGGAAAATATGCAAAGGCATGGGTAGACGAAATCCCAGGCATTCTTTGGGCACATAGAACTTCCCCCGGCAGAACTACATCTGAAACCCCTTTCAGCCTAGTCTATGGCACTGAGGCAGTTATCCCACCAGAACTTACAATCCCTACTCACCGGACTCTTCATTTCAATCCGGAGCTAAATGAAGAAGCCCTAAGAGAAAACTTGAATATCATCGAGGAGCGAAGAGAAATATCTCTCATCCGACAAGCAGAAAGCCATAGACAGATGGCTAAGTATTATAACCAAAGAGTCCGACACACATCTTTCAAAGTGGGAGATCTCGTATGGCGGAAGAATGAAGCTAGCAGGACCGAAAACTTGGGCAAGTTGGGTCCCACATGGGAAGGCCCATATAGTGTCCTTGAAGCACATGGAACTGGCTCCTACACCCTGTCTGACTTAGATGGACAACCATTACCCAGGACATGGAATGCAATGAATCTAAAGAGATGCTACATTTAATATTTAGATACTATTGCTGATTGTCAGCACTTGCAACCACAACACCCGACAGGATGTGCCTAGCCAACAGTTGTTTCAATGCTGAAAATTATTTTCGCCGGCACAAAAGTGCCGGCTATATGCCGGCTACCAATGCCAAGCCGCCGGCACAAAAGTGCCGGCTATATGCCGGCTACCAATGCCAAGCCGCCGGCACAAAAGTGCCGGCTATATGCCGGCTAAATTAACCAAGCGCCGGCACAAAAGTGCCGGCTATATGCCGGCTACCAATGCCAAGCCGCCGGCACAAAAGTGCCGGCTATATGCCGGCTACCAATGCCAAGCCGCCGGCACAAAAGTGCCGGCTATATGCCGGCTACAAATGCCAAGCCGCCGGCACAAAAGCGCCGGCTATATGCCGGCTCACAATTTAATCAAGTTGCCGGCACAAAGGGCCGGCTAAATGCCGGCTGCCGGCTAAAAAAAAAAAAAAAAAAAAAAAAAAAGAGAACAGCCGGCCAGTCTGGATGCCAAGTCTGGATATCTGGGGAATCTCGCAAACTTTTGTATTTGGCCAACTCACTCATCAGGGATTTGGCCAACCATAAGAAAACGCTCTTCAAAGAGTCATTCACAGCAATGCACCTCAAAATACAAAATGGTCTGATCTATGTATCCCACAAGGCAACAAACCTGATGCACCACCCCAAACTACGTTTGGAAGGAAATTTAGCAAAAGGCACATATAGACATCTTAAATCTACGCCAAACATGCAATCACATATTCGTCTTTTTACCTACTGGGAAAAGGCAAGCACTTCTCATTGGGAAGCGACATCACTCGCGAGTAAAACAAATTGAAGGTTAACCAACAAAAGTGCCATCGGCACGATATGAAATATACATGAGATGCCAACATCTAGCTATGTCATCGGCATACAAAAGCACCATAGGTACTCAAATGATTGTCATAGACACAACTCAATATAATTACTCTTACGCACACCCAAGATGGTGTGACACAACATCCAAGATAGCAGGTTAAAAATGTATTATTGGCTTGATCACCCAATAAAACATTATTTTCCACAAGACACATTGGACATGACCTCGGTCAGAACTACTCAAGGCAACCTCAAACGGCCAAGTAAGGCATGGCCAAAAGATAGTCGGAAGAGACAATAAGAACAAAAAAAAAAAAAAAAAAAAAAAAAAAAAAGTTAGGCTTCAAAAAACCATTTTAAAACCTAACTGGGGGGCATGATAGTGTTAGTAGGGAATAGGCTCGATACATATAGCCTATAAGCCCTAAAAAGCTAACACAACACGGTATAAAGACTAATTCCCTTCTACATCAAGGAAAGGCTCTTAGTCCCTTCCGGCTCTCAGCTCCCGGCCTTCTGGCTCCCTGCCGTGTCCCGGCAAAGTGTCCGGGAGCCAAGCCGTGTCCCGGAAAAGTGTCCGGGAGCCAAGCCGTGTCCCGGCAAAGTGTCCGGGAGCCAAGCCGTGTCCCGGCAAAGTATCCGGGAGCCAAGCCGTGTCCCGGCAAAGTGTCCGGGAGCCAAGCCATGTCCCGGCAAAGTGTCCGGGAGCCAAGCCGTGTCCCGGCAAAGTGTCCGGGAGCCAAGCCGTGTCCCGGCAAAGTATCCGGGAGCCAAGCCGTGTCCCGGCAAAGTGTCCGGGAGCCAAGCCGTGTCCCGGCAAAGTGTCCGGGAGCCAAGCCGTGTCCCGGCAAAGTGTCCGGGAGCCAAGCCGTGTCCCGGCAAAGTGTCCGGGAGCCAAGCCGTGTCCCGGCAAAGTGTCCGGGAGCCAAGCCATGTCCCGGCAAAGTGTCCGGGAGCCAAGCCGTGTCCCGGAAAAGTGTCCGGGAGCCAAGCCGTGTCCCGGCAAAGTGTCCGGGAGCCAAGCCGTGTCCCGGCAAAGTGTCCGGAGCCAAGCCCGTGTCCCGGCAAAGTGCCCGGGAACCAAGCCCGTGTCCCGGCAAGTGTCCGGGAGACAAGCCCGTGTCCCGGCAAGTGCCCCGGGAACCAAGCCCGTGTCCCGGCAATGCCCCGGGAGCCCAGCCGTGTCCCGGCAATGTCCCGGGAGCCGAACCCGTGTCCCGGCAGATGTCCGGGAGCCAAGCCCGTGTCCCGGCAGTGTCCGGGAACTTGGCCCCTTGTCCCGGCAATGTCCGGGAACCTGGTCTCGTGTCCCGGCGGTGTCCGGGAGCCAAGCCTCATATCCCGGCTGTGTCCCGGCACTTAGCGCCCCTGTGTCTGGAGACCTGCCGATCAGTCCGACACTCATGGCCTGGCATGTATAAAGATTTGTGTAGACCAACACTGATGCTTTGGAGTTCGTCTCACAGTACCATACTCCTGACATCCTACCAGTCAGACACTCAAGCCTAATCCTTGAGTGTAACCGTCAGAGCATTAATAAGGTCATATTAATAACATAGACGTTAAGGGCCATTGGAATCCTATTGATAAGCCATAAATGGTCATCATTGCCATACGTTGTTAATATCTGGAAGTGTTGGGTATAAATACTTAACACTTCAGGTTTTGGACACACTAACATTCCATCCTCTCCACACACACACAGTATTAGCTCACCAGCATACCTACTTGCCGTAGTAATCATATTCCGATCACCTTCTTCAACCAACCACTTGACCACCTTAGGCTCGCCAAGAGCTTGATAGGTTTGCACTGCTTAGCAGGAGGTCAAGAGGTTGAACCCCAGACACCCAAGTTACTGAGCCTGCCAATCCTTGCTCAAACACATACCATATGTTAAACTTTTTTACATTTGATATTTTAAGTCCTATCATAATTTAATCTATACTATTTTATAAAGCAAATTTGATATACTTTAATTTTAGAATACTCTTAAAATTAAGTTTTCAAAACTTAATATTAGTGATAATTTTAACTCTAAAATAAATGTTCAAATTCATAATAATGATTATTAAATCTCATAATTGTTCAATAAATTACATGATTAGTTTTCAAATTAATAAAATAATAATAATAATTAGCTTATTAAATTAAATGATGCAAATGTAGTAAATAATTATGTTAATAGTTAATTATATGTTTCTAATTTATTTATACATCTATACTACTTCACAAAGCAAATTTGATGTATTCTAAAGAATATTCTTAAAATTAATTTTCAAAACTTATTATAAGTGGTAATTTGTAATTCGTAAATAAATGTTAAATTCATAATAATGATTATTAAATCTCCTAATTGTTCAATAAATTACTTGATTAGTTTTCAAATTAATACCAAGTATTCTTAGTTTATTTATCATTTTTAACACATATGTTGTTTACTTTTTTTTTTTTATAACGTGAAATTGCACAAACACAATTTTACCTATAACTACCATAACATCGACACCCTACTTCAAACAAGCTAAACTTCAAAAATAATTTATATACGATTTCAAGTGGATAAAAGTTACCCGCCGCGTAGTTTATATACGATTTCAAGTGGATAAAACACAATTTTTCTTTTTTCGTTTGCGTTATCGTTACGTACATCCGTTGTTTAGGGTATACAATTGTTTTTCAATGAACTTAGACAAGTTCATTATATGTTTTCTTGGTATTAGGGTTCGTTTATTGATTCGATTCCGATTTCGAAGACACACACGTTTAAAGTTTATGTAACGTAAACCTACGTTAAAAGTTTTGCATGAGTTACATAGGGCTTAGCTTAAAGATGCTTACGTAACTACGTAACACATAAAATTAGTTATATCAAATATCACAAGTATGTAGTCGAGGTTAATAGTTAGTGAACTTCGACCCGCGTTTAAAACGGTTGTCACAAGATCTCTATACCATAGGATCTACTTAGGATCCCGATCTTACTAATAAGATCTTAAAATCTCGATCCAAGTCGATCCTACTTAACTTGATTTACCAAGTTAAAAACTATAAATATGCAGGGTTTTTTTTTTTTTTTTTTTTTTTTTTTTTTTTTGTTTTTCTTTAATAAAATAGTAAATCAATAACCTCTAAAAGTATATATTTGATCGTGAATACTTCAATACTTTAAATTTAAAGACAAAATAATATATTTAGTAATATGAATGCATGTATATTACATTAAAGTTTTTTATATTATGTTTAAATTAATATTTATATTGAATATGTCATATATTTAAATTTTTATATGAAATAAAACACATGATATTAACTACAATTTTTGATACGATCTTTTAGCTATCATGCGATCACGATCTTGTAAAGACAAAAACGATCAATGATAAGATCCCGATTTTGACAACCTTGCGTAAAACACATATACAATATTTTTTAAATGTTTAAAATATTTTATTTTTTGAAAAAGTTTTTAGAAGCTTTTGTAATTATCATCACCATTAGAGATGAAAAAAAAAAAGTTCAAAAACATTTTTAATTAAAAAAATTCCAAAAAACATTTTATAAAAACGTGTTGAGGTTTTTAAAAAATAACTTAGAGGTGATTCTCACGTTCTCGCAACATTTATCATTCTTATTTTAACGTAGCCATATACTAATATCTTTATCTCAATTGAAGTTACTCATTTTTTTCTAAATACTAAACATGGCCTATCATAAATTCATGTCTAAGTTTTAAATATATCGACATATAAGTTTAAAAATATTTTTCAATGTAATTCAAAAAATATGTTGATATTCTAAATGTAAGTTAATGATATTACCTTCAATATTTCATGATACCATGTCTATAACTATACAATTTTTTTTATATAATTTCTTTTATACTTTATCATATAATATTTAGAAAAAATTTATTACATAAATTATTAAATATATACAAATATCAACGTGTATAAATTATATTTGGTATTCATAAGTTAAGAGTCTTATTTTTGAGAAATAGATATACAGTAAATATCGATATATAAATTTGGAGAAATTAAACTTTAACATAATAAATTTATTTGTTCGGGACTAAAAGTGTCAAATTTAAAAAATATTTTAATTTTAATTTTTTTTTGTTAAATATGACTGATAGGGACGAACTTGGGCAAAATCTTAGACCTTAGAGACTAAATCGACAATTTAGATATACCACAGGGAGAATTTCTAAAATTTACCCTATCTATGTGGGAAGTGATTTTTTAATTGATACACATGATTTTATATGTAAAGACTATTATGTCCTCACTATTATTTTAGCCTTTCCGCTTCTCCATTTACACTAAACAAACATTTCCTCCACGACTCTTCTCCACTTCCACAGCCGCTGACGCACACTGACATGCATCCTTCCATACGGTAACCTCAACCGGATACCAAAAGTTATATCAACATTTACCGACTCTCATTATCTTAAATGTTAAAATTATCAAAATCAACCAAAAGAGTATTGGAATAAATAATTGAACAAATTAGTTAGCCAATTTCATCATATATTCTCCCTTTTATAGTTCTTCCAATGTAGGTGTTGTGATAAGTACTGTTAATCACGAATCCGTGTAGCTTATAAATGGAGATCAGAGATTATTTGGTGACATTTTTTCATAGGAAAAGAAATTGAGCAAATTGAAAAGCACTAATTTTAATGGTTGTGATTTTTTCGAATTACGCGGAGGGGGTGGCGTTAAAGTAAGGTTGTACCGAATTTATGATGAGTACGTCGGAAGGGATGAGTTTGTTTGGTGTGAAAATACTTTTCATAATGGAAATATGATAGCCTTTGGAAATATAAAATGGAGTAAAACAATAGTAGGGGATTCAACTTATGTTTATGAAAACAAATATCAAAGTGTAAAAGTGACCACCCTATTTATATTAAAGTTTAGTTAATAATAAAAATGATTAGACCATATTAATTAGTATAATGTATGAAGGTGTAATATGCATCAAACTTATAGAATCTATATTTTATGTATTTAATAATTATTATTTTTTCATATAAGATATGTGTTTTTGAAAAAGTGGACAAATAATTTGGAATAAATAAACATAGAAATATTGACAAACGTCATGATATGAAAGGAGTGTATATTAATATAATCTATAGTATATAATTATATATCGGAATATATTAGTTGCATTATAATGTAGACATCTCCTATATTTTGAGGGGGAAAAAACCTCAAGTAATATTCTTTTAAAATTAATTAATTCATATTTCTTTTTTTTTTTAATTGTGACAACCGTCAAATTTCAGGTGCAATTTTATACTCTATGTCTCTTTTGGTCTATCTAGTCTTTAACTGTTCATTAATCGGAACCGCGACAGTGTCAGAATCACAACCGGAATCAATTTATATAAGTCCTAACACCAAGAAAACTCCTAATGATCTTTCCTAAGTTCATAATGTAACATACTTTAAAACTTTAGTTAACAAAAACTTCCAACGAAACAATTATACAAAATCAGCCAAAACACAAAAATTATTACAAAAATGGTCCAGGACGACGCACAGAGGCCATGTGCGCCGTCCTGGCAGGACCAGTCTCGAAAATTATTTGAAATTTTGCATGTCTCGTTTTTACCCCACCTTTAACCAATCAAACTCGGAAATAGGCACTCAATTACTATACTTCACTGTTCAATACACCCACTTCTCTATTTTCTTTACTTCACTTCATTTACTCATTTTATTAAAACATAAAACACACATACATTTTTATTCATACAAACCGTTTGAAACATCAAGATAATCAAGAAGAAGCCAAACATTTCGGCAAGGACCATTTTTGTAAAGGTTTTTGAGGCTAAAATCCGGCCAAATCATCATCCGAGCTTTTCCTTCAGTAGATTTCTGGCATTTTACTATTTTTATACAAATAAACTCTTACATGTAAGATCTAATGGTTGAAAATAAGTTTTTACAAAGATCTATGACTTTTTATGGTCAAAAACGTTTTTAAACGGGTTAACCTTTGAATCCACGAATTTGTGACTCTAAATACTTTAGAAACTGTTAAAATGATGTTTTGATAAGTTTACACCTATTGCATGTCGAAATCTATGGATTAATAAACGTTTTACAAGAAAATCTTGAAAACTCGCGTTCTGTGCGCCGTCCCAGAGACCAGGATGACGCATGGAGCACAAAAATGTGTTCTGTGCGCCGTCCCAATGCTCACAACGGCGCACAGAGCTGCAACTTGTCCGAAACTTTGTCGTTTTGTCGTTTTTAGCACGTTTTGACTATATTTGACCCGCTGACTTTTTGACATATGACCTTTGGGGACTGAATAAGTAACAATGATAACATTTGGGACATGTATGGACTAAATGTACTAAAATGGACTAAAATGGACTAGATTAAATATATTATCGTGTTTTAGGTGATTTGTGAGAGGAAGTGGATTGTACATTTTTGGATATGAAATTTGGGCGCGGAAGCACTGCCCAAATTTCCTTAGAAAAATGTAAACCACTTCAGCGAGCAAAAGCACTCGTAACATAATAATATTAAACGTTAAATCGGACTTTTGGACAAAAACGTGACAGTTACCATTTGGGACTATTTTTACAATACTTAACCTTGACACTTAAAGTTTAATAAAATTTTATCTATTATATTATATAAATAACATAATAAGATAATAACTAATTAGACTATCTTGGTAATAATAGGCGATCCGTAATTCCCGGCTTCCATTTTCGACCGACTTTCGCACACTTACTCTTCGCAATCCGTGAGTTACAACCCCTTTTACTTAATGTATTTTTGCATGATTTTTGGGGGAAACATAAGACTTATTTGTACTTTGAAAACTTTATGAAACTAATATGAACTTCGGAACTTTGATCTATTTTGGACGAACTTATGAAACTATTATCAACTTTGGAACTTTTGAACTATTTTTGACAAACTCTTTAAAACTCTTATGCGTAAACACTTTTGCTCTACTAGCTTACTTGAACTTACCGGCTTGCCCCCTTTTCGGCTAAACTAATTATTGATGCTTGTATGCGAGACCGACCTTTGATGGAACTATAACATGACTCTTAAGTGACGGACGACTATCTCTTTTTGAAACCAAACTACTTAGTGCCCAACTGCTTTTTAGACTTTACACACTATTAACTTCAGTGTCGTTTAGTAATAATGGGTATCGATACTTAGGAAAGAACCGTTCCTTGCTTAGATGGCAGTCTAAGTACATATTACTAAGAACTTGACAACTCCCCGTAGGATAGGCGGGGTAAGGGGCCTCACGGTTGAACAATCGGTTTAGTGTGAACACTTAACTTATAGATGCCAAGAGGTTGATACAAGAAATCTAATTAGTTACTTATACGCATAAATTTATGAACTTTTAGCGATTGTTTCCGCAACTATGATTTTACTAAATCTGACTCTACTTGGTCTATACGAACTTTAGGGCACTGACACGCCCATTACTTAGAACTTTAAAAGTATATAAACTTTTAAGCGACCTTTCTCCGCTAACCTCCTTTTTTTGGAAACTTTTACTTTTATATACTTAACCAACTTTTTTCCGAGCAACTTAAACTGTAACTCACTCACTACTTTCGTAGTTGACACTTTATCTTATGTTTCAGGAAATCTAGTGTAAGTATAAGGTGCATGGAATGGACGGGTCGAGGCGGTCGCGTGAGGACCATATTGGGAAAAGACTTGTTCACTTATTTTGGGAATTTTTAAATGGGAACTTTATCTATGTATTTGTACTAAATTCTATGACTTGGTTATCTCCTTGAAGTTGTAAACGCTTTTTAATATTTATAAATGACTTGAATGCCGTTATGTTTGTTATTACCTGTGTAATGATCTTCCAGCTCTTCTCATCTCGTGTTTCCGCTTTAACGGGGTGCGACAGACTTGGTATCAGAGCACAGGTTATAGTGAAAAACGGTTTTAAAAATTTTCAAAACCAAACTATAACCAAGGCTTTTTCGGAAAATCATTTTTATGGGTTCAAACTTTAGAGAATTAATTTCGCCATTGCATGGTTATTTTTAACTACGCATGTCCTGATCACCCATGGCTTTTTCTAAACGAATTATGCAAGGACGGAACGTAATTACTACTATTAACGGTTTTTGAGTCGAAAATTCCCGGTTCTGTCTTTTCCCGATTCTCACGTGACTGACCCGTGCATGCATTTCATTACACATTTCCTATATCATTCTTTTGTGAATTCACTTACTTACGAAACTCATTGTTCACAGATCCGTCATGTCTCACTCCTCTCGTTCGCGTTCACCGTCACGATCCAGTCTCGATCGCTACCGAGAGTTGCTTCGCCTTCTGAGGCTTCCGAGGGCCGCACCGCCTCAGAAAGCCAACGTCGGCAGACCACCGATCCCACGGAGGAAACCTCCATGGCAATCTCCAGCAGCATCGGGTCCAGCCCGAGGGTTGTGCCACCCCCTCCACCGGTACCCGTTGCCGCAACACTCCACTACCGGGGCCCGCGCATTAGGCATACCGCGCGAAAGCAGGTAATCCTTCCGGGTCACCTACCGGACAGGATGGCCGTGCACCAGGCTGGACCATCCCAGCCTACCCCATCCCACCTACCTTTCGGACACCCTCCAGAGGTCCCACGGAACCCTACCATGGACCACTACTCCTGGGAGAGGCAGTTTGAGCGCGAGGAGATGCAGCGCCCCCGAGACGCCGAGGCAGCAAGGCAAAGGATGCCTCCTACTCTTCAGCCTCCCCCACCGGCCGCGTTCCTTCACCTGCACCGCGAGGTACGTAGACTGGCACAGGAGACCCAGCAGCAGGGGCTCCTCATTAGTGAGGTCATCGACTCTGCACATCAATTGTCTGAGCAGGCGTTGCGAGTCATTGCATCGACCCGAGCTACGGCACGAACCGTGCAACACCTCATTGGTGTGTGCCTGGTGATGGGCACCTTGATTGCGGTCATGGCAGCCAAGATGTTTCTTGAGAGGCGCCATTAGTTATTTCCCTGTATTGTACTGTACTTATCATAGTCGTAATTTTCTCATTGTGCACGACTTAGACTTTTTTTTCTTTTTTTTTTCTTCCTATCTATGTATTGTAACCGTATTCTTATTCAGTACTTGTATTAAACCTTATTATCATTAATGGAACTTCTATCTTTTATTATTGTACTTATCTTATCGTGTGAATCTTTTACTTTTGGAAATCATTACAATTCTATCTCTTGAATAATTATCATGCGTGTGCTATTTGTTCATTCATATTAATCTCGTGCTATAATTATCTATAGTCACTAAATTATATTCTTATCATATTCCATTCGTGCGTTCTAAACTAAATCTATTCTTATGATTGTAGAATCATGGCTCCTCGCTCAAACGCTAGCATCATTACTGAGCAAGTCGTTGAACAGTTGAATGCGGCAATGCCCAATATGATCGCCCATATCACTGTGGGAATCAATGCCAATGTCAACAACCATCATCAGCAACAACAGCAACAGCAACAGCAACAGCAGCAACAACAACAACAACAGAACAATCAAAACCAAAATCAGAACCAGAACCAACACCCGAACCCTCCCCCGTGAAACTATAAGAGCTTCATGGCATGTAAGCCAAAGGAGTTTCACGGCACAACTGGTGATGTAGGACTGCTCCAGTGGTTCGAGAGTATCGAATCGGTCCTACACATCAGCCGATGTGCCGAAGCCCACAAGGTGGAGTACGCATCCTGCGTATTCCATGGCCGAGCTATGTCCTGGTGGAACAACGTTGTTCAGACCCGAGGGTGTGAGACTGCCTATGCTCTTACCTGAAATACCTTTAAGAACCTACTCATTCAAGAATACTGCCCGAGAGGGGAAATCAAGAAGCTCGAGGCCGAGCTGTGGGACCACAAGATGATCGGAAACGACATTGAGAAGTACACCACCCGGTTCCACGAGCTCGCCCGGCTAGTTCCAAGGTTGGTAACCCCCGAAGAGAATCGGATCGATCTGTACATCTCTGGTCTCGTTCCGGAAATCCGTGACATGGTCATCACATCTGAGCCGCAGAATCTACAAAGCGCAATCATCCTAGCTCACCGTCTCACCAGCAACCTACTCACCGCTCCTGCATCCTCCAAAAAGGAGTCAGGTGAGAAGAGGAAGGCCGAGCAAACCCCGAGCAGAAGTGACCGCATCAAGAAGAACCGTAACACCCGAAACTTCGCCGTGACTGCCACACCTGCACCTGCACCTGCACCAGCACCACCTACCGGATCCAGGTCCTACTCCGGACCGCACCGAAGTGCAACAAGTGCAACTTCCACCATCTCGGGAATTGCCTGTTATGTTTGAGGTGCCAAAAGGTGGGCCACTTTGCCAAGTACTGCCCGGACAAGACAACCACCCCAGCGCAGAAACTGACCTGCTATGAGTGCGGGAGCGACCAACACCTCCGGAACACCTGCCCTAAGCTGAACCGAACTCCGCAGAACCAGGGAGGGCAAGGTAGGGGTCGCTCCTTGTGACAACCGTCTTATTTCCGGTGAAAACCGCATTCTCTATCTTTGAGTTAATTATATTTTATCTTATCTTTACTTGTCTCGTAAACGCGTGTGTGTCGGAATCGAAATCGGAATCATAAAATGAATCCTAATACCAAGAAAACACCTTGTGAACTTGTCTAAGTTCCTATCTAAAATAACCGGAAACGTTCAACTAATGAAAATGCTTAACGTTAAAACGGACAAAAAAACGAAAAATGCAAAATCTGCCCTCCAGCGCGCCGCGGTGAGCCCAGTGCGCCGCGGTGGAGGGTACAGACCAGCCATTTTTTTTAACTTTAAAAATTTAACCAAACGAACCCAAACCCTAGCCCAACCATTTGGCTCCTGGTTAAACGTGTTAGAGGCCTTTAGAAGTCCAGTGACTCCCTCTTAACACCTCACAATCCTCACTTTTCAAACACCAAACACAATCACACATACAAACACTCTCTTTACTACTCTTTCTCTCATTTCAAACTTTTTCAACAAAATCTCCCACAAACACCTTTCATTACATAGATTTAACACCCTTAAATCACAGAAAAACTATCACATAAAAACACAAAAATCGTTCTTAAACAAGAAGGAGGAAGGAGCTTGCATACATTTGCGTTAAAAGTTCATTTCTAAGCATTTTTGGGTCAAAATCATCAAGGGTTCACTCCAATCACCTTCAAATCACTTTACTCTCGGTATAAATCCTTCAAAACTTCTGTCTTTATAATTTATACTCATTGCATGTATCATCTAACACCTAAAAATGAGTTTATATGAAGATTTTTGACCATTTATGAACAAAAACGGGTTTTGATAAAAGTCATATTAAATCCTTGTTTTTATGGATGAAAATCCAAACTTAACTGATATTATAAAAGGTTTTACTAATTGTAACCATTGCATGTCGAAATCTAACTCAAAAATAACGAATTTCATCAAAAACGATTTTTGGGTAAATGAACTGTCTCGCGACCGCGCCAAGGTGCCTCCACCGCGAGGCAGTCGTGGGGAACATGTGACCGCGCCACGGTGCCCCCACCGCGAGGTGGTCGTGGTGAACCCATGACCGCGGCGCAGTCCCTCCACCGCGAGGCGGTCGTTGTGCAGACTTGTTACAAAACCTTATTTACACCGTTATTGAGCGTAACTCTAAACTTGTTGCTTTAAACTTGTGTTCGAAACTGAATTCATGAACCATAACCTGTAATGAGTCCAAGTTACATAAGACGACTAAATGAACGAGTTTTTATATGACATTGTATTTGGTAAATATATGTAATATGTTTATGGAAATTGTTAAGCGGGAAAGTGTTTTAAAATTGGACTTAATGATTTTCGCAGCGGAAGCGCTGCCCGATTTTCGTTAGACCAAAAACCGACACTTATTAAAAGCATTTTCGTTAACTAATGACATTATAAACTTGTAAACATTCATACTCATTCAATCTTGGTATTACTATAGGAGTTCCGTGATTCCGACCCATTTCGACCCGTTCCGACCGCTCTCTCTATTGTGCTATTCTTCGCAAACCGTGAGTTACAACCCCACTTTATTTGCTGTTTTCAAATAATTTTTGGGGGAAACATGAGATCTAAATGAACTTTGGAACTATTATGAACTTTGGAACTATTATGAACTCTTGGAACTATTATGAACTCTTGGAACGTTTTATTACTATTGAACTCTTATTGAACGTTTTGTGGAACTTACATGTGAAAACAATTTTAATTGCCCGTTTGGCATACAAAACTAAATGGTTTGCCACCCTTTTTCGGCTAAATGGTTTTCCACCCTTAATCGGCTTGTTGGTTCAAATCTGTTATAAATTTATTACTTTTGCCACACTCGGCACCGTATTTAATTTATTGAATGCCACTCTCGGCACTCGTATGAACTTTGATTGATCGTATAACTAACGTGACTCTTGAGGGATATAACTAACCATAAGTGACTACTACTAGTTTGAAAAATGAACCATTAGTGCCCATCTTGCAACACACTATTAGCTATATTAATCCGTTTAGTAATTATGAGTATCGATACTTAAGAAATAACCGTTCCTTGCTTAGGCGGAATCTTAAGTACATATTACTCGATCAGACATGACTCCCCGTAAGTAGTCGGGGTAAGGGGCCTCACGGTTGGTAAATCGGTTTAGTGTGAACACTTAAGTTATATTATGCCAAGTAGTCGTTGTACATGATTTCAATCAATAGTTTACTTATCTTGCGCGTATATGGATATACGATCTCCTCAACTGTCTTTTGAGCAACTTTTATGGATCGAACTGTCTTTTGAGCAAATTTTATGGATCGAACTGTCTTTTGAGAAACTTTCATGGGTCGAACTGTCTTTTGAACAACTTTTATGGATCGAACTGTCTTTTGAGCAACTTTCATGGATCGAACTGTCTTTTGAGCAACTTTTATGAATCGAAACTATTCTTTAAGTATTGTTCTACTTATCCAAACTATTAAGTATTGATCTACTTAACTTAAACCTTTTTAGTCAAGGACTAGAAAGCTGTAACTCACTCACTACTTTATTGTAGTTGACACTTTATCTCATGTTTTCAGGAAACCGAATGTAAGACACGAAGTGCATACTGTGGATGGGTCAGGCATGTCATGTGAATTCAAGAATTGGGAAAAGACCTATTTTACCATTTTGGGAATCTTGTTAAACGCTTAACTATGTACTTTTGTTATGCAACTCGTTAAATACTTGGTTATTTCATCTTGTAAACTCGAATTTTCTATCTCAATGACTTGTAACCGTATGTTTTAATTATAACTCGTGTAATGATATCTTTGCTCTTCACATCTCGTGTTTCCACTTTAGCGGGGTGTGACATACTTGGTATCAGGGCACAGGTTATAGTGAAAACGGTTTTAAGAATTTTTCAAAATTTTTGAAACTAAACTATAACCAAGGCTTTTTCAGAAAAATCATTTCACGAGCTTTCGAACTTTAGTAGATTAATTCCGCAATTGCATGGTTTGCTTTTAACTAGGCGTAACTTGATCAACTATGCCTAGTTCAAAATAAATTATGTGAGAACGGTAAGTAATTGCTATCGTTATACGGTTTTCGAGTCAAAAAATTCCCGGTCTTATCCATTCCCGATTCTCACGTGACTGACCCATACATGCATTTTCGTTTACATTTTTCCTTATTTTCCTGTACTCACGTGACTCATTATTCTCAGATACGACATGTCTCAACAGTCGCTCTCACATTCGCGAGTCGTCTAGACGCCAGAAGTCTCGGAAGACTTCTCCGCACCAGAGGCTCAGCACCACGAGACCACTGACCCGACCGAGGAGAGCTCGGTGGCTTTCTCGAACAGCCACGGTGCCTCCAGCCCGAGGACCGTGCTACCAGCTGCACCACCGGTGCCCGCCTTAGCACCATCTCAGCAGCGTGGACCCCGTGTCCGGATGACAGCACGTAAGCAGGTCGTCCTTCCTGGTCGTCTACCTGATAGGATGATGGGACAGACTCCCGACTCATCCAGAACCACTCCTCTCGCGATGCCGTTCGTAGACCCGTACGCTGGAACTTCGTGTGCGCCAACGATGGATCGATATCATTGGGAGCGTCAGTTTCAGGAGCAGCAGACACAGCACCTCGACAGCGCCATACCATCTAGGCCGATGATGTCGTCTTCACTACCATCACCCCCACCCGCAACGTTCCTTCGACTTCATCGAGAACTTCGGGGAATCACCAAAGAGGCCCAACAGCAGGGTCTTCTCCTGTGTGAAGTCTCTGATACTGCACACCGACGGTCTGAACAGTCAATCCGAGTCATCACGTCGGCTCAAGCCACGTAGAGGACGGTGCAGTGTCTCGTCAGCGCTTGCTTGATTATGGGAACCCTTATTGCGGTCATCGTAGCGAAGATGTTCCTTGATAGGCGTCGTTAGGCATTTCGTTTTATGTCTTGTATCTCAAGCTTAAGTCATAACTTTCTATATGTAAACGACTAGAAGCTAAATCGTATTTTATTTTATGCTGTATTGTACTAGTATTTGAACCTTTCACATTATGAACGTTCTAACCGACTACTCTTATTATGGAATGAAATTCTACCTTCATTATCCTTACTTTTTATTTTTCCTGAATCCTTTTATCTTTCCTTAATCGCTTATCGTGCGTGCGCTATCTACCTTTCCGACATACATTATTCATGTATATCCTTATTGCATATTCTTATTCGTGCGTTCTAAACTAGTTCCCTTCTTTCCATTGTAGAATCATGCCTCCCAAGAGAAACCACGCTGACCTTTTAGCCGAGCAGATTACCGTGCAGCTCAAAGCAGCACTCCCAAACATGATCGCCCAGATCATCGCTGGGATCAACAACGAAATTTTCGGGGATGATGACCCCAACGACAACCACCCAGAGAACAACCATGACCATAACCTCCACCTCTTCCCAGCCACCATCAAACAAGAAGAAGGTGAAAACCTCGGAAGCATTCAAGCCCTTCTCCCTTCTGTATCAATCAAACAGGAAAAGGAAGAGAACTTTGGAACCAACAACCTCCCTTTCCCTCCAGCACCCTTCGAGCGAAAGGGGAATAGGAAACGGAAGGCCAGTCATCAGCCAATGAGGAGAAACCGCGACAAGAAACCCACGATCAGACCCCGAAGTTACGCTGGGCCGCACCCAAGTGCGGCAGATGCTACCTCTACCATGTCAAGGATTGCCCAGTGTACTACACATGTAACGAATCGGGGCACCTCTCCAGACATTGCCGCAAATATACTGATAAACAAGACAAGAGGTGGGCTTGCTTTGAATGCGGAAGCAACGAACACCCCCGTGTCATTTGCCCCATATTCAATACAACAGAAACTTTTAGTACTCTCGCAATCACAACCGAGGAAGCTCGGCAGGACCCGAACGCGGTTACGGGTACGTCTTTTATCAATGACCACTTTGCTTCCGTACTATTCGATTCTGGAGCTGAAAGAAGCTTTGTTTCCTTAGAATTTAGACCCCTCATTTAATCTAGGATCTAAATTTCTTAAGGATGGCCTTACTATCGAATATGCTAACGACCAGGAGTTCAAAACCAAGGATAAAATCTTAGGATGTTCATTATGCCTATCTGACAAAATCTTCCCCATCGATCTAATTCATATCGAGATGGAATGCTTTGACGTTATCGTCGGAATGGACCGACTATCTCGTTATCAAGCCGAGATCGTCTATTTCGAAAAACTCAGTCGTATGCCCCTTTCGGACAATGAAACTCTCGTTGTTCAGGGAGACAAACCTGGACGACATCTTTGCATCGTGTCTTCCATAAAATTGCGCATGTACCTCGAGAAGGACTACGACGCATTCCTCGCTCATGTCGTCGAACGCGTTGCCGCAACACTCCCTCCACCGGTACCCGTTGCCGCAACACTCCACTATCGGGGCCCGCGCATTAGGCGTACCGCGCGAAAGCAGGTAATCCTTCTGGGTCGCCTACCGGACAGGATGGCCGTGCACCAGGCTGGACCATCCCAGCCTACCCCATCCCACCTACCTTTCGGACACCCTCCAGAGGTCCCACAAAACCCTACCATGGACCACTACTCCTGGGAGAGGCAGTTTGAGCGCGAGGAGATGCAGCGCCCCCGAGACGCCGAGGCAACAAGGCAAAGGATGCCTCCTACTCTTCAGCCTCCCCCACCGGCCGCGTTCCTTCACCTGCACCGCGAGGTACGTAGACTGGCACAAGAGACCCAGCAGCAGGGGCTCTGTCACACCCCACTATAGCGGAAACACGGAATGTGAGAGCTGGAAATATCATTACACGGTCATAAGAAAATATAAACGATTCAAGTCATTTCGATTAAAAATAAATTGTTCGAGATTCAACAACCAAGCAGTTCATAAGTTTAAAATAAAGTACAAGTACAATGTTTCCAAAACAATTTCCCAAAACATAAAGGTCTTTCCCAAAGAGACGCCTCACGCGACCATATCGACCCTCCTTTGCCATGCATTCCGAACACTTACATTCATTTCCTGAAACATAAGATAAAGTGTCAACTACATAAAGTAGAGAGTGAGTTACAGTTTAGAGTTTCGATAAAGTTTCTAAAAATAGAAAGTTGCCACAAATGATAAGTTGCCAAAAATAGTAAGTTGCCAAAAGTAGTAAGTTGCCAAAAGTAGTAAGTTGCCAAAAGTAGTAAGTTGCCAAAACATATATTGACGTCATGAGTAAAAGAACGAGTTGACGTTTGAACATATATGTAAATAGTAAAAGTTTGTACGTACGCGAGTAAAGTAATTAAACAAACTCGTATAGTAAAGTTGTAGCGGAATCCAGGCGCTAAAAGTGTGTATATGCGTATGGGATATGTGTTTAACTAAATAGTAACTCGTATCAATCACTTGGCATAATATAAGTAGTAAGTATACACTAAACCGATTGTATGGTCGTGAACTAGCCCAAAAATGTTTAATTGTTTGAACGTTTGAACTAATCAATATGTACTTGGGACGCTAACCCTGAGCAAGGAGTGACCCCTCCTAAGTATCGATACCCATATGACTAACGGCTAATGCTAATAGTGTATAAGTGAACCTGAACCAAAACGGGCAATTGAACAAAGTTGCAAAAATTGTACTGAACTCTTACGGGCTTATATATCCATCAAGGATTGGTCGCTAACAAGTATCCTAGTTTAGTTAACCCGCTAAGGCAATAACACAAATACGCATAATAGTTTGTACAAGTTCCATAGTTCCAAATAAGTTGCAAAAGTACCAAGTTTTGAACAGTTCCAAATAAGTTGCAAATAGTGTTAATAGTTAAAGACATGTGATCTTATGTTTCCCCCAAATAATGTTTAAATGTACAAAAGTAAAACAAGTGGGGTTGTAACTCACGGTTTGCGAAGAGAGATATGAACTAGCACAAAGAGAGGCGGAACGCGTCGGGAATCACAAATGACCTAGAACACCGGAATGTGGTATAAGTTATATTAGTATAATTTGAGTTATGTTAAGTTCCAGTTTAACATTTTTGAGTGTCAATTTATTATACTTAGATTCTGTCCCAAAAAGATTATTACGGAAGTTTTGTAAAGTTTATGTGATCGTGAACGGTTTTTTGTCCGAAATGTCCAATTATGTACCAAAAGTGTCAAGGTTCCAAGTTTATGTGTTTAAGTCTCGAAGTTATTATGTTTCTGAATTTGAAATGTAATTTATGGTGAAAATTGGGCAGCGCTTCCGCGCAATAAAAATTATATCCATTTTCAAAACACTTTCCCGCTTTAAAACACATATAATAACATTTAAACCAACAATACACAAGTTTCAAGTCCAAAAACCCTTTTTAAACAATGTATAAGTCAAAACAGTAGCTTAACATGATATATATATTATGTGATAAATTATTTTGGCTTAAAATCAAGTTTACGACCTTTAAAACGACAAAAATAGCGACAGGGCCATTCTGGCGGCGGCTGGAGGAAAACAGCCGCCGGCTGACCTTTAGTCGTCGGCTGAAATCCTTCAGCCGCCGGCCAAAAGGCTTCGGCCAGTTTTTAAGTTGCTTGTTTCTTCGATTTTAAGCTTGTTTAACGGGTAGATTCGACATGCAAGCTGTTATAACTTAAACATATGTATTTTTGAGGTAAAAACACTATTTTCTTTTAGATTTACATGTTAAACATATAGATCTAACATAAAAACTCGTTTTTAAGTTAGAAAACGTTTTGCATGTTTGTGAAAGTTTATTTCCAGGTTATAGATGATACATGCAAGTAAAAATATGTATAAAAATAGTGAAAAGAAGGTGTTATACCGAAGGAAAAAGAGATGTGATGGTTTGGATGAGTTTTAGCTCCAAAAGTTCCTTGAAAACCCGATTTAAACCTTTTCCTTGCTACCCCTTTGATCTTAGGACGATTTGTAGGTGTTAGATGGTTGATATTTTGATGTTTATGGACTGTTTTTGATGAAATATTTCTGGACTTGAGTGTGTGTTCTTGAGAGAGTGAGAGAGCAAAGAGAGAGTGTGTGTGTGTTTTGTGTTTTTGATTCAAAAATGAAAGTGATTAGGAATAAGGGTGATGTTTTCTGGCCTAGGGGATCACAAAGAGCAGTTATGGTTGCCCAGTCCCGAGCCAAATAAAGGGGGTCCAATGAAAACGCATGCAGAAATGAGTCATTAGCCAGCTGGGCAGCGGGATTCAGCCGCCGGCTGGATCCTAAAATCCAGCTTTTTGACGTTTTGTGTTTTCCGTTAATTTAGTTAAGGACTAGAATCATTATAGTTACCGTTATGAACTTAGTCAAGTTCTTGTATTGATTATTTGGTGTTAGGATTTATATTTTGATTCCGACATTGGTTCCGACAATTAAAAGTACAATAGAATGAACCCGAACAATATGAACACGATAAAAGAGTACTAGAGTTTCGAACCGATTAAGTAACTGAGAATCACCTGAAATTTAGACGGTTGTCACATCATCCCCGGGTTGAAAGAAATTTCGTCCCGAAATTTGACTCGTCACATCAGGTAGAAGTATCTTTGAACAAGTGAGGATACTTTTGACGTATCTGGTCTTCACGTTCCCATGTGAATTCGTGACCACGTCGGGAGTTCCAACGAACTTTGACAATAGGAACACGGCTTTGTCTGAGTTGCTTGACCTCTCGGTCTACAACTTCAAGCGGTTCCTCGATGAAGTTGAGCTTGTTGTCGATCTTGACCTCGTCGAGTGGGATGACGATGGTCTCATCGGATAGGCACTTTTTCAAGTGTGAGACATGGAACACGTTATGAACATTAGAAAGAACAGGCGGGAGTTGGAGTCGATAAGCTACTGGGCCAATGCGCTCGATGACTTCAAACGGTCCGGTGTACCCGGGGCTTAGCTTACCGCGTTTGCCGAAGCGAACTACCCCTTTCCATGGCGATACTTTGAGAAGTACACGATCGCCGACCTGGAACTCGAGGGGTTTTCTTCGGTTATCGGCGTAGCTCTTTTGCCGAGTACGGGACGTCTTCAGTCGCTCCCTGATAGTGGTGATCTTGTCGATGGTTTCTTGAACAATGTCGAGCCTTGTGAGCTGTCGATCACCAGCTTCAAGCCAACAAAGCGGCGATCGGCACTTGCGCCCATATAAGGCCTCGAACGGAGCACACTTAGTGCTAGCGTGGTAGCTGTTGTTGTACGAAAACTCGACCAATGGAAGGTGAGTATCCCAACTTCCTCCAAAGTCAACTACACATGCCCTAAGCATATCCTCAAGCGTTTGGATCGTCCTTTCGCTTTGACCATCGGTCTGAGGGTGGTAAGCTGTGCTAAGGTCTAGTCGTGTCCCGAGGGATTTCTGAAGCGCGTTCCAAAAGCGAGACGTGAACCGACTATCCCTGTCAGAAATGATGGAGAGAGGTGTACCGTGGCGAGAGGTGATCTCGTTGATGTAGATTTGTGCGAGCTTCTCCATCGAGTGGGTTTCTCGTATCGGCAAGAAGTGAGCAGACTTAGTCAAACGATCCACAATTACCCAAATTGTGTCGTTACCCTTTGCCGTCCGGGGTAACTTGGTAATGAAATCCATGGAGATTTGCTCCCATTTCCACATAGGGATCTCCGGTTGTTGCAGAAGTCCTGAAGGTTTCTGATATTCCGCCTTGACCTTGGAGCAAGTGAGACACTTGGCTACATACAAGGCGATATCTTTCTTCATGCCCGGCCACCAATAATACTCCCTAAGATCCTTGTACAACTTGTCCGAACCGGGGTGGATGGAGTATCGGGAACGGTGGCCTTCATCCAGAATTAACTTGCGAAGATCCTCGGACTTCGGAATCCATGCTCGGCCCTTGAAGTAGTGAATCCCGTCGGATTTGAGTTCGAACTCCTGCTCATGATTGTGCAAGGTCTCTCCCTTTAAGTTCTCGGGCTTCAATGCTTCCCGCTGAACCTCGGCGATATGCGTTTGAAGGTTAGTCTGAATCTGGATGCCTAATGCTCTAACTCGAGATGGTTTCACCCTTTCCTTCCGGCTAAGGGCGTCTGCTACTACGTTTGCTTTACCCGGGTGGTATTTGATCTCGCAATCGTAGTCACTTAGCAGTTCGATCCATCTCCTTTGTCTCATGTTGAGCATTTTCTGGTCTAGGATGTGTTGAAGACTCTTGTGATCCGTGAAAACCGTGCACTTAGTCCCATACAAGTAATGTCTCCAGATCTTTAGTGCAAAGACGACTGCTCCCAGCTCTAAGTCGTGAGTGGTGTAGTTCTACTCGTGAACCTTGAGTTGTCTTGAAGCGTAAGCGATGACTTTGTCTTTCTGCATGAGAACGCACCCAAGTCCCTGATGGGATGCATCGCAGAATACCACGAAGTTATCCGTACCCTCTGGTAAAGACAAAATCGGTGCGTGACAAAGTTGGTGCTTCAGCTTCTGAAAGGATTCCTCTTGTTTTGTTCCCCAAACAAAATCCTTATCCTTCTGAGTGAGTTCGGTGAGTGGCTTAGCGATCTTCGAGAAATTCTCGATGAACCTTCGATAATAGTCGGCCAACCCTAGGAATTGACGAATTTCCGTAGGAGTCGTCGGGGTTTGCAATTTCTCGATCGCTTCTATCTTAGCCGGATCCACATGGATCCCATCTTGGTTGAACACATGACCAAGGAAATGTACTTCCCGGAGCCAGAATTCACACTTAGAGAATTTGGCGTAGAGTTTCTGTTCTCGGAGGAGTTCTAGAATGAGTTTCAAGTGTTGCGCGTGATCCTCCTTGTTTCTCGAGTAGATAAGAATGTCATCAATGAACACGATCACGAATTTGTCCAGGTAAGGTCTACACACTCGGTTCATTAAGTCCATGAACACTGCAGGTGCGTTGGTTAGACCGAATGGCATGACTAGGAATTCGTAATGACCGTAACGAGTACGAAAAGCGGTCTTTGGAATGTTGGTCTCACTGACACGAACCTGATGATAACCCGAACGGAGGTCGATTTTCGAGAAGTAAGTTGCACCCTGCAACTGGTCGAAAAGGTCATCGATCCTCGGGAGTGGGTATCGGTTCTTGACGGTCAGCTTGTTCAGTTCACGGTAGGCGATGCACATACGAAAGGATCCGTCTTTCTTTTTAACAAAGAGTATAGGGGCTCCCCAGGGTGACGAGCTAGGACGAATAAGACCATGATCTAAGAGTTCCTGAAGCTGTTTAGACAGCTCTTGCATCTCCGGTGGGGCTAGACGGTACGGTGTCCTAGCGACCGGTGCTGCACCAGGAATGAGGTCTATCCGGAATTCCACTTGTCGATGCGGAGGTAACCCGGGAAAATCTTCGGGAAAGACTTCAGGGTGATCCTTGACTACTGGGATATCTTGAATACGGATCTCCTTGGGTTTACGTTCAACAACGTGGGAGAGGAATGCGTCACAGTCCTTCACGAGGTACTTACGCATTTTGATGGACGACACGAGACGGAGTGAACGTCCGGGTTTGTCCCCTTGAACGATTAAAGTTTCAGAGTCGGAAAGAGGGATGCGAATGAGTTTGTCAAAACAGACGATCTCGGCTCGGAAACGAGAGAGCCAGTCCATTCCGACGATGACATCAAAGCTTTTCAGCTCGATAGGGATTAAATCAATAGGGAAAGTTTTATCGGACAGGCATATGGAACATCCTATGATTATATCCTTAGCTTCGAACTCCTGACCGTTAGCGTACTCTATGGTGAAGCTATCCTTAAGAATCTTAGATCCTAAGTTAATGAGGGGTCTAAATTCTAAGGACACAAAGCTTCTTTCGGCACCAGAATCGAACAGAACAGATGCATAATGATTGTTAACAGGAAACGTACCGTTCACCGCGTTCGGATCCTGCCGTGCCTCTTCAGCTGTGAGTGCGAATGCACGTCCTCGGCTTTGCCCGCCTCGGTTAGGTTGGGCGTTGCGGAGTCTCGGGCAAGCATTCTGGAGGTGCTGATCACTTCCGCACTCGTAGCATGCCGGCTTCGGACCTTGAGCTGCCAGCTTTTCCGTGCAGTACTTGGTTAAGTGCCCTTCCTTCTGACACCTCATACACACGGGACAGTTACCGTGGTGGTGGAAATTGCACTTGTTGCACTTGGGGCTCGTCCCCGTATATCGATTTCCTGCTGGGGGAGGTGGCGGTGGCGGTGCTACGGCTGCTATGGCAAGGTTGCGGGTGGTCTTCTTCTTCTTGTTCCAGTCACTTCGCCTCGGAGTCTGATCGAACTTCCTTTTCTCACCCGACTCCCTCTTGGATGAGGCAGGAGTGGTGAGTAGGTTGCTCGTGAGGCGGTGTGCTAGGATGATGGCGCTTTGGAGAGTCTGGGGTTCCTTAGTGAGAACCATCCCTCTGATTTCTGGAACAAGATGTCACACCCCGCTAAAGCGGAAACACGAGATGTGAAGAGCTGGAAAATCTTTACACAGGTCATTTCAAACATAACGGTAAATGAGTCATTGATTTAAAAGTAAAAGAGTTTAAAATCCCATTCGAACAACCAAGAGACAATAGTTTAATACATTGGTACACAATCAAAATGTTTCATTAAAAATTCCCAAAAACAATGGCCAAGTCTTTTCCCAAAGAGGTTCTCACACGACCGCCTCGACCCGTCCATGCCATGCACACCATGCTTACACTAATTTCCTGAAACATAAGATAAATTGTCAACTACGAAAGTAGTGAGTGAGTTACAGTTTAGATAGTCAACATAAAAATATGAGTAAAGTATATAAAGTAAGGGTTTCCAAAAAAAGAGATTAGCGGAGAAAAGTCGCTTAAAGAATTTATATACTTTTAGAAAAATTCAAATAACGGGCGAGTCGGTGCCCTAGATTCGTAAAGACCAAATAGCATCGAATTTAGTCAAATAGTAGAAGCGGATAACAATCGCTAAAAGTTTATAAGTTTATGCGTAAGTAACTAATTAGATTGCTTGTATCAACATCTTGGCATCTATAACTTAAGTGTTTACACTAATCCGATTATCAACCGTGCGGCCCCAACTCCCCGCCTCTCCAACGGGAAGTTAAAAGAGAAATTCAGTAATATGTACTTAGACTGCCATCTAAGCAAGGAACGGTTCTTTCCTAAGTATCGATACCCATAATTACTATACGGCTAAATAGTTAATAGTGTGTAAAGGCTAAAGAGTAAGTGGGCACTAAGTAGTTTTGTTTTAAAAGAGAGTGAGACAACATCACTTAGGAAACGTGTTATAGTTCCATCAAGGGTTGGTTACGCATACAAGCATCAATAATATAGTTGAGTCAAAAGAAACGAACCAATAAATACAATTAGAGAAAAATGTTTTACGCATAAGAGTCAAATAGTCAAAGTTTAATGAGTTAAAAGTCAAAGTTTGATGTATTGCAATTTGTTTCATAAGGCTTAAAATGTAAATAATCTTATGTTTCCCCCAAATTCATGTAAAAATATATATAAAACAAGGGGTTGTAACTCACGGATTGCGAAGAGATCGAGAACTCGGAAACTCGGTCGGAGTATGAAAGCCGGGAATCACAGATTGCCTAATAATACCAAGGTAGTTTAATGAGTTGTTACATTATTATGTTCTTATATAATAATATAGGAGATTATGTAACTTTTGGTTGTAATTAAGTGTTAAGTCCAATATTGTTCCGAAAATTTGGTCCGAAGCGATTAACGTTGCATTTAGTCCGAAAGTTTATTGTTTTTGATTATTACGTCTTAAGTGCTTTTGCTTACTGAAGTGATTTTATAATTTCTAGGGAAATTTGGGCAGCGCTTCCGCGCCCAAATTTCATGCCCAAAAATTATATCGTCACTTCCGCTCACAAATCACCTAAAACACAATAATATACATAATATAGTTCAAAATAGTCCAAAGAGTCCAATACTAGTCACCAATGTTATTAGTTTTATTTATCTCAGTCCCTAAATTATACCGGTAAAAGTCCAGAACGTAACATGTTCTTAAAACGAGTGAAAACGACAACTTTCGGGGGAACAGCAGCTCGGTGCTGCGCAACAGAGCACTGGTGCTGCGCACCAGCTGTTGTCCCGATTCCCGTTTTGTGTTTTTCTTGCTAAAAACGTTTTGTGACTTATTGATTTCGACATGCAACCAGTAGATACTTTATAATATGATGTTTTCACAGTTTCCAAACAACTTTTAGCCAAAAAATCATAGATCTAGGTGCTATTTAGACAAAAATCGTTTTTATATAAAAATGACATAATCTCTACAAATATTCGTTTTTGTTGTTTAGATTGTACATGCAATTAGTAAATATCATTCAAAACATCATTCCAACAGTTTCTAAAACATTTTTATTCACAGATTCGTGGATTTAAAGAGTATTTCGACTCAAAAACGTTTTTGACCATAAAAGTCAAAGGTTTGTATAAAACACATTTTCAACCGTTTGATCTTTCATGCAACTGATTATTTATGTAAAAATAGTGAAAATAAAGAAATCTACCGAAGGAAAAGCTTGGATGATGAGTTTTTGGTCGGATTCTAGCTCCAAAAATCTTTACAACCGTGGTCCTTTTTCGAAATAACAACACCTCCGAGCTTCTCTTGAGGTTTAGAACGATTTGTATGGTTTATTAATGGGTTTTGATGGCTGGAATGCTTCTGGAAATGGAGTTCTTAGAGAGAAAAGTAGAGAGAAAAGAAGTATGTGTGTGTTTTTTTTTGTTTTGATTAAAATGAAAGTAAAATGAAAAGTAAATGAATAATGGGGTATAGGGGGTAACAATTCTGGCCTTGGGACAGTATATTTGCAGAAAGGGGCGTTTCCCATTGGTCAATGTGGGTGGTGGTGGTGTAAAACGAGAAAAGGACTAAAACTGTAACATTTTTGAAAATTCTGGAGCCAGGTGCTGCGCACCGGGCTGTTTTCCGGATTTCCTGATTTTTCGTTTTTGCGTTATTGCTTCGTTGGACCTTTTTGTTAATTGAAAGTTCTTAATTATGATAAGTTATGAACTTAGGAAAGTTCAATAGGTGTTTTCCTTGGTATTAGGACTTATAATTTGATTCCGGAAGTTATTCCGACACTAGTTCCGACAAAGTATAGACTTAAAAGTTACGAACTAGAATGAGGCGAACGAGACAAAGAAGTAACCTACGTTTCGAACCGATATAATAATTGAATAAGTACCTGAATTTTGACGGTTGTCACATCCTCCCCGGGTTGAAAGAAATTTCGTCCCGAAATTTAGTGCGTCCTATCAGGTAGAAGAGTTCTCGAACAGATGGGGATACTTCTGACGGAATTGGTCTTCACGCTCCCACGTGAATTCGTGACCGCGTCGAAGTTCCATCGAACCTTGATTATCGGAATACGGCTCTGTCTAAGCTGTTTGACCTCGCGGTCGACAACTTCGAGCGGTTCCTCGATGAAGTTTAACTTGCTGTCGATTTTGACCTCGTCTATAGGGATGACGATGGTCTCATCAGACAGATACTTTTTCAAGTGAGAGACATGGAACACGTTATGAACACTTGCGAGAGCCTGAGGAAGGTGGAGACGATAAGCAACAGGGCCAATACGCTCAATGACTTCAAATGGACCGGTGTACCTCGGACTTAGTTTACCGTGCTTTCCGAAGCGGACTACCCCTTTCCAGGGCGAGACCTTGAGGAGTACTCGGTCGCCCACTTGAAACTCGAGGGGTTTCCTTCGGTCGTCAGCGTAGCTCTTCTGTCGGGTACGGGATGTCTGCAGTCTTTCGCGGATAGTGGTGATCTTGTCAATGGTCGCCTGGACAATATCGAGTCTCGTAAGTTGTCGGTCGCCAGCCTCTAGCCAGCATAGCGGTGACCGGCACTTACGCCCATAGAGAGCCTCGAACGGCGCACACTTGATGCTGGCATGATAGCTGTTATTATAGGAGAACTCGACCAAGGGGAGGTGAGTGTCCCAATTTCCTCCGAAGTCTACCACGCATGCTCTCAGCATATCCTCAAGTGTCTGGATCGTCCTTTCGCTCTGGCCGTCAGTCTGAGGATGATACGCCGTGCTGAGGTCTAATCGAGTACCTAAGGATTTCTGAAGAACGTTCCAGAAGCGGGAGGTGAATCGGCTGTCCCTATCGGAGATGATGGAGAGTGGGGTTCCATGACGAGAGACGATCTCGTTGACATAGACTTGAGCGAGCTTCTCCATCGAATAATTTTCCCGAATTGGCAAGAAATGAGCGGATTTCGTCAGACGGTCCACGATTACCCAGATCGTGTCGTTACTCTTAGCCGTACGGGGCAACTTGGTGACGAAGTCCATAGAAATTTTCTCCCACTTCCACATGGGAATTTCCGGTTGCTGAAGTAAACCTGAGGGCTTTTGATATTCCGCCTTGACCTTGGAGCAAGTAAGGCACTTAGCTACATACAGGGCGATATCCTCTTCATGCCCGGCCACCAGTAGTATTCTCGGAGGTCCTTGTATAACTTGTCGGATCCCGGATGGATGGAATATCTAGATCGGTGGCCCTCGTCCAAAATGAGTTGCGGAGATCCTCAGATCTCGGAATCCATGCTCGACCCTTGAAATAATAAATTTTGTCCGACTTGCGTTCGAATTCTTTCTCGTGCTTATGAAGCGTTTCGGCCTTAATGTTCTCGGGCTTTAACGCCTCTTGCTGCGCGTTAGCAATCTGCGCTCGAAGGCTCGTCTGAACTTGCATACCCAATGCTCGAACTCGAGATGGCTTTACCCTTTCCTTCCAACTCAGGGCATCTGCTACTACGTTTGCCTTACCCGGGTGGTATTTGATCTGGCAATCGTAGTCACTCAACAGTTCTATCCATCTTCGTTGCCGAGCATTTTCTGGTCTAAAATGTGCTGGAGCTCTTGTGGTCAGTATAGACCGTACACTTAGTACCATACAGGTAGTGTCTCCAAATCTTCAAGGCAAACACGACTGCTCCCAAGTCTAAGTCGTGGGTGGTGTAGTTCTGCTTGTGGATCTTAAGCTGCCTGGAAGCATAAGCGATGACCTTGTCCTTCTGCATTAGAACGCATCCAAGTCCTTGGTGGGAGGCATCGC
>CAJVGC010000001.1:14474638-14504955 GCA_910822075.1 Senecio squalidus
GCAGCATTAGTGCGAGGAGCCATGATTCTACAATCAGAAGAACAGATTTAGTTTAGAACGCACGAATGGAATATGATAAGAGTATAATTTAAGTGACCATAAATAGTTATAGCACGAGATTAAAATGACTGATCAAGTAGTACAAGCAAGATTAAGATTTAAGAGGTAGAATAGTAATAGTCGTAAATAAGCACAAGATTCACAAGATATGTAACACTAGATAATAATAAATGAGACTTCATTCATTAAACAAAAGAGTTGAGTACAAGATTCGAATAGAAAAATACAGTACAATACATAAAGGATAAAAGATACTAGCCTAATCGTACACAACGGAAAATTTACGACTAGCTAGAGGTATGAGCCGCAATGATCCTAGTGACTTCGGTCGAAGATCATCAAGGCGGCAATAGCCAATATCAGCGCTCCCATGGCCCAGATGACATAGATAAGGGTTTGTACAGTCCGGGCTGTGGTCTGAGCCGACGCGATGATCCTGATTGCCTGTTCCGCCAGCTTGTGGGTTTCGTCGGAGGCTTCGAATAGGTGAAGGGCCTGCTGTTGAGTTTCGCCTGCAATCCTCTGAACCTCGTGGAATACACTGCGGAATGCCTCGGGTGGAGGAAGTCGGAGGTTAGGTGGTACTCCGGATGAAGGTGATCCGGCCCCTCGGGAACGACGCACGTTGGCGTTCCCATGGATAGACTTCCATAACTGGAGGGCGTCCGGCTGGGTCGTACGGGTCCACGGATGGATGACGAGGTGCGGGTTGGAACGATCCCGATTGTCGAAAAGGTGTCGCAATAGGTGTTGCACGAGAGGGTGGTAACACAGTCCTCGGGCTAGACCCGTTGCCGCTGCTAATAGTCGTGGAGGTATCTTCGGTTGGTAGAGACGATTGAGACATGACGGATCTGAGACGTAAAGAGTTTCGTGAGTACTGGAGGACACAAAGAAATGATAAAGGAAATGTGTAATGAAATGCATGTACGGGTCGGTCGCGTGAGAATCGGGAAAAGACAGTACCGGGAATTTTGACTCAAAACTGTTAACAATAGTAATTACGTTCCGTCCTTGCATAATCCATTTTGAACTAGGAATGGGTGATCAGGCCATGCGTAGTTAAATTATAAATATGCAGATCACGGAATTAATTCTCTAAATTTTAGACCCATAAACGATTTTCCGAAAAGTCTTGGTTATAGTTTGGTTTCGAAAACTTTTTTTTTTTTTTGAAAAATTTTTAAAACCGTTTTTCTCTATAACATGTGCTCTGATACCAAGTCTGTCACACCCCGCTAAAGCGGAAACACGAGATGTGAAGAGCTGGAAAATCTTTACACAGGTCATTTCAAACATAACGGTAAATGAGTCATTGATTTAAAAGTAAAAGACTTTAAAATCCCATTCGAACAACCAAGAGACAATAGTTTAATACATTGGTACACAATCAAAATGTTTCATTAAAAATTCCCAAAAACAATGGCCAAGTCTTTTCCCAAAGAGGTTCTCACACGACCGCCTCGACCCGTCCATGCCATGCACACCATGCTTACACTAATTTCCTGAAACATAAGATAAAGTGTCAACTACGAAAGTAGTGAGTGAGTTACAGTTTAGATAGTCAACATAAAAATATGAGTAAAGTATATAAAGTAAGGGTTTCCAAAAAAAGAGATTAGCGGAGAAAAGTCGCTTAAAGAATTTATATACTTTTAGAAAAATTCAAATAACGGGCGAGTCGGTGCCCTAGATTCGTAAAGACCAAATAGCATCGAATTTAGTCAAATAGTAGAAGCGGATAACAATCGCTAAAAGTTTATAAGTTTATGCGTAAGTAACTAATTAGATTGCTTGTATCAACATCTTGGCATCTATAACTTAAGTGTTCACACTAATACGATTATCAACCGTGCGGCCCCAACTCCCCGCCTCTCCAACGGGAAGTTAAAATAGAAATTCAGTAATATGTACTTAGACTGCCATCTAAGCAAGGAACGGTTCTTTCCTAAGTATCGATACCCATAATTACTATACGGCTAAATAGTTAATAGTGTGTAAAGGCTAAAGAGTAAGTGGGCACTAAGTAGTTTTGTTTTAAAAGAGAGTGAGACAACATCACTTAGAAACGTGTTATAGTTCCATCAAGGGTTGGTTACGCATACAAGCATCAATAATATAGTTGAGTCAAAAGAAACGAACCAATAAATACAATTAGAGAAAAATGTTTTACGCATAAGAGTCAAATAGTCAAAGTTTAATGAGTTAAAAGTCAAAGTTTGATGTATTGCAATTTGTTTCATAAGGCTTAAAATGTAAATAATCTTATGTTTCCCCCAAATTCATGTAAAAATATATAAAAACGAGGGGTTGTAACTCACGGATTGCGAAGAGATCGAGAACTCGGAAACTCGGTCGGAGTATGAAAGCCGGGAATCACAGATTGCCTAATAATACCAAGGTAGTTTAATGAGTTGTTACATTATTATGTTCTTATATAATAATATAGGAGATTATGTAACTTTTGGTTGTAATTAAGTGTTAAGTCCAATTTAGTCCGAAAGTTTATTGTTTTTGATTATTACGTCTTAAGTGCTTTTGCTTACTGAAGTGATTTTATAATTTCTAGGGAAATTTGGGCAGCGCTTCCGCGCCCAAATTTCATGCCCAAAAATTATATCGTCACTTCCGCTCACAAATCACCTAAAACACAATAATATACATAATATAGTTCAAAATAGTCCAAAGAGTCCAATACTAGTCACCAATGTTATTAGTTTTATTTATCTCAGTCCCTAAAGTATACAAGTAAAAGTCCAGAACGTAACATGTTCTTAAAACGAGTGAAAACGACAACTTTCGGGGGAACAGCAGCTCGGTGCTGCGCACCAGAGCACTGGTGCTGCGCACCAGCTGCTGTCCCGATTCCCGTTTTGTGTTTTTCATGCTAAAAACGTTTTGTGACTTATTGATTTCGACATGCAACCAGTAGATACTTTATAATATGATGTTTTCACAGTTTCCAAACAACTTTTAGCCACAAATTCATAGATCTAGGTGCTATTTAGACAAAAATCGTTTTTATATAAAAATGACATAATCTCTACAAATATTCGTTTTTGTTGTTTAGATTGTACATGCAATTAGTAAATATCATTCAAAACATCATTTCAACAGTCTCTAAAACATTTTTATTCACAGATTCGTGGATTTAAAGAGTATTTCGACTTAAAAACGTTTTTGACCATAAAAGTCAAAGATTTGTATAAAACACATTTTCAACCGTTTGATCTTTCATGCAACTGATTATTTATGTAAAAATAGTGAAAATAAAGAAATCTACCGAAGGAAAAGCTTGGATGATGAGTTTTTGGTCGGATTCTAGCTCCAAAAATCTTTACAACCGTGGTCCTTTTTCGAAATAACAACACCTCCGAACTTCTCTTGAGGTTTAGAACGATTTGTATGGTTTATTAATGGGTTTTGATGGCTGGAATGCTTCTGGAAATGGAGTTCTTAGAGAGAAAAGTAGAGAGAAAAGAAGTATGTGTGTGTTTTTGTTTTTATTAAAATGAAAGTAAAATGAAAAGTAAAATGAATAATGGGGTATAGGGGGTAACAATTCTGGCCTTGGGACAGTATATTTGCAGAAAGGAGCGTTTCCCATTGGTCAATGTGGGTGGTGGTGGTGTAAAACGAGAAAAGGACTAAAACTGTAACATTTTTGAAAATTCTGGAGCCAGGTGCTGCGCACCCAGCAAGGGGTGCTGCGCACCGGGCTGTTTTCCGGATTTCCTGATTTTTCGTTTTTGCGTTATTGCTTCGTTGGACCTTTTTGTTAATTGAAAGTTCTTAATTATGATAAGTTATGAACTTAGGAAAGTTCAATAGGTGTTTTCCTTGGTATTAGGACTTATAATTTGATTCCGGAAGTTATTCCGACACTAGTTCCGACAAAGTATAGACTTAAAAGTTACGAACTAGAATGAGGCGAACGAGACAAAGAAGTAACCTACGTTTCGAACCGATATAATAATTGAATAAGTACCTGAATTTTGACGGTTGTCACACAAGACCAGAGATGTACAGGTCGATCTTGCTCTCTTCGGGAGTTACTAGCCTTGGGACAAGTCGAGCCAACTCGTGGAATCGGGCAGTGTACCCTTCGATGTCGTTTCCGACCATCTCATGATCCCAGAGCTCGGCTTCGAGCTTTTTAATTTCCCCTTTGGGGCAGTACTCCTCAATCAGGAGGGTTTTGAATTGTTCCCAGGTGAGAGCGTTAGCGGTCTCACGTCCCCTATTGCGGACCACATTGTTCCACCATGTCAGTGCCTTCCCGTGCAATACGCAGGAAGCGTATTGTACTTTCATTGCCTCAGCACATCCGCTGATGTGCAGCACCGACTCGATGCTCTCAAACCAGGATACCAAGCAAACGGCACCAGTTGTGCCATGGAACTCCTTAGGCTTACAAGCCATGAAGCTTTTGTAGGTGCAGGCTGGTGGGTTTGGGGGTTGCTGTTGGTTCTGGTTCTGGTGGTTCTGTTGCTGCTGCTGCTGCTGTTGCTGTTGTTGCTGTTGCTGCTGTTGTTGTTGCTGCTGTTGCTGTTGCTGTTGTTGCTGTTGCTGGTGGGCGTTGACGTTAGCATTGATTCCCGCAGTGATCTGGGCGATCATATTGGGCATCGCTGCTTGCAACTGTTCGGCCACTTGCTCAGCAATGATCGCGACATTGGTACGGGGTGCCATGATTCTACAACAGACAACAGATTCAGTTTAGAAACGCACGATTAGAGTACGATAAGATCATGATTCAATGGATAAGTTAACAATCACGCAAGAGTAAGTAACAGATCAGATAGAATACGCACGACAAAGTTTCAAAAGATTCACACGTAAGAAGATGGTTCAACACAGTACAAGATTCACAGGATAAGTAACAATAGATATAATAAATGGAACTTCATTCATTAAATAAAAGTTGAGTACAAGGTTCGAATAGAAAAAGTACAATACAATACATAAGGAAAATAATAGAAAATGGCCCGAAGTTGTGTACATTGAAAATTTCAACTCGGCCTACAGTACAAAGATAAAAAGGAAAATAACTATCGGCGCCTCTCGAAGAACGTCTTGGCAGCAATAACCGCCAACAAGGTCCCCATGACCAAGCAAACTCCTACCAAGCGTTGCACCGTACGGGTTGTGGCCTGAACCACAGAAAGGTGGCGCAATGCTTGTTCCGATAGCCTCTGCGCGGCGTCGGAGACCTCGCAAAGGAGCAGCCCTTGTTGCTGGGCCTCCTCTGAAAGTCCCCTAACCTCGCGGTGGAGGTGCAGGAAGGCGGCAGGAGGGGGAAGTTGTTGGTTAGGCGGCATCATCTGCCGGGCTGCCTCAGCGTCTCTGGCACGCTGCATCTCTTCTCGCTCGAGCTGCCGCTCCCACGAGTAGTGGTCCAAGATCGAGGTGCGCGGAGCCTCGGGAGGCGGGTGCCCGAATGGGAAATGGGGTGGCGCAGGCCTGGACAGGCCGTCCTGTCGCGCTGCCATTCTATCGGGTAGCCGTCCCGGAAGGATTACCTGTTTACGTGCCGTCGTAACGACACGTGGTCCACGGCGCTGTGGTGGCGCAGCAACGGGGGCCGGTGGAGGTGGTAAAACCGACCTCGGGCTAGACCCGATGCTACTGGACACAGCCATGGAGGTATCCTCCGTAGGGTCCGTGGTCTGATGACGGATGCTTTCCGAGGCGGTATGGCCCTCGGAAGGCTCGTGAGAGGACGCGCCTCTCGGTTGGGATCGTGACTGAGATCGTGAGGGAGATCGTGAACGTGACGATTGAGACATGACGGATCTGCGACGTAAAAAGTTTCGTAAGTACATGAACAAGAGTATGCTAAAGGAAAATAAGTAAAGAATGCAGGCAAGGGTCGATCACGTGAGGTTGGGAATAGCAACACCGGGAATTTTTCGACTCAAAATCGTTTGTCTTTAGAAATTACTTTTCGTCCTTGCATAAGTCATTTTGAACTAGACAGGGGTGATCAGGCCATGCGTAGTTAAAAATAATCATGCAATCGTAAAATTAATTCACTAAAGTTTTGAACCCATAATGATTTTTCCGAAAATCCTTGGTTATAGTTTGGTTTCAAAAACTTTTTAGAAATTTCTAAAACCGTTTTCACTACAACCTGTGCTCTGATACCAAGTCTGTCACACCCCGCTATAGCGGAAACACGGAATGTGAGAGCTGGAAATATCATTACACGGTCATAAGTAAATATAAACGATTCAAGTCATTTCGATTAAAAATAAATTGTTCGAGATTCAACAACCAAGCAGTTCATAAGTTTAAAATAAAGTACAAGTACAATGTTTCCAAAATAATTTCCCAAAACATAAAGGTATTTCCCAAAGAAACGTCTCACGCGACCATATCGACCCTCCTTTGCCATGCATTCCGAACACTTACATTAATTTCCTGAAACATAAGATAAAGTGTCAACTACATAAAGTAGTGAGTGAGTTACAGTTTAGAGTTTCGATAAAGTTTCTAAAAATAGAAAGTTGCCACAAATGCTAAGTTGCCAAAAATAGTAAGTTGCCAAAAGTAGTAAGTTGCCAAAAGTAGTAAGTTGCCAAAAGTAGTGAGTTGCCAAAAGTAGTAAGTTGCCAAAACATATATAGACGTCATGAGTAAAAGAACGAGTTGACGTTTGAACATATATGTAAATAGTAAAAGTTTGTACGTACGCGAGTAAAGTAATTAAACAAACTCGTATAGTAAAGTTGTAGCGGAATCCAGGCGCTAAAAGTGTGTATATGCGTATGGGATATGTGTTTAACTAAATAGTAACTCGTATCAATCACTTGGCATAATATAAGTAGTAAGTATACACTAAACCGATTGTATGGTCGTGAACTAGCCCAAAAATGTTTAATTGTTTGAACGTTTGAACTAATCAATATGTACTTGGGACGCTAACCCTGAGCAAGGAGTGACCCCTCCTAAGTATCGATACCCATATGACTAACGACTAATGCTAATAGTGTATAAGTGAACCTGAACCAAAACGGGCAATTGAACAAAGTTGCAAAAATTGTACTGAACTCTTACGGGCTTATATATCCATCAAGGATTGGTCGCTAACAAGTATCCTAGTTTAGTTAACCCGATAAGGAAATAACACAAATACGCATAATAGTTTGTACAAGTTCCATAGTTCCAAATAAGTTGCAAAAGTACCAAGTTTTGAACAGTTCCAAATAAGTTGCAAATAGTGTTAATAGTTACAAACATGTGATCTTATGTTTCCCCCAAATAATGTTTAAATGTACAAAAGTAAAACAAGTGGGGTTGTAGCTCACGGTTTGCGAAGAGAGATATGAACTAGCACAAAGAGAGGCGGAACGCGTCGGGAATCACAAATGACCTTGAACACCGGAATGTGGTATAAGTTATATTAGTATAATTTGAGTTATGTTAAGTTCCAATTTAACATTTTTGAGTCTCAGTTTATTATACTTAGATTCTGTCCCAAAAAGATTATTACGGAAGTTTTGTAAGGTTTATGTGATCGTGAACGGTTTATAGTCCGAAATGTCCAATTATGTACCAAAAGTGTCAAAGTTCCAAGTTTATGTGTATAAGTCTCGAAGTTATTATGTTTCTGAATTTGAAATGTAATTTATGGTGAAAATTGGGCAGCGCTTCCGCGCAATAAAAATTATATCCATTTTCAAAACACTTTCCCGCTTTAAAACACATATAATAACGTTTAAACCAACAATACACAAGTTTCAAGTCCAAAAACCCTTTTTAAAAATGTATAAGTCAAAACAGTAGCTTAACATGATATATATATTCTGTGATAAATTATTTTGGCTTAAAATCAAGTTTACGACCTTTAAAACGACAAAAATAGCGACAGGGCCATTCTGGCGGCGGCTGGAGGAAAACAGCCGCCGGCTGACCTTTAGTCGTCGGCTGAAATCCTTCAGCCGCCGGCCAAAAGGCTTCGGCCAGTTTTTAAGTTGCTTGTTTCTTCGATTTTAAGCTTGTTTAACGGGTAGATTCGACATGCAAGCTGTTATAACTTAAACATATGTATTTTTGAGGTAAAAACACTATTTTCTTTTAGATTTACATGTTAAATATATAGATCTAACATAAAAACTCGTTTTTAAGTTAGAAAACGTTTTGCATGTTTGTGAAAGTTTATTTCCAGGTTATAGATGATACATGCAAGTAAAAATATGTATAAAAATAGTGAAAAGAAGGTGTTATACCGAAGGAAAAAGAGATGTGATGGTTTGGATGAGTTTTAGCTCCAAAAGTTCATTGAAAACCCGATTTAAACCTTTTCCTTGCTACCCTTTGATCTTAGGACGATTTGTAGGTGTTAGATGGTTGATATTTTGATGTTTATGGACTGTTTTTGATGAAATATTTCTGGACTTGAGTGTGTGTTCTTGAGAGAGTGAGAGAGCAAAGAGAGAGTGTGTGTGTGTTTTGTGTTTTTGATTCAAAAATGAAAGTGATTATGAATAAGGGTGATGTTTTCTGGCCTAGGGGATCACAAAGAGCAGTTATGGTTGCCCAGTCCCGAGCCAAATAAAGGGGGGTCCAATGAAAACGCATGCAGAAATGAGTCATCAGCCAGCTGGGCAGCGGGATTCAGCCGCCGGCTGGATCCTAAAATCCAGCTTTTTGACGTTTTGTGTTTTCCGTTAATTTAGTTAAGGACTAGAATCATTTTAGTTACCGTTATGAACTTAGTCAAGTTCTTGTATTGATTATTTGGTGTTAGGATTTATATTTTGATTCCGACATTGGTTCCGACAATTAAAAGTACAATAGAATGAACCCGAACAATATGAACACGATAAAAGAGTACTAGAGTTTCGAACCGATTAAGTAACTGAGAATCACCTGAAATTTAGACGGTTGTCACAGGCTCCTCATTAGTGAGGTCATCGACTCTGCACATCAATTGTCTGAGCACGCGTTGCGAGTCATTGCATCGACCCGAGCTACGGCACGAACCGCGCAACACCTCATTGGTGTGTGCCTGGTGATGGGCACCTTGATTGCGGTTATGGCAGCCAAGATGTTTCTGGAGAGGCGCCATTAGTTATTTCCCTGTATTGTACTGTACTTATCCTAGTCGTAATTTTCTCATTGTGCACGACTTAGACTTTTTTTTCTTTTTTTTTCTTCCTTTCTATGTATTGTAACCGTATTCTTATTCAGTACTTGTATTAAACCTTATTATCATTAATGGAACTTCTATCTTTTATTATTGTACTTATCTTATCGTGTGAATCTTTTACTTTTGGAAATCATTACAATTCTATCTCTTGAATAATTATCATGCGTGTGTTATTTGTTCATTCATATTAATCTCGTGCTATAATTATCTATAGTCACTAAATTATATTCTTATCATATTCCATTTGTGCGTTCTAAACTGAATCTATTCTTATGATTGTAGAATCATGGCTCCTCGCTCAAACGCTAGCATCATTACTGAGCAAGTCGTTGAACAGTTGAATGCGGCAATGCCCAATATGATCGCCCATATCACTGCGGGAATAAATGCCAATGTCAACAACCATCATCAGCAACAACAGCAACAGCAACAGCAGCAGCAGCAACAACAACAACAACAGAACAATCAAAACCAAAATCAGAACCAGAACCAACACCCGAACCCTCCCCCGTGAAACTATAAGAGCTTCATGGCATGTAAGCCAAAGGAGTTTCACGGCACAACTGGTGATGTAGGACTGCTCCAGTGGTTCGAGAGTATCGAATCGGTCCTACACATCAGCCGATGTGCCGAAGCCCACAAGGTGGAGTACGCATCCTGCGTATTCCATGGCCGAGCTATGTCCTGTTGGAACAACGTTGTTCAGACCCGAGGGTGTGAGACTTCCAATGCTCTTACCTGGAATACCTTTAAGAACCTACTCATTCAAGAATACTGCCCGAGAGGGGAAATCAAGAAGCTCGAGGCCGAGCTGTGGGACCACAAGATGATCGGAAACGACATTGAGAAGTACACCACCCGGTTCCACGAGCTCGCCCGGCTAGTTCCAAGGTTGGTAACCCCCGAAGAGAATCGGATCGATCTGTACATCTCTTGTCTCGTTCCGGAAATCCGTGGCATGGTCATCACATCTGAGCCGCAGACTCTACAAAGCGCAATCATCCTAGCTCACCGTCTCACCAGCAACCTCCTCACCGCTCCTGCATCCTCCAAAAAGGAGTCAGGTGAGAAGAGGAAGGCCGAGCAAACCCCGAGCAGAAGTGACCGCATCAAGAAGACCCGTAACACCCGAAACTTCGCCGTGACTGCCACACCTGCACCTGCACCAGCACCACCTACCAGATCCAGGTCCTACTCCGGACCGCACCGAAGTGCAACAAGTGCAACTTCCACCATCTCGGGAATTGCCCGTTATGTTTGAGGTGCCAAAAGGTGGGCCACTTTGCCAAGTACTGCCCGGACAAGACAACCACCCCAGCGCAGAAACTGACCTGCTATGAGTGCGGGAGCGACCAACACCTCCGGAACACCTGCCCTAAGCTGAACCGAACTCCGCAGAACCAGGGAGGGCAAGGTAGGGGTCGATCCTTGTGACAACCGTCTTATTTCCGGTGAAAACCGCATTCTCTATCTTTGAGTTAATTATATTTTATCTTATCTTTACTTGTCTCGTAAACGCGTGTGTGTCGGAATCGAAATCGGAATCATAAAATGAATCCTAATACCAACAAAACACCTTGTGAACTTGTCTAAATTCCTATCTAAAATAACCGGAAACGTTCAACTAATGAAAATGCTTAACGTTAAAACGAACAAAAAAACGAAAAATGCAAAATCTGCCCTCCAGCGCGCCGCGGTGGAGGGTACAGACCAGCCATTTTTGTTAACTTTAAAAACTTAACCAAACGAACCCAAACCCGAGCCCAACCATTTGGCTCCTGGTTAAACGTGTTAGAGGCCTTTAGAAGTCCAGTGACTCCCTCTTAACACCTCACAATCCTCACTTTTCAAACACGAAACACAATCACACATACAAACACTCTCTTTACTACTCTCTCTCTCATTTCAAACTTTTTCAACAAAATCTCCCACAAACACCTTTCATTACAGAGATTTAACACCCTTAAATCACAGAAAAACTATCACATAAACACACAAAAATCGTTCTTAAACAAGAAGGAGGAAGGAGCTTGCATACATTTGGGTTAAAAGTTCATTTCTAAGCATTTTTGGGTCAAAATCATCAAGGGTTCACTCCAATCACCTTCAAATCACTTTACTCTCGGTATAAATCCTTCAAAACTTCTGTCTTTATAATTTATACTCATTGCATGTATCATCTAACACCTAAAAATGAGTTTATATGAAGATTTTTGACCATTTATGAACAAAAACGGGTTTTGATAAAAGTCATATTAAATCCTTGTTTGTATGGATGAAAATCCAAACTAAACTGATATTATAAAAGGTTTTACTAATTTTAACCATTGCATATCGAAATCTAACTCAAAAATAACGAATTTAATCAAAAACGATTTTTGGGTAAATGAACTGTCTCGCGACCGCGCCAAGGTGCCTCCACCGCGAGGCAGTCGTGGGGAACATGTGACCGCGCCACGGTGCCCCCACCGCGAGGCGGTCGTGGTGAACCCATGACTGCGGCGCATTCCCTCCACCGCGAGGCGGTTGTTGTGCAGACTTGTTACAAAACCTTATTTACACCGTTATTGAGCGTAACTCTAAACTTGATGCTTTAAACTTGTGTTCGAAACTGAATTCATGAACCATAACCTGTAATGAGTCCAACTTACGTAAGACGACTAAATGAACGACTTTTTATATGACATTGTATTTGGTAAATATATGTAATATGTTTATGGAAATTGTTAAGCGGGAAAGTGTTTTAAAATTGGACTTAATGATTTTCGCAGCTGAAGCGCTGCCCGATTTTCGTTAGACCAAAAACCGCCACTTATTAAAAGCATTTTCGTTAACTAATGACATTATAAACTTGTAAACATTCATACTCATTCAATCTTGGTATTACTATAGGAGTTCCGTGATTCCGACCCATTTCGACCCGGTCCGACCGCTCTCTCTCTATTGTGCTATTCTTTGCAAACCGTGAGTTACAACCCCACTTTATATACTGTTTTCAAATAATTTTTGGGGGAAACATGAGATCTAAATGAACTTTGGAACTATTATGAACTTTGGAACTATTATGAACTCTTGGAACTATTATGAACTCTTGGAACGTTTTATTACTATTGAACTCTTATTGAACGTTTTGTGGAACTTACATGTGAAAACAGTTTTAATTGCCCGTTTGGCATACAAAACTAAATGGTTTGCCACCCTTTTTCGGCTAAATGGTTTTCCACCCTTAATCGGCTTGTTGGTTGAAATATGTTACAAAATTTATTACTTTTGCCACACTCGGCACCGTATTTAATTTATTTAATGCCACTCTCGGCACTCGTATGAACTTTGATTGATCGTATAACTAACGTGACTCTTGAGGGATATAACTAACCATGAGTGACTACTACCAGTTTGAAAAATGAAACATTAGTGCCCATCTTGCAACACACTATTAGCTTTATTAAGCCGTTTAGTAATTATGGGTATTGATACTTAGGAAATAACCGTTCCTTGCTTAGGGGGCAGCTTAAGTACATATTACTCGATCATACATGACTCCCCGTAAGTAGTCGGGGTAAGGGGCCTCACGGTTGGTAAATCGGTTTAGTGTGAACACTTAAGTTATATTATGCCAAGTAGTCGTTGTACATGATTTCAATCAATAGTTTACTTATCTTGCGCGTATATGGATATACGATCTCCGCAACTGTCTTTTGAGCAACTTTTATGGATCGAACTGTCTTTTGAGCAACTTTTATGGATCGAACTGTCTTTTGAGAAACTTTCATGGATCGAACTGTCTTTTGAGCAACTTTTATGGATCGAACTGTCTTTTGAGCAACTTTCATGGATCGAACTGTCTTTTGAGAAACTTTTATGAATCGAAACTATTCTTTAAGTATTGTTCTACTTATCAAAACTATTAAGTATTTATCTACTTAACTTAAACCTTTTTAGTCAAGGACTAGAAAGCTGTAACTCACTCACTACTTTATTGTAGTTGACACTTTATCTCATGTTTTCAGGAAACCGAATGTAAGACACGAAGTGCATACTGTGGATGGCTCAGGCATGTCATGTGAATTCAAGAATTGGGAAAAGACCTATGTTACCATTTTGGGAATCTTGTTAAACGCTTAACTATGTACTTTTGTTATGCAATTCGTTAAATACTTGGTTATTTCATCTTGTAAACTCGAATTTTCTATCTCAATGACTTGTAACCGTATGTTTTAATTATAACTCGTGTAATGATATCTTTGCTCTTCACATCGCGTGTTTCCGCTTTAGCTGGGTGTGACAAACTTGGTATCAAGGCACAGGTTATAGTGAAAACGGTTTTAAGAATTTTTCAAAATTTTTGAAACCAAACTATAACCAAGGCTTTTTCAGAAAAATCATTTCACGAGCTTTCGAACTTTAGTAGATTAATTCCGCAATTGCATGGTTTGCTTTTAACTAGGCGTAACTTGATCAACTATGCCTAGTTCAAAATAAATTATGTGAGAACGGTAAGTAATTGCTATCGTTAAACGGTTTTCGAGTCGAAAAATTCCCGGTCTTATCCATTCCCGATTCTCACGTGCCTGACCCATACATGCATTTTCGTTTACATTTTTCCTTATTTTCCTGTACTCACGTGACTCATTATTCTCAGATCCGACATGTCTCAATCGTCGCACTCACGATCTGAGTCTCACTCCCGGTCACAGTCGCTCTCACATTCGCGAGTCGTCTAGACGCCAGAAGTCTCGGAAGACTTCTCCGCACCAGAGGCTCAGCACCACGAGACCACTGACCCGACCGAGGAGAGCTCGGTGGCTTTCTCGAACAGCCACGGTGCGTCCAGCCCGAGGACCGTGCTACCAGCTGCACCACCGGTGCCCGCCTTAGCACGATCTCAGCAGCGTGGACCCCGTGTCCGGATGACAGCACGTAAGCAGGTCGTCCTTCCTGGTCGTCTGCTTGATAGGATGATGGGACAGACTCCCGACTCATCCAGAACCACTCCTCCTGCGATGTCGTTCGTAGACCCGTACGCTGGAACTTCGTGTGCGCCAACGATGGATCGATATCATTGGGAGCGTCAGTTTCAGGAGCAGCAGACACAGCACCTCGACAGCGCCATACCATCTAGGCCGATGATGTCGTCTTCACTACCATCTCCCCCACCCGCAACGTTCCTTCGACCTCATCGAGAACTTCGGGGAATCAGCAAAGAGGCCCAACAGCAGGGTCTTCTCCTGTGTGAATTCTCTGATACTGCACACCGACGGTCTGAACAGTCAATCCGAGTCATCACGTCGGCTCAAGCCACGTAGAGGACGGTGCAGTGTCTCGTCAGCGCTTGCTTGATTATAGGGACCCTTATTGCGGTCATCGTAGCGAAGATGTTCCTTGATAGGCGTCGTTAGGCATTTCGTTTTATGTCTTGTATCTCAAGCTTAAGTCATAACTTTCTATATGTAAACGACTAGAAGCTAAATCGTATTTTATTTTATGCTGTATTGTACTAGTATTTTAATCTTTCACATTATGAACGTTGTAACCGACTACTCTTATTATGGAATGAAATTCTACCTTCATTATCCTTTTATCTTTCCTTAATCGCTTATCGTGCGTGCGCTATCTACCTTTCCGACATACATTATTCTTGTATATCCTTATTGCATATTCTTATTCGTGCGTTCTAAACTAGTTCCCTTCTTTCCATTGTAGAATCATGCCTCCCAAGAGAAACCACGCTGACCTATTAGCCGAGCAGATTACCGTGCAGCTCAAAGCAGCACTCCCAAACGTGATCGCCCAGATCATCGCTGGGATCAACAACGAAATTTTCGGGGATGATGACCCCAACGACAACCACCCAGAGAACAACCATGACCATAACCTCCACCTCTTCCCAGCCACCATCAAACAAGAAGAAGGTGAAAACCTCGGAAGCATTCAAGCCCTTCTCCCTTCTGTATCAATCAAACAGGAAAAGGACGAGAACTTTGGAACCAACAACCTCCCTTTCCCTCCAGCACCCGTCGAGCGAAAGGGGAATAGGAAAAGGAAGGCCATTCATCAGCCAATGAGGAGCAACCGCGACAAGAAACCCACGATCAGACCCCGAAGTTACGCTGGGCCGCACCCAAGTGTGGCAGATGCTACCTCTACCATGTCGGGGATTGCCCAGTGTACTACGCATGTAACGAATCGGGGCACCTCTCCAGACATTGCCGCAAATATACTGATAAACAAGACAAGAGGTGGGCTTGATTTGAATGCGGAAGAAACGAACACCCCCGTTTCATTTGCCCCATATTCAATACAACGGAAACTTTTAGTACTCTCGCAATCACAGCCGAGGAAGCTCGGCAGGACCCGAACGCGGTTACGGGTACGTCTTTTATCAATGACCACTTTGCTTCCGTACTATTCGATTCAGGAGCTGAAAGAAGCTTTGTTTCCTTAGAATTTAGACCCCTCATTTAATCTAGGATCTAAATTTCTTAAGGATGGCCTTACTATCGAATATGCTAACGACCAGGAGTTCAAAACCAAGGATAAAATCTTAGGATGTTCATTATGCCTATCTGACAAAATCTTCCCCATCGATCTAATTCATATCGAGCTGGAATGCTTTGACGTTATCGTCGGAATGGACTGGCTATCTCGTTTTCAAGCCGAGATCGTCTATTTCGACAAACTCATTCGTATCCCCCTTTCGGACAGTGAAACTCTCGTTGTTCAGGGAGACAAACCTGGACGACAACTTCGCATCGTGTCTTCCATAAAATTGCGCATGTACCTCGAGAAGGACTACGACGCATTCCTCGCTCATGTCGTCGAACGCGAACCTAAAGAAAGCCGAGTCCAAGACATTCCCATAGTCAAGGATCATCCAGAGGTCTTTCCTGAGGATTTGCCTCGGCTACTACCGCAACGAAAAGTGGACTTCCGAATAGACCTTGTTCATGGCACAGCACCGGTTGCCAAGACCCCATATTGTCTAGCACCACCCGAAGTGCAAGAGCTATCTAAACAGCTACAGGAACTCTTGGATCACGGTCTTATTCGTCCGATCTTGTTTCCCCCTTGAGAGCCCAATCCTCTTTGTTAAAAAGAAAGACGGATCCTTCCGTATGTGCATCGATTATCATGAACCTAACAAGCTGACCGTCAAGAACCGATACCCACTCCCGAGAATCGGTGATCTGTTCGACCAGTTGCAAGGAGCAACTTATTCTTCTAAGATCGATCTCCGCTCTGGTTATCATCAGGTTCGTGTCAGTGAGACCGATGTTCCTAAAACCGCATTCCGAACTCGTACGACCATTAAGAATTCCTTGTCATGCCATTTGGTCTAACCAACACACCAACAGTGTTCATGGACCTAATGAACAGACGTGTAGGCCATATCTAGACAAACTCGTGATCGTATTCATAGACTACATTCTTATATACTCGAGGAATAAGGAAGATCATGCGAAACATCTAAATCTCATCTTAGAACTCCTCAGAGATCAAAGACTGTACGCCAAAATCTCGAAGTGTGAATTTTGGCTCCGAGAAGTACATTTCCCTGGTCAAGTAGTCAACCGAAAGGGAATTGGAACGCAAGCCCGGTGGAATCCACTACTTCAAGGGTCGAGCATGGATTTCTGAAATCCGAAGAACTTCGTAAACTCATCTTGGACGAGGGCCACCGATTCAGATATTCTATCCACCCGGGATCAGACAATTCGTATAGGGTTCTCCGGGAGTAATATTGGTGGTCGGAAATGAAGAAGGATATCACCTTGTATGTAGCCAAGTGCCTTACTTGCTCAAAGGTCAAGGCGGAATATCAGAAGCCCTCTTGTCTACTTCAGCAGCCGGAGATTCCCATGTGGAAGTGGGAACAAATCTCCATGGACTTCATCACCAAATTGCCCCGTACGGCAAGGGGTAACGACACGATTTGGGTCATCGTGGACCGTTTGACAAAATCCGCTCATTTCCTCCCGGTACGAGAAAAACACTCGATGGAGAAATTCGCTCAAATCTACATCAACGAGATAGTCCCTCGTCACGGAACACCCCTCTCCATCATCTCCGATAGGGATAGTCGATTCACGTCCCGTTTTTGGAATGACCTTCAGAAATCGTTAAGGACGCGACTAGACCTCAGCACCGCATACCACCCTCAGACCGATGGTCAGAGTGAACGGACGATCCAAACGCTTGAAGATATGCTGAGAGCATGTGTAGTTGACTTCGGAGGAAGCTGGGACGCTCACCTCCCCTTGGTCGAGTTCTCCTATAACAACAGCTACCATGCCAGCATCAAGTGTGCGCCGTTCGAGGCCTTATATGGACGCAAGTGTCGCTCACCGCTTTGTTGGCTAGAAGCTTGCGATCGACAACTTACAAGGCTCGATATCGTCCAGGAAACCATCGACAAAATCACTACCATTCGCGAAAGACTGAAGACATCCCGTACTCGGCAGAAGAGCTATGCCGACAACCGAAGGAAACCCCTAGAGTCCAGGTGGGTGATAGAGTACTCCTCAAGATATCGCCATGGAAAGGGGTGGTCCGTTTCGGGAAACGCGGCAAGCTAAGCCCGAGGTACACCGACCCGTTCGAGGTGATAGGGCGAATCGGTCGGTTGGCGTATCGGCTCCAACTTCCGCAGACTCTTTCTAACTTCCACAACGTCTTTCATGTCTCGCACTTGAAAAAGTGCTTATCGGACGAGACCATTGTCATTCCACTGGACGAGGTCCAGATCGACAACAAACTCAACTCTATCGAAGAACCGCTTGATGTTTTGGATCGAGAGGTCAAACAACTCAAGCAGAGTCGTACCCCTATTGTCAAGGTTCGGTGGAATTCCCGACGAGGTCACGAATTCACTTGGTAACGTGAAGACCAGACTCGTCAGAAGTATCCACATCTGTTCAGAGATCCGTCCTCCCGATGAGGCGAACTAAATTTCGGGACGAAATTCTTTTCAACCCGGGGAGAATGTGACAACCGTCTTATTTCCGGTGAAAACCGCATTCTCTATCTTTGAGTTAACTATATTTTTATCTTATCTTTACTTGTCTCGTAAACGCGTGTGTGTCGGAATCGAAATCGGAATCATAAAATGAATCCTAATACCAAGAAAACACCTTGTGAACTTGTCTAAGTTCCTATCTAAAATAACCGGAAACTTTCAACTAACGAAAATGCTTAACGTTAAAACGAACAAAAAAACGAAAAATGAAAAATCTGCCCTCCAGCGCGCCGCGGTGAGCCCAGTGTGCCGCGGTGGAGGGTACAGACCAGCCATTTTTGTTAACTTTAAAAACTTAACCAAACGAACCCAAACCCGAGCCCAACCATTTGGCTCCTGGTTAAACGTGTTAGAGGCCTTTAGAAGTCCAGTGACTTCCTCTTAACACCTCACAATCCTCACTTTTCCAACACCAAACACAATCACACATACAAACACTCTCTTTACTACTCTCTCTCATTTAAAACTTTTCCAACAAAATCTCCCACAAACACCTTTCATTACAGAGATTTAACACCCTTAAATCACAAAAACACTATCACATAAACACACAAAAATCGTTCTTAAACAAGAAGGAGGAAGGAGCTTGCATACATTTGGGTTAAAAGTTCATTTCTAAGCATTTTGGGTCAAAATCATCAAGGGTTCACTCCAATCACCTTCAAATCACTTTACTCTCGGTATAAATCCTTCAAAACTTCTGTCTTTATAATTTATACTCATTGCATGTATCATCTAACACCTAAAAATGAGTTTATATGAAGATTTTTGACCATTTATGAACAAAAACGGGTTTTGATAAAAGTCATATTAAATCCTTGTTTTTATGGATAAAAATCCAAACTAAACTGATATTATAAAAGGTTTTTCTAATTTTAACCATTGCATGTCGAAATTTAACTCAAATATAACGAATTTCATCAAAAACGATTTTTGGGTAAATGAACTGTCTCGCGACCGCGCCACGGTGCCTCCACCGTGAGGCAGTCGTGGTGAACATGTGACCGCGCCACGGTGCCCCCACCGCGAGGCGGTCGTGGTGAACCCATGACTGCGGCGCAGTCCCTCCACCGCGAGGCGGTCGTTGTGCAGACTTGTTACAAAACCTTATTTACACCGTTATTGAGCGTAACTCTAAACTTGTTGCTTTAAACTTGTGTTCGAAACTGAATTCATGAACCATAACCTGTAATGAGTCCAACTTACATAAGACGACTAAATGAACGAGTTTTTATATGACATTGTATTTGGTAAATATATGTAATATGTCTATGGAAATCGTTAAGCGGGAAAGTGTTTTAAAATTGGACTTAATGATTTTCGCAGCGGAAGCGCTGCCCGATTTTCGGTAGACCTAAAACCGACACTTATTAAAAGCATTTTCGTTAACTAATGACATTATAAATTTGTAAACATTCATACTCATTCAATATTGGTATTACTATAGGAGTTCCGTGATTTCGACCCATATCGACCTGTTCCGACCGCTCTCTTTTTATTGTGCTATTCTTTGCAAACCGTGAGTTACAACCCCATTTTATTTACTGTTTTCAAATAATTTTTGGGGGAAACATGAGATCTAAATGAACTCTGGAACTATTATGAACTTTGGAACTATTATGAACTCTTGGAACTATTATGAACTCTTGGAACGTTTTATTACTATTGAACTCTTATTGAACGTTTTGTGGAACTTACATGTGAAAACAATTTTAATTTCCCGTTTGGCATACAAAACTAAATGGTTTGCCACCCTATTTCGGCTAAATGGTTTTCCACCCTTAATCGGCTTGTTGGTTCAAATCTGTTATAAATTTATACTTTTGCCACACTCGACACCGTATTTAATTTATTTAATGCCACTCTCGGCACTCGTATGAACTTTGATTGATCGTATAACTAACGTGACTCTTGAGGGATATAACTAACCATAAGTGACTACTACTAGTTTGAAAAATGAAACAGTAGTGCCCATCTTGCAACACACTATTAGCTTTATTAAGTCGTTTAGTAATTATGTGTATCAATACTTAGGAAATAACTGTTCCTTGCTTAGGCGGCAGCTTAAGTACATATTACTCGATCAGACATGACTCCCCGTAAGTAGTCGGGGTAAGGGGCCTCACGGTTGGTAAATCGGTTTAGTTTGAACACTTAAGTTATATTATGCCAAGTAATCGTTGTACATGATTTCAATCAATAGTTTACTTATCTTGCGCGTATATGGATATACGATCTCCGCAACTGTCTTTTGAGCAACTTTAATGGATCGAACTGTCTTTTGAGCAACTTTTTTGGATCGAACTGTCTTTTGAGAAACTTTCATGGATCGAACTGTCTTTTGAGCAACTTTTATGGATCGAACTGTCTTTTGAGCAACTTTCATGGATCGAACTGTCTTTGGAGCAACTTTTATGAATCGAAACTATTCTTTAAGTATTGTTCTACTTATCAAAACTATTAAGTATTGATCTACTTAACTTAAACCTTTTTAGTCAAGGACTAGAAAGCTGTAACTCACTCACTACTTTATTGTAGTTGACACTTTATCTCATGTTTTCAGGAAACCGAATGTAAGACACGAAGTGCATACTGTGGATGGGTCAGGCATGTCATGTGAATTCAAGAATTGGGAAAAGACCTATTTTACCATTTTGGGAATCTTGTTAAACGCTTAACTATGTACTTTTGTTATGCAACTCGTTAAATACTTGGTTATTTCATCTTGTAAACTCGAATTTTCTATCTCAATGACTTGTAACCGTATGTTTTAATTATAACTCGTGTAATGATATCTTTGCTCTTCACATCTCGTGTTTCCGCTTTAGCGGGGTGTGACACGCCTTCGCACTAACAGATGAGGAAGCACATCAGGATCCCAAAGCAGTTACTGGTACGTTTTCCCTCAATGATCATTTTGCTTCCGTACTATTCGACTCAGGAGCTGAGAGAAGCTTCATTTCCTTAGAATTTAGACCCCTCATTAATCTAGGATCTAAAGTTCTTAAGGATAGTTTTACCGTCGAATATGCTAACGGCCAAGAGTTTGAAGCTAAGGATATAATCTTAGGATGTTCACTATGCTTATTTGACAAAATCTTCCCCATTGACCTAATTCTTATCGAGCTTTCGAGTTTCGACGTTATCGTTAGAATGGAATGGCTGTCTCGCTTTCGAGCCGAAATCGTATGTTTCGACAAACTCATCTGTATTCCTCTTTCGGAAAAAGAGACTCTCGTTGTTCAGGGAGACAAGCCTGGACGACAACTTCGCATCGTGTCTTCCATCAAAATGCGCAAGTACCTTCAGAAGGACTATGACGCATTCCTTGCCCATGTCGTCGAGCGTAAATCTGCAGATAGCCGCATCCAAGATATTCCAGTAGTCAAGGATCATCCCGAAGTCTTTCCCGAGGATTTGCCAGGGCTGCCACCTCAACGACAAGTGGAATTCCGAATAGACCTTGTTCCTGGCGCAGCACCGGTTGCCAAGACACCGTACCGTCTGGCATCACCCAAAATGCTAGAACTGTCAAAACAGTTGCAGGAACTCTTAGACCATGGTCTTATTCTTCCGAGCTCGTCCCCTTGGGGAGCCCCAATCCTCTTCGTTAAAAAGAAAGACGGATCTTTTCGCGTGTAAATTGACTATCGAGAGCTGAACAAGCTGACCGTCAAGAACCGATACCTACTCCCGAGGATCGACGACCTATTCGACCAGTTGCAGGGTGCAACTCACTTCTCAAAAATCGACCTCCGTTCGGGTTATCACCAAGTTCGTGTCAGCGAAACCGACATTCTGAAGACCACATTCCAAACTCGTTATGGTCATTACGAATTTCTTGTCACACCTTTTGGTCTTACCAACGCACCATCAGTGTTCATGGACCTAATGAACAGAGTGTGTAGGCCATACTTAGACAAATTCGTTATCGTATTCATAGACGACATTCTCATCTACTCAAGGAACAAGGAGGATCATGCGAAACACCTTAAACTCATTCTAAAACTCCTCCGAGATCAGAAATTGTACCCCAAATTCTCGAAGTGTGAATTCTTGCTCCGAGAGGTACACTTCCTTAGTCATGTGGTCAACCAAGAAGGGATTCATGTAGATCCAGCTAAAATCGAAGCGATTGAGAAATGGCAAGCCCCGACAACTCCGACAGAAATCCGTCAATTCCTAGGTTTGGCTGGCTATTATCGAAGGTTCATCGAGAATTTCTCGAAGATCGCTAAGCCCCTCACCGAGCTCACTCAGAAAGACAAGGACTTCATTTGGGGAAAAGATCAGGAGGATTCCTTCCAGAGGCTTTAATATCAACTGTGTCACGCACCGATTCTGTCACTGCCAGAGGGCACGGATAACTTCGTAGTGTTTTGTGATGCCTCCCAGCAAGGACTTGGGTGTGTCCTAATGCAGAAGGACAAGGTCATCACTTACGCATCTAGGCAGCTTAAAGTACACGAGCAGAACTGCACCACACACGACTTAGAGTTGGGAGCCGTCGTGTTCGCTTTGAAAATTTGGAGGCACTACCTGTACGGTACTAAGTGTACCGTCTTCACTGATCACAAGAGCCTTCAACACATATTGGACCAGAAAATGCTCAACATGAGGCAACGTAGATGGATAGAGCTGCTAAGTGACTACGACTGCGAGATCACACACCACCCGGGTAAAGCAAATGTAGTAGCAGATGCCCTGAGTCGTAAAGAAAGGGTAAAGCCATCCCGAGTTCGAGCATTGGGTATTCAAATTCAGACGAGCCTTCGAACGCAGATTGCAAACGCGCAACAAGAGGCGTTAAAACCCGAGAACATTAAGGTCGAGACACTGCATAATCATGAAAAAGAATTCGAACGCAAGTCCGACGGAATCTACTATTTCAAGGGTCGAGCATGGATTCCAAAATCTGAGGATCTTCGTAAACTCATCTTGGACGAGGGCCATCGATCTAGATATTTCATCCATCCGGGATCCGACAAGTTGTACAAGGATCTCCGAGAATATTATTGGTGGTCGGGCATGAGGAAGGATATCGCCTTGTATGTAGCTAAGTGCCTTACTTGCTCCAAGGTCAAGGCGGAATACCAAAAGCCTTCAGGTCTACTTCAGCAACCGGAAATTCCCATGTGGATGTGGGAACAAATTTCTATGGACTTCGTCACTAAGTTGCCCCGTACGGCTAAGGGTAATGACACGATTTGGGTAATCGTGGACCGTTTGACAAAATCCACTCATTTCTTGCCGATTAGAGAAAATCACTCGATGGAGAAACTCACTCAAGTCTACATCAACGAGATCGTCTCTCGTCATGGAACACCTCTCTTCATCATCTCCGTCAGGGATATTCGATTCACGTCCCTCTTTTGGAATGTTATTCAAAAGTCGTTAGGGACGCGACTAGACCTCAGCACTGCTTACCACCCTCAGACCGATGGTCAGAGCGAAAGGACGATTCAGACGCTTGAGGATATGTTGAGAGCATGTGTAGTTGACTGCGGAGGAAGTTAGGACGCCCACCTTCCTTTGGTCGAATTTTCCTACAATAACAACTACAATGCCAGCATCAAGTGCGCACCATTCGAGGCTCTTTATGGACGCAAGTGTCGGTCACCGCTTTGTTGGCTAGAAGCTGGCGATCGACAACTTACGAGACTCGACATCGTCCAGGAAACTATCGACAAGATCACCACTAGCCGCGAAAGACTGAAGTCATCCCGTACCCGGCAGAAAAGCTACGCAGACAACCGAAGGAAACCCCTCGAGTTCTAAGTTGGCGATAGAGTGCTTCTCAAGATATCGCCATGGAAGGGAGTAGTTCGCTTCGGAAAGCGCGGCAAACTAAGTCCAAGGTACACCGGTCCATTCGAAGTCATTGAGCGTATCGGTCCCGTTGCTTATCGTCTCCAACTCCCCCAGACTCTCTCGAACGTTCATAATGTATTCCATGTCTCACACTTGAAAAAGTGTCTGTGTGATGAGACCATCGTCATCCCTCTTGACGAGGTCAAAATCGACAACAAACTAAACTTCATTGAAGAACCACTCGAAGTTGTTGACCGCGAGGTCAAACAACTCAGGCAGAGTCGGATTCCGATTATCAAGGTTTGGTGGAATTCTCGACGTGGTCACCAATTCACATGGGAACGTGAAGACCAATTCCGTCAGAAATATCCACATATATTCGAGAACACTTCTTCACGATGGGACGAACTAAATTTCGGGACGAAATTTCTTTAAACCCGGGGAGAATGTGACAACCGTCAAATTTCAGGTGCAATTTTATACTCTATGTCTCTTTTGGTCTATCTAGTCTTTAACTGTTCATTAATCGGAAGTGCGACAGTGTCAGAATCACAACCGGAATCAATTTATATCAGTCCTAATACCAAGAAAACTCCTAATGAACTTTCCTAAGTTCATAATGTAACATACTTTAAAACTTTAGTTAACGAAAAGGTCCAACGAAACAATTATACAAAATCAGCCAAAACACAAAAATTATTACAAAGATGGTCCAGGACGAAGCACAGAGGCCATGTGCGCCGTCCTGTCAGGACCAGTCTCGAAAATTATTTGAAATTTTGTATGTCTCGTTTTTACCCCACCTTTAACCAATCAAACTCGGAAATAGGCACTCAATTACTGTACTTCACTGTCCCAATACACCCACTTCTCTATTTTCTTTACTTCACTCCATTTACTCATTTTATTAAAACATAAAACACACACACACATAAACTCTCCCCCAAAACCTCTCAAGAACTCATCATTTCCAGTGATTTCCAGCAACTAAAACACCATTTTTATCCATTCAAACCGTTTGAAACATCAAGATAATCAAGAAGAAGCCAAACATTTCGGCAAGGACCATTTTTGTAAAGGTTTTTTAGGCTAAAATCCGGCCAAATCATCATCCGAGCTTTTCCTCCGGTAGATTTACGTCATTTTACTATTTTTATACAAATAAACTCTTATGCGTAAACACTGGAACTTTTGAACTATTTTGGACAAACTCTTTAAAACTCTTATGCGTAAACACTTTTGCTCTACTGGCTTACTTGAACTTACCGGCTTGCCCCCTTTTCGGCTAAACTAATTATTGATGCTTGTATGTGAGACCGACCCTTGATGGAACTATAACATGACTCTTAAGTGACGGACGAGTATCTCTTTTTGAAACAAAACTACTTAGTGCCCAGCTGCTTTTTAGACTTTACACACTATTAACTTCAGAGCCGTTTAGTAATAATGGGTATCGATACTTAGGAAAGAACCGTTCCTTGTTTAGATGGCAGTCTAAGTACATATTACTAAGAACTTGACAACTCCCCGTAGAATAGGCGGGGTAAGGGGCCTCACGGTTGAACAATCGGTTTAGTGTGAACATTTAAGTTATAGATGCCAAGAGGTTGATACAAGAAATCTAATTAGTTACTTCTACGCATAAATTTATGAACTTTTAGCGATTGTTTCCGCAACTATGATTTTACTAAATCTGACTCTACTTGGTCTATACGAACTTTAGGGCACTGACACGCCCATTTCTTAGAACTTTAAAAGTATATAAACTTTTAAGCGACCTTTCTCCGCTAACCTCATTTTTTTGAAAACTTTTACTTTTATATACTTAACCAACTTTTTGCCGAGCAACTTAAACTGTAACTCACTCACTACTTTCGTATTTGACACTTTATCTTATGTTTCAGGAAATCTAGTGTAAGTATGAGGTGCATGGCATGGACGGGTCGAGGCGGTCGCGTGAGGACCATATTGGGAAAAGACTTGTTCACTTATTTTGGAAATTTTCAAATGGGAACTTTATCTATGTATTTGTACTAAATTCTATGACTTGGTTATCTCCTTGAAGTTGTAAACACTTTTTAATATTTATAAATGACTTGAATGCCGTTATGTTTGTTATCACCTGTGTAATGATCTTCCAGCTCTTCACATCTCGTGTTTCCGCTTTAGCGGGGTGTGACACTAATGAAACAATGAAATTTTCTAAAAAAAATATGTTAGTCATGTTACATGTGATAATGTAGTCAAGTTATCAATTTATGAACTAGTAATTAATTGAAAGTGTCATTGTTAAGTTTCCTTATGTTTATAAAATTCAAATGAAATAGTAATTAAATGTAAATGTCATTGTTTAGTTATATTTTATATTTACTTAAACTAATTTAAAAATCTTATCAATATAAAAATGTTTGGTCACATCAATAATTGTTATCTGTAAACTTGTATAGATAGATAAAACCGATCAATCCAAGTTATTTTGATATGGCAATAAAATCTCAACTCAATGGTCAACTCTTTCACGGTCTTAAGGACAAGATGTGTAGTGTGTTGGATTATTTAAAAATAGATGACATACGAAAAATGCATGTTGGGTGGAAGCCAAGTGATTACTTCAATTCGTCTGAAAGTAAAGTTTTGTTTTGAATAATTTACTTAAGATGAAGTAAATATGTTAGACGAAAGAAATTTACTGAAGACGAAGTAATATCATCACTCAGCCGAAGTGAAAACTTAGAAGAATTCAAAAGATGAATTTGTAGATTGTATAGACCAAGTAGTTGGTGTTTAAACACTTGTTTGTAATTTTATTATGTATTTGTCTTCATTGGTCGATAAATAGGTGTGTAGGGAAACGTTTTATGGGTGTGTCTATGAATGTACATACTTGTTACTGATTTTTTCGTCAAATCCATTTAAGATCAATGAAGAACACTATTTAATGAATTCGTTAATCTCAGTCATCAATCAATTATGAGATTTCGTATCATAATTGATCACAACATTTTATTAGTTTAGTTTGTTTAGTTTTGGTTAAATCATGTCAAAGTGTCACGATTTGATTTGCATGGATAAAAACTATTAGGATCCTTTTTTAGATGAAAAAAATGTTATCTTTTGAGCATCATTCAAACAGCTCCTTTGGTCGTGGCCCAGTAAACTAAACTCTTACATGTATGTAGATTTGTTATGAGGTAAAAAGCATATACATAAAGATGAACTTTAAAGAATATGGCATATATTATAAAACAAATAATATACATATTTTAAAGAGAATTTCATAAATGGTTTTGGTGATTTATCAAAGATATTACAGATTCAGTCCTTGAATTTTGTGTATAGTGTTTTATTTTATATAGATTCAGCCCTTCGTCGACATGAAATGACTATAGAACGCATATTATCACTTATTTAATTATTTTTCTTTATTATTTCCAATGTTATTATATAACATTAGACGATAAGTGATAGCACTGGCAAACCTCAAGTTTTACAAGAAATTGTAAGACATGACATTTTTTAAGACGTGACAAGATAACAAAAAGCCGATGTTTTGACATTTAAATATAAATATAATCTATCATATAGTTATTAATTAACATCAAAGTATCTTTATACCCATTTAAAAAAAATTAACATTTTTCAACTTTCTTTTAAATTTCATAACGCGCTACGAAAAAAATAATAATGACGTAACGCGTTAAAGCCTGCAATGACTTTTTTGGACGTCACGTCTAAAAAAACGCTTTGTATGTTTTCGGAACGACTATCCCACGCCTAGCCACCATAACACCTTTTGACGCCACCATAACATGTTATTTAAAACACTAATTATTTCCCTTTTGATAACTTTTATCATAAATCAATTATAAATATATTTATCATTTTTACATAGTATATTCTTTTAAATATACATATAACAAACCCCCCATTATCATCATCATTTCAAACCATCTGCATATTACAACCACCAAATGTCTAATACACCATCCAAATTATATATATATATATATATATATAGGGAAGTGAATATGGGGTTGTTACACATGTAATCTTATATGCGAAACTCATTAAAAACTATGTCGTTTTATGGTTTAAATGCTTTTCAACGCTTGATTTGTCCTATAAGGGAGATGTGATCCCGAAGCAGGGGGTCATTGTGTATTATAAAGAAGTTATAAAAAAGTGACTTCGATAGATGCCCAGTGATGACAAAAAAAATTATATATATATATATATATATATATATATATATATATATATATATATAGTATATATATATATATATATATATATATATATATATATATATATATATATATATATATATATATATATATATATATATTAATTGCGTATCCATGCATTGTAGCGGCGACGACAATGTAGATGGGAGTTTTCCAACAAACAATTTTCTTTCTATACGATTTTTATTTTTAAAAATTTATGAGGTGGTGGTTTTTGGTTTGAATTAGTTTAAGTAATAGTAGGTGCAAAAGAAATTCATATATGACATATTAAAACAAAATATATTTTGTGGTGTTAAAAAACTACACATATTTGCACTTAACTCGTAATGTATAAATTTTTGATACATTTGACGTATATACCCAACAAACGAATTTTTTGTCAGTCTTTATAAACACGTTTGTATTGTCGTGTTAAACTCCTCAAAAAAAAACACAAAGTTTTCAATGCAAGAATACACATTGTAGCAAATAAATGTTGAACTTTGAAATTATTGTCCTTCAATCTTATTAATTGTCATAACAAATCTAAACACAAAAAAAAAAAAAAAAAAAAAATCCTTTTTGACTTAAATGAAAATACGACACTTTTGAAAGAGCAAAAATGACTTTTATTTTGCACAAATACTCATTTTCCGGCATGTTGACCAAAAACTATTTATCGCTAGTCACATTTGGCTAAAAAGATTTGCATAATCCATAAGAGAGATAAATTTTATGTAACCATATAATATGTCACCTAATGTTGAAGATAATGAGAGCATACAAAAGTAAATTTAGGAATTTTTTCGTTTATTAGAATTTCGTATTATCTCCTACTTAATAGAGATATAAAAATTCTATGAAGACGTAGACGTAAACAATTTTTTCTTCATACTTATTCATATAAGAAAATGCGTCTAGCTTAGGGATGACAATGGATATCCGACACCATGGATATCCACCTGATCCGATCCATCTGGGGTGGATATGGATTAATAGATTAATGGATATAGATATGGATATGGATATTGTAAATTTTTAATGGATCGGATATGGATGACGTTTTTTCATCAATGGATAACCCGTTTACCAACCGAAATAACTATATATATATATATATATATATATATATATATATATATATATATATATATATATATATATATATATATATATATATATATATATATATATATATATATATATATACATTATTATTAAAAAGAACTTTAACATATATTACCTTTAAAATAAAAATTAAACTACAACTTTTACTTTAGCTATTAAATTATAAATCTTAACATAGTTTTCGTATAATGCATTTTAATTAAAATAGATATTCTAATAATTAGTTAGCTTTGATAAACATGTTTATAAAAATTACCATTTCAATATAGAACAAATAGTAAATTATTATGAATAAGTTTCATTTACTTTATTGTACTTGTATATGTGATAAACTTTATGTTTCAACTCTATTTTCACGTTAATATTTTACCAAAAACAAACTTTTTCATAATATCCAATGGATATCTATATACCCTCTTAAACCAATGGATATGAAAAGGATGGATGAATTTTTTTTAAATGGATACGAATGACGAAAATATAAATGGATATATATATGGATACGGATACGGCTCCACCCGATCCATTGCCATCTCTAGTATAAATATATAAATAGTATACTTTATTTGTGATGTGTAGTACGAAACTTAAAAATAAAAATCAAATTTTACTTAAACTTTGTGATTTAATTCATAACATGGGTCAATTAATCTTGATGGATTTCATAAGTAACAAACCTATATAATAGTTTTTGTGTTTAAAAGCATATATATATATATATATATATATATATATATATATATATATATATATATATATATATATATATATATATATATATATATTATGCAATAGCCTTTCAATTATGATGTGTTTATACATCAAAATTTTCAATAAAGACTAGTATAATACTCGCGTGATGGAGCGGAAAATAAAAAGTTATCAAGAAAATTACGTTGTGATAATAGTTTTTAAGAGTTTT
>CAJVGC010000001.1:14505055-14578215 GCA_910822075.1 Senecio squalidus
TCTGGGTACTTGCTCAATGGTAGATTTTGTAAATTCGGAGATTACCTTTTTAGTTTCTTCTAAGTACAGCTGCGTGGAGGTTTGGTTTGCAACGAATGCTCCACTAACTTTGTTGGCAACGAGCTGTGAATCTACAAATACATATATGTTTTTCACCCCCATTTTTCTGGCGATTTTCAAACCTGCTAACAAAGCTTCATACTCTGCTTCATTATTAGTTGTGGGAAACTCGAACTTAAGGGCATAAGTATACTCATTTTTATTGGGGTCTGTAAGAATTAAACCAGCTATAAAACCCTCCAAATTAGAAGCACCGTCAGTGAAAAGTGTCCATGGTGTATCTTCTACCTCCTGTACTTGCCTTTCCTTTTCTTCTCCGTCTATCTCCGCAAGAAAATCTGCCAAGATTTGACCTTTCATAGAAGTTCTTGGATGGAATGAGATTTCATGCTCCCCCAATTCGACTGCCCACTTAGCTAAACGTCTTGACACCTCAGGCTTTCCCAGTACTTTCTTGATTGGTTTGTCTGTTAAGACATGAATAGGGTGAGCCTGAAAGTAACGCCTCAAAAGCCTAGTTGCATGTACCAAAGCAAGGGCTGATTTTTCCAAGCATGGGTAATTTATCTATGGACCCTTCAACACCTTGCTGATAAAATAAACTGGCATTTGGGTAGACCCACGCTGCGCCATCATAAGTGCGCTAACACATTCCATAGAAGCAGCGAGGTATGCCACCAATGTTTCTCCCGGTACAGGAGCTGTGAGCGTAGGAAGGGTGGGCATAAACTTCTTTAGCTCCTGAAATGTTGATTCAGCTTCAGGTGTCCATGCAAAATCTTGTTTCTTTATGCAGCCTTTCAAAGTGTGGAAAAATGGCAGAGACCGATCAACTGCTTTTGAGAGGAATCTGCTGAGTGCTGCTAGCTTACCATTCAAGCTCTGCACCTGCTTTTTGGTGGATGGGGAGACCATATCTAAAACAGCCTGTATTTTCTTGGGATTAGCTTTAATACCTCTTGGCGTGATGATGTGCCCTAGGAACTTGCCTTCTTCCATTCCAAAGCTGCATTTGGAGGGGTTAAGCTTCATGTTGATCCTCCGCAGTGCCTCAAAAGTTTCTTTTATATCTGCCAACATGATATCCTCCGCTTTGCTTTTGATGACAATGTCGTCGACATAAGCTTCCACATTTCGCCCAATCTGATCCTTGAACGCGTGATCAATCAAGCGCTGGTAAGTTGCACGTGCATTTTTTAGACCAAATGGCATTTTTTGGAAACAGTAGATGCCCTGATCTGTATGGAAAGCTGTCTTATCCTCTTCACTGCGCTTCATGTGGATCTGGGGATAACCTTTGTAAGCGTCTAAGAAACACTTTAGCCGGAAGCCATCCAAGGATTCTACCTTCCAGTCGATCTCTGGCAGTGGGTAGTTATCCTTCGGACATGCTTTATTGATATCTTTGAAGTCGACACATAACCGCCATGAACCATCACTTTTCTTAACCATGACCGGGTTAGCAATCCAGGTCTGGTATTTTAACTCCCTGACGATTCCACTTTCCACCATCTTGTTGACTTGTTCACTTGTTGGTTTGATGCGATTAATTGCAAGCCCGCACTTTTTCTGCTTGATTGGGACAATGTTTGGATTGGATTTTAGAGCGTGCTCGGCAAAGCTCCGAGGGACACCTGTCATATCAGACGTCTGCCATGCGAAAACATCTAGGCTTGATTTTAACAAACTAATGAGTTTTTTTTTATCTGTGAAGGTAATTGTGAGCCAATAATGACAGGTTAATCAGGAAAATTGGCATTGATTACTCCCTTGGTCTCTGGACCTTCTGTTACCTCCGCCTGTGTAGCCCGATCGGTGCTTTGCTTTGGTTTTTCGACTTGCGTGCATTCCTGTGGCCATGACATATGCCCCCTGATATTAGCAACTCCAGATGGAGTAGGAAAATTCACCATGCCGTGAATAGTGGAAGGTATGTCTTTGAACTTCTCTAGCGATGGTCTGCCAAGAAGAACGTTGTATTCTGAAGGGGCGTTGAAAATGGCAAAGTCTACCATTTCAACCCTATACTGTGGATATTCCCCCATTCATCATCGGTAAAGTTATTTCTCCCACAGGCCAGTGTGTTTCTCCAGAAAAACCGACCAACGGTGCCCGCGCTGGTCTCTTTGTGTCCTTGACTGTTTGGGGTAACTTCCTGAAACAATGCTCAAACACTATGTCAGTAGAGCAGCCTGTATCAATATAAGATTTGTTAATCTCATAATTGGACAATCGGATCTTAATGACAACAAGATTATTGGAAGTAGCCGCTACGGGAGGAAATGAAATAGGAACCATCATCCAGCTTTGAAGGACCGATGCTTTTCTCTTAGACGATGTCTCGCCCCGAAGCATGAATACTTGGCCATCAGGCGGGCCAGGATGATCGCCATTGTCTCCCTACTTCTGCCAACTATAAGCTTTTTTGGTTGGGTTTTTTGTTGCTTGTTGTCTTGTTCCTGGTACAAGGTGTTCTAACTTCCCCTCCTCTAGCGCGCACCTGATTTCAGCCTTTAGTTCTCTACATGCATTGGTATCATGACCATAGTCTTCATGGAAATCACAACGTTTGCTCATATTCTTCTTTCCGGACTTGTGTAACATCTGAGGAGGTGCTTTGAAAGTTGCTCCCACCTGTTTTGTCTTCAATATCTCGCTTGGACTTTTACTTAGATTAGGACCTGTACCACGATCATATGGAGTAGGCCTCCTGCTACCTCTGTCATCTCGCCTGTTGTCCTGGCGATTGTCGGGTCTAGCGCTTGATGAGCTCCCCCATTTGTCTTTCCTGTTGAGAACTCCCCTTGTGAGAGTAACAGTTTCCCTAGATCTGAGGAAATCGTATGCTCGCTGCTGCTTCTTTTGCTATACAAAATGAGTCCTGAATTTAGCTTTTAGATCTGCAAAGTCTTGAATACTCATGTCCGGTAAGTCGGCAAACCAATCACGTGCGAAACCCTGCAATGTTCCAGGGAACATGTGACAAGCGACTGGGTCTAGACATTTCTCTGTCATAATGGCTTGTTCAAAAAGAGCAAGGTGGTCATCGGGATCCCTTGTACCGTCGTAAGTACCAACGATGGAAGGAACTTTTTGCTTATCTGGGAATGGGAATCAGGCCACCCAGTCACAGAACTTCGAACTAACCACTGACAAAGGCATAGTGGCTGCTCGGGGTGGTGCCGCTTGTGACAACCGTCCAATTTCAGGTGCATTTTATACTCTATGTCTCTCTTATTGTCTGTCGTTGTCTTTAACTGTTCATTAACCGGAAACGCGTCAGTGTCGGAATCACACCCGAAATCAACTTATATAAGTCCTAATACCAAGAAAACACCTAATGAACTTTCCTAAGTTCATAACGTATCATAATTAAGAACTTTTAGTTAACGAAATCCAACGAAACAATAACGCAAAAACAGCAAAAATCAAAAATTCTTTGCAAAAATGGTCCAGGATGACGCACACATGCCTTGTGCGCCGTCCTGGAAGGACAAAATCCGCAAAATATTCGAAATTTTGCATGTCTCGATTTCCTACAATATTTAACCAATTAAACTCGGGCTTAGACCATCATTTACTGAATTTGACAGTCCCCAAAGCCCCTCAACATCATTTCCTTATTTTCTTTTCATTTTCTCATTTTCATTTAACAACAACACAAACACACACAAAAACTCTCTCAAATCCCCTCAAGAGCTCTCCATTTGCAGTAGATTTACAGCCATTAAAACACCCATTTTAACCACCAAAAACGTTTAGAACATCAAGGCAAGCAAGGGGAAACAAACTATTTTCGTTTTCAAGCACTTTCACCGATTTTGGAGCTCTAAATCCGGCCAAATCATCATCCAAGCTATTTCCTCCAGTAGATTTCTGTTATTTTACTATTTTTACATAAACAAACACTTGCATGTAAGATCTAAGGCCTTAAAACAAGTATTTACAAAGATTTATGACTTTTTATGGTCAAAAATGATTTTTAACCGAAATAACCTTTAGATCTATAAATTTATGGTTAAAAATGCTTTAGAAACTGTTAAAATGATGTTTTATTAAGTTTAGACCTATTGCATGTCGGAATCTATGGATAAAATAAACGTTTTGCAAGAAAAACCTCGAAAACCAGCAGGTTGTGCGCCGTCCTAGAGGCCAGGACGACGCAACGGGACACAAAACGTGTCTGTGCGCCGTCCCAGTGCTCACAACGGCGCACAGGCCCGCCAGATTTCTCGAAATGTTGTTATGTTGACGTTTTAAGCTAATTTAACCCGCTGACTTTTCGTAACTTTCACTTTGGGACTGAGTTTGACTAAATTAATAGCATTATGGACTTGTATGGACTATTTGGACTTAAAAATGGACTAGATTAATATGATATCGTGTTATAGGTGATTTTGTGAGCGGAAGTGGAATTTCATTTTTTGATATGAAATTTGGGCGCGGAAGCGCTGCCTAAATTTCCTTAGAAAAATGCAAACCACTTCAGCGAGCAAAAACACTTGTAACGTGACAATAATAAACGTTGAATTGGACTTTCGGACAAAAACGTAACATTTACCGTTTCGGACTATTTTGGACAATTTGGACCTTGACACTTAAAGTTTAATAAAATCTTATCTATTATATTATATAGATTAACATAATAAGATAATAACTAATTGAACTATCTTTGTATTAATAGGCTATCCGTGATTCCCGGCTCCCGTTCCGACCGACTTTCGCATTCTTACTCTTACCAACCCGTGAGTTACAACCCCTTTATTTAATGTATTTTTGCATACTTTTTGGGGGAAACATAAGATTTAATTGTATTTTGGAAACTTTATGAACATTTGCAACTTTTGTGAACCTTTGGAAACTATTACGAACTTACGCAACTATTGTGAACTTTTGGAAACTATTATGAAACTATTGATCTATTTTGGAAACTTTGTTAAACTCTTATGCGTTAAAACTTTGGTTAAACTAGTTATTGATTACTTGTATGCGAGACCAACCCTTGATGAGATTATAACGCAATTCTTAAGTGCCTACTATCTTTTTGAAACAAAATTACTATAGTGCCCACCTTTTTAGAACTCTACACACTATTAGCTTCTGAGCCGTTTAGTAATAATGGGTATCGATACTTAGGAAAGAACCGTTCCTTGCTTAGATGGCAGTCTAAGTACATATTACTATGATCATTTATACTCCGTGTAGGATAGGCGGGGTAAGGGGCCTCATGGTTGAATAATCGGTTTAGCGTGAACACTTAAGTTATAGAATGCCAAGAGGTTGATACAAGAATCTAATTAGTTACTTATACGCATATATACTCTCTTTTAGTGATTGATTCCGCAACTATGATTTTACTAAGTATTGTTCTACTTGGGTATGTACAAATTTAGGGTATTGATACGCCCGTTACTTCGAAACTATTAAAAGTATATAAAATTTTAGCGACTATATCCGCTATACTCCTTTTATGAAACTTTTTCCGAGCAACTTAAACTGTAACTCACTCACTACTTTTTGTAGTTGACACTTTATCTTATGTTGGAACTTCGCAAACTTAAAACACAAATTTCTAATGTACCCAAGATTCCTTCAACATGTTTTTAACTATGAAATAAAAGATCTTACTAGATCTCCAAATGTTTTCTCCTCCCATGCTCATACAAAGAAAGTTTTTCAAGATATGAGGAGGGTAAACAAAGGATTCTCAGCTAATATGACCCAATTGTTCTCAAAAATGATGGTGGGCACAAGTTCACAAGATGAGGGACAAGTGACTTCACCTTTGTCCCAGCCACCATCTCCTATTGTCACAACCACAAGCACCACTGCGATTTTTGTTGCAAGTGTTGAGGTTATCTTACCCGAGGCTACAACTACAGTTTCTACGGCAAGTGTACCTCCAGTTAATACTGTGAGCTCTACTCCGGTTAATACTGCCACAGTCACCACTTTTGTGACTTCACCCACAGTTTCTACACCTCACTCACCACCACTAGTTGCTTTCACCAGAAGAGCCAAGAGGGTTCCTCAGCCTCTTGTGCTTCAAACTTCCCCACTCTCACACACTCAAAAGTCTTTACCTGAATCATCTTCAGGAAAGACACAATCAGGGGAAAACATTGAGCATACCCCCATGCTCACTGAGGTGGTCCATAAGGAGGGGGGTGACCATTTGGGGAGGGCTAATACTACTGCAGCCATCACTTCTCACAGTGATGCTCAAGACAGTATTAACATAACTAAGACCCAAACCAAGGCAACACTATCCTTGGATGATGACTTTTTCTCATCTTGGGAAGGTGGTCCCTGGTGCCAAGAAACCAGAGGGGGGATACTTGTTTCTGCTAGGCAGGAAGGTATCTTTACACCCTATGATCTACCACTTGTTGGTACCCAACAGGCAAGGGGTGAAGGTAGCTCTAATCTCAACATGGAATTGATGGACATGTACAAAGCTGTCATGGTTAAGGTGGATAAACAAGGGGAGACTCATACCCCCATGCTCACTGAGGTGGTCCATAAGGAGGGGGTGACCATTTGGGGAGGGCTAATACTACTGCAACCAGCACTTCTCACAGTGATGCTCAAGACAGTATTAACATAACTAAGACCCAAACCAAGGAAACACTATCCTTGCATTATGACTTTTTCTCATCTTGGGAAGGTGGTCCCTGGTGCCAAGAAACCACAGGGGGGATACATGTTTCTGCTAGGCAGGAAGGTATCTTTCACCCTATGATCTACCACCTGTTGGTACCCAACAGGAAAGAGGTGAGGGTAGCTCTAATCTCAACATGGAATTGATGGACATGTACAAAGTTGTCATGGTTAAGGTGGATAAACAAGGGGAGACTCTTGCCGCATTAACAAATTTGGTACAACGGTTGCTGGCTCAACAAGATCTTTTATCAGCTCAACTCTTGCCCAAAAGCAGTTCCACAAGGAGCATTGGAACATCTCCAAATCCTTCCATCTCTTCTTCCTCTAATGATACTCCTCCAGATGACAAAAAGGTGGAGAAAGAACAAGATACACATATTCTATGATCTGAAGAGAGCAAGGGAGAAGAAAGAAAAAGTGATGAGACAGTGATCACTGCAACCTCTGAGCAAAGTGAAGATATGGAGGTTGAAACAGAAAATGTGGAAATGGAAATAGACAGTTCACCAAAGGGGGAGAAGGAAAAAGAAGGTGAAGATATGTTAATAGATGAAGAAGGAGGGAAGATGGTGGTGGATGAAACCACTGAGAAGGAACAAATAGTTGAGGGGAGCAGATTATGGATGAATCAGTTGAGGGGGAGCAAGAGATGGAGATATAAATTGATGATGTAGTAATTTCTACGGCTGAATTCATTACTACGGACCCTCTTGTTACGGCGGCCCCTCAGACAGCAGCCATTAATGCGGAAGTCTCAGTTACTACGGCTCCTCAAAGTGAAGTAATTACTACAGATGCTGAAATGGTTACTACAGACACCATTACTATTGCCAGCAATTTAGTTACTACGGAGAGCCCCATAGATACACAACCTCAACTGTTTACTACAACACCTCCAACATTTTATCAAGCATCTCACACAACCCAAGGAAGTGGACCATTCCAAGCTATTCTTTCTGAAGCTACAACAGTCACAACCACAACATCTATGGTTTCTAATCCTACTGTTGATGAACAAGTTGATGCGGCTGAACTAATGAAGCTTGAAATGGCAAGGATAATAGCAGAAAGTAGAATTGCAGCAACTGGTCTTCCAAAGGAAAAAGCTTTAACAATTCCTGCAGCTTCACAAGCTTCTGAAATTTCTGAAGTGAGCCTGACTATGTTGTAGATGCCTCGAGACCTTCAGGTATAAGACCTCTTGTTTTTCCTCCTGCTAGAACTTATATTCCCAGAACAAGCACAGAAATCCTGCTAGAAGACAAAGCAAAGGGAAAGAAAGTAGCAAGTAATGAAGAAGAACTGGAGAAACTCAAGAAGAAGAAGAAGAAGAAGAAGAAGAAGAAGGAAGAAAATCTTGCAGACTTCATAGCTTTAAAGTTTGCAGCTGAAGAACTTGATGTGGGAGATGACCCTGAGACCATTAGGTAAATTCACACAAAGCTGCAAGCTCAACAACTTGAAAGAATTGAGAAGCTGAAGCAAGAAGAAATGGATGTGAGAGCCATGCTTGAACAAGAGATGGCTGATAGAGCCAAAGTTGAGTCTGAGAAGAAGAAAGTGCTCAGAAGAAATAATCAACTCAAGAAAAGCTCACTGAAGATAGAAAGAAATTCATCTCCTATCTCGAATCAAAGAACTATAGTGGCAGGTCTTTAGGACCTATGAAGATGGGAAGGTTATTGGAGTTGGTTGAGAAAGAAAGGAAAAGAGATGCTCAAAGGGAAGCTGCACTCTCAAAGCTGCAAGAGGATAAGAAGCTAGACTTGGAGAAAGCCCTAAAGAGAGCTCATGACACTGGAAGAAAAGTGTTTGATGAACAAGGAAAGGAACTATCAAATCCTTCTGTTAGTACTGCTCCAGCTATGTCTAATCCACCTGAGAAGCTAAAGAGAAAGAAGTTAGCATCCAAAAGAATTCCTCTTACAAAGAGACGAAGAGTAGAAATTGTTGCTGCTTCAACTACTTCTCAAGGAAGTCCTACTATTCCACTTGTACGTGTCAAAGAAGAAGCAATTAATGTGGAAGAAGAAGATGTTGATCCTGAAATCTCCAAAGAAAATTGTTCTACTTTGATCATCAATTAAGAAGGACTAAGGTTTATACCTTTAGCTGTTGAGCTTCCTCTAATCATTGATTGGGAATTCACCGGTGGACCTATAAAGACAAAATATAGGGTAACAAGGCAAGTTAAGTCTAAAACAATTGTTCCAGCCTTCCACGGAGTGATAAGGGATTTCTCAAGGGATGATTTAGAGAGAATGTACGAAATAGGAAGAGTCAAGTATTCAAGTCGCAGAGGTCAATGTGCAGGTATTGATATGGCCATGGACTGCTTGAATGGCTTGTTTGAATCAGGGTATGAAAAGACGAGTTTAGTGTTCAAGAAGGGAGGTCCTGCAAATCTAGTTGTCAAGTGGTTTGTTTATGAACGAAGTGGTATCTACTCGATAGTGAGAAGACATGGAGCCATGGTGTTTTACTTAGTGGACAAACGGTATCCACATGACTTGAGGATATTGAAGGAACTAATCAAGGTCAAATTGCATGGACTTCAAACTTCTAACATAGCACATGAATTAGTATCGAGCATTATGGTTCAACTTTCTGAAGAACAAGCAAAAGGAAGAGAAGAGGAATGGCAAGACAAGAATGAACGAAGAAATGCTTAGATAACTTGCTATGTAATGAAGTAGTTAAAACTGTTGATGTATAAAACTTGTACTTTTGATAGTTTATAAAAGTTCAAGGTTAGGGGGAGATTGTTGGGTTATAACTTAGTCAACTTAGTTTAACTCACTAATATTGCTTCTAACTACGGATAAAGTAACTTACAAGATTAATACGAAAGCTATTAAGAAGTTACTACGGAAGACAAGTTAATGCGGCTGTTCAACAAACTACTACGGATACTCTCATTACTACGGATACTTCAAGTTACTACGGATTGACTTCAAGTTACTACGGATGGATTCTTGTCATTCAAGTTTAAGTCAATATAGTTTCAATTGTATTCAAAGTATGATTCCTTTTCCAGATAGAGATGTAGATTCCTAGTTTATCTAGGATAGCCTCAAGGTCTATAAATAGTAGATTCTTGTAAGATAGAAAACACGTTGTATTGATAATTTTGATTAATGCAATTGAGGCTTAACATTCGACAAAAATATTGTTCTTATTCATTCGTATATTTCAATATTTGTTTGTTAAATCAATTTGTAAATATCAAAGTGTTCATCTCCGCTGCTGAACTTCTTTGATAGATCTCGATCTAACGAGGTTAAGGTTAACAAAGTATAATAACTTATTTGATTCTGAGAGTATTGATCAGTGACATTAAATGTACATAATATTGGATTTGTCTAAATGCTTTTTCTTTTATTTTTAAATTGAATGTATTAAAACTTATAGTTATTAATAGAGGGTAAATTAATAATTTATTTTACTTCAATTTTTAACTTCTAAGTTAAAAATATAAATGTTTTATAATATTATTAAAGATATATTTGGCTCCTCCTTAACTCTCTTAAGAAAGTCCAAAATACCTCACCTATTTACTTGTTGGTTATGATAATCATAATGGATCGTTGTTAATATTTTATTATATTCTTTATTTTGTTATATGTTTATTAAAGGATTAGAAGATCTAAATAATGCAGGGACTGAATTTATTAATATATTCTAACAAATAATGATTGTCCAAATACGATAAACACTATTTATAAAATCGATTTTATCATTTTTCTTTAGTTATTTATCCTCTTTATATTATTTCTCCCTTATTTGACACATGTGAACTCAACTTTGGACTTTGATAGTTTTATATTTATAGGTATTATTATTTATAATAATAATAATAATAATAATAATAATAATAATAATAATAATAATAATAATAATAATAATAATAATAATAATAATAATAATAATAATAATAATATTAATAATAATAATAATAAATATTAATCTATATTACATATAATTTATATTGATCTAAAGTCTTAATATAAAATTGAAGTAGTGAATTTACTAACTTTTCTTTTATTATTAATGTAAATTTTTTTGGAAGTATTACTTTCTTTTTTTAACCCATATACTTTTGTAAATTATAAATATCAACTGTTTTTTTAGAAATTGAACACCCAATTAAAAATTATTTTTATATCAATATGTAATATTTTTAAGGATATTTACATCTACGTACTTACAAAACTTCAATATTACATCAATGTCCTTGTAAAAATCAAAATTACGTTAATATCCTTCCAAAACATGAAAAATGTCATATATATCCAAAATAATAAATTAATAATATTTAAATGATTTTAATATTTAAATTATTCATCTAAATATTAATTAAATGATTTTAATATTTTAAATTATTGAAGAAAATCAATAAAACTAATCCAAATGTTTATTTAAACAGATATGTAAATGAAGAATCAAATACTTAATGAACTGAATAGATTAAATTCAATGAATAAATTGTTTTAAACATATATTACAAAACATTAATCAATCAAGACGAGAAAGTTTTGCAATCTTTTTATTCCGGTTAATGTTCAAAGTTATAGAAATCAATCTATTTTAAATCTATATTGCGAGTTTATGAAATTGAGATACATTGGTTAATATTGAATTTAACCTAACATACTTGAGTAAAAAGTTTAATTAACATTTAAATGAATAATTTAAATATTAAAATTATTTAAATATTATTAATTTATTATTTTGTATATATATGAGAATTTTTCATGTTTTAGAAGGATATTAAAGTAATTTTGATTTTTACAAAAACATTGACGTAATATTGAAATTTTGTAAGGACATAGATGTAAATCTCACGTATTTTTATTATAAAAAATTTATAATAAAAAAAGATTGGCTAACGGAAACAATATATTACCATTCCGCTACAACATACATATAACCGCCCACTAGTAATAGACAACAAGAACCAATCGATACCTCATATCTCATCGTCTCGTTTATCATATCACCATCACCAACCTATTTAAAAAAAGTGATTTGCTAACCATTGCCCCGGAGGCAATGATTAATTATGATAAAATGTATTAAATGAATCCATTTTTTCCATGTTTATATTGAATATATTTTATACCTTCCATGTTTATATAGAATTTTAATAAATTGTCATTATGAAAATATTAATTATAGAATATATTCGATATAAACATTGAAACTATAAATTTATTTAATACATTTTATCAAAATTAATCATTGCCCCCGAGACAATAGTTAGCAATTCCCTCTAAGAAAAACCCAATTTGCATATTATGTGGATCAAAATTGCACACACAAAAATAGATACCCAACTCATTATAATAGATACTCACACGAAAAGAAAATAGACAGCCAACTCATTATAATATATCTCCGTATTATATTAGATAAGATTATTTTGGATTTCATATCCGCTTGCCCCCTCTCTCTCTCTCTCTCTCTCCTCATAAAAGCTCATTTAATAATTGTTTTTCTTTCTCTTTTTAAAATCTCATTTGAAAACTTCAAAATCTTAATGTAAAATTTGATTTTTTATTTAAACGTGAATCTCAAATGATTATATTTATATTAGTTATTTGTTAATAATAAAAATGTTTGACCATATTAAATTAGTTATTTAGGAACTTTCATAGATATACAAAAGTAATATTAACCAATTAATCCAAGTCGTTTTGATGAATAATAAAATTTCAAGATAGACAAACGATAAAGTATAAATATTTATCTATATTATTTTATAAAATAATTTTGATATATTTTAAAATTAGAATACTTTTAAAATTAAATTTTTAACACTTATTATTAGTGTTAATTTATAACTTTCAAAGAAATATTCAAATTTATAATAATGGTTATTCAATATCATAATTAATCAATAAATTATATGCAATTTTCAAATTAATAATATAAAGAGTTAATTATATAAATGGTTCATGTGTTTGTTCGGATTTAACAGCAGTCCCTAGTCACTAATCCTACAAGTTCAGTCCCTATAATGCTTTTTTGGCTACAAAGATGGTCCTTCGGTTACTTAAAAGGATATAATACCCTTGATTAATATTTTTTGTTATTTTTATTTAAAACAAAAGGAAATCTATCTATTAAAAAATAAAACAAAGAAACAATAAGAAAATCAAATTAAATCCCAACCACCCTCTATATCCCCAATTCTCTTTCGACCTCCATATCTTGTCTGCAACCTTCTCCAAAAATTCAAACCCATACACCTTACGAGTTATGAAGCTTATGATTTAAATTATGAAACTTATGATTTAATCAACACACCCATTTTAACAAATCAAATAAAATGAATAATCACCCTCTACTCATATCCAAACGTACATCCAGCACAAATGCAATTCACCAGCGTCGCCAGATCTACTACAACTATTTACCAGCGCCACCACTGATCTATTCAACCGCCACTAGTTTCCTTCACCATGGGACCACAAATCCAATGTCGAATTCTTCCCGACTCAACTCCACCAAATGTACATCTCGTTAAATTTGATATAAGTTTTATAATTTGATCTTGGGGTTATTTAGTAAAAACTGAGATTTTCTTTACTCCTTTATAAAACATTTAACTCATTTGAAGATTAAGTTTTTTTCTTTTTTTTTGAATATACAATAGTGTCCATCCATTCCTAATCAAGGGGTCATAATCCATTTAATGCACACCATCCATTTATTTAAAAAATATTTAGTCAACAATTCTTTGAAAAATAGTTAAAATGTAACCCAAGATCTTTATTATTTAGTCAAATGTAACAAAAATCATTTATTAGTTTGTCAAAATATAACCAAAAATATTTATTACTTAGTTAAAATGTAACCGAAATATACAATGTATATAAATAAATAACAATATCAAATTAGAAAACAATACACCTCATATCATAATAAATAAACATTATCATATGTATGGGCTTTGTACGTCATGTTAAGAAAACCATCAGGCATAGCCTGGTGGCCACCAGCATCCGTAAAAACTTTGGGCCCACCCTTGTGCTGAAATATGCAGGTCTCGTGTTCGAGTCCAAACAAGGTGATGGGTACCATTGTTAGGATATTTACCGGGGAATGCTTCCTTTGCTGGGTAGGGGGTCCGGTCACAAAGTGGCATGTGTCAATGGTATACGCCTTTACCATTTTCTTTTTACGTCATGTTAAGAACAATTTCATTAGACAAGCGCATATATGGAGGTTGTTCATGACACACATTCAACTAATGAGGTAAAATGATATCATAGATGCTCTCAAGTTTTATGCAGTGACGACCTTAAAGTACCAACAATTTCAAACCTATATACATGTTGATATCTAACTTTTATGATGGTATTTTAGATTTATAAGATAAATATAAATCGGAAAAAAAATTGAGAATGAAAATGGGACAAAGTATGTATTAAACTTTTATTGTTTTAAGATACTAATCAATAAAACTTGTGTATTTTACAATATCTTTTTTATTTGAATACTCTTATTAGGACTAGAAATTGAAAAAAAGGAAGATTTGAATTACCAACTGAAGTGAAAAAATTGCAAAAGATGAAAATAAATGAAGTTGTTGTATACTATTTAATCTTTTGCATAATATGGTAGTATACTATTTAATGTAATTGAATCATGCGAATATCATATTCGTATAAAATTTCACATATATGTAATAATATTTAATTTGGATGTTTAGACAGCTCTTATTCATAACACCGATTTTGGTGTTATGGAGTGTCACGTCAACATAACACCAACATAACATAACACCACTAAACCCCTTCAACCATAACACTAAAAACTAGGACCCACCAGCTTTATTATTTTTCATTTTCTTTTTCTTTTCTCATATTATTTTTAATAATGTATTAATATTAAAAATACATTAATAATAGAAATAAACGTAGATTAATATACATAAAAAAAAAAACAAAACAAAAACTATACATTAAAAAATTTAAACGATAAAAAAACAATATATAAAAAACTAATCATCGTCTTCGCCGTCTAATTCGACGCGTATTTTGTCCTTCTGCCTTTCGATTTTAGCCCGATCCTGTGGCGACATATCATCGGTTGGCATACGAAGAAATTACATTTTCCGAAAACGGAGTCTGTATTTGATCTCCTCTGTTTTCGCGATCCTAAGCTCGCGAATTTCGTTGACAACGCCGTCGTTTTGAAGTAACATTAGAGGAGGAGGAACGTGCGCTCTTAGATGGTCGTGGCCTTCCTAAAAGTCGTGGAAGCTGATCATGGCCATAGAGGTCCGGTTCTGCATCGTCGTCGAGGTTGATCGGGTCAATGGGTTTAGGATTAAGAAACCTTGGCGAATTATGCAAAACTTCCCACGCAGCATGATGACGAAATGTCTGTAGATTTTCGGCTTCGAACATGCTTAACGCCGTTGTGTAGACGACTTTGTCATGCTCGCCGCTCGATCGATCTCGTTTGGCACGGTCATGACATGCTATGAACAATTTTATATTTTTGCTCATAGCCCTCCATTTTGAACTTAGCGCATTTTTTGTGAAAGGTTCCGCCAAATCTTCGTTGAAAATACCCATCACACGGAACCAAAAAGTTAGACTATCTTGGTCGGTTCCTTTTTTCCGATCCTCCGAAACATGATTCCAATTCTCCGCCAAACGCCGTTCTTGGCCTTGTGTCCACTAAACCTTAGAACCTGGGGTGGCGTCTTCCACATCCGTAGCTTTTTTCTTACCCTTGTCTTCTCTCTTACGAGAACCGCTAGGTCAGCTATCTTGTGGTTGAAACGTTTGAGACGGTTTGAATGGTTGAGGTTTGGGGTTGATGGAATGATTGAGGTTGGGGTTGATGGAATGATTGAGATTGGGATTGATGGTATGATTGTTGTTGTTGTTGTTGGAATAATTGGAATTGTTGGAATTGTTGCCATTCGGTCATGGCTTGTTGATGGGGTTGAGGTGGTGTGTTAGTGTGTCCGGCGAGTACTGAAGTAAAACTACCGGGTTGGGTTTGGAAATTTGCAAAGCCCGGTGAGGAGCCGAGTTGGGATCGGATGACGGAAAATCGTTGTATTGAGACATTTTTCTTTTGGGTTTTGTAGATAGAATGTATATGATTATAGAGAGAAAGAATATGGTTTGGTGTAAATATTTTGTGTTTGTGATTGGGTATTTATAGGGGAAAAAAAATTAAAAAAAAAACAAACTAGCCGTTAATAGTCGTTGCTATTTTTTTTTTAAATTCAATTTTCTTTTTTAAAACTCTTCCACCGTTCGAAAAAAAAAAAAAAAAAAAAAAAAAAAAAGACACGACGTTTCTCCAGCAACACCGCCATGGATAACGGCGGAAAACGCCACCCTCAGCGATAACGCCGTTATGGGGGGGGGGGGGGTGTAAAACGCGTGAAAACGCCTCCAATGGGAGCGGTCTTACCACCATTAGAAATCACTTCTCCTTATTGTAATGATGTATTTAACCCCGTCGCATAACACGAGTATGCTAAGAATGATATATAACATACTAAAGAATGCAAATAATTCTTTAATTAAGGATAAAGTGTTTTTTCTTTAATTTTCTCTTTATATAGAAAAAGTTTAATTAAAGTTAACTGTACATAATATTGGGTTTGTCTAAATGATTTATAGAATGAAAAGTCTTGACCATTGACATTAAATGTACATACTATTGGGTTTGTCTATATGATTTTTCTTTTATTTTTAAGTTAGAATGTATGAAAACTTATAGTGTAAATTTATTCTACTTAAATTTTTAACTTCTAAATTAAAAATATAAATATTTATAATATATTAAAGATATATTTGGCTCCTCCTTAACTCACTTAAGAAAGTCAAAAATACAAAAGCTATTTATTTATTGGTTATGATAATCATAACCTTATAGGTCGTTGTTAATATTTTATTATATTTTTAATTTGTTGTATGTTTATTAAAGGATTAGAAGACCTTTAATATATCGGGGCCAAATTTATTAATATATTTTATCAAATAATGAATGTCCAAATACGATAATCACTATTTATAAAGTTAATTTATCATTTTTCTTTATTTATTTATCCTCTTTATATTATTTCTCCCTCATTTAACACATGTGAACTCAACTTTGGACTTTGATAGTTTTATATTTACAGGTATTATTATTTGAAATAATAATAATAATAATAATAAATAATAATAATAATAATAATAATAATAATAATAATAAATAATAATAATCTATATTACATATAATTTATATTGATCTAAAGTCTTAATATTACTAACTTGCCTTTTAATATTAATGTAAATTTCTTTTGAAGTATTACTTTCTTTTTTCAACCCATATACTTTTGTAAATTATAAATATCAATTTTTGTTTTTTGAGAAATTGAACACCCAATTAAGAGGGTGTTTGTGTGAGTAATAAGCTCATAATACCTTACATAAACCATAAAATTCAGGCTTATGTAACATAAGCCCAAACTCGATAAACTCATAATTCCTTATATAAGCTAAAACAAACACCCCTAAAAGTTGTTTTTATTTAAATATAAATTTCTAACAAAATATCTTTTCATTCGTAATATTTTTATTATAAAAAATTTATGATAAAAAAGATTGGCTAACAGAAATAAAATATTACCATTTCGCTACGACATATTGATAACCACTAGTAGTAAAAAACAAAAATGAATCGATCCCTCAGATCTCACCGTCTCTACCTAACCCGTTTATCATATCACCATCACCAACCAATTTAAAAAACAAAACCCAATTTGCATATAATGTGGATCAAAATTGCACACACAAAAATAAATACCCAACTTATTATAATAGATACTCACACGAAAATAGATAGCCAACTTGTCCTCTTGTCCAGTTGTCCTCTCTCTCTCCTCATAAAAGCTCATTTAATAATTCTTTTTCTTTCTCTTTTTAAAATCTCATTTGAAAACTTCCAAATCTTAATGTAAAATTTGATTTTTTATTTAAACGTGAATCTCGAATGATTATGTGTATATTAGTTATTTTTTAATAATAAAAATGTTTGACCATATTAAATTAGTTATTTAGGAACTTTCATAGATATACAAAAGTAATATTAACCGATCAATTCAAGTCGTTTTGATGTATAATAAAGTTTCAAGACAGACAACGAGTAAAATAAAAATATTTATTTATATTATTTTATAAAATAAATTTGATATATTTTAATATTAAAATAATTTTAAAATTAAATTTTTAATACTTACTATTAGTGTTAATTTATAACTTTAAAAGAAATAGTCAAATTTATAATAATGGTTATTCAATATTATAATTAATCAATAAATTATATGTAATTTTTCAAATTAATAATAAAGAGTTAATTACATAAATGGTTCATATGTTTGTTCGGATTTAACAGCAGTCCCTGGGTCACTAATCCTACTAGTTCAGTCCCTATAATGCTTGTTTGGCTACAAAAATGGTCCTTCCGTTACGTAAAAGGACAATAATCCCTTGATTAATAATTTTTGTTATTTTTATTTAAAACAAAAGGAAATCTATATTTTAAAAATAAAACAAAGAAACAATAAGAAATAACCTTCTCCAAAAATTCAAACCCATACACCTTACGAGTTATGAAGCTTATGATTTAAATTATGAAACTTATGATTTAATCAACACACCCATTTTAACAAATCAAATAAAATGAATAATCACCCTCTACTCATATCCAAACATATATCCAGCACAAATGCAATTCACCAGCGCCGCCAGAGCTCCTACAACTATTTACCATCGCCACCACTGATCTATTCAACCGCCACTAGTTTCCTTCACCATGGGACCACAAATCCAATGTCGAATTCTTCCCAACTCAACTCCACCAGATGCACATCTCGTTAAAAATTTTATATAAGTTTTGTAATTTGATCTTGGGGTTTTACAAGGGTTGACTGTTGAGAATGTTAGTCGGAGATATAAGGTGAGTAAAGTGGCGATTGAAGATTTGCAAAAGTTTATGATATTTTAGAGTGAACAGAGAGTGAGATATAAAATTAAAATTAATTAAAAGATTAAATAACTTCAAGAAAAAATTGAAAAGGGTATTTTAGTCCTTTCAAGTGAAGGAAAGACCATCTTTGTAGCCAAACAAGCATCGGAGGAACTGAACCCGTAGGATTTGCGACATAGAGACTGAACCCGTTAAATTCGAAGAAGCGCATGGAACATTTATGAAATTAACTAAAAAATTAATAATAATTAGCTTTTGAAGAAAAAATGATACAAATATATTAAATAACTAGTTTTAATATTTAATTAAATGTTTCTAAATTTTATATTCATCTATACTACTATATAAAGCAAATTTGATTTATTCTAATATTAGAATACTTTTAAAATTTAGTTTTTAATAGTTACTAGTGGTAATTTGTAACTTTATATAAATGGTCAAATTTATAGTAATGGTTAATACTCTATAAATCAAATTCTACGTACTTTTCTCTTTTTAGAATATTCTTTATTTTAAGTTTATAAAACTTAGTATTTAAAAACATTTGTGGCCATTAGGTTTTACGACTCATTCAACAAAGACATGTTTGTCAAAAGATACAATTTGACTACTTATTGTTTTGTTTCAGCATGAAATTAAACGGACACAAGTCTACCTATTATTACCATGTGGCACTACTTCGAACAACCTAAACTCCAAAAATAGTTTGTATACAATTTTAAATGGAAACAAATTATCCGCCACATAAAGCGAGTAAACTCCCAGTAAATAAAAAATAAAATATGGTTTACATATATTAGGAGTAAGCGAAATAATAATGATAGTCATCTATTCTATTCTTAAATACTTATTACATGGTTTATTATCATAGTAATAAAGCTAACTCTCTGTGTCTCTGTATTTTCGAAATCACATATTTCTTAATAATCATGCAATCAAATTATACATTAAACTTTTTAAAATAACTTGTATAATTTTTCACTATCTTAACTTAGTAAAGAGATGTATAGACCCCGACTCATTATAATTCAGATACGCCTGGATTCAAAATTATTCCCCACTCTTTTGTCATAAAACCTCAAGTGACGTTTTGTTTCTATTTTCTCTTTTATTAAAACTCCTTTGTATCTCCTACTTTTTATCGTACATAAGTGATTTTTTAGAGCAAATTGTTATTATTATATTTAGAGTTAATTACATAAATCGTCTCTATGGTTTACCCAAATTATGGATTTCATCCCTAAGTTTAAAAAGTTGCATAAATCGTCCAAATTTAAAAATTAATTACGCTTTTTGTCCCTGATTTCTAATTTGCACTCGTAATTGGGGCAAATATTAGGGACCGAATCCGTAATCGAGGACAAACTTTAGGGACGAAATCCGTAATTGGTGCAAATATTAGGGACGAAAAAGGTAATTAGTTTCTAAAAGTGGATGATTTATACAACTTTCTAAACTTAGGGACGAAATTCGTAATTTGAGATAAACCTTATGGACGATTTTTGTAATTAACTCTTATATTTATATTAGTTGTTAGTTATGATAAAATGACCATATTAAATTATGTTATTTGTAAACATGTATACATAAACAATTATAATATTCTCCCATCAATTAAAGTTTACTCCTAATTTCAAATAAAATCTTAAAGGTAGAAATGTCAATGTAAAAGCAATTAATACTAAACAACAAATTAATAGTGACTGGTAGTGAATTGTATGGACCCTGACTCAATATATTATAGAAACATCATCAACTCCCGCATTGTCTCTTCGTGAAAGCTCAGTTCATGTATAATTCAAACCTCCCTCCCTCAATCATGTAGACGTTTTATTTTTACTTTTTAAATTATAGAATTTGGGGTGTTATAAAATCCAATGTATACACCCAAAATTAGTCAAGGTCAAGCATATAATAGGTGGATTGTAATCGTATTTGTATATGTGTTTAGCTAATAATAAAAGAGTTTGACCATTTAATATTAGTTAAGGTCAAGCATATAATAGTAATTGAACTCATTTACTATTATGTATATTAAACTTTTAAAATATTTACTATATGTATTTAATATTTATTTTTATATAAATAACGTAACAAAACAGAGTTTATGTTTTATGAACCGGTTTAATTGTTAAAATATCTTAAGAAAAAAATCTAGTTCATAGAACATATATGACAAAAATATAAAAAAAATAATAAATATACAAAGTAGAGGATTTTGAGTTTGATACACACAAATTAGTAAAGTACAATAAAATTTATTACACTTTCACTTATTTAATCCTGTTAACTATTTATAAACTTTTAGAAATACACAAAAATAATATTAACCGATCAATCCATATTATTTTTATTTAAAATAAAATCTAAATTCACATAATGCTAAATTATAATAGAGTAAGACTATGTTAGAACTTTAGAAGTAGTGTAGTGTATCGAGTCTTCCGTCTTATTTTAATCACTCAATTCGGATAAGTTTCATTCTAGACAGTCAACTACACTGGAGGATATTCGTTATTGTTTGTAGTTTGTACTTACTCTAGAAATATGTCGTGAAGCTTATGATATATATAGATCGAGTTGTAAGGCATTTCATCGCGTTTATGGGCTGTAACGCTCAGTGTTACGCATGCAACACTGAAGTGGTGCAACACCACTGTTGCGTTGTGCATCACCATTTCTAGTGTTGCGGTTGCGTAATAAGTTAGGATTTTATTGGTGACTATAAATATCCCAACTACCAGTCATAAATGCAGCCGTTCTAGAGAGAAGAAACTGGTGTTACGCAAGCAGAAGCATAAAGTTGCGCAACACCATCTCAAGCGGTCCAAAATCTTTGTAATCGTTTGTATTTGATATTATTCGTATTGTAAATCTTTACGTAAACTTAATAATATCAATTATTCGGTTATTTGAGTGTTACACCAATATAAATTCACTTTAAAGTAATTTCGCGACTTTCTAATGATTAGGTCCAAATCGAGGTCCAAGGAGGGAGACCAACAAGTGGTATCAGAGCCTCTATACTAGTTATAGAGGTTTTTGGATCCATTTGGTTTTTTTACGAGTTGATTAGGTGTAGATCTAGGATTTAAAGTTTGGTACTTTGAAGACTAGTTTTGTAGATCTAGGCTTTATCCGGGGTTTGATGTTTTTGAAACTTAGGATTTAAGTTAGTATTGATATCTACATCATTTCTGAAAGGTGTCCTAAATCCGAGATTTCCTCCCCGAAGACTTGTGCAACACCACTGTCTCGCAACTGACTTGTTATGCAGTGTAACACGGTGTTACGATGCGCAACAGAGTGTCACGCCACCTTGGTTTTACACAACCTGCGCAACACCCGTGTCACGCAGGTTTGTTACGTTCTATTCTGACTAGTACGAAGAGGTGTTACCCTGCTCGATTCTCTCCAAAGGTGTTACACCAGTTTGTTACGTACTCACTGTTACACAAATTTTTGTGTGTTGCGCCACCTTCTCAGCTGTCACGCAAGTTGAGCAACAACCTGCTAAGTTGCGCAACACTAGCGCAACACCGCGTCTGAACGCATTTTCTAGCAGTTACACTGCTCAAATTGCTCCAGAATTGCTACGGTGGTTATTAGGTTGAAGTACTTGGTTATTTTGCTTGGTTTCTACTTTGATTCCGGTATTCGTTTGTTCGAGTATTTGTTATTCGGGTATTCCATTGTTTTGTGTTTTAGGTAAAGGGTATTCGATTGTTTGTGTGATTGTTTATTGGGGTATTTGTGCATTTGGACATTCGTGTGATAGGTTATTCGGATATTTGTTAAGAATTGGGTATTCGGTTTGTTTTTTGATTATTCGGGTATTTGGGCTTTCTTGTGTGATCGGGTTTGTGGTTATTCATATTTTATTCTTGTGTGTAAACGGTTAGTGTTGCGGTTTGTGAATTCACGGGTTTTATGGTAAGTTTTGTATTCGAGACAGTTTTTGGGAGTATGACACTTTTTTCGAACTCGAGTTCGTTTGAGATGGATGTCAATCGGAATCCTCTCCTTCCGCCAAAGTATGATCCAAATCATACTCTTAAAGAATGGGTATTGAATTTCAATAAATTCGTGCCGTACACCGACTCCGGAATATGGATACCCATTCTCACGATGTACGAGATTCCAACTCAAGTCAATACAACTACTGAATTTCCTAAACAAAGGCCACTTAATGATTTGACTAACGTGGAGAAAGAAACTTTCTACAAAGATCATAAGGCTTTGGGATCAATTCAACTCTGCTTAACCAATGAGATGAAGTCGGTCTTCCGACAGCATAAAACAACTTATGATATTTAGCATACAATCTTGAAAAGACAAGGCGGAACTGAAGCTATGAAGAAAATCAAAAGTGATCTTCTGAAAAGACAGTTTAATAACTTTTTGTGTTCTGCTACAGAGAGTCTAGACATTTGTAACTGCTCAAACACTCCCTTACTGTGTCACATTCAGGCCCACTGTGGCGCAGTCAGGCTCCAGACTCGCTACATTGTTTACTTTGTTCCTTCCTTGCTTTCATTTGTCCAAAAAGGCCGGTTTTACTTCAAACGTGATCAAACACCTAAATCCACACTTTTACAAGAAACATAATTATAAAATGTCCTATCAATTACGTTTTGGACTACAAACATAACAAATATCTCGAGTAAATATTCATATAAATGAGCCATATCACCAGCGAGCATCAAAAAACTCGTAAGAACATACATTGGCCATAACGTTTTGAATATAATAATTAATTATTAAGTTACGTTTATAATGTTTATTGATTATTTATTCTGTTTGTGTAATCTTAATCTTTAAAATGTGTAATTTAAAAGAGTTTAAAGATATCGTAGCCATATGTTGTAACTTAAATTGTATATTTTTGTTCGGTTTCAATTTGCATATGCTTTTAATATTATAATTACTAGTATGATAACCGCGCTATCCAGCGACGATAATAAACATATAAATCGATGGTACATATGTTGTTACAAATAATTTACGAACGATGAAGATTTTCGGTTTATTAACATTCAATTATTTAGAAATTCTAAATCTTAACTCTATTTATTTTAAATTTTAAACACTAAAAATTGATTATTTTTAGTTTATAGAAAAAGAAATTTAATTGTTTCAAAATTTTAAGCTATGTGTGTTATAGAGTTATATTTGTAATTATTTATTAAATGTTTAGTTAAAAGGGTAATTTAGTAATTTTATAATGCTTAAATGTTAAAACTTTATACCCAAATGTTTTATAAAGTACTAGTATAATACCCGCACGGTGTAGCGGGAATAATAAACTATATTACCAATATTTAACTACGGAAATTAAATACGCAAAACGATAAAAACATGAAATGTATTTAAACTCCAATCATAATGTAAAACGTGAAGATACGAACTTTTAAAAGATAGTAGTTTGTTGCAATTTTTGTTGTCCTTGTACTTGTTAAAACATTTGCCCATCAATAGACGTTTTTTTTTTCTATTTCTTGATTGGTTCAAACTCACTTTACACTTTTTTTTCTTCTTGAATTGAGTTCTCTAATAGTTTTATATCTCATTATCGGTTCTTCTTGGTAAGCTTCTTGCAATTGTTGACCATCTAAAACATAACATTGTAATGACAAATAAACCTACCTATAAGTAAGAGCTTTTAAAAGATAAAGATAGTATAAAATGGTCTCATATTTTTTAAAGAAAATGAGTAAATACCTATTTGAGCATGTATATCCATAATGATGGTTTCTTCTTGCGAGGATACCCAACCTTTCTTAAGGACTAATCTCAGATAGTTCAGTTATTCTTTTCAGCCATACACTTAAACATAAACTAATAAACATTTTTAGCATATGAAACCTCATCAAATTCAATTAGGACCAACATGTGTGAAATAAGTGTCTATGTGTTGACCTGACTTCCTATTGTCCATCAAACAAATTACGAAACAAACTTAGAAAATAATTTTTAAGATGAACTCTTTCGACTTATTTTTCTCCATCAATTTTTGCATGGTTTGTAATCGAACTTTTTTATGAATTTGACCCATTTGTTAACAAATAAATACCGTTAATTACGGTATGGACTTACTTGTCAGTTTTGGTTTCCAATCATAAATTCTTTAATCAATATAAACGAAATTGGTTATTGTTATTATGGTAAATAAACACTTCTACGTCTACATGTTTAAAGTATCTTTCCGTTCATTTACTCTACAAGGCTAAAACTTTATTAACCAACATTATTTGATTATAAGTTATTTTGAATAATGATATGTGGTGAGAGATATAAAAACGGTACTTAAGTAATTTCAATTACTAAGGTTTTAGAGAATTAAGACTATGTATGAAATGTTTTATAATATAGTAGAAATAGATTATATTATAGTGTATAATATACGTATTTTAGTAGAAAAAAATGCATAATATTTTAATTATTTTAAGTTTATGGGGTTATAAAATAAAATTTATAATTTTGAAAGTTTTTAAATTATATTGAAAGTATTTTAATTTTTTTTTAATTACATAGGAATTATAAGTTAATTTGTTAGATGCTATTTTTTTTTAAATTAATTAGGAAAGAGAGTGTTGTTAGACTTAAATAATAATAAATATAGATTAAGGGTAGTAAGGTAATTTCAATTACTTAAAATTTAAGATATTAAGATGGTGGAGGAGACTCTTTATATAATAATATAGATATAGATTCTCCTTTTACATATTTCTATTGATTGATATTTTTACGCTATGTTTTAAAATATATAGTAAGGAAATAAAGTGAAGATAAGCGAAATAATTAATATAATGCAAAAGATATAAGAATGATATGTCAATCATTTTGGCTATCAAAACGTTTATTAAAACATTGTATTTTCAACAATATTGATTTCATCGTCCTAGAAAATCTTAGGATCATAGTTAATGGGTTCCCAATTCATCTAGATATAAGTGAGACAATAGAAATTTTAGAAAAAGATTAAACGACATTTTTTGATATATGATAAATAATGAAAATTATATCTTATCATAACATTTTTCGCATAGTTTTTTGTCTTCACATTGATATCAATATAAATATTCAGTAAAAACTGAAATTTTCTTTACTCCTTTATGAAACATTTAACCCATTTGAAGATTAAGTTTTTTTTTCTTAAGGATATACAATCTTGTCCATCCATTTCTAATCAAGGATCATAATCTATTTAATTCACACTATCCATTTATTTAAAAAATAGTCAACAGTTTTTAAAAAAATTGTCAGAATGTAAAACCGAAGATCTTTATTATTTAGTCAAAAATAAAATCTTTATTAGTTTGTCAAAATATAACCAAAAACATTTATTAATTAGTTAAAATGTAACTGAAATATAGTATATATAAATAGATAATGATTAAATTAGAAAACAATACACCTCAGATCATAATAAATGAACATTATCATCTATATGGGCTCTCTACGTCATCGTAAGAACAATCTTCATCAGACAAGCGCATAGGGGTGAGCAAAAACCGAACCGAAAATCCAAAACCTGAAAAAACCGATAAATACCGATAAAAACCGAACCGTAAAACCGGTCCGAATACAAAAACCAATGGTTTGGGTTTCGATTTTTGAGAAACCGAAAAAGACGGTTCGGTTTGGGTCGGAGGGTAAAACCAAACCGAAGAAAACCGAACCGAACCATTATATGTATGTCAATTTTAATATGTTCACTTTTAGTAGATATTTTAAGTTTTATTTTTTTTATTTTTCCTTTGTCTAAAATTCTAAATCATCCTAGTTAATTACTCCCTAAACACACAAACTCTCGATGCTAATAGTGAAGACTCAAAGTTTTCTTTTCTAAATTGTCAATCTTATACTTATCAATATGTAATCTTTTGGTGTCATATAGACCACATTACTCAGCAACATATAGGTTTATTTCTTCAATTTTGATTATTTTTGTTGTTGCCATGTAGACTATAGTTTACTAAGCCACATATAGGGGGTGTTTGTTTCGGCTTATTAAACGGGCTTATGAGCTTATGTAATTTTTCATAAGCTCATAAGCTCATTTTTTCTGGCTTATTAGCTTATGAAGCTGAGCTTATGGCTTATTTAAATTCATAAGCTCAACTTGATAAGCTCATAAGCTGGGAAAAATGGGCTTATGAGCTTATGAAAAATTACATAAGCTCATAAGCCGGTTATATAAGCCGAAACAAACACCCCCATAGTATTTTTTTTTCTTCTTAATTTTGTGTTTAAAGTTTTTCGACTCATATCATTATTTTCTAGTAATATGCACAACTTCATGTTATAAGTTGTGAACTGCTCCGCCAGTTATTGCGTAACGTAGGCTTCCGTTTGAGTTTTATTTCACAAGTTTTTCTTGACAGATCTATGAATTTGCCCATGTCCAAAAACCGAAATAAACAAAAAAACGAACCGAAAAAAACCGAAACCGAAAGGAATCGAACCAATGTAGAAACCGAACCAAATGGTTTGGAACTTTCAGGAACCGAAATTTAGGTTTGGGTTCGGGTTGATGTCGGAACCGACCCAAACCGACCCATGCTCACCCCTACAAGCGCATAAGTGGAGGTTGTTCATTAGACACATTCAACTAATAAGGTAAAATAATATCATAGATGCTCTTAATTTTTATGCAGCGGTGACCCTAAAGTACCAACAATTTCAAACCTATAACATGTTGATATCTAACTTTTATGATGATATTTTAGATTTATAAGATTAATATAAATCGGAAGAAAAAAATTGAGAAATGAAAATGGGATAAAGTAAAAAAAAAAAAAAAAGGGTATCTTGGCAAGTTCCCTCTGAGCCTGTGTACCATATTGGTACCCGTCTGTCCCACCCACAAGAGACATCAACGCCAGGTAAATCACCTGACCACAAATCCCCACTAGTGCTTGGGGTCGAACCCCCGACCTCAATTGGGACACCTGTGGGTCCTGGGTATTTACGGTGGTGGTACCGTTGAGGCAGAGACCCAATGATAATAGGACAAAGTATGTATTACACTTTTATTGTTTTACGATACTAATCAATAAAAACTTATATATTTTACAGGATCTTTTTGATAAGAATACTCTTATTAGGACTAGAAGTTGAAAAAAAGAAGATTTGAGTTGCCAACTGAAGGGGAAAAATTGTAAAAGATGAAAATAAATGAAGATGTTATATACTATTTAATCTTTTGCATAATATGGTAGTATACTAATTAATGTAATTGAATCATGTGAATATTGTATAAACTTTTACATACATGTAAGACTATGCGGTGTGGTAAGTGATTTGGAGTGATGATGTGGAGTGATAGAGGTGATTTGTAGGAAAGAGAGTGTGATTTGTAGGAAAGAGAGTGTGATGATGTGGAGTGATAAAAATGGGTGGAGTGGTTGTGTGTAAGTGATGATGATGTAGAGTGATAGAGTTTATTTTGTATTTTTATTATATAATTTTATTTAAAAAGTTGTATTTTTATTAAAAATAAAAAAAACACACTACAATTTATTTAAAAAAAAACATACTACAATTTATTAAAAAAAAAACATACTACAATAAAAAAAATACTACATATATTGAGGAAAAAATTTCTCGATAATCCTTTTCTTTTCTTCTTCCGCTATTGTTTTGTAAGGCTCCCCGAGATGACTGATGTCCTGCATGATCGTCTTTAACGCTTTTGCTCGCATTTTTTCTTAAGCAGTTTCAGTAAATTCCCCGAACTTTTTCCCAATATACTGGAGTGATTCTTCGGCCCCCAAAGAAGAAGCAGCGGATTTGCCCTTTCCTTTGCGAGCTTTTGCCTTTGCTTGATCTCTACCAATCGGTCTTGGAAGCTCTTCCTCCAAGTGAAGATCTGTTGGGAAAAACAATGATCTATCCCAAGATTAATAAATCTGTTAATCAAAGTCTGAGTCTGAGTGACCTGAGTCTGAGTGACTCAGTCTGAGTGACATGAGTCTGAGTGACTCAGTCTGACTAACTCAGACTCATGAGAGAAGTCAGGCGTAATTTAAGGTAGTCTAGTTAGTGAATATCTTTTATCTGTTTAAAAGATTCTTTTAGATTGATCTTTATCAAACTCACTATATTGTGTATAAATAGTGAGTTTGAGGTTTGTAATCGGTACACCTTTGATTGGAATATAACTGTGTGTTATCTTCATTGTTTCATTATTATAATTCCGCTATAATATACACTGAAACTAAGTACTTAATCGATATATAACAATTAACGTCTAAATACTTATTTGTTATTGATTTGCCATTGTGTGGGATCTTAGTGAGACCTAACAACTGGTATCAGAGCAAATAAGATTTAAATTTTAATAAATTTATAAATCTTAAACGATCAATACCTAAAATCTTAAAACAATGTCATCATCTTCAAACATAACCACAATGGCTGGAAAAGGAATTCATGTGTTCAATGGTCATAACTTTGCACATTGGAAACTCAAAGCTGAGTGGCACTTATCAGGAATTCATGAAGAAATGATAAGAGTCATAACTGAAGGACCTATCATTCCAGGTAAACAGATTGATGAAGTTAAAGAAGGTGATAAAGTTGTCCAACGAGCCAGATGGGTTCAAACTGCCAAATCTCAATGGACAGATCAAGACAAGCTTTTATATAATCTTGATCCCAAAGCCAGAAGCATTTTAGGAAATGCAGTGTTAGAACAAATCTTTTCTAAAATTGCAGGCTGCAAAACAGCTAAGGAACTATGGGACACATTAATTGTGTCTTATGAAGGTGTTCCAGTAGTGAAGGAGCAAAGACTGAACAGTCTTATTAGAAATTATGAGAATTTCTATATGAAAGAAAAGGAAACTTTGGCTGATGTTCATACCAGATTTCAGATCTTACTAAATGACATGTCAGCTCTGGGAGTGACAAAAGATGATGATGATATATGTAAGAAATTTGTTGATATACTACCTAACAAATTTAAATCTGTTATCACATCACTTGTAGTAAGTGAGAAGCTGTCCACCTACAAACTGCCAGGACTCTTTGGTCTACTATTAAACTTTGAAGAATCTCAAGAAAGAAAGAAGCTCAATAATAGAAGAATTGCAAAGGATCCAGAAGCTGCACTAGTTGCCACAAGCAGAAGGAATAAAGAAATTTATTCTCAAGCTGACTCATCTGAGTCTGAGTCTCACTCAGACTCAGAATCTGAAAACGAATCTGAAGTCAAGAAACTAAAGAGTCAGCTTGCTCTGTTGACCATGAAACTTGAACAAAAGACAGGCTACAAAGGAAAGAAACCTTTTGATCTGAAAAAGGTAAAATGCTTCAAATGCAATGATTATGGACACATGGCTGCTGAATGCAAAGTAAAGAATGCCCAAACTGAGCATATGGACGAAGTTGCTGAAAGGGCCCATACCGAAACAAGTATCTAAAATACAAGAAAGGGAACAACTCCTATCCTCAAAAGTCTCAAACAGAACAAAAAGCATTCTTTGCTGAAGAATGGTTGGATGAAGAACTGTCTTCTGATGAAAAAGAAGTGGTAGATCTATGCTTGATGGCAATAGTGGAGGAAACTACTGAAGCTGAGAAATCCGCCTCTCAGTTTGAAAAGGATCTAAAGGAAGCTGAAAGGATGAGTTGCAATTCAGACTGGAACAAGTCAAAACTTTATAAGGTACACAATTTTGAAACTTATACAAATGAACAAAAAATTCAAATGTTTGAGTATATTTTTGTTGACTTGACCACCACTATAGAAGAACAAAATGATCTCAAACAAAAATTCAAAGACCTTGAAAACCTTATGAAAAGTAAAGATGATAAAATAACTGAATTAGAAAGTTATAAAGTTCTTTTAAATGCTCAGACTGAAGCTTATAGTGATCTTGCAAAAGAAAATCAAAAACTTAGAGAAGAAACTGAGCACTATAGAAGAATTTGTAAATCATGGTGTATATCATCTTTAAAAAATGAGGATTGCTTAAACAGACAGGTACCAAATCAAGTTCAAGCTGTGTTGGGTGAAGGGTTCAGTTTGAAGAAGTATATGACAGAAGAGGAGGAAGAAGCTTTGAAGGCAGAAAGAGAGAAAATCATTTTTAAACCAGAAATCCTTCCAAATACCTTTACTTATTTGAAAGGAAATAAAACAATGATGTCAAATGCATTTGTCAAACCTGTAATCTCTCAAGTTTTGAATAAAAATAGTCTTTTGCCTTCATCTTCTTCTAAATCTGAAAGTATTGTCTTGTCTGAGACTGATAAGCAGACTGAAAAGGATCCTTCATCCTTGACCAAAGTTGTTCCCCAGGTTTTGAGAAAACCCAAGAGTCAAACTTCTGTCAGTCCCAAACGTCATAACAAAAGTCCTGAATCTAAAACAATTGATAAATTAGGGAATCAATTACTGGAACTGACCAACATTGTCAAAACTTTAGTCAGAGATAAATCACCTAATCAAGCAAGATCCAAATCCCCTCCAAAGAGAAACTGCTATAACTGTGGTGAAAAAGGGCATGAAGCTGTGTTTTGTAAACTATTGATCAGGTCTAGACCTAAGAATCCCTATATTCACAAGTCAGTTTCATCAAAACAGGGGTCAGCTTCATATCATTCAGGATCATCAAAATCCAGATCAGTCTCATCACACTCTAACTCATCTTCCAGAAACACTTCTCCATCAAAAGCTAAACATGGTCAAGTTAAATCAGCTCCATCTAGAGTCAATCTCAAAAATGCTCCTTGTAAATACTGTGGTGTCATAGGTCATTATTCTATAAATTGCATGAATGAAATAAACAAATGGCACTATCCAAGTTCTAAAACTGAATGCAAGATTGCCTCAGTTCCTAAACCTGCCTTAGTTCATGGATCCACTCTAAAGTGGGTACCCAAAAGGAACTAATTTCCTTCTATTTCATGTGCAGGATTCTACAAAATGGTACTTAGACAGTGGAGCATCAAGGCACATGACAGGGATGAAGTCTTTTCTACAGGACTACAAGGAAGAAGATGGACCTCAAGTAAGGTATGGGGACAATGGAATTTCAATGACAAGGGGATATGGCAAGATTCATGCTGGAGCTGTCACATTCAAGAGAGTTGCTTATGTAGAAGGACTGCAACACAATCTACTCAGTGTGAGTCAGATTACTGATGAAGATCATGAAGTCAGATTCAGGAAACAAGCTGGAATAATTTATAATGCCAAGGGAAAACCCTTACTGCTAGCCAAAAGAGAAAGAGATGTTTTCTGTTTGGATCTGAGTACTGCAAATGATGAAGCTGAGACTTGTCTGTTCACTGAAACCAAGGAGGAATTGAACTGGCTATGGCATCGAAGATTATCTCATTTAAACTTCAAGAACATTAATGCCCTATCCAAAAGCAAGCTAGTAAGAGGGTTGCCAGAACTCACCTATACCAAAGACAAAGTCTGCTCAGCCTGTGTTCTTGGAAAGCAAACAAAGTCACAATTTCCATCCAAAATGCTACATTCCATTAGTGAACCACTGTTCATGTTACATATGGATCTCTTTGGACCAATTGGCATTGAAAGCAAAGGAGGAAAGAAGTATACTCTGGTTATTGTGGATGAACACACCAGATTTACTTGGGTCATATTCCTAAGGGCCAAAAGTGATGCAGCTGAGGAAATCATCAGTCTGATTAAAAGAGAACAGAGACAGAAGAATCTCCTAGTTAGACAAATGAGAAGTGATCATGGAACTGAGTTCAAAAACTCAGTCTTGATAGACTTTTGTGACAAACTGGGAATAGTTCAAAACTTTGCATCAGTTAGAACTCCTCAACAAAATGGGGTAGCTGAAAGAAGAAACAGGACTCTTATTGAGGCTGCCAGAACTATGCTTTGTTATGGAAAGATGGAGATAAAATTCTGGGCTGAGGTTGTAAACACTGCATGCTTCACACAGAACAGATCCATTATTGTGAAGAGACATGGGAAGACAGCATATGAAATGTATCACAACAAAGTTCCATCTATTCATTACTTTCATGTCTTTGGAAGTAGATGTTACATTCTAAATCAAAGGGATCTGCTATGTAAAATGTCCCCCAAAGCTGATGAGGGACTATTTGTTGGATACTCAAGTGTTGCCAAGGCTTTCAGAGTATATAATGAACGAAGAAAGGTTGTTGAGGAAAGCATCAATGTTACTTTTGATGACTCCACTCAGTCTGATGAAGCTGCCTCATCTTCTCAGACTGACATCACCAAAATCAATCAACTCTGTGACGAACTGCTTCAAATTTCTTCTGAAACTGAATCTCAGAATGGTGACCAGCCTGCAAGACACATGACTCAAACTCAAGAATCAGAAAGTGAAACAGATGAACAATCAGTTCAGAAGGCTCCAAGCTCAGAAATGCTAGCTTCAAATGAAACTGATGCTAATCAGTCTGAGTTACCTCAGTCTGACCAGGCTCAGTCTCAACATCCTCAGACTGACACTCCTCAGCCTGAAGAAGACATTACTGATCATAGCTCAGGAAATATCAAGACTATAAAGGGCCATCCAATTTCATCTGTTATTGGATCCATAACTGAAGGTGTTCAAACAAGAAGAAAGAATGCTACAGCCAACTTTTGCTTCTACACCAACTTCTTGAGTCTGATGGAACCCAAGACTGTAGAACAAGCCCTGTTAGATGAAGACTGGGTAGAGGGTATGCAGGAGGAGCTTGGAGAATTCATAAGAAACAATGTCTGGACAAAGGTTCCACGTCCACTACGCAAGACCATTATTGACCTTAAATGGATTTTCAGAAACAAATTTGATCAGGATGGTGTGGTAATCAGGAACAAGGCCAGACTGGTAGCTAAGGGGTACAAACAGGAAGAAGGAATTGATTATGATGAAACCTTTGCTCCAGTGGCACGAATTGAAGCAATCAGACTGTTTCTAGCATATGCAGCCTTCAAAGACTTCTTGGTCTATCAGATGGATGTCAAGAGTGCATTCTTGAATGGAGACTTGCAGGAGGAAGTATATGTGAAGCAGCCTCCAGGTTTTGTTGACCCCAACTTCCCTGATCATGTTTATAAGTTAAATAAAGCACTATATGGTCTCAAACAAGCTCCTAGAGCTTGGTATGAAACCTTGTCTGAATTTCTCATTAAAAATGATTTTAAAAGGGGTTCAATTGACAAAACTTTGTTTATAAAAAGAGATTCTGGTCATGTCATTCTGGTTCAGATTTATGTGGATGACATCATATTTGGATCCACAAATACCAAACTGTGTACTTGGTTCTCAGAACTTATGTGTAGTGAATACAGAATGAGCATGATGGGAGAACTTAATTTCTTTCTGGGTCTGCAAGTAGAACAAAAGGAGGATGGCATCTTCATAAACCAAAGTAAATATGTTCATGATTTAATCAAGAAATTTGGTTTTGCTACAAGTTCTGAAATGAAAACACCCATGAGCACCTCTGACAAACTGCACAAGGATAAATCTGGCAAGTCAGTCTGTCAAGCTACTTATAGAGGAATGATTGGTTCATTACTCTATCTGACTGCTAGCAGACCTGACATCATGTTTTCTACATGTTTGTGTGCACGTTATCAAGCTGATCCTAAGGAATCTCATCTTAAGGCTGTAAAGAGGATCTTCAGATATCTAAAGGGTACACCAAACCTTGGTTTATGGTACCCTAAAGACACTGGTTTTGAACTAATTGGGTACTCAGATGCAGATTATGCAGGTTGTAAACTTGACAGAAAAAGCACTTCAGGAGGGTGTCAGCTTCTAGGAGGCAAGCTGGTGAGTTGGTCCAGCAAGAAGCAAAACTCAGTTGCCACTTCCACCGCTGAAGCTGAGTATGTGGCTGCTGGAAGCTGTTGTGCACAGATACTTTGGATGCAACATCAATTGGCTGATCTAGATATCCACATTCAAAACACACCCATCATGTGTGACAACAAGAGTGCCATTCAAATCACTGAGAATCCAGTATTCCATTCCAGGACTAAACATATTGAAATCAGGCATCATTTCATTAGAGACTGTGTGGAGAAAGGGAAGGTTAGACTGGAGTTCGTGGTAACCAATGATCAACTGGCAGACATATTCACCAAACCTCTGAGTGAGGAAAGGTTCTTCTATTTGTTAGGAGAACTTGGCATGCTAAACCCTTAGTCCAGATATTTTTAAAATTCAAACTGACCACTAAGTCAGTCTGACCATTTTCAGTCTGACTATTTTCAGTCTGACTAAAAGTCAGCTTCAGGATCCTAAATCTGACCTCAGATTCAATGTATTTTTGGAACAAATTTTTTTTTAATTTTTTTTATATCTTCTGTATCTCTAATTCATCATTAGATAGTTTTATTTATTTTTTTAATTCGGTCAAGTCTTGTCAACGGTCATTCATTGCAAGTTGTAAATCTATAGGGGTCTAAATTGTATTTTAGTTTGGTTTAAAATCTTAAGTAATATTGGTCTAAAGCTAACAGAATTTCAAATTTTTTTTAACCTAGTTCTTCCTCTTTCAAACTCTCTGATTATCTTTGTTCTAATGGCTAACCCTAATTTGATGCTTCATGTTACTTCAAGAATGATTCCAGGGGCTGAGTTTCAACAACGCGTTCAAGTAAAAGACAACAATCGTGTGGCAACTGCTGACATTCCCGCCAATCGCCAAGGCAGGGGATTTGAACAGATGATTCAGTTTATGAAGGCTCATCCCCTATATGGTGCCTTCTTTTGTGCCAACACGATGTGCCCTCCACTTCTCTGTGAATGGTGGTACACCTGCACTGCAAATGACGAAAGAACCGCTATCACCGGCACATACAACAATGGGCATGACACCATTACCATCACTGAAGAAACAATCAGGAGTGCATTACTCCTCCCCACACTTGCTGAGGCTGGGGAAGGTGGATTTCAAGCTAGACGAAGCAAACAACAAGCAAGGGATGAAGCTTTCCCTCTTATTGGTCAGCCTGAAACACATGGAGTTATAAAATATAGTTTATTCACTGGGAAATGGAAGTTCTTGTTTTCAATGATTACAAGATGTTTGGGGGGTAAATCGGGCAGCTTGGATCAGATGAATGAGTTTGAAACTCATCTGTTCCATGCTATGGTCACTGGTAGAAGAATCTCCTTTTCACAACTCTATTTTGACGAGATTCTTTCCCTAGTTGTTAAAACCAAACGCCCTAACGATGTTCCATTCATTCGGGTGTTGTCTCTTTGCTTTGAGGAGGTGCTGGGCAGCGAAACCTATGATCAGCTTGATCAAAGATTTTTTACTTGTGAACTGCCCAGACTGACTCCAAAAATGTTTACTTACATCAACATCACGGAGACTGAAGCACCACTTACCCCTGTGATGCTTGAATGGATTGCAAATCCGTTTATTGATCAGGATCCTACTGAGTCTGACTCCTCAGACTCAGCGGCCCAAGCTGAAAGAATTGACGGAGGGCCTGAGGGTAATAACCCTACTGCAGATGCTGAGGTAAATTTGGGTGGGGCTGGGCCAAATGAAGTGGACCAAGGTATGATCATTCCTCAAACTCTAGCTCAGTCTGAGAGTATCCCCTCTCAGTCTGAGCAGTCCAATCCACTTCTTGATGTACTGGCTACACAAGCGACCAACCTGATGGACTCACCAAGTTCATTTGATAAAGCTCTCACATCAAGCCCCACTCAAAATCAAGCACTAATGGACTCATTATTCCATGAGGCTGAGAGTCAAGGACTCCCCTCCAGTGCTGCAGCACAGACCAGTCTCTCTCTGCTAGAGGATGAGTTGGATCTGACTGCCTGGACAACCCAAAACCCCAGTCTGACAGTAAACTTGGAGAACTACATTGCTGCTACCACACTGACACATGTGGCAAGCATTGAAGAAAGTGTTCCACTCCTGGACATACCTGTACTTAGTATGGGAACACCCCACTCAGTCTCACAGCCTATTCCAACGGCTATTTTCACCAGCTCTGTGCTGGTTCACGATAAGGTACCACCTCCAAATCTCTTACACTCTCTATCACTAGTTGCCAATGCCTTACTCCCCAAACTGAGTAAGGTACAGACTTCTTATTCTATGGCTTATGATCATTCTCCTAAATCACAGGGAGGGAGTGAAGCTGTGCCAACTGTTACATCAACAACTGCTACTCCATCAACCCAGTCTGAGGTTGCTCTGACTGTTCCTGTCCTGTTAAAGGCACTTAAGGACATGTCCACTCAGTTTGATGACAGACTGAGGGCAATGCAGACTGAGTTTCAAGATTTACGAACACAAAATGCTAAGGAACTGAACAATTTGAAGGAAGTGGTGTTGAAACTGACCTCTGAAGTCAGTATGATAAGGAAGGGAAAGGCAGTTGCAGAGGATTCTCAGCTTCAGGGGGAGAAAAAGACTACTACAGCCATTGAATCTGAAATCCCCAAACAAACATTGAAAAGAAAAAGAGAAGAGGGGGATAAACGATACTACAAGACCACCAGGTTTAACACCAAAACTGGACAGTCTGAAGTGTTCTATGAAACTGACTGGAGTGATATCTCTAGTGATGAATCTGAGAAGCTTGTCTACAAAGGAAAAGGCAAGGTTGGGTATGTAAGTGACAAGGAACAGACTGAAGAAGGGGAAGGGAGCAAAATGGAGACCACAACCAAATCTGAGTCTGAAGCTCAAAAGAAAGTGTCTGAGGCTGAAATAGAACAAGAGGCTGAAAACAAAAGGAAAAAGATTGAAGCTGACAAATTAGCCAAACTGCAAAGATATGCTCAAAGTGCTGGAATGACAGTGGAGCAATACAGAGAGTATGTGAAAGGGCTATACAAAGAAAGATTTGACTTCAATCCATATGATCAGTCTGAAAAAGCAGCTGCAGAATTTGAAGCTGAGATGCAAGCTGAGGAGGACATGGCTATTGAAGAAGAACAGATGAGGTTGGAAGCTGATGCACAAATGGCCAAACTTGTTCTCAGAGAGGAAGAAAGAGTTGATCACATTGTCACAAACTTCACCATGAGAAAACTCAAGCACAAGATTACTCATTTAGACTGTATGAGTCATGGTGGAACTGACCTGCTGCTTACATGCTCACATAAAGGTGGATCTTTCAGAGTTGGGTTAACAAGATTGCACACAATGGGGTTAGAAGAATGGAAGGAAATAGCCAGTTTGAGCTATGATCTGACTGACAAAGCTCAAGGCTTGGCTATAAGAAGAGAGGCTACTTTCAACATGAATGCAGCTCATATGATGAATCTAGTGTCAGATGAAGACTACAGAGCCTATTGTACCAAGCATAATGTGAAAGTCAAAACGAAATCATTGGGGTTGGAATCTAGCAGTATGCATCCAGTCCCTAAAGAAGTTGCATTTCAAGACAGAACTTACATTGAGACTGAGAAGCATACAGGGCTATGTTACACTGATTGTGGGGGAGAAGAATGCTTTCAACCTAAGGACAGCATCACCACAACTTCCATTCACCATTGTATAGCTTTACTCAAGGAATGTGAGTCTCCTCAATGTCTTCCATTCAGAGTGAGACTGATCAGCTGGTTGTTCATGAATCTTAGAAGAATTGAAGAAATAGGAACATTGGCAGATAGAGTGGAGCTAGTAAAGAAGGAATATCAACTGCACTTCAACAAAACTGATGCTGAAATGGAGACACTGATGGAGTGGAAGAAAGATAGACAGAGATGGATGAGGGAAAGAGATCAGCCTCTACCATTTGATCTTCCAGTGAAAAAGAAAAGAAGGACCTTAAAGAAGAAGATGTAAAAACAGACTGATGCTTGTTTTGTTCACAAACAGTGTTTAATTGAAGATGGTTATGTTTGTGTTTATTTTCTTGCATATTTTGTAAAAGACTTTGGTTGAAACAGATAGGGGGAGATTGTTGGGAAAAACAATGATCTATCCCAAGATTAATAAATCTGTTAATCAAAGTCTGAGTCTGAGTGACCTGAGTCTGAGTGACTCGGTCTGAGTGACATGAGTCTGAGTGACTCAGTCTGACTAACTCAGACTCATGAGAGAAGTCAGGCGTAATTTAAGGTAGTCTAGTTAGTGAATATCTTTTATCTGTTTAAAAGATTCTCTTAGATTGATCTTTATCAAACTCACTATATTGTGTATAAATAGTGAGTTTGAGGTTTGTAATCGGTACACCTTTGATTGGAATATAACTGTGTGTTATCTTCATTGTCTCATTATTATAATTCCGCTATAATATACACTGAAACTGAGTACTTAATCGATATATAACAATTAACGTATAAATACTTATTTGTTATTGATTTGCCATTGTGTGGGATCTTAGTGAGACCTAACAAGATCATCATCATCATCGTTGAGATCGATTCCAGCAAAAGGCGATACCGGAGTGGCGGGAGTGGAGAGGTTACTAGACTCCGATGTTCTACGCGCTTTTGAGGACCCCCCAAATGTTGGGACATTTTGGCAAATCGGGCTTCTTCTCAATACTTCCCAAGACGCTAAATGTTGGAAACCCGCTTGCATTATGGTACGGTATACCTCCAGAGCATGTTCGAGCACTTGTTTATCACTTTGACCGCTTGTTCTAGTTTGTTGGGCTTGTCGAAAAATCCCGTTGAATTTTTTGACCTTTCTTCGTAAGTCGGTCCACTTGCTCGAAATCATGTCGTTGGTACGATAGTAAGAGGGATCATCTTTAAGCATCTTGGCGAAGAATTTTTCACGAACACTTTCCCAGTAAAGTGGTGAATGTTGATCATTTCCCAAAATGGGGTCCTCGGATGTCGACGACCACGCTGAAGCAAGTGCGACCTCCTCCCGTTCGGTCCACCTCTTCTTTTCGGTTTTGCCTCTTTGGGATTCGGTTTCTTTCTTCTTATGTTTCCTATTCCCACGGGCCGACATTCTTTCCGGTTGAGTTTCCGGAACAACGCCATCGTCTTCAGAATCGCCTTGGTTACGGTCAACGTCAAATGGAGGCACTTGCGGAAAATCGCGGAGGTTAAGCAACTGTTGGAACGACCCGCCTTGGTATAGCGGGTCTTGGGAATGTCGTTGTGGTGGTGGAGTTTGTTGGTAAAATTGGGGATATTGGTTTGGGTGTTGATATTGGTTGGGGTTTTGAAATTGTGGATATTGGTTTGGGTGTTGATATTGTTTGAGGTTAGGGTTGAACCATTGGTTCCATTGGTTGGGGTTGTTTTGATTGTTGTTGTTGTTGGGATCCATTTGAGAGAATTGAGAGAATGTATACAAATGGAGAGAATGTTATAAAAATTGAGAGAGAAAGAGAGATTGTTTGTGGTTATTTTTATAAAAATGAGTTGGTTTTTATAGAGGATTTTTAGGTTTAGGTTTAAATTTAGCCGGTAGTTTTTTTTTTCCTCTTGACCGTTGCTACAAATCGACCGTTGCCTTCTCCTTTTCCCCTCACCACGGCGTTATTCTGCTCACGCCGTGGTGAGTTTTTTGTCGATAACGCCCCCACCGGAGTGGGGGAAGGCGTTATTGGACGTTATTTTGCCTAGGTGGCGGCGTTATTGCTTGTTTTCACGCCCCACACCGCATAGTCTAATAATATTTAATTTTGATGTGCACAATCATTAAAAATCACTTCTCCTTATTGTAATGACGCATTTATTCGTGTAACACGGATACGCTACTAATAATATATAACATACAAAAGAAGGCAAATAATTCTTTAATTAAGGATAAAGTGTTTTTCTTTAATTTTCTTTTTATATTAAAAAAGGTTAATTAAATTTAAATGTACATAATATTAGGTTTGCCTAAATGATTTATAGAATGAAAAGTCTAGATCATTAACATTAAATGTACATAATATTGGGTTAGCCTAAATGATTTTTCTTTTATTTTTAAATTGGATGTATTAAAACTTATAGTTATTACTAGAGGGTAAATTAATAAATTTATTTTACTTAAATTTTGAACTTCTAAGTTAAAAATATAAATGCTTTATAATATATTAAGAATATAGTTGACTCCTCCTTAACTCACTTAAGAAAGTCCAAAATACCTTAGCTATTTATTTGCTTGTTATGATAATCATATCCTTATGAGTGGTTGTTAATATTTTATTATATTTTTAATTTTGTTATACGTTTACTAAAGGTTTAGAAGATCTAAAAAAATGCAAGGGCTGAATTTATTAATATATACTATCAAATAATGAATGTTCAAATACTAAACACCATTTATAAAGTTGCTTTTTTCATTTTTCTTTATTTATTTGTTCTCTTTATATTATTTCTCCCTCATTTAGCACATGTGAACTCAACTTTGGACTTTGATAGTTTTATATTTATAGGTATTATTATTTAAACTAATAATAATAATAATAATAACAATAATAATAATAATAATTTATATTACATATAACTTATATTGATCTAATAAAGTCTTAATGTAAAATTTAAGTACTGAATTTACTAACTTTGTCCTTTAATATTAATGTAAATTTCTTTTGAAATATTACTTTCTTTTTTTAACCCATATACTTTTGTAAATTATAAATATTAAATTTTGTTTTCTGAGAAATTTAACCCAATTAAAAATTGGTGTTATTTAAATATAAATTTCCAACAAAATATCTTCTCATTCGTAATATTTTTAGCATAAAAAATTTATAAAAAAAAAGATTGACTAACGGAAACAAAATATTACCATTCCGCCATAACATACACAGTAAGAGAAAATAAGAACCAATCGATCCATCATATCTCATCGTCTCTACCTAACCCGTTTATCATATCACCATCACCAACCTATTATTAAAACCCGATTTGCATATTATGTGGATCAAAATTGCACACACAAAAATAGATACCCAACTCATTATAATAGACTAGTAAGTTATTCGCGTGTTGCAGCGATAACGACAAATAAATAGTTAAATTTCTGGATAAACAATTTTTTTTACGTATATGTTTTTCGCAATAATAATGCAAAGAGGGAATGAGTTAAACGTTTCACAATATTTTATAATATATAAAAATCGAATAGCTTTTTCCTGTTAAAACTCTCCATACATTACATTTGATGTGTATTTCGTCTACATTTAAGATTTTCGCAGTCTCTACTAATAATCTAATACATTTGTGTTGCCATGTGAAATCTCTATCGAAAAAAACACATATATTTATTCGAACGGTAAGTGAGCATTTAGGCAAAACGTTAGTTTATGTTACTTTATTTATTTAACAAAACGAACATCAATAAGATACTTTGTTCGATTAATTAAATGAACGAACATGAAGAAAGGTTTTGTCGTTCATTTACATTCATGAACATTCATTTATATTTTCATACATTTTATTCTTTTATTAATACTAGTTTATTTTTTTGTTCTTTTTGGTAAAAGGAACAATTTATCCCCGGTTAAATAAATGTTAGTTTATTTTATAACATTTTAAAAATACTTAACCTAACAATATATTTTTTAAAGTAAATTTTTTCATGAAAAGTAATTAATTATAGATATGAAAATAAATATAAATAATGATTTGTGCTTAGATTTAGAAATAATTATTTTTATAAATAATTTAGGTTGTATATATTTATTCAAAGTCGTTTATGTAGGTTTAACATCCAAACGAGCAAATTAAATTCATAATAAACGACATTGAAACAAAATTGTTTTTAAAAATGTGTTCGTATTTGATTATTTGTTCGGTTAAATCTATTCAATCGAACACAAACAAGCCCCGTTTGTATTCTTTCGATTAATTTTATAATAGTACATGTGAGAATAAGTATATTAACTATTGAAACTTTTTATGTTCGAGAAATTGTATTATTGCTTATTCTTGACTCTAAATTTCAATAATTATGTCATTTTATATTTGAAAAAGCTCTAAAAATATATTTAAGTCAACTCTTTAAACACGAGCAGATTATTACAAGGAAAAGAAATTATTATTAGCATTATTATTTTAGCATATATTTTATTTTTCTAAACATAAGTCGATTATTTATAAAAGAAAAAAATTTATTATACGTAGTTTAGTATTATTATATTAAAATTTACTATTATTATTTTAATAGTTAGCATAATTAGGTGTAAGTTAATTATCTAAATTATAATATAAGTTTTATTTGAATTTTAGTTTTGGTGATATTATTAAATATGAATAATCAAAAAAGAAAATATTGGATGATATTAAAATGTTAAATATAAAATAAATGATATTTTAACAATTTTTCTATTTAAATTATAATAAAAACCTTAAATATTTTATACATAGTTAAAATACTCACACAGAAAATAGATAGCCAACTCATTATAATATATCTCCCTATCAAATTAGATAAGATTATTTTGGATTTCATCCGCTTGTCCTCTCTCTCTCCTCATAAAAGCTCATTTAATAATTATTTTTTTCTCTTTTTAAAATCTCATTTGAAAACTTCCAAATCTTAATGTAAAATTTGATTTTTTATTTAAACGTTAATCTCGAATGATTATATTTATATTAGTTAGTTGTTAATAATAAAAATGTTTGACCATATTAAATTAGTTACTTAGGAACCTTCATAGATATACAAAAGTAATATTAACCAATCAATCCAAGTCGTTTTGATGTATAATAAAATTTCAAGATAGACAAATGATAAAGTACAAATATTTATCTATACTATTTTATAAAATAAATTTGATATATTTTAATATTAGAATATTTATAAAATTAATTTTTTTTTTTACTTTCTATTAACGTTAATTTGTAATTTTCAAAGAAATAGTCAAATTTATAATAATGGTTATTCAATATCATAATTATTCAATAAATTATATGTTACTTTTCAAATTAATAATATAAAGAGTTAATTACATAAATGATCCATGTGTTTGTTCGGATTTAACGGGTTCAGTCTCTAGGTCGCAAATTATACAACTTCAGTCCTTACAATGCTTGTTTGGCTACAAAGATGTTCCCTCGTTCACTTGAAAGGACAATAATACCCTTAATGAATGTCTATTATTATTTTATTCAAAACAAAAAGACATCTATCTTTTAAAAATAAAATAAAGAAATAATAAGAAAATCAAATTAAATCCCAACTACCTTCCATATCATCAATTCTCTTTCAACATCCATATCTTGCCTACAACCTTCTCCAAAAATTAAAACCTATGCACCTTACGATTTTGAAAAAGGTATTTTAATCCTTTCAAGTGAACGAAGGACCATCTTTGTAGCCAAACAAGCATCAGAGGGACTGAACCCGTATGATTTGGTACCCATGGACTGACCCCGTTAAATCCGAACAGTCACGAGGACCAATTTATGTAATTAACTCAAAAATTAATAATAATTAGCTTTTGAAAACAAATGATACAAATATATTAAATAATCAGTTTTTTAATGAAACATCATCAACTCCCGCTCTTTTCGTGAAAGCTCAATTCATGTATAATTCAAACCTCCCTCTATCATGTGGACGTTTTATTTTTATTTTGTAAATTATAGAATTTGGGGTGTTATAAAATTCAAAGTAAACACCCAAAATTAGTCAAGGTAAAAGGAAAAGGTTTATTGGCGGGCCTTTCTTAAACCCGTGTTACTTTTGTGACCAACCGACCCAGCCTGCACGAGGTATTCATCCCGTTAAAACACCTCTGCTGAAAGAGCCACAAGCATTGGTAGAAAATCTTTTTGGAAGATTACCCACCCCAATACTATATCTTGAACCCTTGACCTCCTATACAAAGATGACAGGTGAGGCTTTCCTCTATGGTCAAATTATAAAAGAGTCCTAGGATTCTAATCACATCTGTATATGTGTTTAGCTAATAAAAAAGGAGTTTGACCATTTAATATTAGTTAAGGTCAAGCATATAATAGTGTGATAGATTGTACTCTATTTATTGTATTATTTATTGTATGTATTTAATGCTTATTTTTATATAAATAACGTAGTGAAACAGAGTTATGGTTCATGTAACCGGTTTAATTGTTAAAATATCTCAAGAAAAAAATCTACTTAATAGAACATATATGACAAGAAAAAAAAATATAGAGGATTTTAAGTTTGATACACACAAATTAGTAAAGTACGACAAAATTTATTACACTTTTGCTTATTTAATCCTCTTAACTAGTTATAAACTTTTAGAAATACACTAAAATAATATTAATCGATCGATCCATGTTATTTTATTTAAAACAAAGTACATAATGCTAAATTATAATAGAGTAAGACTTAGAAGTAGTGTAGTGTATTGAGTCTCCCGTCTTATTTTAATCACCAATTCAGATAAGTATCATTCTAGACAGTCACCTACTGTGTTGGAGGATATTCGCCAATGTTTATAGTTTGTACTTAGTCTAGAAATATGTTGTGAAACTTAGTATGTATATAGATGAAGTTGTAAAGCATTTCCTCGCGTTTATGGGTTGTTACCTCAGTGTTGCACATACAACACTGAAGTGGTGCAACACCCCACTTCTGGTGTTTCGTTTACGTAACAAGTTAGGGTTTTATGGATGACTATAAATAACCCAACTAACAACCATAAATGTAGCCGTTCTAGAGAGAAAAAACTGGTGTTACGCAAGCAGAAAGCTTAGAGTAGCTCAACACCATCTCAAGCGGTCCAAAATCTTTGTAATCATTTATATTTTATATTAATCGTATTGGAAATATTTACGTAAGTTTAATAATACCAATCATTCGATTTTTTGAGTGTTACACCAATATAAAGTCACTTTAAACTAATTTCGCGACTTTCTAGTTATTGGGTCCAAATCGAGGTCGAACGAGGGCGACCAACAAGTGGTATCAGAGCCTCCATACTCGTTATAGAGGTTTTTGGATCCATTTGGTTTTTTTACGGGTTATTTAGCTATAGATCTAGGATTTAAAATTCGGTACTTTGAAGGCTTGTTTTGTCGACCTAGGCTTTATACGGGGTTTGTTAGTTTTGAAACGTAGGATTTAAGTTAGTACTGATATCTACATCATTTTTGGAAAAGATGGAGTCCTAGATCCGATATTTCGTTCCCGAAGACTTGTGCAACTCCACTTTCATGTAACCGACTTGTTACGCAGCGCAACACGGTGAGACGATGCGCAACAGACTGTCACACGCACCTTGGTGTTACACAACCTGCGCAACACCCGTGTCATGCAAGTTTGTTACTTTCTGTTCCTAGTATGTAGAGGTGTTGCGCTTCTCGATTCTCTCCAGAGGTGCTACACCAGCTTGTTATGTACTCACTGTTACGCAAGTTTTAGTGTGTTGCGCCACCTTCTCAGACCACATGATCACGAGATCACGAAACAGAGACAGGTTCATGATTACTAATCCAATTTATTATCATTCTTCTATATATTATGCTCTTTTTTTCACAGGTATCATGACCAGCTGATTATGGCCGTTACAGACTAAGTCCGAGTCAAAGCTTAAAGACTTGAAGAGAACGTTGGAGAAGTAGTCCATGAACGATCCCGGATATCTCGAAACTGGGACAATCTCACCTTTTTCGCTATAGTTGTTATTTTCTTTTTATTATATATAAAGCAATGATCGACATAAGAAACACACACAATCTCACCGGAATACTCACCTGAAACAACACTTAAACACTTAACATCGATCATTTTTGCTCATACTTTGTACTTTTTACCGTTTTATCAATAATATAAGCAAAGGAAAGGGATTATTATCCCTTCCCGAGGTTTTATGCAGACGACCTAAAAGATTAAGGGCTTTCCTCGTAAATCACTGTGTTCATTTACTATTTACGCATATCTTTGTTAAGTTTAATAAAATATCTTGTGATCACTACTGAGATCATCACAACACCTTACTTAACTTAACTGATTTGATCACGAAATTATTATAAGTAGTTTTTGGTCAAAACAATTTATTGCCCACCGTGGGGCAAGTGGTGCTTTTTATCATTAAAATTTTGTTAAAAGCTTTACTTAATCGATTTTTATTAATACTCTTTACGAAAATGGCATCACATGGAAAATCAACCATTGTTTCATCAACCTCCACAACCCACAGGCTCTGTACCACCTTCCACCAATCCCATCGGATCAACACCCTCGTTTCAAAAGCTTGACGACATTCAGAAAAAGATAATATCTCCAGGATCCAGTTTATCTGGATCCAAGGTATCTCCTCCTAACCCTCGTGTTGTTACTAACAAGGATATATCCTTCATGTTCTCACAGGTAACAGAGGGGAAATAATGAACTGAAGAAGGAAATGAATGGTATCAAAGCTAGGATGATAGATCCCGTCGTCACAAGATCAAGTCCTTTACAAGGAAGGAACTTGAACTTTGATACCTCCTCTTCAGAAATATATACTGGAGATTTCATGTCCATGCTGCAAGATGCAGGATATCTAACTCCTACAACTGGAACAAGAGTGTCTGAATTGATCTATGGAACCAGGGTCTCAACGATGTGTGATCATGAAAATGTTCAGAGATCATCGCGTCAAATGCTTGGTACACGTAACATATCAAATGTTCTCCCTGCTGAAACTAACAATTCGCAGGATTCAGGTATTAGCCCAAGTATGGCGAGGGAATTGGAGAAGTTGAAAGCTATGATCACCAGCGTGCCTGTTGTGGTACAACCTATCCCGGAGATGTCTTCATCAGCTCCCAACGAATCAATATTTTCTCCACCAATATGCAATGCTTAGATCCCAAAGCGATTTTAGACTCCAAGCATGAAGCCATATGATGGAACAACTGATCCAGAGGAACACGTTGCTCAGTATAGGGAAATAATGGAGATCATACCCATCCCAGCTAATCTTAAAGGAGCTTGTCTATGCAAGGTCTTTGGAACTACCTTAACAGGTGCAGCCTTAAAAGGGCTACCCAATGTTCCTCTTTATTCGATTACTTCTTTTGCTCATATGATCAATCTGTAATCAGATTTCTTGTAGCACGATCTTCGAAAATTTTACTACTGATCTTTACAGGGTAAATCAAGATCATAATGAGTCTCTTAGGGATTTCATAGGAAGGTTTGGGAGAGAAGCGTTAGGAATCCCAAATCTAGACATGCCTGCTGCGGTCCAATCTTTGAAGATGGGAGTTAAGAGAGACAATCAGCTTTATCAAGATCTCGTAATGAACCCATGCAGGAACTTAGATGAAGCTAGGACTAGACCTTTAAGGTTCATCCTACTGGAAGAAGACATGAAGTTACAAAAGAAGATGGATTCCATCCTATGATAGACCGAACAGGAAATCGGAAGCTTCCTCTTATAGGACCAACCGGAACAAGCCGTATTCAAGAACATATGATCACAGGATCAATGCAGTAGAAGAAAAAGAAAAAGAATAATATCCTAAGATCATAGATTATTGCTTTTCTGTTGATACTACAGGTTTAATATATGTTATGCAGGGTCTCGGGGATAAGGCAAGGTGGCCAAGAAAGAATGAACGGGGAGATAATTGGAAAGACATATCCAAATGGTGCGCGTTCACGAATAGTATTTGGGGCAGAAGCCGTGATCCCAACAGAAATGGTGATCTCAACAACAAGATCTAAGTTCAGAGACTATGAGGCGAATTCAGAGCTGTTGATGGAGGACCTCTATACGGTGGATGAAATTGGGGATCTTGCCAAGATTAGAATCGCAGCGTATTAGCAAAGGATCTCGAGATCCTATAACAAAAATATAAGGATAAGAAGATTTCAAGCAGGAGATTTGGTATTCAGAAAGATTTTCAAAATACAACGAATCTAGTATATGGGAAGCTTGCACCAAAATGGGAAGGTCCTTACTTGATTGATTATGAATCTGGAAAAGGAGCTTATTGGTTAGTTACGATGGAAGGGAGCTTCTGCCGAGATCATGGAATGCCATCCACTTGAAAGCCTATCATATGTAAGTTACAAAGTAAATTTTGTTGACTTATAAAAGGTATGTTTTTTATCTCTTTATTTTATCTCTTTATTTCATTTCTTTATTTTTATTTCTTTATTATCATACTTACTGACTTAAGCATTGGAGGGGTGTTAGCCAATACTAACACCCGCCATTACCCAAGATCTTCTTGTTTTGCAGTTAAGATCTCACCACTTGAAGATAGAGGTTGGGCACCTCTCTAAAGTGTCATGAGATACTAATCTCTTCTAAAGGTTAAAGGTATTCACCTTTCTAGAAAATGGGTTTATACACCTCGACAGGAGCGCGGGATGTTCGATCTTAGAATCAGGGTTATGGGATCGTGATATTAACAGTGTTCGAAAATTTCATGATCATTGACCTAAGAATCAAACCTATTTGAATTGTTAACACTATGTGCACGATGGTGTTAATCCAAGTGGTTGTGACATTATCATGTCATGCAAGTGGTTGTTACATCTTCATGTTACCAAGGGTTTTGACATTAACATGTCACAAGTTTGGCGAAGTCCCAAGTTCCCAAGTGATCATCGGCTTAGTCCCCAAAATATCTCATGATCATTGGTTATCCTTTGGTTTTGACATTATCATGTCACGAATTTGGCGAAGTCCCAAGAGATCATTGGCTTAGTCCCAAAGGTTTTCCTGATCAATGGTAACCTTTTGGTTTGTATCACGAAAATGGCTGAGTCCCAAGATTTTGAGTTTAATTACGCGATCTTAAAAATCATATTACCATAACTCCGACCCGGGTATGGTTTATGGTGATCACTCATGTGAAAGACTAAATCTCATTTCTCAAGAATGGGGACATCCTTATGAAGGATCATGAGTGGATCATATGCAAGATCTAGATTGCTTTATACCAGGTTAGAAATGATATTATGTTTTTCAGCAATTCATATGAAAAAATCTCTTCAACACAAAATGAGATTTTATAAACATAAGACCATATATTCAAAAGATAAAGGTTTTTACGGCCAACGTGAACCGTGTAGAAAATTTGAGTGACCGACATGAACCACTTACCACCGTGGCTAACTGCACCAAGTTAGCCTCACCCCAAAAGATTTCCATTGTTTATCACACCCCTGATCTACTATAAATTAAAAACACGAAAGACGGTGGGCTCATGCCTTGTCATTAATACCATCATCGCCCATCGGGATCCCTGATCTCTCATCAGCACCTTCTTCCTCCATTGCTGCTTTCCATCCGTGCTCCTGCTCAATCCTCTGCTCCAGTTCCTCTTCAACCTCTTCCCCTGTCATATCAGCCAACTCTGCCTTCCAAACAGGAACTGCCCAAATTGAGGTGTCAAAACCTTTGGCTGCAGCTTTAGAAGCCATCTTGATCCTGGATTGAATAATCGCTACTATGGCATCCTTTCTCACACTTAAGGTCAGATTTTCAAGATCCTTGACATTGTCATCCTTCAGCAGTTGGATAGATTCATTATGCTTGGCTTCGAGATCTTGTAGCTGCTTCCTCGTCTTGGCAAGCTCCATAGCCTCCCTTTCAATGACTAGCTCCTTATCCATCAGGGTCTTCCTTAGCTCGTCAGCAGCGGAAACATCCTCCAAGTGGCACCTCTTCAGCTGATCCAAGACCTATTAAACGGATAAGATATGTCATTTAATTACCAAGACTTCAAAGTGTATTAAGGATCATACCTAGTCAAAGTCAAGTTGTTCGTCTAGCTCAATTATTTCGCTACCTTTCCTCTTCTTTACCAGAGTTTTAGGGCGAAGATTGAAACCTCGAACTTTCTCAGGAACAGGAGAAGGCTTCTCTACTTTGGTTGCGATTTGAGCATCAATATCAGAAAGGGAAAAACGGTCGGGTTGAGAAGTACCTAAAAGAACAGACTCATTAGAACAAGGAACTTTGATTATTGGTGAAATAAATATGTTTAACTTGACATAGCTAGTTCTGGATCACAAGATGATGTGTTTTCAGACGATTCAGGTAGAGAAATGGTACGTTCTTTCGCTGAAATTTGGAGCAATTTCGCTACCTTGTAGCAGGAGTCCATAAGAGGAGGTGAAGGGTAAAAGAAACCTAGATATCCTACCCTTATAACGCCAGGAAAAAGGAAGGCTAGCACCATTGGTAATGGAGTCCCTCCTAACGTAGAAAAATTTATTCTTACAGTGTGGATCGTTATGTTTTGTGTTCATGATGGGACGGCTCATACTGTTTCGAACTTGGAGCAGATAATACCCAACACCGTAGTGTCTTAGGTCATATGCATAGGACATCTCTGAGATCCCGAAATTAATTCGGTGGTGGGTAATGAGGTACTGGAGCACGTAAAGGATTCTACAAACCATGAGCATGATTTTGGGGGTAGCAAAGTCTTGTTTTTTGGAAAAAATCTTTGATAAGAGGAGGAAAAAGGTAGTTGATGCCTAGAGAGAAGGGATATTCAAGAAAGCAAACCCATTTGTTAGAACAAAGGTCAGATTGAAGCGCGGAATTGTAAGGTCTAAAGATGGCTGACGGAGGAAAAACAGGTTTGATTTGGTTGATTTTCGAATCAAAGAGTTTGCACAAATTAGGGTTTTTAGTGATTCTCATGTTTAAGAAACTATCTTCGGATTGACTACTGGATTGCGATGATGATTTAGCCATAGAAGAATGAAAATTGCTTAAACAGAAAAAAAGAAAGAGGAAAGAAAGAAGATTACATGAGATCTAGATAAGGAGATTGAAGAGTCTAGAAAGATTAGGACTGTGTTTATAACTAAGGGCACGATATTTAGGGCAACAGTCACATCAATAGTCAATCACTAACTACCTTCCTTAAATGAAGCCACGACGGATATTAGGAAGTTATGATCCATTAAGGAATTCAACGGAAACATAATTTTGGGACAATTTTTATGGGTGGAACTTTCATCTCTGATCACATCTAATTGTAGGTTAACTAAGGATCACGAGCGAACTACATGATCACGTGATCACGGATCACAGACAGGTTCATGACCACTAATCTTATTTAATATTATTCTTCTATATGTTATGCTCGTGTTCACAGGTGTCACCAGCTGATTATAGCCGTTAGAGACTAAGTCCGAGTCAAAGCTTAAAGACTTGAAGAAAACGTTGAAGAAGTAGTCTATGAAGGATCTTGGATATCTCGGAACTGGGACAATCCCACCTTTTTCGCTATAGTTGTTATTTTCTTGTCATTATAAATAGAGGCAATGATCGACACATGAAACACACACAATCTCACGGGAATACTCACCTGAAACAACACTTAAGCACTTAGCATCAATCATTTTTGCTCATACTTTGTACTTTTTACCGTTTTATCAATAATATAAGTAAAGGCAAGGGATTATTATCCCTTCCTAAGGTTTTATGCCGACGATCCAAAAGGAGTAAGGGCTTTCCTCGTAAACCAGTGTGTTCATTTACTATTTACACATATCTTTGTTAAGTTTAGTAAAATATTTTGTAATCACTACTGAAATCATCACAACACCTTACATTACTTAACTGATTTGATCACAGATTTATTATAAATAGTTTTTGATTAAAACAGTTATGTCATATGATTATTTTTATAATTTTCTCTTTTTTATAGCCTCTTCCACTCTTAATACGGATCTTCCACTATCTACTTTTATGTTTTATAATATATAGATATATATATATAATTACTACGGAGTTAAACAATTTTATTTATGTTTTTATTGTATCATTAAGTGAGTCAATTAATATATTATTTATTAGAATTAGAAATATGTACTTCTTATGTTAATTTATTTAAAATAATTTATCCTTTCAATTAAATCTTCTTATCTAATAAACGGGAGTATAAGATAACATCATAAAGCTGAGGTGGCGGATGATAAAGTTGTCCACCTATGAAAGAGAAAAAGATTAATGATGTCATAAATCAATAATTATAAGTTTAAAAAAAAAAAGTCTAATTTGTTTTTAAAATTTTTAAATTGGGTTTCTGAAAAACCTAAATCTTCTTGAATACGTTTCTCATTTATCAATGTTTCACCGATTTTTCTCCCAATAGAATTTATTCTATACACTACTTTTTTTCTTTTTCTCCCCTTACAATGTTTCACCGATTCATCTCCTCACAAAGTTCGATTAAATTCATCTTCTTCAAACCTAACCTTTTTCTTCTCCTATCTTCAATCCAATTATTTTCGGACTTTGATTTAAAATAAGGGATTTTCTAATTTCGAAAAGTCTAACCTTTTTCTTCTCCTATCTTCAATCCATATAAAGGTCTACAAGTTTGGGGTAATTATTAATGAAGAAGAAGATGAAGAAAATGGAGGTATTGTGTTTTTCAAAGCAACATACATATCCTAATTTGTATTGCTAACCTTGTACCAAATATAAAAGAAAAAAAACACCAACTACTTGATGGAATGCTTAAATGAAAAAAAAATCTATTTCTCATTACATGACTTTGGTGCTTTTTCGGTTATATTTTAGGTAATTTCTCTAGCTCTTACGTAGTTTATTCATATTCGTCATTGATTCAAATCTAACTATATTGTAGACCTAGCTACCGGAAATTAGCTTCTCTGAGGACACGTTTGCCAGATATTCCAATGTTAGCATTGACGGCTACTGCTGCTCCCAAGTGAGTCTTTTAAATCTTACCATGTACTTTTCTGTTCTTGGATCATATGATGATCTGACTGATCTTATGAAATCGTGCGGAGATGTTTGCGGGATTGTCTACCGTCTTGAACGTCAAATGTGTGATGATGTGGCCTCTCATTTATCATTAAGGGGCATTTCTTGTGCTGGTACGTAGTTAGTTGGTTATTAATCTTCTGGTGTTCCTCTATAACATGTTTTCTTTCAGCATATTATGCAGGGTTGAACAATAAATTGCGCACTTCCGTTATGGATGATTGGGTTTCTGCCAAGACACAAGTCGTAGTGGCTACTGTGGCTTTCGGGTATGGTTAATCATTTATGTATTGTAAAAATCTGCTATTATTTTTTTCCGTTCATATATATGATTCCCTTTCTTTCTTCATGCTGGCTACTTGGCGGGAGAATTTGACATTTCTGGTGCATTCTAATCTAAAGAAACAGTGGTCTGCCTTCAGGATGGTATACTACTGTTTTTATAATACAATAATTTTGTTTGTTGGAATATTTTCTCCAAATATATGTTTTAGCTAACCGTCCAGCCCAGTTATATTAGGGTATAGATCGGAAGGATGTTAGGATTGTTTGCCATTTCAATATTCCTAAGTCCATGGTATCCTTTAATCAAGAATCAGGTAGAGTTGGTCGAGATCAACTACCTTCGACAAGTGTTTTGTACTATGGAACAGATGACCGCAACAAAATGGTTTGATTACCATCTTTTTCACGTTCTTTTAATCTTTGACCATTCAACTTGCCCCTAAAAAGTATATTAAAGTCCTTTGTAAGTTACTTGCAGCAATTTATATTAAATAAAGAGGAGAGCAAGAAGTTGCAGTCTCCAAGCTCGCAAGATAGGTCACCAAAGACGTCAATTTCTGACTTCGATTTGGTAAGCTTATATTTGTTTTAAATTTATGTAGCTTATATTTGTTTTAAATTGATGGAATGCTTAAATGAAAAAAAAAATATATTTCTCATTACATGACTTTGGTGCTTTTTCGGTTATATTGGAGGTTAATTGAAAAACCGTCAAGGTAGATGTGTAGAACATACTAAATTTACTAAATAAAACGACCAGACTTTCTATGTATTGTAATTAAACTTTAAACTTTTATTTTCTTTATCCTTCAACATAATATTTCAGGTGAGAGTTGAGATGAGCTAAAAATGGTCGACCAAGTTTTCAATTTCAAAAGATGGAAGAAGAATTTTATAGGACTTATGAGAGAACATGGTGTTATAAGCAGGCGGTATTCACACACAAACACTGTTTGTGGCATCTTAAGTTTATTATTAACTTCAGGCGGTTTACAGAATTTTAATAAATAATTCGTGATTATCAAGAATGGAACTATAAGTATGCTCTTCATAAGAGAGGATTGTGAAGGCCTGCTTAAGTGATGGATTGCATAATTATGGACTTTAATATACTTATGCTCTTGAATTTTCCCAACGTCCTCGGATTTGCCATCGGCTGATGTAAGTTGCTTTATTGCTTTATCTTTGTTTCCTTTGGTACTGATATACTAATTTGACCTCCTTTGTAGTCAAATTATTAAATTTGCCCTTATGAGGAATATGTTTTCTACCTCTTATTCATATAATGTTTTTTGCTTGTGGGTCTAATATGCTAAATATTTTATGTACGGATTGATGTTTTACGTGCCTTTTACCAAATAACGTAATTCATTAATCATTTTGTAGAGAGATAATGAAGAGGTAAAGAAATAAAGATGAAGAGACTGAAAATGGTGGACATGAGGAAGAAAAGGAAAGACGAAATCATTGCAGCACACATATATGTAAATTGTTATGTTACAATCATTGATAAACAATGTGTTTGGTTTTATGTTTGCTAATATCCATATGAAAACAGCATGATGGTTTTGAAAGTTTGGTTGACATGACTTTATCTCTTGCTTCTTAAACATTGCTAAATTTATCTTTTTTTATTTTAATGTCATTTACTTAAATAAGTCGGGCTATTACTTACATTTTTTTTTTTAAACTATTTTTGTTACACTTCTGATACAATACCGTGTATCACACGGGCACTAAGCTAGTTATATAAATATTACGGAGTACTTATTTTGCATTTAGAATAAATCTGGGGTAGGTGTATTCGGGAAAACGTGTATCATGCTTATGTCTTTAATAATAGAATTTTTGAGATCTTATAAATGAATATATAAATTTTAAAATAGTAACTACAGATTAAATTTTCTTAAGGAACAAACGGTGAAAGTTATTATTTATTGTTATTATTATTGTTATTGTTATTATTATTATAATTATTATAACATATGAAAGGTTTATAAGAAATTAGACAAAACCGATATATATTATTATTAATAATATTATTATTATTACCATCACTACTTTTAAAATGTTGTTTTATTTAATAACTAGATTATTGTCCCGCGATAGCGCGGAAAAAAATAAAAATTGATTCATAAATTTTATATTTATGTAGATTTTAATTTATTATGAGAAAATAATTTTGTACGTATAAAACATATATATATATATATATATTTACGTTTATACACATATTGTTTATAGTTATAATAACATATACACATTTATCTAACAATGTTTTGATATTTTGTATTAGGAGATTTTAGAATAATAATAAGGTAAACTATAGTACAAATTGAACGATTCTATAAATAATTTATTATTATGTTTTTATTTTAGTAGAGATTGAATGAAAGAGATAATTTAATTATGTATGGTAAGAGGGTGTAAAATGAAAATAATATTTGATAACATCATCAATCTGATCTAAGGGCTGACATCAAAGAACTTAACCAATCTAACGGACCTTACTTCGCCATATGGCATTTAAGGCCTCTCTTTTATTATATATTAAAATTAAAATTACTCCGTACATGTTTATGAGTTCCGAATGACATATGGTTTCCTAACTAAAGTTTAAGTAATTTCTACTAACATGACAAGTGAATTGAAGTAAATTTTGTTAATATCTAAAATGCCGTTTCCTAGTTAAAACTAGATTATGATGAATACTTATTTTATTTTGTGTTCAATCTTGAATTTTATTGATGTAAGTTACAGTAAATTTCAACTAAAGCTTTTTCTCGAAATCCATATTCTATATATCTATATGTATATAATAAATAGAACGTGTCATCTTTACAGCCTTCCTCACAAGTGTTTTTTCGTCCTTTTTGTTTACATTTAAGGCCTTTAAATATTGATTAAAGTTTTTATTTCTATATAATATATTTGTTTACATTTAAGTCTTTCAAATATTGATCATTGTTTTTTTATATAATCCTAAAAGTTGTTTTATATCTAATTGTATGATCTAACATTTTACTTATTTTGATTTTTTTTACTTCACTAGAAAAGAAATCTTCAATTTTCTTTTTAATTTTTCACGTGTCTATGATTATCGAGTAATAAAATTAAAAAATGTCACCAAAAATTTTAAAATAACTCATATTATAACATGGGAAATAACCTAGTGAATACTTAATTACCGTTCGGTTGTTGTCTCAAGTATCAACCTCCGTAAAAATCCTGTGCCAACTAGTGAAATTTTTTGATAAGGTCATGGGATCGAGTCTCGGTTCATCCCTTTTAGTTGGTGCCCACTGAGCCATTAGAGTTGCCGGAGTCATCCATGTGTGGTTGACAATGTCTGGTGCCAAAAGGCACCGAAATGAGAGTGTTTCCTCTAATCTACACTTTTTTCAAGATATAAATACTTAATTACCTAAGATATTTACGGTATACAATTTTTTACGTTGATCGTTATTTTTTCGGTTATCGTATATTGAATACTAAAAACTAATATTGAATATAATTTATTATTAATTTTTTAAATATGAATCTTCAGTGTAATGATCATATTTATATTAGTTATTTGTTAATAATAAAAATGTTTGACTATCTATAATTATTATTTATAACCACGTATAGATAAATAAACATAATATTAATCGATCAATCCAAGTTGTTGTAATCTAATATAAAATCTGAAGTCACCTGTTACTAGAAGTGTTATTATTACTTAATCTAAACAAGGTATTCCGTATTAGTTATGTGCGAATTGCGTGGTGCTAAATTTTTATTTAGATCCAATTTATATAAATTAAAATAAGGATAACAGTAGCAGAACTCGTGACCTTAACCTTATCAAAAAAATATCTCACTAGTTTTTAATCATTTAGGTTTTGTAACATATTTTATATAAAGAATATTTTTATAAAAGAAATATTACTATTCATCAGCTATTTAGTCTTTACATTAAATATTTAGATCCAATTATACAAACTAAAAAAGGATAATAGTAGCAGATCTTGTGACCTTAACCTTATCTAAGAAATATTTCACTAACTAGTTTTTAATCATTTAGGTTTGAAACATATTTTATAAAAGATATATTTTTATAAAAAAGATATTATTATTCACTAGCTATTTAGTCTATAAATTAAACACTATTCATACAACAAACTTTTTTATATTTGATAGTAAATATACTTATAATTGTAATTATGTAGTTTAACAATTGATATAATATATAATATAATATAGTAAAATATAAAAAACTAGAAATTATGTACAATTAAATTATTAACTGTGGCGGTCATATATATGCACCTAAAAGAATTCTATTAAAATCCCTTGACTTTGATTTAGTAGCTGATCTTAAAAATAAAAAATTATGCGTTATACATCTATATTATATAATATATAATATATAGAGAAATAATCAATTAAAATTAACAATCTTTTAAAGACTAAAAAACACCATTTTAGTCATTTATTTATTTTTAATCTAATGCCTAAGGTTTAAATTAAAACTTACTTTTATTTAATTTTTTTAAATTAAATTATCTCATAAATCGTTAATCGTTAGACGAAACAAAATACAACGTTGCGATGATCTCGTTTTTATCTTTAATTAGAGCAGTGGTGTTATATATTTTCGACGATTTTTTATGGGTATTAAAATTGTAACGATAAAATCACATGTGAGATTTACATCAATACGTAAAATTTTATAAAAGAGAATTAACATAAAATGTATACACTACCTACATTTACAAAAAAAAAAACCGAGTTTTGATGAGTTTTTTTTTTTTTTTTTTTTTCGTTTTTTGACGAAAAATATGATATACTAAGATCAAATGTGATGATACTAAATCATATGTGATATTAATGTAAATCATATCTGATATTACTGTAAATCATATGTGATATGTATGTAAAATTTTGAAAACTCGAAAGACAATTAACCACATGATTTTAACTTTAAATATGAATTTTAATACCCAACAATGTTATACAATGTATAATCTATATGGACCCGGAAATTTTTTTGAATTTTGACAACTTTTTATTTTTCCGTTTATGGCCAAATGTTGGAATTCGTAAGGCAATAATATTACATGTGATTTGAACACTAAATACGAATTTTAAAACTTAGATTTATTATATTACGTACATTCAACTAGAATAAAAAAGAAAAACAAAAAAATAATATGTCAAACTACTGAAATCACATGTGATAAAACATTAATTTTTAATATAAAATTTCAAAACCCGTAAAAAAACTCGAAATAAATTTCGTCAAAAATATATTGAGTGAGTGCTCTATAGAAAGAGGAGAAAATGTTCGTTTAATAGTGTAATTTATTCGTTTAATACTTATACCGTTTATGAGATAATTAATTTTTAAAAATAAATAAATTATAATGGATTTTTAAAATTGAGAGTTGTGATTGATATATTTGGTCTCAAATTTATAATTTCTTTTGATCTCAACCTATAATATATAATATAATAACTAGATTAATGTCCCGCGATAGCGCGGAGAAAAATAAAAATTGAAGATTTTAAATTATGATTTACCTTTACGTTTATACACATGTTGTTTATAGTTATAATAACTTAAATTTTTTTACGTTTATACACCTGTTTTAATATTTTTTATTAGAAGATTTTAAAATAACAATAAGGTAAATCATAATTTAAATCTAGTGATTTTTTTAAGTAAATTGGAATTTTGTTTTTTATTTTAGTAGAGATTGGAATTAAAGAAAGAGAATGTAATTATTTACTTTAAAAGGGTGTAAAATAAAAATATTGTTTGATGACATCATCGATTTGATCTAACGGTTGAAATCAAAAAATTTAACCCATCTAAGGGTCATTACTTCGTCATGTGACATTTAAGGTTCCTGTTTTATTATATATTAAAGAATTAAAGATTAAAGATTAAAGATATTAAAGATAACATATACACCTTTACGTTTATACACATGTTTTGATATTTTTTATTAGGAGATTTTAAAATAAGAATAAGGTAAATCATAGTCCAAATTAATTGATTTTATAAGGAAATTAGAATTTTGTTTTATTTTAGTTGAGATAGAAATTAAAGAGAGAATGTTATTATGTATTGTAAGAGGGTGCAAAATGAAAGTAGTATTTGATGACATCATCAAATTTGATCTAACGGTTGAAATAAAAAAGGTTAACCCATCCAATGACCCTTACTTCGCCATGTGGCATTTAATGTCTCTCTTTTATATTATATTAAAGAATTAAAGATATGTCAGAACAAAAAGAAAGGAACAACGCCGTCGTGGCATAACTACAAGATGAGGATTAGCAACAAATATTATCGGAGTATCATAGCTTATTTAACAGGTAATAGACAAAAACTAAAAACTATGCAAAATTAAATTGTTAGTTGTAGCGGTCATATGCACATAAAAGAATTCTTTTAAAGTCCCTGTACCTTGATTTAGTCATTGATTTTAAAAATAAAAAAAAAATTCACGTTACACATGATTATGATCTAATAATATAAATAGAGACGAAAATGAAAAAGACAATCTTTATATTAAAATAAGTTTAGACGTGTTCTCATATTTATATATTTTAACTTGTTTATACATGTCTGATATATGGACTCACAATTTAAAGTAAACTAGTAGAGACTTGTGCGTTGCACGAGTCCGGCGATATATGTTTCAGCATGTACTTTGACCTAATGTAAATTTATATTCGTAAGCGAAAAGAAAAGGTATCGTCTTGGTGGGATTATTTGATTCGCAAACTATATTTTTTATTTGATACTAATCAAAATATATATATATATATATATATATATATATATATATATATATATATATATATATATATATATAGTTGGTTTCATTTAAGAACCATGTAAATATTTAGGAACCATTAGGAACCAATATTCACCAGTGTATATATATGATATTCACCAGTGTATATTTAATATGATATTCACCAGTGTATATACATATAATATTCACCAGTGTATATACATATAATATTCACCAGTGTATATACATATAATATTCACCAGTGTATATATATATATACATATGCTTTATATACACTGGTGAATATTGGTTCCTAATGGTTCCTAAATATTTAGTGGTTCCTAAATGAACCCACCTCTATATATATATATATATATATATATATATATATATATATATATATATATATATATATATATATATATATATATATATATATATATATCAAAGCACAACACCAAACTAGCTAGCCCATAAGCCCAACACCCAAGCAAGCAAGCTGCAGAAAAGAATTGGTGGGATTATTAGATTCGCAAACTATATTTTATATTTGATACTAATCAAAAACAGGTGCTCTCCTCGCAGGGGAGGCCGCGCGTCTACCACTCCGCCAACACCCCTTTTTTGTAATAGAAACGATAAACATTGTATTTAAAAAGTAATATTTTCACTATAATAATAATAAAATGCACAAACCCATAGGCAACGATGAGTTTTAATCTAGATAGTAATTATTACCCTTTCTGAGATAATTGTGGACTTTACTACGAGGTTATTAAAATCTCGGTTTTAATATTAAGATTTTATGATTTTAAGGTCTTGTTGATCAAAAATGATCATGATCCCGATTCGGATCTAAAAGCATATAGCATGATCTCGATCTTAATCTTAAGATCTTAAGATCTTTATACGATCCGATCCAATTTTTTCATGAATATTAGAACAAAAAAACTATAGAAAAACTAACTTTGTTAAAAAAAACCAAAAAAACTATCGTCTGACCGGTTAAAACACTTATAAATGTAATGTTATAAGATATTTTACTTCAACTAAATGTAGATCAAAATCAATATTAACTCAATTAAGTAAACTATATTTATATGAATTTTATTGCACCCGTTTTATCAAGAATAATATATTAAACAATGAGATTGTAAGATTCTACTAAAATATAATTTAGTAGATTTTACGATCTCGATCCGATCTTATGATTTTGATCTTACAAACACAAAAATATCCTAGATATCTCGACTTTACGATTCAAGATATACGATATAAGTGTTTTCTTTGGGATTATCTTCTTTCGGTTGTAAATAAATGGAATGGTGATGTGATTATGATGGGCGACTTTAATGAAGTCCGCTCTCGAGCGGAGAGGTTCGGATCGACTTTTAATGTTAATGATGCTTATCTCTTTAACTCTTTCATTGATCGTTCTGGCCTTCTTGATCTTCCGTTTGGGGGTTATAATTTCACGTGGTCTTTGGCGGATGGAAGTAAAATGAGCAAGCTTGATAGATTCTTGGATTCTACGAGTATAATTTCCAAATTCGCTGGTTTAAGTGGGCGTATTTTACCGAGGGTTTACTCCGATCATAGGCCTCTTCTTCTAACAGAGGCTTCAGCTGATTTTGGTCCTTCGTGGATGCAGATGGAGAGGTTTGATATATTAGTTCAAGACTGCTGGAATCGATGTTAGGCATTATCCAAATACTATGGTGAGATTAAAAAAGAAACTTCAATATCTTAAGGAGAAAATAAAAGAGTGGAATTTGATCTCGAAAGATATGTATCGATCAAAGAAAAAAGGTTAGTTAAGGAGTTGGATATTCTTGACATGGAAATTGATAAAGACGGGTCGAATAAAGATACGCAAATAGCTAGAAGAAATAAGTGGCAGGAATTAGGTGAAGTTGAGCCTCCATTCGAAAAAGATTTGATTCAAAAGGCGAAAGTCAAGTGGGCTATAGAGGGAGATGAAAATTCCAAATTCTTCCATGGAATTGTGAATAAAAAAAAGATTTCTCAACTCGATTAGAGGTATTATGATCAACGGAGATTGGGTCACTGAGCCGAATCGCATTAAAGAGGAATATTTTGTCATTTTCGTGCTCGATTTGCTGTCACTCATCGGTCACATGTCTCTTTTAATAATGATAATCTTTTTCCTTTGTCTCTCTCGATGGTACAAGTTGCAGGTCTTGAATCGGACATTACTAATGATGAGATCAAACGAGCGGTCTAGGATTGTGGAGCGAGTAAGTCTCCGGGTCCGGATGGTTATACGTTTAAGTTTTTGAGAAAGTATTGGGACTTGGTGGGTAGTGATGTTAGCAAGGCGATTTCCTAATTTTTGGAAACTTGTGTTTTCGAAAAAGGATGCAATACGTCATTTATCACCTTGATTCCGAAATGTACTAATGCGATGTTTGTAAATGATTATCGGCCAATTAGTCTTATTGGGAGTCAATATAAGATCGTGGGGAAAATATTGGCTAATCGTCTAGGTCAGGTGATGGACCATTTAATTAGCAAAGAAAAATCGGCGTTTATTCAAGGAAGACAAATTTTGGATGGTCCTATGATTCTTAGCGAAGTGATTAATTGGTGTGAGCTTAAAAGGAAGAAAATGATGATTTTAAAGGTTGATTTTGAAAAGGCGTTTGACTCGGTTCGGTATGATTATATAGATTCAATCTTAAAAAATTCGGATTTGGAGAAAAATGGAGAAAATGGATAAAAGTTTGTTTAAATTCGGCTACGACTTCGGTTTTGATAAATGGGAGTCCTACAAAAGAGATTCACTTCGAAAAAGGTCTACGCCAAGGTGACCCGTTATCTCCTTTTCAATTTCTTTTAGTTATGGAATCTCTCCATATTTCATTTACTAAAGCTATAGAAAATGGTTTTTTTAAAAGGGGTAGAAATAAAAGGAAGTAATCCTTTATCCTTATCGCATCTTTTTTATGCGGATGACGCGATTTTTTTAGGTGACTGGTCAGAGGAGAATGTTAGGAATATTGTACTAATACTACATTGTTTCTATTTAAGTTCGGGTCTTAAAATCAATATTAATAAATGCAGTATAATGGGTGTAGGTGGAGTTACTGATGACGAGGTAAACGTTGCTTAACAAGTTATTGGATGTGAACCTTCAAAAACCCCTTATAAATATCTTGGAGTGATGGTGTAACACCCCGCTAAAAGCGGAACGCAGAGTGTTCCAGTTAAAGATATCAAGAGTCAAGGATTACAACTTTTACAACCAATAAACAAAACATCGGAATATATTAATCATGCCAAAGGTTTACCAAATACAATACAAAGTCAATGTGAACCAAACGTCGAATACAAATACAAATCAAGTTCATAAAGGAGATCATAAAGGAATTACATCAACATAATGAATTCCAAATACAACAAATATATGATCCCAAAAGGTGCAAGGCATGATCAACTAAAATCCTCAAACTCCTGAAAAAGCGTTAAAAACGACATCAACACAATGTTGATGAATTATTCGCAATATGTAAATAAAAGTTGACCAAAAAAAAGATTTGATAAATATAGTAAGTTTCAAATAGTATATCTTGAATCATAACCTAAGTGTGAGTATAGATACCTAGATTAAGCATACACTGAACCTGACCACATTGTATCCCCTGTCCTAAGGTGATGGTAAACCAAAGGTAATAATCATACGGTCATAACATCCACTCATAGGGATATCCTATTGAGCAATGAGGGTAGGCCGATCCCATATAGATCTATATATATGTAACCGTGGGCAATAAGCTAACAAGTGCATAAGGGGGGCTTAACCAAGCCTATGAACCATCTAATCTGAGGTGATACTGATACACTAGGCATACAAGATATACATTCATTTAAACAGTTCAAAATACGCTTTCCAGCCCAAAAATAGTAAGAGAAAAGGGGCTACGAATAACTCACAAGATAAGCTCGGCAAGTATCGGGTAATAATCAAAATGAAGCAAACAATCCGCCGCCTAAGTGCCCTAAAACAATATAACATAGTTTAAGTGTCTCAATAACATAGCACGGTTTAGCCTTGTCGGTTAAGTTTAGAGTTTAAGGTTTATTAAGGTATTCCAACGATTTCCAAGTCGAGTCGTGATGACGGTACAAGGTGACGATGTTCCGCGTCGATAGGGACAATGGGAAAATATCGATAAGTTTCACGTCATAATGACTATTAGAAAGGAATAACATTCCGAGCCGAACTTGACTAACAGGAACGTCGATTGAAAGGAATACCGTTACCAAGGTTTATTGAAGTCAACCAAAGTCAACGTCGAAGATGTTGACTTGGTCAAAGTCAAAGATGTTGACTTGATTAAAGTCAAAGTCAACAATTGGAAGGAAAAGTCAAAATTAAAGATATTGATTTAGATTAGTCAAAAGTCAACAATTTGAGAAAAGTCAAGGTCAACGTTTGTAGAAAAGTCAAAATTGATGATATTTAGATTGGAATATAACCTTGACTATTTATGAGTAAAAACACTTTTATTTTCAGAATAATAGAATGAAAATGATTTATGACGGTTTTAACAATTTTCCGTAAAAGTAAGTAAACGTTTTATTACATATTCTCGATTAATGTTTAAGATTGCGATATGTCTTTGAGTCCAAAGACTTTAGTTTGACTTATATGTTACTTTTATACATAATAAGTTACTGATATAAGTTTTAAGTCAAAACACGTTACGAGTCTAAGTCGAAAATTAACAAAAAACGGATTTTATGGGATCAGACCCCTAGGTGCGGCGCACCTATGGGGAGGTGCTTAGCACCGGGCCATTTTCCAGAATTATGAAATTACGTTTTAGCCGAAATCTGGTTCGTTTGACGTTTTAAGGTGAAAGTGTAAACTGATCAATTGTTAGTTTAGGTCCATTTAACATTTACCAAGTGTCATATATGTCTAAATGTGTGGTTTTACATATAATTATCATAAATTATGTTAATTTCGGTAATTAATATATCTTTCCGTATTTTACATGTTTTAAGTCCAAACTTTCTGAGATCGATTGGTGTTGGTCTAATATGTTAACCTAACCGTTTTCAAGGCTTGAAACCGAATTTGAAAGTAAGGAAAAGAAAAGATAAGAGGTTAAGAATATTTTACCGATTTCACCCGCAAGACGTGTCGTAGTTGAAATCTTGCAAGAATTTCGGTAGGGAGGAGACTTCAAGGGTGGTGGTGAGGAGGTATAAGACTCCAAAATGCAAACAAATCCACCGTTAGAAAGAAGTCTCTAAAAGAAGGAGTTTAAATGAATTTTCGAAGGATTAATCTTACCAACACACAAGGTAGAGTTTCCTCCGAGAAGGGTAGCCAAAACTCCAAAATGGTAGATGAATCTTGGGAGTAGAACACCTCCGTGAACACACAAAAGAAAGGTGTTAGAGAGTTTTCAAGTAGAAAAGGAAAAGGGCAAAACTTGAAGAGTTTACATACCAAAATTAAATGTGACGATTCTTCAAGAAATCTTCAAAACTCTATAACTCCAAAGATATCCATGGAAGCAAAGCTTGGTGAGACACAAGGGAACACTAAAGTGTTAGAAATCTTCCAACAACATGGAAGAAAAAGGGTAGATAATGAAAGGGTTTAACCATGAAAGCTTACCGAAAATCATGTAGGTTCAATGGGTGCTTGAAAGAGATGATTTCTCCACTCTTTCCCTTGGATTCTCACTTCAATTTGGATATTTTCTATCCTTACTTCTCTGGAATTTCTAGAGAGAAAGCAAGGAATGAAGGAAGTGAGAATGAGAGAGAAAGGTGGTAAGAGTGTTTGATGTAAAAGTTGGAAATTTGGAAAGAGAAAGGGTTCTAACATGCTTTGAGATCCACATTTGAATCTAGCATAACCAAATGGGGGAGTTTGCAGAAGAAATCACGTGAAAAGGGGTTGGAAGTCTCAAGAAATTGACCACAAACTCGAAAAATGGATTTTAGCCGAAATTGGCCTTGGTGCTGCGCACCCCTGCCCTTGGTGCTGCGCACCGGGCCTTTTCCTGGTCAGTTTCGTTAACTTTTCGTTAAAGGACCAGATTTGTAACAGATTCCGTTAGTTCTCCGTTAAAGGACTAACTTTGTAACAGATTAAGTTAGAGGACTAACTTTGTAATAAAATTTCGAAATAATGATTTTCTTAACCGACGATTATGGCGTAAACGTAATACTTTAATAACGTGAGAATACTAGATATTAGGCACTTAGGTGATTCTAAAGCTTCCGTCTCGAGAGACAAAGTAATAAAACACATAAACCCGACTCAAATGCAATAAACGTGAGTAAAATAAAGCGAAATACAAGGGTCCAAATCATTGCGAATAAAAAGAGTAATAATCGGTAAATAAAATATACCTCGAAAAGACGGATTGTCACAGCATCCCCCAGTAAAAAGGAATTTCGTCCTCGAAATTCTACTGAACACCGCTGCTAGCAAAAAGATGTGGGTACTTCTTTTGCATCTCGTCCTCCCGCTCCCATGTAAACTCGGCTTAAATCTTGGGGTTCCATCGGACCTTCACTATCGGAATCCGGCTCCGCCGTAACTGTTTGACATCTCGGTCAACAATCTCCACCGGCTCCTCTATCACATGAAGCGAGTCATCCAACCGTAGTTTCTCCAGTGGTACAATCAGGGTCTCATCAGCAAGGCACTTCTTGAGATGCGATACATGAAATACGTTGTGCACACCGCACAACTCAGGTGGCAACTCAAGGCGGTAAGCCACTAGACCAACACGAGACAAAATTCTGAAAGGTCCTGTAAAACGTGGGCTCCACTCGCTGCGCTTCTCAAATCGGAACACACCCTTCCACGGAGAAACTTTCAGTAACACCATATCCCCAACTTGGAACCCTAAAAGGTCTCCTATGCAAAACTGCGTACTTCTTCTGACGGTCTCTGGCGGCTATCAAACGGTCCTGGATCTTGAAGATCTTATATGTCGGCTCCTGAATCAACTCGGGACCTGAAATCTGACTGTCTCCTATCTCGGCCCAACATATTGGAGATCTACACTTCCTACCGTAAAGAGCCACAAATGGAGCGTAGTTGATGCTGGAGTGGTAACTATTATTATGCGAGAACTCGACTAATGGTAAGTGTCGATCTCAACTCCCACCAAAATCTAACGCGCACGCTCGAAGCATATCCTTTAATGTCTGACTAGTACACTCACTCTGATCATCAATCCGAAGATGGTAAGCCGCACTCATGTCTAATCTGATACCCAAAGCTCATTGTAAAGATTGCTAAAACCTCGAAATGAATCATGCATCACGGCCCGAAATTTACGTATACTGGAATACAATGTCTATCCACGATCTCGTCGATGTACAATCTCGATAATTTCTCTACTCGGTATTCTTCACGAATAGGGAGAAAGTGCGCTGACTTAGTCAGTCGATCGACGGTAACCCAGATGGTATCATAACTTCCTGCTCTACACCCCAGACAAACTCCTCACTCTTCTGGGTCAATTTAGTCATAGGCGAGGCTATCTTCGAGAAATTCTCGATGAACCGACGATAGTATCCTGCTAAACCCAAGAATGACCGGATCTCAGTGGGTGTCTTCGTAGCGACCCAATCTCTAACGGCTTCAATCTTGGCAGGATCAACGTGAATGCCCTCACTGCTGACCACGTGGCCAAGAAACTGAACCGCAGATAATCAAAACTCGCATTTCGAGAACTTAGCATAGAGTTTCTCCTGTCTACGCAATTCGAACACTAGTCTTAAATGCTCCTCGTTTTCTTCAAGGCTACGAGAACATATCAGGATGTCGTCTATGAAAACGATCACGAACTTGTCGAGATAAGGACGACATATACGGTTCATCATGTCCATGAAAGCTGCAGGCGCATTCGTAAGAACGAAAGGTATAACCAAAACTCGAAGTGGCCATAACGCGTTCTGAAGGCGGTCTTCGGAATGTCCTCCTCCTGCACTCTCACCTGATGATATCCGGATCGTAAATCAATCTTCGAAAAGAAACAAGAACCCTGAAGCTGATCGAACAAATCGTCCATACGCGGCAAAAGATACTGGTCCTTCACTATCAGCTTACTTAGCTCTCTGTAGTCTATACACAATCTCATAGATCCATCTTTCTTCTTCACGAAGAGTATCGGCGCGCCCCAAGAAGATAAACTCGGTCTAACAAAGCCTTTATCCACCAACTCCAGAATCTGATTCGATAACTCTAACATCTCCGAAGGTGTTAATCGATAAGGAGCCTTCGCCACCGGCGCTGCTCCAGGAACCAAGTCTATACGAAACTCTACCTGTCTACTAGGGGGTAAACCAGGTGAGTCCTCTGGAAATACATCGGAAAAAATCACTAACCACTGGATTATCCTCAATCTGCTCCGTGGAGTCTTTCTTCACAAGGTGTGCAAGAAATAGTGTGCAATCCCGTTTGATGTACTCCCGAACCTTCATACAAGAAGCGATCTTAAGGCGCTTCCCCGCCTTATTCCTCTGAACTAACAACGGTTCACAAACTGATAACGGATATACGAATCATCTTCTCGAAACATACGATCCCTGCGCGGTGTGTCGTTAGCCAATTCATACTGATAATAACGTCGAAGCTACTCAGCGTATTCGGAATCAAGTCGATAGGAAAAAGTGATCGTCGAATCTAACACTACATGTAGAAAGTACTTCGGTAGTAGGAAAAACTTACCATCGGCTAACTCTATCTCGAAGGAAGACACTATCAGTCTAGAAGTACGAGCAATCACAGTCCTATACTCATCAGGAATAAAATTCTTCGAATGACGGACTAACATCTGGAGATGAACCTCTCGGTATCGCACTAGTAGGACAACTTCGTCTCGTCGACTTCTTTGTAGATAGGAGTTTTCTTCGGTTTCAACGCGAAAGAGACGTAAAAAGAAGACGGAAATATAGGAAGAGAAAAGAAGTTCGCAACGCTAAGAGAATCTGAGACAACATTAGAATCAAAAATAGAATAAATGCATACTGAGATTAGGTAAGGGAAAGTACCCGTAACGACGCGAGGATCCTGTTGAGTCTCCTGAGCTTCAATAACAAGTGCTTTATCACGGGAATCCAAATCGGACGAAGTATCAACACCAACTGCAACCAACTCGGGACACCTGTTCCTAAGATGCTCGGCAGAACCACACTCGTAACATTTGCCTCTCTGGGCACGGCAAAATCTATCAGTGTGTCCTAGCTTCTTACACTTCCCACATTCCCAACACTTCACCTCCTGAGCATGATGATTACCACACCGTCCACACTGCTGATACGTACCCTGGATCTCTGGAGTCACCACCCGACGAATATTCTGTCTCCTAGCTTTCTTCCACGACTTACCATGAAGAGAGCTACCACTTCGTTTCTTTCCGGGATTCTGTTTAACTACAACTGGCGGTAACCCAACATCGCTACTCTGTACTGTGCTATCCCTGATCTGGGCGACAATAGTGGGTATCATAGCTGTCAACTGCTCGACGATGAGCTGACCGATGTCTGTCGTCATATCCGTTTCTTCATCACTGACTTCCACACTCGGAGTCGTATTACAAATTCTCGCGCTCGGACGACCATGTCTCGCTGACCATCTCGTTGCTGTCGTCTTCACAGGCGGCATCGTTCTGAAACTAAAAAGAAAGAACCCGATAAGCAAAATGTGTGCAACACGAAGAAAATAGTAAGGCCAAGTGCCAAAATAACAAAAGCGAAAATAAGCACATAAGGCAAAATGGTGCGCACATAGCAAATCAGAGAAAATCGATTGAAAAAGCCTACGGTCATAGTCCAAGTGATTTCCTTCATAAAGCCACTTGGTTCGCTATAACCATTGGCTCTGATACCAATTTCTGTAACACCCCGCTAAAAGCGGAACGCAGAGTGTTCCAGTTAAAGATATCAAGAGTCAAGGATTACAACTTTTACAACCAATAAACAAAACATCGGAATATATTAATCATGCCAAAGGTTTACCAAATACAATACAAAGTCAATGTGAACCAAACGTCGAATACAAATACGTTCATAAAGGAGATCATAAAGGAATTACATCAACATAATGAATTCCAAATACAACAAATATATGATCCCAAAAGGTGCAAGGCATGATCAACTAAAATCCTCAAACTCCTGAAAAAGCGTTAAAAACGACATCAACACAATGTTGGTGAATTATTCGCAATATGTAAATAAAAGTTGACCAAAAAAAAGATTTGATAAATATAGTAAGTTTCAAATAGTATATCTTGAATCATAACCTAAGTGTGAGTATAGATACCTAGATTAAGCATACACTGAACCTGACCACATTGTATCCCCTGTCCTAAGGTGATGGTAAACCAAAGGTAATAATCATACGGTCACAACATCCACTCATAGGGATATCCTATTGAGCAATGAGGGTAGGCCGATCCCATATAGATCTATATATATGTAACCGTGGGCAATAAGCTAACAAGTGCATAAGGGGGGCTTAACCAAGCCTATGAACCATCTAATCTGAGGTGATACTGATACACTAGGCATACAAGATATACATTCATTTAAACAGTTCAAAATACGCTTTCCAGCCCAAAAATAGTAAGAGAAAAGGGGCTAAGAATAACTCACAAGATAAGCTCGGCAAGTATCGGGTAATAATCAAAATGAAGCAAACAATCCGCCGCCTAAGTGCCCTAAAACAATATAACATAGTTTAAGTGTCTCAATAACATAGCACGGTTTAGCCTTGTCGGTTAAGTTTAGAGTTTAAGGTTTATTAAGGTATTCCAACGATTTCCAAGTCGAGTCGTGATGACGGTACAAGGTGACGATGTTCCGCGTCGATAGGGACAATGGGAAAATATCGATAAGTTTCACGTCATAATGACTATTAGAAAGGAATAACATTCCGAGCCGAACTTGACTAACAGGAACGTCGATTGAAAGGAATACCGTTACCAAGGTTTATTGAAGTCAACCAAAGTCAACGTCGAAGATGTTGACTTGGTCAAAGTCAAAGATGTTGACTTGATTAAAGTCAAGTCAACAATTGGAATGAAAAGTCAAAATTAAAGATATTGATTTAGATTAGTCAAAAGTCAACAATTTGAGAAAAGTCAAGGTCAACGTTTGTAGAAAAGTCAAAATTGATGATATTTAGATTGGAATATAACCTTGACTATTTATGAGTAAAAACACTTTTATTTTCAGAATAATAGAATGAAAATGATTTATGACGGTTTTAACAATTTTCCGTAAAAGTAAGTAAACGTTTTATTACATATTCTCGATTAATGTTTAAGATTGCGATATGTCTTTGAGTCCAAAGACTTTAGTTTGACTTATATGTTACTTTTATACATAATAAGTTACTGATATAAGTTTTAAGTCAAAACACGTTACGAGTCTAAGTCGAAAATTAACAAAAAACGGATTTTATGGGATCAGACCCCTAGGTGCGGCGCACCTATGGGGAGGTGCTTAGCACCGGGCCATTTTCCAGAATTATGAAATTACGTTCTAGCCGAAATCTGGTTCGTTTGACGTTTTAAGGTGAAAGTGTAAACTGATCAATTGTTAGTTTAGGTCCATTTAACATTTACCAAGTGTCATATATGTCTAAATGTGTGGTTTTACATATAATTATCATAAATTATGTTAATTTCGGTAATTAATATATCTTTCCGTATTTTACATGTTTTAAGTCCAAACTTTCTGAGATCGATTGGTGTTGGTCTAATATGTTAACCTAACCGTTTTCAAGGCTTGAAACCGAATTTGAAAGTAAGGAAAAGAAAAGATAAGAGGTTAAGAATATTTTACCGATTTCACCCGCAAGACGTGTCGTAGTTGAAATCTTGCAAGAATTTCGGTAGGGAGGAGACTTCAAGGGTGGTGGTGAGGAGGTATAAGACTCCAAAATGCAAACAAATCCACCGTTAGAAAGAAGTCTCTAAAAGAAGGAGTTTAAATGAATTTTCGAAGGATTAATCTTACCAACACACAAGGTAGAGTTTCCTCCGAGAAGGGTAGCCAAAACTCCAAAATGGTAGATGAATCTTGGGAGTAGAACACCTCCGTGAACACACAAAAGAAAGGTGTTAGAGAGTTTTCAAGTAGAAAAGGAAAAGGGCAAAACTTGAAGAGTTTACATACCAAAATTAAATGTGACGATTCTTCAAGAAATCTTCAAAACTCTATAACTCCAAAGATATCCATGGAAGCAAAGCTTGGTGAGACACAAGGGAACACTAAAGTGTTAGAAATCTTCCAACAACATGGAAGAAAAAGGGTAGATAATGAAAGGGTTTAACCATGAAAGCTTACCGAAAATCATGTAGGTTCAATGGGTGCTTGAAAGAGATGATTTCTCCACTCTTTCCCTTGGATTCTCACTTCAATTTGGATATTTTCTATCCTTACTTATCTGGAATTTCTAGAGAGAAAGCAAGGAATGAAGGAAGTGAGAATGAGAGAGAAAGGTGGTAAGAGTGTTTGATGTAAAAGATGGAAATTTGGAAAGAGAAAGGGTTCTAACATGCTTTGAGATCCACATTTGAATCTAGCATAACCAAATGGGGGAGTTTGCAGAAGAAATCACGTGAAAAGGGGTTGGAAGTCTCAAGAAATTGACCACAAACTCGAAAAATGGATTTTAGCCGAAATTGGCCTTGGTGCTGCGCACCCCTGCCCCTGGTGCTGCGCACCGGGCCTTTTCCTGGTCAGTTTCGTTA
>CAJVGC010000001.1:14578315-14607701 GCA_910822075.1 Senecio squalidus
GAAAGTTTCGTGAGTACTAGAGAACACAAAGAAATGATAAGGAAAAGTGTAATGAATGCATGTACGGGTCAGTCGCGTGAGAATCGGGAAAAGACAGTGCCGGGAATTTTGACTCAAAACCGTTAACATTAGTAATTACGTTTCGTCTTTGCATAATCATTTTGAACTAAGCAGGGGTGATCAGGCCATGCGTAGTTAAATTATAAGCATGCAAACCACGAAATTAATTTTCTAAAGTTTATACCCATAACGATTTTCCGAAAAGTCTTGGTTATAGTTGGTTTCGAAAATTTTTGAAAAATTTTTAAAACCGTTTTTCTCTATAACCTGTGCTCTGATACCAAGTCTGTCACACCCCGCTAAAGCGGAAACACGGAAGTGTGAAGAGCTGGAAAATCATGTCACAGGTCATACAAAACATAACGGTAAAAGAGTCATTCATTCAAAATTTAAAAGTATTTAAGACGAATTCGAACAATCATAAGACAAATAGTTTAGTACAACGACACATGATTAAAAATGTTTCATAAAATATTTCCCAAAAACAACTGGCCAAAGTCTTTTCCCAACAACGTCCTCACACGACCGCTTTGACCCGTCCACGCCATGCATCATGAGCTTACACTAATTTCCTGAAACATAAGATAAAGTGTCAACTACGAAAACGCAGTGAGTGAGTTACAGTTTGAATAGTTGGCATAAAAGTATGAGTAAAGTATATAAAGTAAAAGTTTTCCCATTAGGGAGATTAGCGGAGAAAAGTCGCTTAAAGAGTTTATATACTTGTAAAGTTTAAGTAACGGGCGAATTGTGCCCTAACTTGTAAAGACTAAATAGAATCAAATTAGTCATATAGTAAAGCGGATAACAATCGCTAAAAGTTTATAAGTTTATGCGTAAGTAACTAAATAGATTTCTTGTATCAACCACTTGGCATCTATAACTAAGTGTTCACACTAATCCGATTATCAACCGAGCGGCCCCAACTTCCCGCCTCTCAAACGGAAAGTTAAAAGAGAGAAATTCAGTAATATGTACTTAGACTGCCATCTAAGCAAGGATTGGTTATTTCCTAAGTATCGATACCCATAATTACTATACGGCTTAAGTAGTTAATAGTGTGTAAGAGAGAAACTAAAACATAAGTGGGCACTATGAAATTTTATTATAAAAGAGAGAGAATCACATCACTTAGAAACGTGTCATAGGTCCATCAAGGGTCGGTTACGCATACAAGTATCAATAAATAGTTGAATTAAAGAGATGAAACAATAGTATAAATAGAGAAAGAATGTTTTACGCATAAGAGATTAAGTAGACGTTTCAGTGTCAAAGTTTTGATAAAGTCAAAGTTTAATAAATCAAAGTTTAAGTATTGCAAGTTGTTTTATAAAGTATAACATGCAATTAATCTTATGTTTCCCCCAAAATGTAAAACATATAAATGAGGGGTTGTAACTCACGGATTGCGAAGAGATCGGAAACTTGGAAATTCGGTCGAAATGTGTAAGGCGGGAATCACGGATTGCCTATTAATACCAAGGTAATTTAATGAGTTTATATTATTAGGTTCTTATATAATAATATAGGTAAACTGTCATTAAAGTGTAAGTGTCAAATTTGAATATCGTCAAAATGGTCCAAAAAGGTAATTGTCACGATTATGTCCGAAAGTTTGATTTAACGTTTTAGATTATTATATCTTAAGTGCTTTTGCTCGCTGAAGTGATTTACAATTTCTGAGGAAATTTGGGCAGCGCTTCCGCGCACAAATTTCACATCCAAAAATTATAAACCAATTCCGCTCACAAATCACCTAAAATACAATAATACATATATTATAGCTTATTAATAGTCCAAATAGTCCACACAAGTCACTTTTATTATAGATTTTGTTTATCTCAGTCCCTTTATGATTTTGGTAAAAGTCCAGAACGTATACACAACTTTTAATCGAGTAAAACGACGATTTTCGGGAGGACAGCAGCCCGGTGCTGCGCACCTGGGCACAGGTGCGGCGCACCTGGCTGCTGTCACAATCCCGTTTTGTGTTTTTCTTGCTTAAAACGTTTTGTGACTTATAGATTTCAACATGCAACCAGTATATACCATATAAAATAAGGTTTTATCAGTTTCTAAACAACTTTAAACCACAAAAATGTAGATCTAATTACTTTTTAGTTAAAAATCGTTTTTGTAAGAAAAGTGACATAAAACCTCATAAAAACCTTTCTTTGTTGTTTAGATTGAACATGCATTTAGTAAATAACATTAAAACAACATTTTAACAGTTTCACAATTGTTTTTATCCACAGATTCGTGGATCTAAACAGCATTTCGGTTAACAACGTTTTTGACCGTAAAATGTCATAGATTTATGAAAAATCGTATTTTTTACCGTTAGATCTTACATGCAAATGAATATTAATGTAAGAATAGTTAAAGTATAGAGATCTACCGAAGGAAAAGTTTAGATGGAGAGTTTTGGCCGGATTCTTGCTCCAAAACTCTTTACAACCGTGGTCCTTTTTGACAAAAACGATACCCGTGGCTTTGTTTGATGTTTGGAACGATTTGTATGGATTGAAAATGGTTTATGGTGGTGGAAAGTCACTGGTGTTCTTGAGCTTTTAGAGAGAAAATGGAGAGAAAAGTGTGTGTGTGTGTTTTATGTTTTGATTAAAATGAATAAGAAAAATGAAAAGAAAAGATAATAGGGTATGGGGGGTAACAAACCTGGTCTTCGGACAGGTGATGGACAGTAAAGGGTCGTTTTCTATTGGCCAAAGTGGGTGGTGGTGGTGTAAAACGAGAAAAGGACCAAATGTGTAATATTTTTGAAAACCTGGCGCTAGGTATGGCGCACCACCTCACTGGGTGCGGCGCACCGGGCCATTTTTGGTCATTTTGAGTTTTTCGTTTTTGCGTTATTGCTTCGTTGGACCTTTTTGTTAATTATAAGTTGTCGGTTATGATAAGTTATGAACTTAGGAAAGTTCAATAGGTATTTTCTTGGTATTAGGACTTATAATTTTGATTCCGGAAGTTATTTCGACACTAGTTCCGATAAAGTATAGATTTCAAAAGTTACGAACCAAAATAGAGCGAACGAGACAAAGAAGTAACTAACGTTTCGAATTGATATCACAACAGAATAAGTACCTGGATTTTGACGGTTGTCACAGCCGCGTCATCGCATAAGCCTTCCGAGGGCCATACCGCCTCGGAAAGTCTCCGTCACCAAACCACGGACCCCACGGAGGATACCTCCATGGCTGTGTCCAGCAGCATCGGGTCCAGCCCGAGGGCGGTGCAACCACCACCTCTACCGGTACCCGACGCCGCGCCACCACAGCGACGTGGACCACGTGTCGTCACAACTGCACGCAAACAGGTAATCCTTCCAGGTCGACTGCCAGACAGGATGGCAGCTCAGCAGGGTGCCCCCTACCGGCCCCCAACACCTCTTAACCCCTACCATCACCCGATTCCCGAGGTCCCACGCACCTCGGTAATGGACCATTACTCGTGGGAACGCCAGCTCCAACGAGAAGAGATGCAGCGCGCACGCGAAGCCGAAGCAGCAAGGCAACTGATGCCGCAACCTCCCCCACCGGCCGCTTACCTCCATCTCCACCGCGAGGTAATGGAACTCGCCCAGGAGGCCCGACAGCAGGGCCATCTAATTGGCGAGGTCACCGACGCTGCTCGCCAGTTGTCTGAGCAGTCAATGCGAGTCATCGCATCGACTAGGACCACGGCTCGGACGGTGCAGCACCTTATCGGTGTGTGTCTAGTGATGGGCACATTGATGGTGGTCATGATGGCCAAGATGTTCATGGAGAGACACCAATAGTCTTTCCTCTATTGTATCGTACCATAGGCCGAGTGGTGATTTTCAGTGTATACAACTTCGTGCCATTTTCTTCACTTTCATTATTGTATCGTATTGTACCTTTTCTATTCGAACTTTGTACCCAACTCTCTTATTTAATGAATGAAGTTTCGTTTATTATTATCTATTGTTACTTGTCTCGTGAATCTTATATTGTGTGTATCACTTCTTGCATGTGAATTCGAACTGTGTAAACCTCTTGGAACCTTGTCGTGCACGTACCACCTATCTGTTATATTACTCTTGCGTAATTGTTAGCTTGTTCATTTAAAGGTATTATCATATTCGTTCGTGCGTACTAAACCAAAATTCTTGTCTGTTGTAGAACCATGGCACCCTCGCGCTTGAATGCCAGCACCCTCACCGATCAGGTCACGGCTCAGCTCAACGCAGCGATACCTGATTTGATCGCTCAAGTAATCGCCGGAATTAACGAGAGAATCTTCGGGGATGTGAACCCCTACGCCTCTCACCCAGAAACCAATGTCGGTAACTCTCCTACCCTCCCAGCCACCGTGAAGCTTGATAAAGAAGGAGGCTCCCAAATCAATAGCCCCCTTTCCTCTCCAGTCCCTGTCCCTCGAAAGAAGGAAAGAAAACGGAAGACTAGTTACCAACCAATAGTGAACAACCGCAACAAGAGACCGGTTATCAGGCGCCAAGTATACGCTGGATCGCACCCCAAGTGCAACAAGTGTTACCTACAACACTTTGGTGGATTCCCCTCATGTTTCCTGTGCCATCAAACCGGACACCTCTACCGACGTTGCCGCAAGTATGCGCCGAATCAAGGAAAGAGGTGGATTACCCCTCAGTCCGGGAGCAACGGACACCCCAGTATTAACTGTCCCGTATCCCAAGTGGCAGAAGCCTTCGGTGCGCTCACCATCACCGCCAAAGAGTCGAAGCAGGACTCGGGCCGCACATGTAAACTCCCTAGTAAATAACCCGATTTGTCGTTAAAGCTATTCACTTCAGGAACTCGAAGGAGCCTCGTATTCTTAGGATTAGAAACCCCCCCCCCCCCCCCCCCAATTAACTTAAGACCTAAGGTTCTTAAGGATGGCCTCACCATACAATACGCTAATGGTCTGGAGTTTGAAGCAATAGATATGATCATAGGACACTCCATGTGTTTGTCCGATAAACCTTCCCTATCAACCTAATCCCTATCGAGCCGAAGGGCGTCGATGTCAACATTAGGATGAACCGGCCCTTCCATTCCAGGGCCGAGATCGTCTGTCTTGACAAACTCACTCACGCTTCTCTTTCCGACACCGAAACTTTATCGTTCAAGGAGGCAAACCCGGACGTCTACTCCGACTAGTGTCGTCCATTATAAATGCGTAAACGCCTTTGATAAAGACTGTGACGCATTCCTTGCCCCCGTCATTGGACGTAAGCCCAAGGAGATCTGTATCCAAGATTCGTCAGGGTTACTTCCGCCCCGACAAGCAGGATTCCAGACTGATCTCACTCCTGGTGCAGCCCCGGTCGCTAGGACACCTTACCGTCTAGCCCGCCGGAATTGCAAGAGTCGTCCACACAACTTCAGGAAACCATCGATCATGGTCTAGTTCGTCCTAGTTCGTCGCCGCAAGAAGCCCTTATGCTCATCGCTAGGAAGAAAGACAAATCCTTTCGTACGTGCATCGATTAACGTGAATTCAACACTGACCGTCAAGAACCGGTACCCACCCCCGAGGATCGATGACCTCTTCAGTCAGTTGCGGGGAGCAACTTACTTCTCGAAAATCGACCTCCGCTCGGGTTACCACCGGGTTCGTGTCAGTGAAGCCGACATTCCAAGGACCGCTCTTCGTAACCACTACGGTCATTACGAATTCCTAGTCATGCCGTCCGGTCTAACCAGCGCACCAGTGGTGTTCATGGACTCAATAAACCGAGCGGTAGACCCTACCTGGATAAATTCGTGATCGTGTTCATTAAAGGTATTATTATCTACTCGAGGACACCTGAAACTCATTTTTGGACTCCCTCGAAAACAAAAGTTGTACGCCAAATTCTCTAAGTAAGAGATCTAGCTCCGAGAAGTACACCCTCTTAGTCACGTAGCTAGCCAAAAAGGGATTCATGTGGATCCGACTAAGGTAGAAGCGACCGAGAAATGTCGAGCCCCGACGACTCCTACGGAATTCCGTCAATTCCTAGTGTTGGCCGATTACCATCGGAGGTCCAACGAGATTTCTCAAAAATCGCTAAGCCATTCACCGGACTCACTCAGAAGGACAAAGCCATTGCCTACACCACACCCATAAGACATAGTAGATGGATCGAACTGCCGAGTAACTACGATTGCGAGAATCAAATGCCACCTGGGAAAGGCACACTTAGTGGCAGACACCCCTAGCCGGAAGGGAAGGGGTGAGACCAACTCGAGTTAGAACATTAGGTGTCCAGGATTCAGACTAACCTCCACGCATAAATCACTGAGGCTCAACGAGAAACATTGAAGCCTGAAAACCCTAGAGGAAGGAACTTTACACAACCATGAGGCGGAGCTCAAACGCAAACCCGATGGATTTCACTACCGAGTTACCCGCAACGGCAAAGGGTAACGACACAATTTGGGTAATTGTGGATCGTTCGACTAAGTCCGCTCACTTCTCGCCGAAACGAGAAACCCACACAATGGAGAAGTTCGCACAAAGTTGCATCCATGAGATCACCTCTCGCCACGGTACACCCTCTCCACCATCTTTTACAGAGATAGTCGTTCACGTCTCACTTATGGAGCCCGTCTCAGAAACCTCTCGGCGCGCGACTGGATCTTAGCGCAGCCTACTACCTTTAGACCTACCAACAGGGAGCGACTGAAGACGTCCCGCACTCGGCAGAAGAACTATGCCGATAACCGAAGAAAATCCTTCCAGCCCCAGGGCGGCGGATCGAATCCTTCTCAAGGCGTCGCCATGGAAAGGGGTAACCCACTTCGGGAAGCGCGGAACGCCAGGCCCGAGATACGCCGGACTGGCTGACGTCATCAAGCACATTGATTCTGTAGCTTATCAACTCCGACTCCCGCCTGTTCTTTCCAACGCTCATAACGTGTTCCATGTCTCACACTTTAAAAAGTGCCCATTCGATGAGACAATCGTTCGCCCCACCCGACGAGGTCAAAATCGACGACAAGCCAATATCATCGAGGAACCGCTAGAAGTTGTAGACCGAAGGGTCAAGCAACTCAATCAAAGCCGAGATCCTATCGTCCAAGTTCGCTGGAACTCCCGACGTGGTCACAAATTCACGTGGGAACGTGAAGACCAAATACGTCAAAAGTACTCTCATTTTTCAAGGATACTTCCACCTGAGGTGATGAGTCAAATTTCGGGACGAAATTTCTTTCAACCCGGGGATGATGTGACAACCGTCTAAAAATCAGGAACTCGTTCGGAAATTTTATCGGCTCAATTCTCTAGTTACTCCTTTATCATGTTCACTCGTGTGACAATCGTCCAAAGTTCAGGTAATTCCTTCAGTTACTTCCTCGGTTCGAATCTTTCGTTACTCTTTTCGTATTCGTATTGTTCTAGTTCATAATTACTTTACCCGTATTTTATCGAATCAAGTGTCGGAATAACTCCCGGAATCAAATTATAAGTCCTAATACCAATAAAATCACTTTTGAACTTTCCTAAGTTCATAACTAATCATACTTAAGAACTTTCAATTAACAAAAAGGTCCAACGAAGCATTAACGCGAAATCGAAAAATAAAAATTTTGGAAAACTGCCCGGTGCGCAGCACCCCTTGGCTGGGTGCGCAGCACCTGGCTCCAGAAATTCAAAAAAATTACATTTTTAGTCCTTTTCTCGTTTTACACCACCACCACCCCATTTGACCAACCACAAACGTCCCTTTACTGCTAAATTGCAGTCCCAATGGCAGATTTAATTGTCTCCTCTTTTCTATTTTCATTTTCATTTATCAAAAATCCAAAACACACACTAAAACACACACACATCCTTTCTCTCTAGTTTCCACTCTAAACCTCCATTGAAACCAGAAATATTTCACCATAAAAATCAACCTTACATCCATACAAATCGTTCCAATCATCTAGAGAAGCAAGGAGGTGTAGTTTTTATTAAAAAGGACCACGGTTGTAAAGATTTTTGGAGCTCAAACCCGACCAAAACTCTTCATCCAAGCTTTTCCTTCGGTAGATTACTTTCTCTTTACTATTTTTACATAAATAATCAATTGCATGTAACATCTAACGGTTAAAAAAATGAGTTTTTATACAATCTTTGACTTTTTGTGGTCAAAAACGTTTTAATCGAAAAACCCTTTAAATCCACGAATCTGTGGATAAAAATGTTTTAGAAACCGTTAAAATGAGGTTTTGAAAGATACTTACTAATTGCATGTGCAATCTAAACAACAAAAACGAGTATTTGTAAAGATTTATGCCATTTGTGTACAAAAACGATTTTTATCTAAATAATACTTAGATCTATGATTTTGTGGTTAAAAGTTGTTTAGAATCTGTGAAAACACTATTTTATAAAGTACCTACTGGTTGCATGTCGAAATCCTTAAGTCACAAAACGTTTTTAGCAAGGAAAACACAAAACGGGAAATGGACAGCAGCTAGGTGCGCCGCACCTATGCCCAGGTGCGCAGCACCGAGCTGCTGTTCCCCCGAAAATCGTCGTTTTTACTCATTTTAAGTTTACGTTTGCATTCTGGACTTTTACCCTATCTATTGTGGACTGAGATAAATAAAATTAATAACATTGGTGACTTACTTTGGACTCTTTGGACTATTTTGGACTATATTATATGTATTATTGTGTCTTAGGTGATTTGTGAACGGAAGTGGTAGTGCAATTTTTGGACATGAAATTTGGGCGCGGAAGCGCTGCCCAAATTTCCCCAGAAATTATAAAACCACTTCAGTAAGCAAAAGCACTTAAGATGTAATAATCAAAAACAATAAGCTTTCGGACTAAACACAACGTTAATCGCTTCGGACCAAAATTTTCGGAACGATATTGGACTTAACCTTTATTTACAAACAAAAGTCACACGATATCTTCTATACATAAAGAACATAATAAGAAGTTAAATTTTTGAATTATATTGGTAATTCTTAGGCATTCCGTGATTCCCGGTTCCGTTTCCGACCGTCTCCGAGTTCAATTCTCTTCGCAAACCGTGAGTTACAACCCCTTGTTTTATATGTTTTACATGAATTTGGGGGAAACATAAGATTATTTGCATTCAAAACTTTATGAAATACATTGCAATACATCAACTATGACTTTATTAAACTTTGACTTTATCAACTTTGACTTACTTTGAAACGTCTACTTGAATCTTACAAACTATCATGCGTATTTGTGTTAATGCCTTAGCAGGATAACTAAACTAGGATGCTTGTTAGTAACCAATCCTTGATGGATATATGAGCCCGTAAGATCTCTTGAATGTTTTTAGTATCCTTAATTAAATGCCCGTTTTTAGTATTTCTCTCTCTCTTATACACTATTAGCAATAGCCGTTAGTCATATGGGTATCGATACTTAGGAGGGGTCACTCCTTACTCAGGGTTAGCGTCCCAAGTACATATTACTACCTCACTTATTTAATCACTTACTTAAATATTTTTGGGCTGCCATCTCGACCATACAATCGGTTTAGTGTATACTTACTACTTATATTATGCCAAGTGATTGATACAAGGTACCTTTAGTTAAGTTAAAACACATATCCGATACGCATATACTTTATTTTAGCGCCTGATCCCGCTTTTACTTTATTTTAGCGCCTGATCCCGCTTATACATTATTTTAGCGCCTGATCCCGCTTTTACTTTATTTTAGCGCCTGATCCCGCTTATACATTATTTTAGCGCCTGATCCCGCTTAACACTATTTTAGCGCCTGTTTCCGCTTAAACATTATTTTTAGCGCCTGATTTCCGCTATCACTACTATACGAGTTTATCTATTCACTTTACTCGCTTACTTAATAACTTTTTTTTTTACCATCTACATCCTATTTTTAGTAACTTTCTATTTTTAGTAACTTCCTATTTTTAGTAACTTTCTATTTTTAGTAACTTTCTATTTTTGGTAACTTCCTACTTCTGGTAACTTACTATTTTTGGAAACTCTATCAAACTCTAAACTGTAACTCACTCACTACGTTTTGTAGTTGACACTTTATCTTATGTTTCAGGAAATTAATGTAAGCATTCGGAATGCATGGCAAGGAGGGTCGATATGGTCACGTGAGGCGTTTATTGGGAAAGACCTTCATATTTTGGGAATTCCCTTGTTTCAAACTTGTATTTGTACTTTAAGTTAAATCGTGAACTACTTGGTTGCTTTTGAAATATTGTATCTTGAACCATTTAAATTTCTTTATGGAAATGACTTAAATCGTTTATATTTGCTTATGACCGTGTAATGATATTCCAGCTCTCACGCCCCGTGTTTCCGCTTTAGCGGGGTGTGACATCAACTTTATTTCTCTTACGAATATAGGTTTTTATTTTCTCTTAGAAAAGAAAAAAAAAAAAAAAAAAAAAACATAAACCATTTTTCTTTTTATTAAAATAGTTTAATATATAAAAATATTTAAGATTTAAAGTAATGTTCTCAAACTATAAAAATATAGAATAAATATTAAAGTTGAAACATTAAATTGTTTTTAAAATCGAGGGACTAAAATAAAAATTGCTAATCATGATGTAATCTGAAATCACCATTTAGATCTAAGGATATAAAATAAATTTTGAACCTAATTCAATGACTCATATTTTGTTATGTTGCTTTTAATGTATCTCTTTTATTATATATTATAAAATTATAGATTAGAGATAGGTTAAACTTTTAAAAGTTTGATACACATAATAATAAATCGAAAATTGGATGAAGTTTCAAAGTTTATTATATTTTATATACCTACCCCTAATACTTTATTACTTAATATAATACGTTTAAAATTTGTGAATGACCAAATTTTCAATGGGCGAATTTAATAATTGAGGACCACTTTTTTTTCTTCAAAATTTGCATCCCATATGTTTTGTTAGTTGTAATTTTGCATTTATATCAGTCATGTTCATTTGTATCGATTTGTGCCGTTGTTTTCATAAGATTTAATGCAATCATCTACTTAATATGCAAGTTGTGTTTTTGCATTTATTGAGATCAATGGGTCGATTCATGTTGTTATTTTTTTTTTTTTGAAACGGCAAATATTATTAAGCACTTCACCTTAGCAATAAGCTAAAAGAGGGCAAACGAGAAAACAGATTACAACGAAATAGCAAGATTCATATTGTTATTTTAATACTAAGATTTTTTGCAAGAAAAAGTGATTTTCTCCATTTACAAAATTTTGGACTTATGTTATTTATAATTGTCAAACATAATTATATGATTTTTTTATTTAATGAAATCATACTTCACTGTTATAAGAATATATATATATATATATATATATATATATATATATATATATATATATATATATATATATATATATATATATATATATATATATATATATATATATATATATATATATATATATATATATATATATGTATATATATATAGGGACTGATTCATGCGAGAACTCTTATTTCTGCGAGAACTGCGAGAACTTTTAAAAAAAGTGTCAATTAACATGTAATTATGTTTATTGACATGTAAAAACTATTGAATGTTAAAAATCTAGTAAAAATATAAATGAAAAATTAAAAAAAATTGTATAAAATCACGCGTATTAAGAATTGTTCACATGTGAACGTTTTTTTTTCAAAAAATGAGTTCATAAATGAACGAAAATTTTTCACGTCATTTTATATGATTTTTTTTTAGTTTTTTACGTTTATATTTACTTGATTATTAATCTCCAAAAGAGTGTGCATGTGAATGAACAAAGTGAAACGTGATTTAACACTTTTTGTGAGAGTTCTCGCAGTTCTCGCAAAAAAAGGAGGTCTCGCATGAACCATTCACTATATATATATGTATATATATATATATATATATATATATATATATATATATATATATGGGGGAAGTGAATATGGGGCTGTTACACATGTAAGCTTATATGCGAAACTCATTAAAAACTATGTCGTTTTGTGGTTTAAATGTTTTTCAACGCTTGATTTGTCCTATATTCATCAAGGGAGAGGTGATCCCCAAAATGTAGGGGGTCATTGTTTATTATGAAAAAGTTATAAAGTGACTTCGATAGATTCCCAGTGATGACAAAAAAATTTATATTTTTGAAAGACACGATTAATGAAGAAAAAGATGTGAATAGATAAAAATTGTAGAGTTAGTTTAATAAATATGATTAAAATTATATAGATTTGAAGAATTTTTAACAAAACGACATATTTTTTGATGAGTTTTGCATGTAAGCTTACATGTGTAACAGCCCCATATTCACTTTTCGTATATATATATATATATATATATATATATATATATATATGGGAAAATGAATATGGGGATGTTACACATGTAACCTTATATGCAAAACTCATAAAAAAATATGTCGTTTTGTTAAAAATTCTTCAAATCTATAAAATTTTAATCATATTTATTAAACTAACTCTACAAATTTTTATCTATTCATATATTTTTATTCATTAATCGTGTGTTTTAAAAATATAAGTTTTTTTTGTCATCACTGGGCATCTATCGAAGTCACTTTTTATAACTTCTTCATAATAAACAATGGTCCCCTGCATTTTGGGGATTACCTCTTCTTTGATATATATAGGACAAATCAAGCGTTAAAAAGCATTTAAACCACAAAACGATATAGTTTTTAATGAGTTTCGCATGTAAGCTTACATGTGTAACAGCCCCATATTGATTCTACGGATTTCAAAATCACAAACCTAAGATCACAACTGGAATTAATAACCAAAAACCACAAATTCAATGCTATTACTTTTTTTTTGGAAACGACAAATGATTGTACATCGGAGCTTACTCGTAATATTTTTCAACGAGCACCCCATGTTCGAGCTCCGCATAGCGGACAAACCCAGCCCCCCCACGGGGCTTTTCAGGGGAAAAATTCGCCATGCGTGCCTTAAGAGGCATGAGTTAAATTATGCTATTGCGACGACCACAAGGGTCGAACCCACGAACTCAGCTCACATGAGTATAAAACCCGATACATCACAACCAGCTAGGCTGGAGATCATTTGCTCAATGCTATTACTAAAACCATGTAGAATAATGCTTATTTAAAGTATTTATAACCACTCGGTTCCAACAAACCATAATCAAACAAGAGTTAATTACATAAATTGTCCATATGATTTACTTTAATTAGAGATTCATCGCTAAGTTTAAAAAGTTTTATAAATTATCTACTTTTAGAAACTAATTACATTTTCCGTCCTTAAATTGATGTGTGTTAAAATTTTCTGTTGAAATCATCGTAAACTAATTGCATATTTCGTCTCTAAAATGATTTTCGTCAGATATTACAGACGAAAAGCGTAACTAGTTTCCAAAACTAAAAAAGTTATACAATGTTTTAAACTTAAAAAAAATTCCATAATTTAAGTCATACTACAGGAACAATTTATATAAGTAGCTTAAAATAAAATGGAAAATTTAGTGAAAAGAACCAAACTTCGGAACTTTATTGTCATTCTTTTGCAAATAAGTATAGTCACATATTCAATTAATATATTAGTATTATCAAACTTAAAGGGATCTTAAATTGTAAAAAATAAAACATTTGTATATAAAGAAATGTTAACTGCAACAAGCTTCACGTATTATTAGCATAGGTGTTTATAAAACTGATTTAATAGACAAATGACCAATATAACCAATTTAACTGAACCAAATTAACCGATTCATTCGCATAATCGATGGTTCGGTTATGAAATTTCAATTAACCAAATATTATGGTTCGATTATGAAAATACCTAATAACTGAACCATATTAACCGAAACTCAAATGTTTTAATATTACATGTTTAATATATATTAAGTGTTTGCATGTATTTGACATTAGTGAATGTTGTCTAGTTTGAATCTATAATTTACTTTTGTGAGAAAGATCTTATGTTTGAGTCTTCTTCACTTACTATTTGTGTTACTTTTTCGTTTCAATTTGGGTATTTATGGTGGTATCATTCGTTATTTGAAATGATTAACCGCGTAACTGACCTAAAATATACCCGCTAACTGATCTAATCATAACCGAACGGTTAAGATTTTAATTAACCAGAAGTTCAGTTATGATGATGGTTTTGGTTTATAACCGAATCAAAATGATCCATGAACGCTTATAATTATTAGATACAAAATAAAAGATAAAAATTTCAAACTTTTCACTGAATATATCATATGCTATCAACATTATATATGATTACCCATATATAGTATAACAAAATAGATATGACAACAATAAGTAGCTTGTGTAAAAATATTATAAATGGATCAAATAAATTTCGGTTGCATCAAGTCTATTATGACACAAATCATCAAAATAATTGGCATGATTCAAATAAATTAAAAAACACCAGCTGCATAATATATGGATAAATATTGCACCAACAAAAAGTTTCAAAGCTGAGAAATGCTAAAGTAGAAATAAATATCAGTAAATGTGTAGTAGACCCCAACGCATTGAAATCCCGATATGTTTGGATTTCAATCTACTCGCCAACTCTCTCCTCTTAAAAGCTTAATTGATTGAAAGTGAAGTATTTCTAAAAATATACAGTTTTAAAAGATTGAAAGTGAAGTATTGTAAAACAAAATGAAATACAAAAACCGAATATTATTCAATGTATTTGATACAAGTCATTTATTGATTAGCATATTATTAGATTTATCAATTAGTCATCCCAATCATTTTTCGTTTTTCTAGTATATGTATGGATACATACGGTTTCTCATCAATTGAAGTTAATATTTTCTTATAAATGAAATACGTTAGATACTAAAGAAAAGTTTGAGATTAATTAATTCTTTAATTTAATAAGAAACTTTAGCTTCATATAATGATAATAAACGTATGTGTACAAAGACAATATTAGTTATCTGTAAACTTGTATAAATAAACAAGAACTACATTCTTCAATCTGTTCTAAGAGCACTCGGAGTGATAATGAGTGACAATGAGGTTGTGGTGGGTTGTGGGGAAAAAGGTGATGACGTGGCAGTGAGAATGAGAGTTGTGAGTTGTTATGATAGGGAGGGTTGTGGTGGGTTGTGGGATTATTTTATTATTTTATTATTTTTCTTAAAAGATTTAAATAAAATAAATAATACATTTATTAAAATAAAAATACAATACAATAATTAAAAAAAACACACAATACATTAATTAAAAAAAAATTACAATACAATAATTGAAAATAAATCTAAACGTAAATAACTAAAACATTATGCCAAAATTAAAAAATTGAGGATAAAAAACACAAACCCTAAAAACATTAGGCCAAAATTTAAAATTTTAAAACATATATAAAAAAAACCAAACCCTAAAACCCTAAATTAATCCACCTCCTCCCTTCCCTCGCCTCCCTCCTCCATACCTGCAAAAAAAAAAAAAAAAAACAATCAATTTGATTCAATTTGAAAACAAGAAAAAGAAGAATTGAAAGAAGAAAAGGAAAAGGGAAGAGAAGAAGAAAAGAAAGAGAAGAGAAAGAAGAACAGAAAAAAGAAAAAACAAAAACATAAAACTCGAGAATTGCCCGTTGTGGGCACAACGAGCGCTCCACAACGAGCTGAGAACGAAGCTCAACGGAGTCATAACGAGGAGCATGGCTCGTTGTGAGCTCGAGAACGAGCCACAACAGCCCCCACTCCGGGTGCTCTAAATTATTTTAATTTGTTATAGCATCTTAAAGGTGGAAATTTCAATGTAAAAGCAATTATTACTAAACAACAAAATTAAAGGTGACCAGTAGTGGGTTGAATCGGTACTTGAATGGACCCTGACTCATTTTAATTCAGACACGTTTTCCTCTTGAAAGCTCAATTCAATTACCATAATTTTATAATTTGAGACCTTCTTTTAAGTCTCATAATCAATCATATATAGGTATATTTAGTAAAATTAGCTTATAGTTATAGCTAGTAGCTTGTGGATGGAGTCTAAAATTTGGTTTCGTAATTAGAGTTAAAAGTTTTAAGCTTTAATTTTTTATAAACATGTTTAAAAGGTGACTGAAGTTGAAACTTAAAAATGTAAAATAACTAAAAAATATATATTGGTAAAATAAGACAAATTTATGAGATGTATTTATTTAATTTACGATCATATAGGCCCAAGCTACTTCTTTAAACTACTCTATCTTTTTTTATTCTATTTAAAAACAAAAAAACAAAAAAACAAAAAAAAAACAACTTTTAAAAGCTTATTTTTCTAATAAGCCTCACAAATAAGTTTCAACCAAATAAAGCTTATTTGAAAAAATAGCTCAAGCCCAACTAAGCTCTGTTTAAGCCTCAAATAAGCCTACGCCAATCATAGCTATAATTTTTTCTCTATTTTTTTTTATTTTATTGTAAAGAGTAAATTGTATTTTTTGTTCTTTAAAACCTTCTAAGTCTACGATTTTGTCCTTCAATTTTTTTCTTTGTTGTATTTTTTGTCCTTAACTTTTTATTTCCGGTTTTCTTTTCCTTTCTGTCAAGTTACAATTAGTTTTTTTTTTCATTAAATATTTAATTAAACTAACTGAAAGTACAAGAAATACAATTTTCTTTATTTTCTATTTATTTTCTATTTTCTCAACTCCTCCGCATATAACATCTGAGTTTTTTTTCTCTGTATGTTGAAAACTTTATTCTTTTGAGAAATATTTTCTCCCCTATTATGAAATCTAGATTTATAGATCTACAAATTCACCTGATGTATCTTTATTATTCGGCCTTGATCAACTGTCGTCGTCGTCGGTGTTCAGTCTGTTGCGTTAAAATTTGTCGGTTGCTTTAGCTTGAACTTAAATTTGGGTTTGCAAAGGTTATGTTTTAAATTTTTAGATCTACTTATTTGATGTTTGAAGTTCAAACCATATCTTCATTTGAGATTATTGAAATAATAGTAGTTTGTAGGTATGAATTTATAAAAGCTTCAAGACGGTAAAAGATCAAAGATAGTATGTCGAATAAAATGGGACCATGACAGGATTTGAATTATCTTATGTCGAAATACTAGGTGATTAGATTAACTTGATGATGGCGGAATCATGATCTAGTTAATGAATTGATGAATTAAACAAGTAATCAAACATAGACATGCAAAAGATTGATTATCGTTCAAAGCAAAGTTTTAGCGGGAAAATTTGTTACACACTAAAACACACATTCAAGCACACTCAACTATGGAACCCTCTCCCACTATTTATAGCCATAAATCTAGAAACTAAACTATTACATAAAATATCCTTATGTTCATTAAAAAATACTTAGGATAAACAAACTGACTTAAGTCTTCATTTAACTTTACTTCAGATGAATTTCATCTAACTCTGATGTAGAGACTTGTTCATGTGACTTAAACATTTAACCAAAACTTTAACTCTGATGTTGATTTGAAGCTTCATCTATCACACCAGTTTTAACTCTACCAATCTCTCCCTTGGATGATGCTTCCAAAATCCACACCTTGCTAATTTAGCTTCATTCCCAACTTTGTACATTACCTCTTTTAAACACTCTTCAACTTCAATCATCTATACTTTTGCTGAATAAGATGTATTTCAAACTGAACTACTTCAAGAAACTATTTTCCTTCTAATCCATAATCTTCATATTTTTCAAATGGAATCTTGTGGATTGTAAGTAGATCTTCATTTGATAATTCTCTTAAATCAACATTTTCATACAATCTTTGTTTTTCACCATCTTCTCTCGCCAACACTATCTCATTATTTGGTAGACCATCCACCATCTCACTATTCTTGGTCTTTGAACAGGCTTTGATTTCTTTAGAGGAGCAGTTTCAATTGCCATTGATTTTCTCCTTCTTTTGAACTTCTTACCAAAATCAATGAAATCAGTTTTTGCACATTCCTTGATAAAGTCTTCATAATCGATTCCTTGAGGAAAAGCACCATGATTTACCATCTTTAGATTACTCAATTGTATGGCATCATCAACAGTTATTTTCTTCAAATCATTAGTGGTGTGAAAGTAAGTTACTTGAAAACTTCCGGCATGAACACTTCCTCTTTTGATAGCTTAGTCTTTCTGCCCTTGATTCTTCTTGAGTTTGTTCTCTGAATCTTGATCTAGACTCTTCTTCATTCCTTGATTTGTTTATCACCTCTTCATCTACTGGGAAGCCATACTTATCAAGATAATTTACATGAGGAACAGTCTTTTCAATCCATTCTGACAAGCCATCAATATGCATTTGAGTTGTGGGACTGAACTCATAGTCATCTTCTACTTGATCACTTTGCATCTCAACTTCTTTTGGAAAGCTGGTACTTTCTTTTCAACTTCTAAAAATGAGTCATTGTCTTTTTCTAGCTTCACTTTTTTTTAAGGATTACATCTTGTCTCTGTTTTGCAACTAGAGACTCAAGTGTAACCTTCTGAGTTGTTGCAGAAGATAATCCAGCACCAACTTGCTCTTCATTCATTTTTCTATATGCGTATCTTTCATTTCAGTCAACTGATCTTCTTTCATTTTTCTATTTTCAGCATCCTTGATCTTCATTCCCCTTTTCATTTCCTCAAGTAATGCATTGGTTTTAACATCTAACCAATGTTTCTCCAAGGTCTCCACTTTCATTTACACTAGGGGATCTAGAACCAAACTTCCTCTTTAAGCTTAAGTACTTCTTGAGATGCCCTTTATAATTATTCTCAGTCATGTCCCTTTTATATTGCATTAGTTTTTTCTTTAATTCAACTACCACATCTGGATATTTCTTCATTTGTTTCTTGGAAAATGATTTCTTTCTCCCTCAAGCAGTTGGTTCTAAATTTACTTCAACATGGTCTACTATTGTTTCTTTCTCTCCAGTTTTCATCTCCACATCTTCAATCAATTTCTCTCCAATTTCCATTGCAACACTTAATCCTTCTCAAGTCTCTTCCAAGTTTTCATTAATTTGATCACCACCCAAGTCTTTATTCCAAAATTCATTGAAACCACAGAGTGGTTTTGGATATTTTCCTTAATATGCACCATCAAGACTTCATTTGGGGTTTCATTACACAAACCCTCATAATATCTCTCAAAGGTCTCTCTATCTACATTACTCCCATACTGATCAACTGCATTATATTCCTTTTGTTGCTCATCAAATTTAAACATTGTTTCATCCCAATTAACTTTCTTTTTATCATCAAACTTGTTTTTCCCTTAATCCGACTTAATTCCTCTTCTTCTTCCGAATTAATATTTTGATCAACCGAAGTAAATTCAAAATCTAACACCTTCTCTTTTCCTTTAAGACTTATAACTTCATCAATTTCCTTTTCAATCCTTTCAACAACCACATTATCAATTTCCACCAAGTTGAGCTCATCTTTCTTCTTAGTCTCCTCAGTTGACTCTCCGTTTGAAATGACTTCTTCATCATTCACAGTTTGATCACGACTCATTTGTACAGTCTCATCATTCTCTTCACCTTCCATTACCACTGTTGGTTCATTTTCATTCATTACAACAGTTTCTTCTTCATCAATCTCCCTGACTACCTCTGTTATTATCACATTTTGTTTTTCATTCTCTCCCCCTATTTTGGTAGCATCATTCAAGGGGTGAGATCTTATTCCTTGAATAGTCACTTGTTGAATCATAAACCTCCATCTTAATTGATTGATGAATTTTGCTTGTTTCTTTACCAAAGATTCCAACTCCTCATTCTTTTTCTTTAACTCAATTTCCTTTAACACTCCAATACCATCTCCATCTTTATTCTTTGACTTGTATACTTGCAATGGATAAATGATTTTTGTAGCAACTAGTTCATTCACAACTTGAACCATAAGAGTATTCAAACTTGGAACAGATGAAGAAATAATCATGGTATATGCAAGATTGGGTAATCTTTGACCCTCTTCTACAATATAGAACCAATCTATGTCAGCATCATGTGGTTTATTGACAGTTTCAAATGGTGGTATATGATGTAGCTGAGTTGAAGATGAATCTGGGTGAACATGTGATTGATTTGGGTATTAAGAAGGTGATTGATGTAATGGTGAAGGTAATATTTTTGTACAAGTGATTGAGATGGGCGTGAAGGTACATTTTATGTAGGTGAAGGTGGTTGATGTTCATGTCCTTGTTCCTCATCATGATGGTTTTGTTCTTCATCATTTGGATTGACACCGTGTGCTTGTTCTACCATGTGATAGAAGAATGGAGTATAAGCTTATGAGAAAGTAAACTTGGAAGTGGCAAATTGTTTCCTCATGACGGCCATTATTTTCCAATTCATGTATAAAGGCTCCAATATATCTCCTTTTGGCATCAACCCTTGTATTTCAGCATTCAACATTAATTGCACAAATCTGGGATACAACATAAACTTTTTTGTGCCTCCTTCAGCCATCCTCTACATGTTGTCAAATATATACCTATAGAAATTGAAAGTCCTTTAAGTAATTAGACATTCAAAACTAGCTGCTAGAGTTTAACTCATCTCATCATAGCCTCCTTGTCTTCCAGAAACACAACTAATTAGCACATGTACCAGGTATCTCCAATTGTATGAGAACCTGGTCTTTTTCACCATATTACCAGGGAAATCTCCTTCATATCCAGCAAGTCTGCAAGTTTGTTTGATATCTTCCATTAGCAAAATCTCTAGACCTCCTTCATCATTCAACAACAATACTCTTCTAATTGTTTCTTTAGTAATCACCACCGGAGACAATTTCACTACAGAAGTGATCTTGGGTATACCATCTTGTTTATCAAACTTTGCATTCTCCCAACACTCAGCATGTCACAGTAAAGATCAGGATTATCAGAAATTGCATAGTGGAGTCATGAACTGATTAGAAACTGAAAAATCTCCTTTCAGAAGTCATCCACTTTGTCATTATTGATGTATAAGAATGCCACCACATTGTGTCTGTCTTCAAAGGGATAAGAAGACATATATGAACAAATAAACAAACTTGTTAGGCTTTGTCAATCAAAAACAACATCACATTATTTAAACAATTCAATCAAAAACAAAAACTAACCTTAATAACTGGTGAAAACATAGTAATAAGCAAATAGTAAACCATAAACTATAAATTCAAAGCTTCAATAACCTAAAAAGGATGGAAACATAATGGATGAATGCTAAGAGGATCTAAAAATGGTTTTAAGAATTATTGAGATTATGAACTTTTTAATTTAGATAATGTTTGCCAATTGCCGATTAAAATAAGATTATTTGAATTTAAAAAAAATAAATATTTTCAAAGTTACATTAAATAAAAAAATTTCCCACTAACAATCCAACTTATAATCCGAATAAAATCAAGAATCCGAATTAAATTTTTTTCAACAAAGTCAATGAAAAGCTCAGAGTTAAAATAATAATAATTAACTTATCCGACTTAATATTTTAACATTCGAATAAAATCTGGAATTCCAAAGTTAATCCATTCAAACTTTTCCGAGGTAAAATTTTATCTTCCAAGTTAAACTCAAAAGAAAAATATTACCATTAGAGTAAAATATTCCAATACATCAGTTATCTTTGAATAAGGTTCCAAACATAAAATTTCAATTTCAGAATCCAAAAATTTATATCCCAGGATTAGATAACTTAGTTCGTATCAACAAATTTTCTTTTAAAAATGAAATGTTTTGGTAAAATGAAAAAAACCTTGTATTTATAGTAAGATAAATCATATGTCAAAAATTTATAAATTACAGGTTTTTACAAATTAAAAATGACATGATAAATTGTCAAACTTATTCAATTATGTCAAGTAGAATAAATAAACAATATATATATATATATATATATATATATATATATATATATATATATATATATATATATTACTTAACTATAGCATATATACCTTATTTTAATGAAAAACAACAACAGTTTAGTGTATAAATTAAAATAATTTGAATATGAAATGAATTTATATGAACACATGTACATTCTTCAACCTTAATTGAGAATTCCCAAACTATGATTATTCAACCTTATAGACTGGTTCACCTCTCAAGATATTTTTGAATGTTTAGCATGTTAAATGTTCAAAAGAATCATAGGACAATAGTTCAACTTATTCACATGTCTTTTCCATTTATTAAATCAGCATCAAGGATCTCAAAGGACAACTGACTAGTTTATACAAAATTTGTGGTCAAACTTATTCACCTGTCTCTGCCTTTTATCAAATCAGCATCAAGGATCTCAAAGTGTTTGACATATTTGAACACTTTGAACTTTATGAGCTTTTTATGATAAATAGATTTAAATACCATAAATTACTGAAAATACATTTTACTTTGATTTCAAGCTGACGAAACTGATCTCACATTTGACATTATCTATTTTCTGTATTTGAAGCAATTTACAAACCACATGTTAATAAATATTTCAAAATACAAGAATATATACATTTATAAAAACATTTGGTTTCAAGAAATTCTACAAATATTGAACTATTTAAGTTATGTTGGAATTTTTTTTTTTTACTCATTTCTTAAAATTTTTGTTTTTGTGCAACATTTTCAAATTTGTACTGTTTTTTATTGGTTTTTAATGTTATATTTTATCATTTTGCATTTGATTTTCTATAGTTTAAGATAAAAGATTCAAACAAAAGACCCAAAACTTAAAAATAGAAATATTTTTGAGTTTTATCTATATATACTGAAAATCACATGTTTTTTGGATTATATCTATACAAAAATTAAATACTATTTTTAGTTTTCTTCATCCGAGGTAAACTATGACTATTAGAGTTAATATATTCTTGAGTATTTGATATTTTTTGAATCCGACTTAAAATATGTACATCCGTCGTAAACATATTTTTGGTTTTTCCCATTTTTCTCCCCCTCTTTTTGTATTTTGAAATAGAATATTTACAAAATTCAAAAAGATATGTACACACATATTTTTGAGACACATTCAATAAAGATTCATAAGACGAATAGCTTGAACAAGAAAATTGAATCTTGTTATCAAAAGCCTATGTGAAAAGGTCAGCTAATTGATTATCTGTGTGAACCTTGACTAAATGCATCAGTTTCATTTCAACACAATCTCTTATAAAATGGTACCTAACCTCGATTTGTTTGGTTTTGGAATGCTGAACTGGATTCTTAGTGATGAACAAAACAACTGAGTTATTTATGTTAATAGGAGTGTTCATAAAGTTAGGGCCATAGTCTAACATTTGATTTTGAATCGATAAAACCTGGAAAGTGCAAGAAGCAGCTGCAATGTATTCAGCTTCAGCAGATGATTGAGAAACATATGTTTGTTTCGTGCACTACCAAGAGACTAGCCTATTTCCTAAGAATTGACAACCTCCAGTTGTGGATTTCCTATTAAGGTTACAACCACCATAATCACTGTCAGTATAACCATGAAAGTCAAAGTTTGAATTCGATACCAAAGTCCTAAAGATGGTTGTCTTTTAAGGTATCTAAAAAATTTCGTAATAGCAATAAGATGTGAAACCTTAGGATTGGCTCGAAATCTACACATAAGCATACTCCAAACATTATGCCAGGCCTACTTGTAGTAAGATACATTAAGGAACCTATCATAGACCTATACATATGCTGATCAATACTCTCCCCATGTAAATCAGGATGTAATTTAGCTCCAGTGACAACAGGAGTTGGAGCAGCTTTACACTTAGTGTACCCAAATTTAACCAACATGTCTTTTACATATTTGGATTGGTTAATGAAAATACCATCGTCTAACTGTTTAACCTGAATTCCTAAAAAGAATGACATTTCTCCCATGGAACTCATCTGAAACTTAGAATGCATAACAGATTCAAACTCCTTACACAACAAATCATTAGCTGACCCAAAGATAATATATGTTGGGGTTGTATGGATCTTAATACGTCAACGTTATATCAATAACCTAGCGGAAATAAGCTATCGATTATCTAGCGAATATTTAACCTTCGGAAACGAAATCAAACCAACGATTTTTGATAAGATTAGACCTTAGGAAGACTATTCGGATGATTGATTATACTTGAATAATGATTTGGAACTCTAAGAAACACGGCAGCAGCAGTTCGGTACGCACAGAAAAAAACCTAGCAAAACTTACCCGCAATGCAGAAACACGTTGGGTATATATAGGCCCAGATATTCATCCGTACGGATGTGATCCCATCCGTACGAATGAACAAGCCATAACTTCCTATCCGTGCGGACATAATCTCGTCCGTACGTATGTAACATGTTAATAAACACTTTGTTTAATTAACTCGTTCGTGCGAATGGAACCTTCATGCGCACGGATGCATTCTCATCCGTGCGAATGGAATCTGAATATTATTTAAACATCACAAAACATATATTTGATTAATTCATAATAACGTAAACGTTCAAGCATATAATTAATCAAACACTCAATATTAATATCCAAACAATACCAAGACTGATAATAAACGTTAATTACATATGAATCTAGTAACTAACAAATGCACCTACAAACTCCCCCTAGGAACTAGATTCTATGTCTTCAGTCTTCAAAAATCTTTACTGCTGCCCAAAAACATGTCTTCGGTCTGTCCTCTTAAGCGTAGATCTTGTAAATGAAGCATACACGAACAACCTTGTTGAAACGCGACGCCTGATCCATATCTTTGACTTCACAGAATATAGGACACATATACAAAGCATAAATATCATTATCTGTCAAATTTCTAATCCACATCGGATCAAAAATTCGAACTGTTTCCCAAACACCTTTCCTCTCCAACACGATTACATCTTATGTAGTTCTATCATCATAATACCACCACTTGAATCTCCGTTGGAAATTGATCTTCATTTTGCGTAAAGGAATCTTTTCCATCACCTTTGGCGCTTTATACGTGACATGCTTCAAAGATTTACCCGTTCTTGAATTCTTTCGATCTTTGGAATAGGTAATCTTCGGATACTGTGGCCTCAGGTATTTCCATGATGTTCGGAACTCATATCTAAGCTGTTTTTCCAACCAAGTTTCTTTATCGTCTAACTCACTGTACAGCAACTTAAGACGAGCCAACTGCATCATATCAAAATACGGCAACGTCTTTAAATCGTGAGCAAGTTTAAAATAATCTATGCCCCGTTCTCGCTTGATTGCATAAACATTCAAATCATCCAAGTATGCCCAACTGATTATCTGACCTTTTGTCTTCGCACCCTTCAAAGAGTAAAACTTCTGGTTGAACAACTTGTCGAGACGGGCGAATACATCCTTTCACTGCCTGACGCCATTCAGCCTTTTTAACATTCAATTCTTCTAGATTTGGTGTAGCTTGACTGGCCGCCAGATGTTTCTCTAACTTCCGATTAAGATCTTCATCATTGACGTTAAACATTGCATCGTCATCAGGAAGATCCTGGAAATCGTTCGATTGATAGATAGGCTTTGTTGAATCAACATTTGGCTCAAACACTATCTCATCATCATCATCATCAGAATCGGGAGGATTTACGTCAGAAGCAGATGCAGATTCGTCAGAAACAACTTTATCGGGATTCATTTCAAATAATTCTGCAATATGTTCTTTGGACAAACAATGTACTATCTCTCCTTCTTCTTTGTCATGCTCAACGCTAAACTGTATTACCCCTGCATATCCAAAATGTGAGTTAAATTGGACTTTATGTGAGATATAGGAGTAATATCATGCTGCGATTCACTCGTATGTTCTTTACCCTTTCACTTTCTTCACCAGACGGGTCAGCAGATGCATCGACTGGTCCTTTGAGTCTGAATACTCCATCATCACCCACAATCATAGTATTTTTCACCACATTGCTGTCTTCCTCCAACTTCGTGAGCCTTTCGGTAATAAGTACCAATTCCTTGTTCTTGTTGGAGCAATCCTCAATCAACAGCTTCTGCGAATCAATAAAAAGATTTTGATCCTCTATCTTCTTCGACATTCAGCTCGTTCTTCTTCCCCTTTTGCCACCAAAGCATTCAGTCTCTTAATTTCTTCATCTTGGTGCTGCTGTTTTGCTAAGACACTCAATAACATAGAATTCAAAATAGAGAGCTGAGCAGAATCAGGAATCATCATTGACGACGATGATCCACCAGCAGTTGTTGTTGTTACGGTAGCAGTCGTCATGATTGGTTCACTTTGTTGAGGACCTTGCTGTGACTGAGAAGTAGTAGGAGGAGGAACTGGATCTGCAGAACTGGCAGTCGACTTTGGATCGATGTCAGAACGTTTCACCAGCTTGAAACGTTTTGAAGCTTTCTCCCTTTTCTTGATAATGTCTCCTAACGATCTACCTGCAGAAGGTACTTTTTTTTCCGTACTAAAGGAGTTTCTTCAGTACTCATAACAACATCATCTTCATCTCTCATACCTACTTGAGATGATGATGTACCACCAACCGGAGATTCAGCTGGAATAACTTCAATATCTTCATCAGATTCAGACTCTTGAGGCACAACAATATCATCCTTGTCTGATTCACTTTCGTCATGTCGCCATTTCCTACCACCAGGACATACATATGCTGGATCAGCAAGATGACCAATCAAGCGTTTTTCCGCAGGCTTCACCTCCTTGCCTTTGTATGTAAGCAATCGTGCCATTGTCAGATCATTCATCACATCTAGCTTGATCATATCATTATCAACCTTGGGCAGTGTCGGAATCTTCACGTCCAGAATCATTTGGATGAAACGAGCATACATAAATATTTCTGCTATGTGTTGCAAAATCATTCCCGAAAAATTAAACGGAATGTTCAATACTAGTGCTGCAAATGCACTCTGAATAGACTCTCTCATTTCGTCATGCCCAGCCTTTCGAGGACTTAAACAGTGCTGCAACACATGGCACAGATACTTGTATTGAATGCTGAATCCCGACTTCGTAATCACGCCCTTTTCAATATTACCAACGTACTTCACCCTCAGAAACAACCCTCTGACTAGATACTTGTTCAGTCTCGTAGGCATTTCCACTGAATCCTCAAAGCCAATAAATTCTCGGATAACGTGTTCATCAATCACGACATCAGTCCCGAGAACTGAACTGTGGATTTGAACCTTTCCATCTTCACGTACAACTCTAGCATTTTCCCAGAAAGCTGATATATGAGTCAAATACGGCACGCGCTCAGTAGAAATAGCCTTGAAAATTCTTGACCGCTTCAAGAATTTGATGATTCCAGGAAAATGTTTGGCATTACGGGTCTCTTCGTCGAGATACGCGCACATGTTGTTTTTGGGTCCGATGCCCCAGCTAGCACTTTGAACTTAAGAGGATTGTGCCACAGTTGCATCAACGTTAGAAACGGGGATTTCAGCCATTTTCTGCAGACAGAAATGTAGACATTGAAAGCATAACAGTTAGAATAAAATTCAAACGGTTTTAAAGTTTCTGTTCTGACCATCCGTACGAATGAACATTTTCATCCGCACGGATCAGTATGTATCCGTACGGATGAACTAATCAAACCAAACGGATTACATTTTGGACATTCGTACGTATGACTTAACCATTCGTACGAATGAAGATCCTCTTCGCATGGATGAAATCACATTCGTGCGGATGGAGTTCATCGGAACTGTTGGTATTCAAAAACCTAAATATTTATGTTAACCTGTTTTTGATCACAAAAATCATACCAACATGTTCGCAATCCACCGATTTACTAAATCCCTAACTCAATTTATCATTACAAACACAAATAAGAGACCGATTGATTAAGTTATGTTTGAACCTAAAATTCAAAAATTAAGCACTTAAACGGTCGTTTTAACTTACGTGGTTTGTATGGTTGGATTCGTAATTGAAAGTTGCACAATAAAATCGAATACAAAAACTCTTTCCTACACTTTGAAATTTTGGAGAAAATTGAACGGCACGAATGAGTTATGGTGAATGAACAGCCCACACGCGTGAGGTATATATACCCATTTTTCATTCGCACGAATGTGAGAGACATTCGCACGAATGTGCCTTCGTCCGTGCGTTTAACTAACAAACATTTAAATCTTAAATCACCTTTGATCCTCACGAATGTGATGACATTCGCACGGATGAGAATTTTCAGCCTAAACAATACCTTCCCTTTGATTCGTGCGATTCAGTTGTTTATCCGTGCGTAGGTAATTTACCTCCGTACGAACGTGCTGTAGAACTCATAAACTTAAAATTTCACTTTTCTTCAAAATCAAACACCAAGTAAATGTTAAGCACATTAATTTCAGAAAGAATAAACGTTTTGCTCAAATTCGAAAGATTCTAACTAAAACTTCATCAACAATCATGACTTTAGGACATTCTTCGAATTTAACATTAATCTCGGTTTCACATTTAGGTCTCAAGTCACGACAAGCAACCGTAAAAACAAAATAAACCATAAAAATAAAATATTTTTGTATTTTTCTGTTTTTGGCAAATCAAAAGAAATTTAACTAAGACAAATTAATGAAAATTTAAGAATTTAACTAATAACTACACAAACTGAAAAATTCACATTCTTTTTGTGAGAATCTTTTCGGATACGGGATCAGACTGTTACTGAAACATAACATTGTCATTCATTTTTCGTTGTAACTATTAACATCTCAATTGACGATTATTGGTATATTTGTCCTCTTAAACTTAAACAAACATTCACTTGACATTTTCTTTCAAAATGGTTGTCTCGCTAAGATCTCCCAATATTTTGAACATAGAAATCAACACACCTTTTTCAATTTAACAGTCGTCAGAATTATATCATAATTAGAATTTATGTTTTGTCCTCTTAACTTTTCAGCCTTTTCAATTCTATCTTCATAACTACCAGACGTAATATCATAATATTTATTTCGTATGTTAGTATGTCATCCACTGCACATGCAATAAGGACCAGTGATTCTTGATCGTTAAAACGTTTAATTTACACAATGAAGAGAATAAGGACTTCGTCACCCTTTATTTGGAATGCTCGAACTATGATCTTCTTTCGACCTTATAGTTCTGTTCATCCATCAAGGTATTTTGAAGTTTATTTATTAAGTACTTCCTCACCCTTTATTTGGAATGCTCGAATTATGATCTTCTTTCGACCTTATAATTATGTTCATCCATCAAGGTATTTTTGAAGTTTGTTTACTTATCTCTTACTTTGTATTTGATCTTGAATAGACTGTGTCCATTTTGGTATTCACATCATTTCCTTAATTTCTTTGATCTTGATCAAATCATTCAAGGGTGTTATTCCAAAATCACCGGGGATGGCCCTTAATTGCTTCAATAAATACTGACATACTGTATTTATTTTCTGATATTACTCCTAATATACTATTTTCGAA
>CAJVGC010000001.1:14607801-14647329 GCA_910822075.1 Senecio squalidus
AAAGCACTATTTACATCCATCTGGTAAACGGTGAATCTTTTGTATGATGCGAAGGCTAAAACATCCGAATCGCCTCCAATCTCGCAACCGGAGCAAACACTTCATTATAATCCAGTTCAGGTATTTGTCGAAAACCCTGAACCACTAGCCTTGACTTGTTTCTAACAACTATACCCTGATTATCCCTTTTACAACGGTGGACCCAACGGCAACCAAGAGACTTGGCACCTTTTGGCTTAGCGACAAGCCTCCAGACACCCAGCTTCTTAAATTGTAGGAGTTCCTCTTGCATCGAATTTATCCAGTTGTCATCCAAAAGAGCTTCTTCTATATTTGCCGGTTCAATCTGGGAAATAAAACATGCATGTGCGCAGTAGTTGACATCCCCAGATTTAAACAGGTCAATGTAGACATCGCTTTGAATTTGTCTTCTGGGGCGAACTCCAGCTGAGTGTTCACCTATTATTTTAGAAACAGGGTGATCACGTTCAGTTCGTGTAGCTGGAGTGTGAGGAATTGCGACATTAGGACCCAAGTTATTAACATCATGATTTTCAACTTGCTCATTAACAGTAGATGAGCCATCAGAATCTGAACCATCATCATTTGCGTGGGACTCTGCAGTATGATCTTGTGTACCAGGAGGAGTAGCAGCTGTTGGAGTTACTGGATCGTGAGGAATAGGATCTTCCAAATCTTCTCTGTGAGAATAATACCTTCAACATCTTCATCGGAAAACTCTGGAAGATTAAATGATTCAAATAACGAATCATAGTCAAACATCCACGGATATCCTTTGGAAAGAATAGGTTTAGAATACTTCTGAACGTCCACTTCATACCATTCTTCAATAGCCTTAGTTGGATTCCAAACTCTCTTGTTAGGAGTGCTGTATCCCATAAATATCCCTTCTACTGCCTTTTCATCGAACTTTCCCTATGATTTACACTTGAGCATAGTACAAGGGGCTCCAAAGGGTTCCAAGTACTGCAAATTTGGCTTTCTTTTCTGCAACAACTCATAACAGGTTTTCTCATGACGCTTTACTACTAGCACTCGGTTTAAAGTGTAACATGCATTAGCTACCGCTTCATTCCAAAATCGTACTGGCAGTGATGAATCACCCAACATAGTTCTAGCTGCTTCAATCAACGTTCTGTTTTTCCTTTCTGCAACCCCGTTCATTTGTGGAGTATAGGTTGCACTGAATTGCTGTTGAATTCCTCGATCCTTACAAAAATCTTCCATCCTCTGATTTTTAAACTCTTTACCGTTATCCGTTCTAAATCGTCGAACTTTCAATTTGTACAGTGTTTCCAACGTTGTAACTAACAGCTTGATATTCTCGAATGTTTCAGATTTCTCCCGTAAAAACATGACCCAAGAGAATCGAGAGAAATCATCAGGCACCACTAAACAATATTTATCTCCTGCAACACTCGAATATTTGATAGGTCCAAAAAGATCCATATGTAGAAGTTCAAGTGGAGTGTCGATGGTATGAAACTTCTTCGCTTTGTGAGACTTTTTGGATTGCTTTCCCTTTTTGCATGAAATACAAACTTCCGGCAACTGAAAGCCTTTCACATTTATTCCCATAACCAAATCCTTGTGCATCAGATGATTCATCTTCCTTAAACTAAGGTGTCCCATGCGTTTGTGCCACAATATCGATTCACGTTCAGTAGCTTTCAAGACAAAAGCTTGATGTTCAGTCGAATTCACATTAGTTTTCGACATATCGAGCACGTACAAATCTCCAACCCTTGGTGAAGTTGTAATAATCAATTCTTCTGGAATCTTGAAATCGTTACTCATGATGTAACATCGAAAATCATCAAAAATCACTTTAAATTTCTTGTCACAAATTTGAGACACAGACAACAAGTTGTTGACAAGTGCCTGAACAAAATTCACTTTATCAAAGCTAATCTTGTTATTTGCAACCAATCCCTGGGCTGTGATAAAACCTCCCTTATCTCCAACAAAAGAAACATATCCTCCTTTAATAGATCTGACATTTGAGAGTAGTGACATATTTCCTGTCATGTGCCTAGACGCCCCACTATCAACAATCCAGGTATTCTTGATAGGATCATAGACGACCTGCACATTAAATTGAAAAGATTAGTTCGCGATGCAAACCCAAGCCTTAATGGCTGTGGGTTTACCATCACCACCTAAAACCTGTAAGTCCACCCATTTTCCCGTGATACCATCAGGTACATTTGAAGGTCCAGCACCCTTAGGCTTCCAAGACTTTGATTCATGAGTAGAACTTTTTACATAAACAGTTGATTTATGAGTTGGTGAAGGTGACCGTTTTTCAATTTGTTTAACAGGAGGTTGCTGTTTGGATTTACCAGCAGGAAGCAACTCACTGTTTTGTTTTGGAAATGATGACTGATTGTTTGAAAATCGATTTCGATTTGGACTAGAAAAACGATTTTCAGTAGACATTTTATGTTGGTCAAAACTGTTCCTAGGCCTTTGTTTCAAATTTGGACAATTATAATTAACATGGCCTTTCTCCCCACAATCAAAACAAGTTCTCCATTCATTAAGATTTTGAGAATTTCGAGTCATTCTCCGGTGGTGTGTATAAGGTTTGGAGAACATAGCATTTGGACGCATGAAACCGTTATTTTGTTGAACATTTGGTGGTTTCTGGGGGCCGGAGTTTGTGTGTCTCAAGTGAGGTGGTATGAATTTTACTTTTTCAGTTTCCTTTTTCTCAACCTCCACTGGTGATTCCCCGGCTTTTACAAACTTTGATCCCTTAACTTCAGGTCTTTTCAAAATTTTAACTTGTTTAGGTTTACTCAAAGTTTTATTCGGTAACTGACGACCCAAACCCGAACCCTTTTCTTCCTCATCTGAGTCGGAAACCCAATCTTCAACCAATACCGTTTCTTTCAATTTTTCGGTTTTGACATTTTGAGCATTTGAATTATCTTTGTGATTGACAATAGGTGTTTGGACAACTGGTTCTGGTTGTTGAACAATGAATTCAATGTCCCCTTCCTCCTTTGGAGCTTTAATCAATTTGTTAAAAATTGGAGGTGGACAAGTTTTGTAGTCAACCTTTGGTTTCCCTTCCCCATTCTCAGGACGTTTTTCCTTTAAAATATGATCCAAAAGGTATGATGCAGTGGAATAACTTCTAACTTGTTGATTTAAAGTTTCAAAACTGATTTTTTATAGAAGCATTTTCACGTTTAAGGGCATCAATATCTTTTAAATATTTGTTAATGGAGTCCTGTTTGTTTAACAACGCTATTTCCAGATCACTGACTTGTTTTGACAAAAGTTTATTTTTCTCAGAAAACAGTTTTTCATTTCCTTTAACAATTTTGTTTTTACGAAGTTCCTCAACAAGATTGTTATTTTCTTTTCTTAACTCATTCACTTGTTCGTCTAAAACAAAACATCTAGAACAGGAAGTAATTTTAGTTTCAGATTGTACCTTAGATGACTCTGCAGTACCTGCCATCATTGCAAACTCCCGCTTTGTCTCTGGTGCTTCTGATTCTGCTGAAGATTCCTCAGATGATTCTTCAGATGTAATGGACTCCTCCCCTTCACTTTCTTCGTTGAGATTCAAAATCTTCACAATGTTTACTTCAGCATCGGATTGATTGTTATCAATTTGAAATTGCCAGTCCAAACCTTCGTCAGATTGAAAAACCAAAGCCTTAACATCTGAATTCTCTGTACCAGTAGAGATATTTGTGCCAGTTGTCACCATAGCAGTATTCTTGTTCGCCTCAGGAGCATTTCTGTTCACATACCTATTTTGCTGATCTCTGAAAGGGTTCTGAACAGTCCTTGGTCGTTTTGGCTTCTCACATTGACGAGCAAAGTGACCTTTTTCTCCACAGTTGTGACAAGTAATGGCAGACATATCGAAACCATACTTAGTTTCCTTGTTGGCGCCGATTGTATTACCAGTTCTTTTCACTTACTCTTTTGCCCTCCTAACAAGATTAGCGAAACCCGACATAATGTCGATTCTTTCCATCTCATCACGATCAATCTGCTCATAATCTTCACCAGTTAAGTTTATATTTCCAATTTTACCCTGCAACAAGTTATCATAGGAAGCTACTAAGGTAGTCAACATAGCCATATCTTCGTTTACACAATCCACATTTCCTTTATGAAAGTGTTCGATCTTCAAACTTGTAGCAACTGATTCTGAAGTAGTTTGAGATTGAGACTTTTGAACCGGAGTGCCTTGACTTGAGCTTGAGTTTGAACACCCAGAATTTCCTGAATTACTCGAGGTGTTAGCAGAAAAAGCTGTCTTCAGTGGAGCATGAGTAGGAGTGGCTGGAGTGGGATAAGCATAATATAATGAAGGATCTTGAGTGTGTCCCTTTCTCTGAGCACGAAACTTGTCATCCTGCTCCTTTTCTCTCAGCTTGGTAAATAGATCATTTAAATTTGTGCAAGCAAGATAGCCACTTTCCTTTAACATCTCAATATACCCATTCCAGCTATCTGGTAAAGCATCAGCAAAACATTCTACTCGTTCTGGACCAGTTGTAACCACTGAATATCCGTGCATCTCACTAATCAGATGTTGAAAACGTCTGATAAGGTCGAACAGTGATTCTCCATGTAAGCAAGTAAAATTGTCAAACTCCTTTTTCAGTGCTCTTCCCTTCAACGACTTCAACTTGTTGTTTCCCTCACAGTCTAATTCAAAAGCATCCCACAGTTGTTTCGATAACTTGTATGTCTTGTACTGATGAAACACAGATCTAGGAAATGCCTGACATAAATAAGAATAAGCCTTTTTCTAAATATCATAACTCTTCCTTTGTTCCTCGGTATATCTGTGAATGGGAATGAGATCTCCATCTTCACCAATTGGTTCAGTATATCCATTTTTAATCATATCCCACATTTTTGAGTCCAATCCGTTGATATGAATTTCGAAACGAGGTATCCAGTGTGGGTAGTCGTCCATTAAAATTAGTTTTGGGACCTTGTTTATACTTCCAGTTTCAGCATCATTGATTAACATTTCCAATATTTTAGAATTAGTACTTGCCATAGCGTATTCCATTTTAAAGTGTGAAAATTTTAATTTAAACTGATTCGTGCGGATGAACTGCTTTGACTCGTACGGATGAACTGGTTTGACTCGTACGAATGAGAGTGATTCGTACGAACGAGACAGATAACCTAAACTCTATACAAATGAGTTATTCGCACGGATGAACAAACTCACACGCACGGATGAATGCCTATTCGTGCGGAGGAAAACCTATTCGTACGGATGAACTAAACGTTAAAATTTTGAAGTAAGAACTTAGATTCGCACGAATGAATCCTAGATCCGCACGGATGAATGCCTATTCGTGCGGATGAGAACTTTTCAAGAACTTGATCCGTATGCGCCGCTGAAACTTTAGGGTTTTGCTAAAACTCGATCTACAACTCGATTTTCTAAACCAAAACGCTTCCTATCTGTCCAGAACTTAAACTAAACAACCCAGAAACGTTTTAAAACAATAAAAACACCTTTTGAACGTAAAATTCCAAAACTTAAGTTTCAATCCAAACGAAAAATCTTAAAGAAAACGCTAGAAGAACGTTGATTTCTACAACCAACGCTCTGATACCACTTTGTTGGGGTTGTATGGATCTTAATACGTCAACGTTATATAGATAACCTAGCGGAAATAAGCTATCGATTATCTAGCGAATATTTAACCTTCGGAAACGAAATCAAACCAACGATTGTTGATAAGACTAGACCTTAGGAAGACTATTCGGATGATTGATTATACTTGAATAATGATTTGGAACTCTAAGAAACACGGCAGCAGCAGTTCGGTACGCACATAAAAAAACCTACCAAAACTTACCCGCAATGCAGAAACACGTTGGGTATATATAGGCCCAGATATTCATCCGTACGAATGAACAAGCCATAACTTCCTATCCGTGCGGACATAATCTCGTCCGTACGTATGTAACATGTTAATAAACACTTTGTTTAATTAACTCGTTCGTGCGAATGGAACCTTCATGCGCACGGATGCATTCTCATCCGTGCGAATGGAATCTGAATATTATTTAAACATCACAAAACATATATTTGATTAATTCATAATAACGTAAACGTTCAAGCATATAATTAATCAAACACTCAATATTAATATCCAAACAATACCAAGACTGATAATAAACGTTAATTACATATGAATCTAGTAACTAACAAATTCACCTACAATATCATCCACATATATCTATGAAACTATAGATTTCCGCAAAAAAATTCTTAATGAACAAAGTTGGATCTACGGTGCCTCTAAGATACCCATGTGTAATTAAGTATTTAGAAAGAGTTTCATAACATGCTATAGGATCTTGGTGTAAACCATATAAAGCCTTATCAAACTTAATCACTTACACAGTTTCCTAGGTTGAATCACATATAAAGCCTGATCAATGAAACCTAGGTTGAATCACATACACAGTTTCCTCTAAAACTCCATACAAAAAAGCTGACTTTGCAACGACCTAGTTTTCAAAAATCACGTTTAATAAAAACTTCTTATATAATCAGTAGTAACACAACGGAAAACGTTAATAAAACGTAATAAGCGGTTCATGAAAGTATTTCATTAATCAAACCATTCGTTACGTTAAAACTCACATTATAAAAATGTTGAACATTAATCATTTGGCAATGATAAACAGTAGGGGACATCAGGCTACCCCAAGTAATCCCGTCTCACCAAGCACATCTAAAGCCACATACGAGCAAAAGACACATTTGGGAAGAAAAAAAAGTATCAGCTAAAGCTGGTGAGACCAAGGTTGTTAAGATCCCGATCCTGATCTTAAGATCTTACGATTTTACGATCTCGTTTAACAAAAACGATCCCGATCCTACATAGGATCTAAAAGTCATAGGATCTTAACAAGATCTCGATCTTGATCTTAGGATCTTTTTACGATCCGATCCTACCTTTCTAGAATTTTAGAATAAAAAAACTATAAACAAATTAAGTTTGTTAACATAAAAAAATATATATATATTGTCTAACCGTTTAAAACACTTAAACAAGTAATTTTTCATAAAATATTTTAGTTCAACCAACGAAAACATGTAGATTGATATCAATATTAACTCAAAGAAGTAATCTATATCTATATTAAATTTACTACACCCGTTTCATCAAGTTCAAATAGTAAGAAATCAATGATTTTGACATATTATTAGCTATTATATGAGTTATAGATTATATTAATATGATGAAAACCTATTTTAGTAGAATCTTACGGTCTCGATCCGATCTTACGATTCCGATCTTGCGAAGACGAAAACGATCCTAGGTATGATCCCGATCTTAACAACCTTGGGTGAAACAATAACTTATTAGAAAAGAATATGAAAACGTTTCATAAAAGTAATTTGTCTTTACTAATCCAAACCATACCCACACCCTCGAAGTAGGTAATAAAATCATCTTTCGTTATATTAAATGAAAATAATAGAAATTAATTATCGTCGTATCATTAACTTCAACATAACCCAATTGTCTTTTCATATAACTAGGGTCCACTGCAAACGCTAAATGTATATAGCAAAAGGAAATCTCAACTGCCTTAAAATAGAATTTATAATGGGCACCAACATGTGCCCTAACTTTATATAACAATAGGCAACACCGTATGCTTAAAATATAAAAAACAATAAACATATGCATACATAATTAATTATCATCACATAATCATTTTCAAATTAATGCATATAGCTTTCATTATACTAGGGTCCATCGTGCCCTAAGTATTCACTTTATCTAGTCTATCGATGTCCTATGTCTACAACTTATATGGTCCATCGATTGCTTACTTGTTCCACTTAACTGGACCATTGACGTCCTAAGTGTCATCCTTTCAAAAGGTTCTTACTTATGCCCTAAGGGCTTCTACCCCGTTCGTTACCCGCACATTCCTGCATATTATTATAATAGCCTTGGGGCGCGACTCCCAATCTTTCTAATAACCCGAAATGTAGGCTTTCACTACTCCAACATTGGAAATCAATGCGTTGTCTTTATAGGAGGGTTCAACGGTGACCAATTAGCACCTCCCCACTCCCAAGCGATACTTTCGTAGACCGTTACGGGTCAGTATCGCTCCAGCTCTGAGGCTGACCTCCACAACCATGTGTTGCCCATGATATCTAGAAATCCAAGAAACCAACTTTAGGCTTTAGGCTTGCACTTTTACCTAGTTAGTCACACCAGGTATTCATTCTATGGGAGGCTACCTACCACTCCTTTTACCTAGTTAGTCACACCAGGTCTTCATTCTATGAGCGGCTACCTACCACTCCTTTTACCTAGTTAGTCACACTAGGTTTTCTTTCTATGAGCGGCTACCTAACACTCCTTATCAAGGCTTCTTATGCAAAACTAAGGCATGCTCCTTATAATGCATAAATCAAAACAATCACAATTATATAAACATATATAATCAAAAAAGATGTGTCCCTCATAACATTGTACACCACTAAACATGAGTAGCTACTACAACTCATGCTCGAAGCCTTTACCAGTCTCTTTCACATAATTTATTAAAGCAATAAATAAATCACAATAAAAATAAGGATACAAGTGGCTTACTACCATATGTCATCCAAATATACGGGTATCTACAACCACCCGTAATCAACATGAATAGGTAACCACGTGTTACCCACACCACACAATTCCGTTATTCTGTTTTGGTTCAATTCTTTATTGATCAAAACATCTTTATAAAACCAACGTCGTTTATCAACAACAGTTCTTTTTAACATCTTTACACTTTTCAACCATCTTTTAAAACGTTTATAAAACTCTTAAAATGTTACTTTTTTCTTTATGCGATTTTCAAAACGATATTGTACTCACCTCAAGTTTCCAACGTTAAGCAAGCATCCTAACAATACTTTTCACGATCTACCTGATCATACATTACCCATTAATAACATCCTTATTTTCAACATTAATGCTTAGCTAGATTAATCGTTACAATCCCGGCAACACTATATAAAAAACAATAAATTTTTGGCTAAAAATTCATCCAGCCGTCGGCTGGCTGACCGGTTGGCTTATCTCAGCCGCCGGCTGGCTTCATCTTCTCCAACCCGACACCTCTATAGTTGCAGGACTTTTACAACTCGTTAAAACCTAACCAAACTCAATAAAAACTTTACCAAACGATTCTAAACAACTTAAAACACACTTATAAAACGTAAATATCGATTTATACCTCAAGATTCTGAAATGGGTTTCGATTCGGTCCAAACCAAAATATCGCGAAATTAACTTTCGTTTGTACCGGTGCATTCCTTACGAATCCAGGAGTAATTTGGTATATTTCCTAAGCTTATCCGATGTATATATGCTTTCTGAATCGTCGAAACGAGTTAAACCGACTATGTTATCGTTTTTTTTCTTTTTTATCGGTTAAAACACACAAACCCAAACACCTTTCTCTTTTTTCTGCTTTCTTTTCTTCTCACCTTTTTTAGTATAAACGTAAGGTACTTTTTATAAAACTTTTCATATTAAACCCTTAACTTTGCCATAATGACACTTTTGACACAAAATACAAAATCCTTTACAAAAATGGTCCTTTGACCAAATCTTATTACAATTCTAATCTTTTACGAATTTGGGCCGTCACAGACTTAACATCCATCTGATATACTTTAAATTTTTTATATGAAGCATAAGCCAAAAACAATCGAATAGATTTTTATTCTAGCTACAGGGGCAAAACCTTAATCATAGTCAATACATTCTTCCTGAGTATATCCTTGAACCACAAGCCTAGATTTATTTCTAACAATCACTACTCTATCATCTCTTTTGACCTTGAAAATCCATTTAAAACACAAAATATGCTCTCCTACAGGCCTTTCTACCCGGATTCTTACTTCCTGTTTCTTGAACTGTAAGAGTTCTTCCTGCATAGCTTCTACCCAACTATTAACGGTCAAGGCTATTTCCACATTTATTGGTTCAATTTGTGACAAAAAGCATGAAAACAGAAAAAGATTGATCAAACCATAACGACTTCTTGTTTTGACCCCATCATACAAATTTTTAATTATATTAGACAAAGGATGAGTTTTATGAACTCTTAAGAAAATGTTTGCCTCATCTGTAATATTTTCAGATTAATTTGTATGATTTAGATCAAAATATTGAAGAGAGAAAGAGTTAAAGATAGCTTCACTGGATTGATCGTGGTTTGTTGAATCTGAGTTAATATTCACAATGTCTGAGTTGTTTTGAACTTCTTCGGAGTTGTTTTGTGTAGGATCAAAGTTAAATTGGTCTTCATCATGAACTTCATCCGAGTTGTCTTGACCTTCAATTTCTACTTCCGAATTAATTTGTCATCAGAGTTGAATTGAACTACATGTGGAACATCATCAGAGTTGTATTGTCTTTCACTTTCTGCTTTTGAGTTTATTTGTGCTTCATCAGTGCCAAAATTTGGAGCTTCCACAACATTGATGTCTTGAATTTCAGATGATACCGGAATGTATTAAATTTCTTGAATGTCTGCATCAGTTGATGAATCTGAACATTCTTGACTAACAGATGTTGTATCAACATTTTATTGCTCTTGATTATGAACTGAACTTTGATGTGAAATATTTGAGCTAGCTTGATCACATGACTCTCTCCTTGTACCAATATCATAATCATCACTATTCTCCACTGGTTTATCAAGTACTTTAGATTCATGCACTTTTTCTAAAACATTCTCTTGAAAAGAAACATCAAAAGACTTCACAAAAGTATCTAAATAAAACAACCAATCAACACCTGAATTCTTAACATTTGATGTATAATCATTGAAAATCACATTGATGGATTCTTCTATGGATCTAGTTCTTCTATTAAAAAATCTATAACCCTTTAAAACAACTAGAATATCCAAGAAAATATCATTCATCTACCATACAATCAAACTTTCCTAAGTGATTTTTGGTATTTAAAATAGAACATTGACATCCAAATGCTTAGAAAAATCCTATGAAATGTTTTCTTCTTGAGAATAGTACATATGATTTTTTTCCTAAGCTTTTAACAACATTAATTATGTTATTCACATAGCACATAGTGTTTACAGCTTCTGCCCAAAATGTGACTGCCAAGAATGATTCACTAACATAGCTCTAGCTCCTTCAATTAATGTACTATTTTTCCTTTCTGCCACCCCATTCTGATGAGGTGTTCTAGGAGAGCTATATTGTCTAGTGATACCCTTAAGTGCACATAACTCATTGAAAGTAAAAATTTTAAATTATGTACTATTGTCACATCTAATCATCTTATCCTTTTTACTGCATGAATTCTCAATTTACACAATAAAATCTTTAATTATCTCAGGTGTTTCATGTTTATTAGCGAGGAAAAATACCCAAGAAAATCTTGAATAGTCACCTGTGATGACTAGACAATATGATTTCATACCAAGAGTTTTTACACTTATAGAACCAAACATATCCATGAGTAAAAGATGTAGGACTGTATCTACTGAATTGTGAGTCTTTAGTTTGAAACTTGATTTATGTTGTTTTCAATTTAAACAAGAAATACAATGGTCAATTAAATGAACATTCTTTTTGGATAATCCATTAACTAGATTATCTTTGACTAATTTATTCATGTTTTTAAGATTTACATGACAAAGCCTTCTATGCCATAAATCTAACTCCTTTTCAATAGTTTTGGATATGAAACAGTTAGAATAATCAGTTGATTTAACCTTGTTCATATCCAAAATATACATGTCCTCATATCCTGGTGTTTTCAAAACAATCATATCCTTTAGTATCACAAACTAAGGTTTTAAGATGCAAAAATAATCAGAAGTGAAAGAAGAAGTGTACTTTTATCACATACTTGTGACGCAGACAACAGATTGTAATTCAACTCTTTCACAAAATTTACCTGATCCAAGGTCAGTTGACCATTGGATATCTTCCCTTGACCAATTATGGTGCCACCCATGTATCCTCCAAATGATACATTCCCTCCAATGAAAGCAATAATTTCTTGTAACAATTTGAAATTCCGAGTCATGTGTCTAGAACATCCACTATCCATAACCGATATGTTATCTTCAGGATCACTAGATTGTTCCTACAGATAATAGAATATCTTAATGAGATTTGGAACCCAAGTCTTTGTACACTTGGAATTGAATCTTTTAAACTTGTTGAACTTGAAATGATCATATAATTATCTTTCAGACATAAAATTTTGATAATCCGAACTAAAATTTTCAATATCAGAGTTAAATTTTGCTACATCCAAGTTAACATTTGAATTTAAAATTTTATCTGACTTGAAATTTCGTTCATCCGACTTAAAACATTCAACTTCCGAGTTAATAGTCTTAGAGTCAAACTTAACACTATTAATATCAGAGTTGAATTGTATAACATCCGATTTAAAATTTTCTTGTGTAGACTTGAAATATTTTAACTCTGATAAAGGATATATCAACTTTTACACATTTTGACCATTTAACATTTCAGAAGTTATTCTATCAAATTTAATCACTTTCACACATTTAGATTTCTTATATTTAAGCATACAATCTTTAAAATTACCTTTACTAAATTGCAACCTAACAGGTAAATTACGAGATTCAGGCACAACATCAGACTTTTGTTTCAACCAACATTCCACAACTTTATGCCTCTTTTTGCACAATGGACATTTTCGTTTTCTTTTAGATTTGGAAATTTTAGATTTAACCACTTCTTTCTCAAGTTACATCCTATGATCAATATTATTCAAAATAAACTAATTGCTATTAAGAACATAAACATTCATATTATGAAATTAATAACATTTTTCATGCACACAATTATGAATACGATCCACAAATTCTTCCTCAATCTCTAAATATCCAAATTATTACAAAAATTGAAATTGTTATTTTCTAAAATTAAAGTACATGCACTTAAACTTTCAGACACTACATTCTTAACACCTATAACATCAATCTTCTCTTTTTTTAAATCTTCTACATTCTACATGTTCTCAATTTTCTCTACACTGTGACCTGCTACACAATTAACTTTAACATTAGAACTAGTAGAATCACTTAAGACACATTTTTTATTCACGTTAGTTAAACTTTCATCAAGTTTTTTCACTTTCAAATCAACACAAGGAGTTAACACAGAAACATCATCAAATTTATTAGAATCAGGTAAACTACTTTCAAAAGATGTAGATTCACGTTTGATATAATAATTGTCATTAGATGGTGGAGGTACTGCATTAAAACCAATACTAACTTTTTTTTTCGCACACAATTTGACTATCAATGATTCCATTCAAAGTTTTTGAAGACAAATTAAACTCTTCAACCTGAATCTTTGCATTCTCAAACTCACGAGTCACCTTTTTGAATCTATCAAACGAATTATCCTGTTGAGTTTCTATTTTACCCAGTTTACCCTTATAAACATCAATGTATTTCAAAAGTGAATCAATTTTCTCTTTGTAAACTTTTTATGTTTTCAAAAATTCTCTTTGGTGAAATTTAACTAAATCAATTTTCTTTTAGAAAATTCTGATTGTGTTCTCTAACATATCTAAAAGTATTCAAGCGTTCAATAGAGCAAGATTTAGAAAGTATCACATCTGTTGCTACATACTCAACCTTACTCATTAGAGCTTGAACATTTTTGTTCTTGAATTCATCCTCTTGAACAACATCACATTCACCAAAAGTGATGAATGCCTGCTTCTGTCCACTTGAGCTTGATTCATCATTTCCAACTTTCACCTCTGCACCAGTCAACTTCTTTGCATCATCTTTGACTTGATAATTGTTCCTTTGATAATTATTGTTCATTCTCCTTGGTGCTCTGCATTCTCTAGCAAAATGTCCCAGCTCATCACAGCTGAAACACTTCACTTTAGTCTTGTCAAATCCAACTTTATCTCCACTATCCTTTCTAAGATTTTTTCTCCCATTCCTATTTAAAAATATGTTTACTCTCACACTTACTTCTGCCATCGACCATTTCAAATCAATTTCTTCCAAGTCATCAGGATGTATCTACTCAAGATCTTCTCTAGCCAATTCAGCTTGTGTCAAACTTCCAGCTACAGAAGCTTCATAGCTTGCCACAAATGCTCTGTATAACACATATTTGTCCCTTAACCCATTCACATTCATCCCACTCATACTAGAGTTCAAACTAGAAGACTGATATGCACTTGTTTCACCATTTTGACCAGAAAAGCCTCCATAACTATTATCATTTTAACCAAGAGATGCCTGATTTGGAGAAAAAAAATTTCCCGCATAGCATTTACTGTGAAACTGAGCTTGACTTGGATAACAATTGCTTGATTGCTACTTATTATCCAACTTCATATCCCCTTCATAAGATTGAAGAATCCCAATAAGTTCCACCAAATTCATAGCATTGAGATTTGTAGTTCGTTTGATAATCATTACTTGAGCTGACCATTTGGTAGGAAGTGAAATACTACTATCCTTCATCGCCACTCCTACACTCTTGAAGTCACTAATCAACAAAGTGTACCTACTCACTTGCTTAGACAAGCTTTCAACTCTCACACACTCAAATGATTCATACAACTTTTTAAGCATATCATTCTTGCTCTCCTTTAATTCCAAAGTTCCTTCATAACTTAGCTCCATAGCATCCATTAATTCCTTAGCTTGAAGTGCAATCCTTGAAGTTGTTATAGATTTCTGTAGGTAAAGCTAGAATAACAGCTCCTAAAGCACGAAAATCTCTATCTATCAACTTGTTATCAGCTTCAGTATACCTTTCAGGTTCAACATCAACCATTTGTGTACCACCAGTTTCCTGTACCATTGGAAAATGTAGTCCATTAACAATAGAGTTCCAGAGTTTTACCTCACTGTAGTATATGAATGCTTTGAAATGTAGCTTCCACATCATGAAACGCTCCTGGAAGAAACTTAGGAGGTCTTCCACATCATGAAATGCTTCTGGAAGAAACTTAGGAGGCCTTCCACCAGATTCAGTCTCGTTTTCATAGTTCACAATCGGAGCAGCCATATCAAAACGAGAAAATTAGAATAGATGATAGAAATTTTAACTTGGATGAATCAATTATAACTCGGAAATGATGATTTCTTCAAAAATGATTTAAATCTTCTTCAAACGTGAACAAATATCAGAAAACACTCGATTAACTCAGAATTGATCGATGATGTACTCAAACTATCAATTTTCAACTAAAATTCTTAATAACTACTTTTACCGTCAAAATTCAAACTAAATTTGAAGAAAATGTTGATCTTATCGTCTAAACCTTAACAATTCTACTAACACACCTCAGAAATGGCTCACTATCACTCGAACACTGAGCTGAATCAAATTGAATGTGATTAACCTGCTCTGATACCAATTGACAGGATTTGAATTATCTTCGATCGAAATACTAGGTGATTAGCTTAACTAGATGATGTCGGAATCATGATCTGGTTAATGAATTAATGAATTAAACAAGTTATCAAACATAGACATGCAAAAGATTGATTATCATTCTAAGCTAAGTTTTAGCGGAAAAGTTTGTTACACACTAAAACACACATTCAAGCACACTCAACTATGGAACCCTCTCCCACTATTTGTAGCCTTGAATCCAGAAACTAAATTATTACATAAAATATCCTTATATTCTCAAACTAACTTAAGCCTTCATTTAACTTTACTTCGGATGAACTTCATTTAACTCTTATGTAGAGACTTGTTCTTCCGAAATAAATGTCTTCATGTTGACTTACTAAGGTTTAAGTCGGATGATGAACTTTGTTCATCTGACTTAAACACTTAACCAAAAATTTAACTCTGATGTAGATTTGAAGCTTTATCCATCACATCAATTCTAGCTCCAACAGACCGAAACATATTTGAAGGTGGAAAAAAAGTTAATGAAGATGAAAAATATAATATAAGTATTAAATTAATTGAAAATAGAAAAATTACATTTTTAATCCTTTCAATTAGTTCAGTTAATATATAACAAAAAAAGCTAATTGTAACTTGATAAGAAACAATCGAAGACAAAAACTCTAAAAAAAAGGTTGAGGAATAGAAATTACGAATTGAAGGTTTTTAGAAACAAAAATTGAAATTTAGTGTAATATGAATGATGAATCTCTAATAGGTGGGTTGTGATCATATTTGTATTTGTGTTTAGTTAATAATAAAAGAGATTGACCATTTAATATTAGTTAAGGTCAAGTGTATAATAGTATGATAAATTGTACTCTTTTACTATTGCATATATCAAACTTTTGAAATATGTATTCCATGTGTTCGATGTTTATTTTCATACAAATGATGTAACATATTCGATTTTATGTTGGCGTATAACTGGTTTAATTTTTAAAATCTCTCAAAAAAAAATCTAGCTCATAGAACATACATGACAATATATATATATATATATATATATATATATATATATATATATATATATATATATATATATATATATATATATATATATATACAAAATAGAGGTATTTGAATTTGATACACACAATAATGTAGATAAAATTTATTACACTTTCATTTACTCAACCTCGCATTAACTACTTATAAACTTTTTATAGATACGCAAAAAGAATATCAACTGATCAATCCATATTATTTTGATTTAAAATAAAATCTAAAGTCACATAATGCTAATTAATTGAAAAAAGAAAAACTGTATCTTTTTGTTATTTCAGTTAGTTTAGTTATCATTTAACAAAAAAAAAAATTAATTGTAACTTGATGCAGGGACCAAAAAGAAAAGGTTAAACACAAAAAATGCTTAAAAAAAAAAGCTTGAAAGGCAGAATCAACGAATTATGTCTTTGGAAACAAAACTTGTATTTACTCTAATATGAATGATGAATCCCTAAGTTGTATGTTTTCATATGAAGTTTAATAGCAAATATTGCATAGTATTATCTAATAAGTAGATACATACCTACCCACAAAAATATTATAAACATGAAAGCAAATGACGTTTCAAAATAAAGAATGGAGAACAAACATAAAGGAAGTAAGAATTACATGGTGTTGGATATATTTTTCAAATGCCAATAATTTGGTAAATATGTTTCTAAAATGCAATGGCTAAGTCAAAAGCTCTATAAAGGTGGAGTTCTAATGTTTCCATATAATCTCATTTCATGACCATGTTGGTGTAGTTGTGTCTTGTTTTTCATTATAAATTCAAAACAAGAGTAGTTAGTAGACTATATAAAGATTGCTAAAATCATCAAAATAATGATAATTTATGATTGAAATAATGGATACTTCAATTATTTTTTGTTTATATTAAAATAATCATGTCTTGAAGACTAATTCACATAGGTTTTTAGGTTTTTATTTTCCTTGAAATTCAGGTTAATAAAATAAAGCGCAACGGAAACTTTTATTATAACTCTTTTGATTTAATTTATGTTTTGACATATTCTATTTCTTTAATCATTGTTTTCTTATCATGTTTACATAATTAAGTAATTATTTTACTTATTTATGGAATAATTATGTAAATACTGGTTTCATATGACGTATATAGTTGTGTTTGACAATAACCATCCAACCTATGTCTAAAATAATGTAAATAGATAAAGTATTGTTTTTGCAAAAAATCTTACTAAATAATAACATGAATCTATACAATAATTGATTTGATTTAAAAGCTCAACTTATATATTATGTGGATAAAAATTGATTGCAAAAAATCCTGTGAAAACAACAACTATGAATACTATAATGAACATGATGAAATAGATGCATAAACACAAAACTATTATATGGGTGAAATTGCACAAACATATAGTGGTCCCAGTTATTAAGTTCGGTTTCTAGAACTTTCCCCCACAACTATTTAAAACATTTTAATTTAATTAAATACTCTATTATTGACATGCACTCTATTATACGTTACTGATATAAGTAATAATTATAAACTATGATACACATAACGAAATTTTTTATAAAATTCAAGTAAACATTGTTATTAAATAAAAAAGTTCAAAAATTGTAGGTTCACTTTCTTTTGTTTTGCATCTCGGATGAAATTTTTAATGAACATTAACGCTATCAATTAGTAGGTATGAGAAGATTAATGTGGGATCTCCAAGGACAAATAATTGATTTATCCATTTAAAACAATTTACGTGAAGGGAAATTTTCGAACCAACAATTTCAACGAAATATTTCAATCTCTTATTTTACTATGTTCAACTCTATGTATTTCTCTATCCGTAGAGTACATTGAATGTACAGAAATGGCTATAATAGAGTTTCTCTTATTTGTATTAACAGCTACTATAGGAGGAATGTTTTTATGCGGTGCTAATGATTTAGTAACTATCTTTGTAGCTTTCGAATTTTTCAGTTTATGCTCCTAGCTATTATCTGGAAATACCAAAAAAAGATGTACGGTATAATGAGGCTACTATAAAATGTTTACTCACATTCACTTACAACAAGAAAGAACTGCATTTTGGTGCATTCTTCTTTCTTTCCTTGGTCTTCCGTTCCGTCATATTCCTAATAACTTATCCAATGACAACGAATTAACCGCAAATGCACCTTTCTTTTATCAAATCTCAGGGACATGGTCTAATCATGAGGGTAGTATTTTATCATGGTGTCGGATCCTAAGTTTTTATGGATTCTGTTCGAGCAGTGGTTGTCAAACACAAGAAATAGGGATGTCAACCATGGATCTCCTGTGATGAGCACAGTGCAAACCCAACAAGTTCTTGACGAACCTAGGGTGATCAAGGTTGAAGATGAAAGCAAGAGTATATGAACTCTGTTCAAGCTTGTGTGTGTGTGTTGAAGTGAAAAGTGAAGTCGACTATGATTAGACTATGTATTTATATTACCAGTTTCAAGCATAGGGAACGTCCATCAATTAATGACGATCATGAATACTTAAACTGCCATAATAATCAATCAGTGGTATACTAATCGTCTTCTACTTTATTACTGTTAAGATGCGACGTCTCAAAATCTAAGACAACCTGACAGGCGGTGATTGGTAAGTGATGACCTATGTCGACCACCTGACAGGTGATGACAGCCTGACAGGCGATGAATGCCTGTCATGCGATGACAGCCTGTCAGGCGACTGACAGGCGACAGGTGATGACAGTCACAGCCTGACAGGCGAAGAAGGCCTGTCATGCGATGACAGCCTGTCAGGCGACTGACAGGCGATTGACAGCTTGTCAGGCGACTGATAGGTGATGACAGCCTGTCAGGCGACTGGCAGGTGATGACGGCCTGTCAGGCAATGGCATACAGGTTGTACAATCTTGACAGGCGTGTCTTGCTAAATGGGCTTGCTTGTAGCAGCAAGCTTTAAGCAATAAAAGAGCCCATGTTAGTAGTTAGGTTTTAGGGATTACCTATATATATGCATAGGGTAAACCCTACTAACCTCATCATGCCCCCGAGTTAGGATTTGTCAAAACAATAGTTTTCAAGTCGTAACTACTCCTTACTCGCGTAAGTCTGCGATTTTTTTTTTTTTTTTTTTTTTTGAATCCCGAGTAGCGATCCGGATACCAGGGTATTAGCCCGGTACCGGCGGTAGTGTATCGAGTATCGGGGATGGAGGTCGAGTACAGGCGGTTGAGCCCGAGTACCGGCTGACTAAGCCCGGGTACCGGGAGTTTTTGCCCGAGTACCGGCTGTCTAAGCCCGGGTACCAGGTGTTTCGTGTACCGGAGCACGTGTATCGGGATGAAGCCGGGTACCGGGAGTTTTAGTCGGGTACCGGCAGTGTTACCCGAGTACCGGCAGTGTGTCCCGGGTACCGGCATTGTTGGCCCGGGTACCGGGAGTTTTGGCCCCGTGTACCGGGATGAAGTCGGGTACCGACAGTTTTAGCCGACTACCGGCAGTGTGTCCGGGTACCGGCATTGTTGGCCCGGGTACCAGGAGTTTTGGCCCGGTGTACCGGGAGTGTAGCCCGGGTACCGGCATTTTAGCCCGGGTACCGGGAGTTTTGCCCGGGTATCGGCTGTTTTGCCCGGGTACAAGCTGGTTTGATGTTTTTAGTCGTACGCTAAACCTTCTAATTGTAATTGTTTGTCTTTTTGCAGGAGTAATTGGTTGTTTGTGTTAGGAAGCTATCTTTCAGGTATGTGACTTACTTGTCCTTTGCATTCATTTGTTTGCGCCCTGCTAGCAATAACTGATATACCGTGTTATTTATTAGGCATACCATAGTTACCTTTGTTTGACATGGGGGAGCCAGTTTCAGTAAAAGAAGTGCCCTCAGTTCATCGTAGCCCTAGCAGAATCGATGACAAAATGCTAGACAGAGTTAAGGAAGTGTACCCATGCTTAGGAAATATAATGCTATCGTACCTAGCGAACACCAACGAGACAATACTCCTCTGAAAGGGAAAGTAGCCCTTTATATCCATTAACCTTTCCCATTGCAATTTTAGATTGCCTGCCACCCCTTTTTACCTGAATGTGTTGAACTATTACAAGCTGGGATTTGCACAGTTATATCCGGTAGCTTGTTCAACAGTCGTGACTTTTGATATGTTGCTGGTGGCAATGGGAATAAAACCAACAGTGTCTTTTCTTAGGAAATGCTATAAATTGACTAAATCTAATGATTGGTATTCAGTAGAGGAGAGAGGTAGGAAGCAAATATTCATTCATGATTGTGCGACTAGTCATAGGAATTGGAGATATAGGTATGTGTTTGTCGATACTGCTTTTAGAAATATTTGGTTTAGTAACCTGGTTAATTGGAAAACTGGGCTTGATAAGGAAAACGAGCTTCCAAATCTGAAGCCTCCTAGCGCAAGGTTGTGTAGGCAGATTTTACGAATGACAATTAAGTTTAGGGTGTATGAGGAAGGTGCTTTGATGTTGGCTGGTATTTCGGATAACTGGGATGAAGGAATGAAGCCTTTGATAAGGGACTCGGAGACTTGGAAACGTGGGTTCCTACTGTTACTTCGACATACTTTTATATTAGCCTTTTTGCATATACTGATGTATTGTATGTTTCCTTGCAGCTATGAGTTTGATGGATTTTATGACGGGAGATCCTGATTGTATGGAGTATGAGATTGAAACTCATCCTGCTGATGTTATCCCTGGGGCACAAGAGCCTGGAAGCACCTCTCATTCTAACTCAGCAAGGGTGCACTTGACGTCAACCACTGATGTTGTATCAAACACCACTCCAAGTAAGTACACAAACTTTATACATATGTATTTATCATGATGAATATATAATCATGTTTTTTGCTTTTGTTTCACAGGGGCTGCTAGAAATGAAAAGTCGACATCACATGCTATTTCTGACACTGACAACGATGACGAAACAGGTAACATCGTAATTATAGTCATTGTCAACTTATTACCCGTTGCCTAATGTTTTTATTATAAACATGCAGAGGAGTTTGATGATTTGGGAGCAACGTCCCTTCCAGATCCCAGGTTGGATGGTCGAGATATGTTAGGATTGGGCAAACGGGGGACGAGTTTAGATCTGAGTGATTATGACATCCCTTCGTCGAAGGTGCCAAAATTGTCCTTTCCCTCTAGTTTGCCCTCTGATGCCACCCTGGTTACCAAATCATGCGGAGCTAACACGACATTTGGAAAGACCTCTAACATGTTTGGAACGATCGGCGCTTCTTCTGGATCTACGATGCTACCATCTAACCAAAGCTTTGGCGTGGCGCAGTGTTCCAACTTGCAATATACTACCCTGGCTCTTGCTACCGGATCTATAAGCAAAAGTACACGGGGTTTAATTAATGCAGCGGATGTAAATATGTTCAATAGCTTTATGGAGTATGTCAGACAGCTTTCCATACAGACCAGGGCATCTACTGTTTCCAAAAAATGCCATTTGGTCTAAAAAATGCAGGGGCAACATACCAACGCTTGATTGATCAGACATTCAAGGATCAGATTGGACGAAATGTGGAGGCTTATGTCGATGACATTGTCATCAAAAGCAAAGCGGAGGATATCATGCTGGCAGACATACAGGAAACTTTCGAGAAACTACGGAAGATCAATATGAAGCTTAACCCTTCCAAATGCAGCTTTGGCATGGAAGAGGGCAAATTCCTGGGACACATTATCACGTCAAGGGGTATTAAGGCTAATCCAAAGAAGATACAGGCTGTTTTGGACATGGTCTCCCCATCCACCAAAAAGCAAGTGCAAAGTTTGAATGGTAAGTTAGCAGCGCTCAGCCGATTCCTTTCAAAGACCGCTGACTGGTCCCTACCCTTTTTTAACACTTTGAAAGGCTGTATAAGGAAACAAGATTTTGCATGGACACCTGAAGCAGAGTCCGCATTTCAAGAGCTAAAGATGTTCATGACCACCCTGCCTACGCTCACAGCTCCTGTACCAGGAGAAACATTAGTGGTATAGCTGGCCGCTTCTATGGAATGTATTAGTGCAGTTATGACGGCACAACACGGGTCGACTCATATGCCAATTTACTTTGTCAGTCGGGCATTGAAAGGGCCAGAAATAAATTACCCATGCATGGAGAAATTAGCCCTTGCTTTGGTACATGCGGCTAGGCGTTTGCGACGTTATTTTCAAGCTCACCCCATTCATGTCTTAACAGACAAACGAATTAAGCAGATACTGGGAAAACCCGAGGTGTCGGGACGCTTAGCTAAGTGGGCAGTCGAGTTGGGAGAACATGAAATCTCATTCCATCCCAGAACTTCAATGAAAGGTCAGATCTTGGCTGATTTCCTTGCAGAGGTAGATGGTGAAGACAAGGAAAAACAAGCAGAGGAGGATACACCATGGACGTTTTTCACTGACGGTGCCTCTAACTTGGAGGGATCTAGAGCTGGTTTAATTCTTACAGACCCCAATAAAAATGAATATACCTATGCTCTCAAGTTTGAGTTTCCCACAACTAACAATGAAGCAGAGTATGAAGCTTTGTTAGCAGGCTTGAAAATCGCTAGAGAGATGGGGGTGAAGAGCAGATCTGTATTCGTAGATTCCCAACTGGTTGCTAATCAAGTCAATGGAGCATTCGTTGCCAACCAAACCTCCATGCAACTATACTTGGAAGAGACTAGAAAGGTAATCTCCGAATTTACAAAGTTTACCATTGAGCAGGTGCCTAGAAATCGTAACAAGTTGGCTGATGCATTGAGCAAGTTGGCTTCATCCGCCTTCGCCCATCTCAAAAAAGACCTGCTGGTGGAGATCTTGAACGAAAAATCCATTACACGACCAAAGGAGGTTACTGCTGTTACAGAAGAAGAATGTTGGATGACTCCGATCTTCAATTTCCTCAAACATGACGTACTACCAGCCGATCCACAGCTAGCAAGGAAAATACGTATGAAGTCACCAATGTACACGTTGGTGGACAATCGCCTGTTTCGGAAATCTTACTTGGGACCACATCTACGCTGTGATACAAGCTAAAAATATTATTCAAGCTGTACAGACATGCTGGTCCACGCTCTGTCACTAGTAAAATCATGAGATTGGGATACTTTTGGCCAACAACGCATCAAGATGCAAGGGATGAAACCGAAAAGTGTACAGCCTGTCAGCAGCATGCTTCTGTCGCTAAATTGCCGAAGGAAGACCTTATCCCCGTTACTACTACATGGCCATTTTATAAATGGAGATTGACATTGTCGGGCCATTTCCACCTGGTGTTGGCAGTGTCAAGTTTCTCATTGTGGTTGTTGACTACTTTACGAAGTGGATAGAGGCAAAGCCCTTGGCAACTATCACAGGGAAGCGAGTTATCAATTTTGTATGGGAACATATAATTTGCAGGTTTGGAGTACCACATGTCATGGTCAGTGACAATGGTAGGCAGTTTGCAGAAAATCCCTTCAAAACTTGGTGCTCTGACATGAACATACAACAAAAATTTACGTCTGTCGCACATCCCCAGGCCAATGGCCAAGTAGAAGTCATGAACAAAGCTATCGTCAAAGCAATCAAAGCAAAGTTGGGCAGGCGCAAAGCAGCATGGCCAGATCTATTACCAGGTATCCTCTGGGCTCATAGAACTACACCAAGTACAACTACATCTAAAACACCTTTTAGTTTGGTTTATGGTATTGAGGCAGTTATTCCTCCAGAAATTACTCATCCGACAAGAAGGGTCATGGACTTTAACCCAGAAGCTAATGAGGAGGCCCTGCGAGAAAACTTAAACATCGTGGAAGAGCGTAGGGAGATTGCTCTCATCAAGAAAGCCGCCAGTCATAGGCAGATGGCAAAGTATTACAATCAGCGAGTTCACCATCTCTCATTTCAGCCAGGCGATTTGGTGTGAGGAAAAATGAGGCCAGCAGGGTGGAAAGCCAAGGCAAACTAGGCCCTACATGGGAGGGACCTTATCAAGTGCTCACAACACATGGCAATGGATCTTACACCCTGTCAGATCTTGACGGGCAAGTTATTCCCAGGACATGGAACGCCATGAACCTGAAGAAGTGTTATATTTAATAATTTGGTTTGATCATGTATCCCAACTTTTATTCAATACATCAATAAAATAACAATTTTCCTTATGTACAACGTTACAACACATGCATGCATAAATGACATAGTCAAGAACATAGTTCAATATATCACGCCAAGTCAGACAAATTTTGCTTGGTTCATACACATGCATTTATTTTCATCTTTTAATCTATTTGATAATAGATAAGCACTTCCTACTTGGAAGCGACATCCTCGCGAGTAAAACATTTTTTCAACGGTTAACCAACAAATACAGACATCATTTCTATAGCAAAGTACACGCATAGAAAGAAAACAAGTAATTTCAAGCATAGAAATTCACACAATCATTTAAAGCCTACAAGGCCATAATCCAATCACAAAAAAAAAAACCAAGTCACAAAGTCATAACGTATCAAGTGCACGAATAAAGAAACTACGATTCTGACTGTGGTGACAATAGGTCAATAATAGCTGCAAGTGGCAACTCCAAATCTTGCACTAGGGTACTCATAATGGGAAAGGCCCTCTCTGCTGGCAATAACAGTCTGTCAGGCAATGACTGTCAAACTGTGAGCGCCTGTCAAGCTGTCACCGCATGTAAAGATTGTCACCGCCTGTCAATTTGTCACCGCCTGTCAAGATTGTACCGCCTGTATGCCATCGCCTGACAGGTTGTGGTTGTCGACCTATGTCATCAATTGTCAAGATTGTACCGCCTGTATGCCATCGCCTGACAGACTGTCATCGCCTGTCAGTCGCCTGTTGTCATTGCCTGACAGACTGTTATTGCCTGTCATGTTGTCGACCTATGTCATCAATTGTCAAGTACCGCCTGTCAGTCATCACTTGTCAAGTACCGCCTGTCAGGTTGTCTTAGGTTGTCAACGCTTGTCATACCATATTTGAAGGTGCTTGCCCTTGTCTTGGATGACAGTCATAATGACGCTTGACAACCACTTTACTACTGTCGTAATAGTGAAACGTCGCATCTTAACAATAATAAAGATAGAAGACGATTCGTTTACCACTGATTGATTATTAAGGCAGTTTAAGTATTCATGATCGTCATTAATTGATGGACGTTCCCTATACTTAAACTGGTCGTATAAATACATAGTCCAAACCATTGTCGACTTCATCTTATTCTCACATCAACACACACAGAGTTCATATACTCTTGCTTTCATCTCCAACCTTGATCACCCTAGGTTCGTCAAGAGCTTGTTGGGTTTGCACTGTGATCATCACAGGAGATCCAAGGTTGATATCACCTCACCTTCGTGTTTGACAATCGTTGCTCAAACATTGGCGCCATCCGTGGGTTCGCGTCTGATTTCAGCCTTTAGTTCTCTACAGGCGTTGGTATCATGACCATAGTCTTCATGGAAATCACAACGTTTGCTCATTTTTTTTTCCGGACTTGTGTAACATCTGGGGAGGTGCCTTGAAAGTTGCTCCCACCTGTTATGCCTTCAATATCTCGCTTGGCCTTTTACTGAGATTGGGACCTGTACCACGATCATATGGAGTAGGTCTCCTGTTACCTCTGTCTCTGTCATCTCGCCTGAAATCCCTGCGATGGTCACGCCTGCTATCACGCCAATGTTCGAGCAGTGGTTGTCAAACACAAGAAATAGGGATGTCAACCTTTGATCTCCTGTGATGAGCACAGTGCAAACCCAACAAGTTCTTGACGAACCTAGGGTGATCAAAGTTGAAGATGAAAGCAAGAGTATATGAACTTTGTTCAAGCTTGTGTGAGTGTGTGTTGAAGTGAAAAGTGAAGTCGACTATGATTAGACTATGTATTTATATTACCAGTTTCAAGCATAGGGAACGTCCATCAATTAATGACGATCATGAATACTTAAACTGCCATAATAATCAATCAGTGGTATACTAATCGTCTTCTACTTTATTACTGTTAAGATGCGACGTCTCACAATCTAAGACAACATGACAGGCGGTGATTGGTAAGTGATGACCTATGTCGACCACCTGACAGGTGATGACAGCCTGAAAGGCGATGAATGCCTGTCATGCGATGACAGCCTGTCAGGCGACTGACAGGCGACAGGTGATGACAGTCACAGCCTGACAGGCGAAGAAGGCCTGTCATGCTATGGCAGCCTGTCAGGCGACTGACAGGCGATTGACAGCTTGTGAGGCGACTGATAGGTGATGACAGCCTGTCAGGCGAGTGGCAGGTGATGACAGCCTGTCAGGCAATGGCATACACGCTGTACAATCTTGACAGGCGTGTCTTGCTAAATGGGCTTGCTTGTAGCAGCAGGCTTTAAGCAATAAAAGAGCCCATGTTAGTATTTATGTTTTAGGTATTACCTATATATATGCATAGGGTAAACCATCAGGCATAGCCTGGTGGCCACCAGCATCCGTAAAAACCTTGGGCCCACCCTTGTGCTGAAATATGCAGGTCTCGTGTTCGAGTCCAAGCAAGGTGATGGGTACCATTGTTAGGATATTTACCGGGGAATGCTTCCTTTGCTGGGTAGGGGGTCCGGTCCCAAAGTGGCCCGTGTCAATGGTATACGCCTTTACCATTTTTTTTTTATATATATGCATAGGGTAAACCCTACTAACCTCATCAGATTCGTTCTTTGTTACCGGGGTCGACCCCAAACCATAATGCTCAAAACATGGAAGCCATAGAGAAAGTCTTTTTCATTCCTTTGTCTCGAACTTCGTGAAGAATTCCATTCTATCTCTCTCTAGTTACGAACAAAAACTCGGGTTACGACCCAGTCTCGAGTTAGTTTTTAAAAGAAAAGAAAAGAATGAAAGATAAGGAGATAGAAAAGAAGGGGTACATTTTATTTGCTTTCAAATCATCTCAAATATGGGAAGAAGATTTTTAAACCAAAATCTATTAAATTCTTCTTTCCTTTCTTTCCTTTATTTCAGTTCCATCCTTACAATAAGACAATTTATTTTATAATCATTTGTCTTCATTTCCTTTCTTTCCTAAAAAACTCAAGAAAACAACATAAATGTTTTATAAAAGAGTAAAAACTACATAAATTAGGATTTTTTTTTTTTTTTTTTTTTTTTTTGAAACGGCAATTTCTCCTACGGGCCAGTAATGGAGTATCATCGTGCCACCATTACCGGCCACCCCCATGCTCGCCCAAGAGGAAACCCTCTGGAGAGGCTCGAACTCGAGACCTCTCCTTCACCAGGAAAACCCCTTACCAACCAGGCAGAACCTGATTGGCTACATAAATTAGTATGGCCATAGAAAAAGAATAATAAATTAATGATGAGAAACACTAGATTTAACCATTTAAGGATATACTTTGCTTTTATCCAAAGTGGGAACCATATTTGTCATAAATGAGTTTATATAAATGAGTAGTTATCTATAAATGGAAGAACACTTATTTACTTTTTTTTCTTTCGAAAATCACATGTGATTTTCAATCTACAAATCTTTTATGGGTAAAATCAAATGTGATTTTTAACGTACAAACTATTTTGCTTATAAAATCACATGTGATTTTCGAGAAACAAATATTTCAAGTGTGACTTTAAAATTTATAAATTTTGGTTTTTGAAAATCACATGTGATTTTCCATAAAAAAAAATTCACGTGTGATTTTAAAATTTATAAATTTTGGTTTTTGAAAATCAAATGTGACTTCAATTTTTTACAAAAAAATCACATGTGATTTTGAAAAAAAAAGTTAAGTAAAATATAGCAAAAAAAAAACAAAAGTATTAAGGGGAAAATGTGTGGCTGAAAAGTGGATCCCTTGATCCCTAGCAAATTGAAGATCTCATTTGAACCTCACCCTATATATATATATATATATATATATATATATATATATATATAGATTGAGGTTCAAAAGAGATCTCTATTTTTCTAGAGATCTAGGGATCCACTTTCTAGCCACTCATTTTTCCTTATTTTTTTTTTTTTTTTTTTTTTTTTCTTTTTTTTTTTTTTTTTTTTTTCCTTTTTTTTTACTTTTTTTTTTTTTTTTTTTTTTTTTTCAGAAAATCACATTTGATTTTCAACCTTACTTTTAAAAATCACATGTGATTTTCAATCTACAAATCTTTTTTGGGTAAAATCACGTTTGATTTTAAAAATTATTGATTATTTTTTACCAAAATCACATGTGATTTTTAACCTAAAAACTATTTTGCTTATAAAATCACATGTGATTTTCGACAAAAAAAAATTCACGTGTGATTTTAAAATTTATAAATTTTGGTTTTTGAAAATCACATTTGATTTCAATTTTTTACAAAAAAAATCATATGTGATTTTGAAGAAAAAAAAAAGTTAAGTAAAACATAGCAAAAAAAAAAAAAAAAAAAAAAATATTAAGGGAAAAATGAGTGGCTAATAAGTGGATCCCTAGATCTCTAGAAAATTGGAGATCTCTATTGAACCTCACCCTATATATATATATATATATATATATATATATATATATATATATATATATATATATATATATATATATATATATATATATATATATATATATATATATATATATATATATATATATATATATATATATATATATATATATATATATATATATATATATATAGTGTGAGGTTCGGGTAAGAACAGCCCAAAGTCTAGGAACGCTAAGAACCAATGTTGACCGTCCGATTAAGTGATGATCATCAGCAGTAACCTTACTACTGATCAGTAGTAAGGTTACTGCTGATGATCATCACTTAATCGGACGGTCAGCATTGGCTCTTAGCGTTCCTAGACTTTGGGTCGTTCTTACCCGATCCAGTTCCTATATATATATGTATATATATATATATATATATATATAACATTGTTTTTTTATAATAACTTAAAATCTATATAACATAAAGTTTATCATTTAATTTTTATTTTTATCTTTGCTAACGCGTGAAAATAATCTATTAGAAATATACAGTAAAAAACTATAACTTCCTTTGACTAGCTATGTTTTAATAATTTAAAACTAAAAAATAGGAATCATTATCCTTTCTTTACTTAAAATCTAGAAAATGTAATTGCAGGGTAGTTTGAAATCATTTCTTTCATAACTAGAAACCTACTAAATATTTTATATAATTTCATGTCTATCTTAAGTGCTTTCATTTATCTGATGATATACTGTCCCAAGTTGTTGATTTATAAGTTTCTCCAAAAAAATTTATTATTAATGGTTTAGTGTTTAAGTTTTCATGCCCATTTATGTTGCTTCAAATCGGTTTACGTATTTCATAACTGTTTCTATAATATTAAATTAACGTTACTTTTATATATGTCTTCTCTAACTTTAAAGTAATTTGCTAGGTTCATTACATTTTTTTTATTTTTTTTGAACATATACAAACAAGATTCTTTGGCATTGCCATCACCCCGTGTTTGTGTTCAAATATATTAAATTAGGAAGAAGCTAAAAAGAACCAGTTACATAAGCGTATACATTGGATTTCTAATTCAAAATGACCAATCAAGTTTGCGCCTACCCCTATTGTTACACCATAAAAAGACTTGTAACACCATCATGTTAAAAACATCACTACAATAGACCTTCTTGGGAGAGAAAATCAACTTGTTCCTGAAGTTCCATAAAGACCACCATAAAGCAAAAAACGTGGCTTCCACATAAGCCTTCTTCTCTCTTTTTATTTTTAACTCGTCAACCAACTTTTCCAATTATTCCATGAATCAAAATAAGTGGCCGAAAAATCCCACCAAATCAACATCCTCTTTAAAAGTTCACCTGTAAAAGAACACGAGAAAAAGTTATGATTAGTAGTTTCCGCCATTTCTATGCACATCGGACACTCCAACCTTTAATTATCAAGACCACGTAAGGACATGTTAAATTTTGTCGGAAGTTTATCACCTCCTATTCTCCAAGCAAGAAGATTGACTTTAATGGGTACAAGCTTACACCATCTTGTAGGATCACCTTCTACCATATTAAGATTAGAAGCAATAACTTTCCGAATAGAAGCGACGGAAAACAACCCATTCTTCTCCAACTTCTAGATCCATGAATCGATGCCATTGGTTAAATGAACAACACTAACGTAGTTCCTAAGTTGTAAAAGTTTTGCTCATTTTCTACTCCCCCTCTAGGAGCCCTACGAAAACCGCCTTCGAGACCATTAGAAAGCTTATCAAAAACCGAGACGACTTGGTTATTTTCTAACGCATACAACCGCGGAAATAAGGATTTAAGCGTCCCTCCAACCGTCCAATTCTCCAGCCAGAAACAAGTATTCTTCCCATTCTTTACAGATTTGCTAATAAAGCTCAACAAGTCGATATTTAACTCTTTTAGTTCCATCATCCCGTTCACTACTCCTGACCAAATTGAAGTCGCACCAAGACTCATAGGATTATTAAGTTTCCCGTCATCACCATGAATAGCTTTTATGACCGATATTCAAAGAGCGTTTTGTTGAGTTTTAAAGCGCCAAACCCATTTACTCAATAACACCCTATTCATAGAAAAAAAAACTTGAGACATCAAGACCTCCTACATCCTTACTTGCAAGCACCTTATCCCAACCTAACCATGCCATCTTTCGAGAATCCCCTTCAACTCCTCTTAGATATTTACTACTAATAGCTCCTAGGATTTTAGGAACACCCTTCCGAACTTTAAAAAGTTGAAAGTAATATGAAGGGAGTGCACTTATGATAGATTTAATGAGCGTCAAACGACCTCCCATAGAAAGGGATTTCGCTTTCCAAGAAGATAATCTCACGCTAATCTTATCTACTATTAAATCCCAAGGTTTTTTCCGAAGCATTTTCTCGCCAACCATCTGTGACAATCCGTCTTTTCGAGGTATATTTTATTTACCGATTATTACTCTTTTTATTCGCAATGATTTGGACCCTTGTATTTCGCTTTATTTTACTCACGTTTATTGCATTTGAGTCGGGTTTATGTGTTTTATTACTTTGTCTCTCGAGACGGAAGCTTTAGAATCACCTAAGTGCCTAATATCTAGTATTCTCACGTTATTAAAGTATTACGTTTACGCCATAATCGTCGGTTAAGAAAATCATTATTTCGAAATTTTATTACAAAGTTAGTCCTCTAACTTAATCTGTTACAAAGTTAGTCCTTTAACGGAGAACTAACGGAATCTGTTACAAATCTGGTCCTTTAACGAAAAGTTAACGAAACTGACCAGGAAAAGGCCCGGTGCGCAGCACCAAGGGCAGGGGTGCGCAGCACCAAGGCCAATTTCGGCTAAAATCCATTTTTCGAGTTTGTGGTCAATTTCTTGAGACTTCCAACCCCTTTTCACGTGATTTCTTCTGCAAACTCCCCCATTTGGTTATGCTAGATTCAAATGTGGATCTCAAAGCATGTTAGAACCCTTTCTCTTTCCAAATTTCCAACTTTTACATCAAACACTCTTACCACCTTTCTCTCTCATTCTCACTTCCTTAATTCCTTGCTTTCTCTCTAGAAATTCCAGAGAAGTAAGGATAGAAAATATCCAAATTGAAGTGAGAATCCAAGGGAAAGAGTGGAGAAATCATCTCTTTGAAGCACCCATTGAACCTACATGATTTTCGGTAAGCTTTCATGGTTAAACCCTTTCATTATCTACCCTTTTTCTTCCATGTTGTTGGAAGATTTCTAACACTTTAGTGTTCCCTTGTGTCTCACCAAGCTTTGCTTCCATGGATATCTTTGGAGTTATAGAGTTTTGAAGATTTCTTGAAGAATCGTCACATTTAATTTTGGTATGTAAACTCTTCAAGTTTTGCCCTTTTCCTTTTCTACTTGAAAACTCTCTAACACCTTTCTTTTGTGTGTTCACGGAGGTGTTCTACTCCCAAGATTCATCTACCATTTTGGAGTTTTGGCTACCCTTCTCGGAGGAAACTCTACCTTGTGTGTTGGTAAGATTAATCCTTCGAAAATTCATTTAAACTCCTTCTTTTAGAGACTTCTTTCTAACGGTGGATTTGTTTGCATTTTGGAGTCTTATACCTCCTCACCACCACCCTTGAAGTCTCCTCCCTACCGAAATTCTTGCAAGATTTCAACTACGACACGTCTTGCGGGTGAAATCGGTAAAATATTCTTAACCTCTTATCTTTTCTTTTCCTTACTTTCAAATTCGGTTTCAAGCCTTGAAAACGGTTAGGTTAACATATTAGACCAACACCAATCGATCTCAGAAAGTTTGGACTTAAAACATGTAAAATACGGAAAGATATATTAATTACCGAAATTAACATAATTTATGATAATTATATGTAAAACCACACATTTAGACATATATGACACTTGGTAAATGTTAAATGGACCTAAACTAACAATTGATCAGTTTACACTTTCACCTTAAAACGTCAAACGAACCAGATTTCGGCTAAAACGTAATTTCATAATTCTGGAAAATGGCCCGGTGCTAAGCACCTCCCCATAGGTGCGCCGCACCTAGGGGTCTGATCCCATAAAATCCGTTTTTTGTTAATTTTCGACTTAGACTCGTAACGTGTTTTGACTTAAAACTTATATCAGTAACTTATTATGTATAAAAGTAACATATAAGTCAAACTAAAGTCTTTGGACTCAAAGAATATCGCAATCTTAAACATTAATCGAGAATATGTAATAAAACGTTTACTTACTTTTACGGAAAATTGTTAAAACCGTCATAAATCATTTTCATTCTATTATTCTGAAAATAAAAGTGTTTTTACTCATAAATAGTCAAGGTTATATTCCAATCTAAATATCATCAATTTTGACTTTTCTACAAACGTTGACCTTGACTTTTCTCAAATTGTTGACTTTTGACTAATCTAAATCAATATCTTTAATATTGACTTTTCCTTCCAATTGTTGACTTTGACTTTAATCAAGTCAACATCTTTGACTTTGACCAAGTCAACATCTTCGACGTTGACTTTGGTTGACTTCAATAAACCTTGGTAACGATATTCCTTTCAATCGACGTTCCTGTTAGTCAAGTTCGGCTCGGAATGTTATTCCTTTCTAATAGTCATTATGACGTGAAACTTATCGATATTTTCCCATTGTCCCTATCGACGCGGAACATCGTCACCTTGTACCGTCATCACGACTCGACTTGGAAATCGTTGGAATACCTTAATAAACCTTAAACTCTAAACTTAACCGACAAGGCTAAACCGTGCTATGTTATTGAGACACTTAAACTATGTTATATTGTTTTAGGGCACTTGGGCGGCGGATTGTTTGCTTCATTTTGATTATTACCCGATACTTGCCGAGCTTATCTTGTGAGTTATTCGTAGCCCCTTTTCTCTTACTATTTTTGGGCTGGAAAGCGTATTTTGAACTGTTTAAATGAATGTATATCTTGTATGCCTAGTGTATCAGTATCACCTCAGATTAGATGGTTCATAGGCTTGGTTAAGCCCCCCTTATGCACTTGTTAGCTTATTGCCCACGGTTACATATATATAGATCAATATGGGATCGGCCTACCCTCATTGCTCAATAGGATATCCCTATGAGTGGATGTTATGACCGTATGATTATTACCTTTGGTTTACCATCACCTTAGGACAGGGGATACAATGTGGTCAGGTTCAGTGTATGCTTAATCTAGGTATCTATACTCACACTTAGGTTATGATTCAAAATATACTATTTGAAACTTACTATATTTATCAAATCTTTTTTTTGGTCAACTTTTATTTACATATTGCGAATAATTCACCAACATTGTGTTGATGTCGTTTTTAACGCTTTTTCAGGAGTTTGAGGATTTTAGTTGATCATGCCTTGCACCTTTTGGGATCATATATTTGTTGTATTTGGAATTCATTATGTTGATGTAATTCCTTTATGATCTCCTTTATGAACTTGATTTGTATTTGTATTCGACGTTTGGTTCACATTGACTTTGTATTGTATTTGGTAAACCTTTGGCATGATTAATATATTCCGATGTTTTGTTTATTGGTTGTAAAAGTTGTAATCCTTGACTCTTGATATCTTTAACTGGAACACTCTGCGTTCCGCTTTTAGCGGGGTGTTACAGAAATTGGTATCAGAGCCAATGGTTATAGCGAACCAAGTGGCTTTATGAAGGAAATCACTTGGACTATGACCGTAGGCTTTTTCAATCGATTTTCTCTGATTTGCTATGTGCGCACCATTTTGCCTTATGTGCTTATTTTCGCTTTTGTTATTTTGGCACTTGGCCTTACTATTTTCTTCGTGTTGCACACATTTTGCTTATCAGGTTCTTTCTTTTTAGTTTCAGAACGATGCCGCCTGTGAAGACGACAGCAACGAGATGGTCAGCGAGACATGGTCGTCCGAGCGCGAGAATTTGTAATACGACTCCGAGTGTGGAAGTCAGTGATGAAGAAACGGATATGACGACAGACATCGGTCAGCTCATCGCCGAGCAGTTGACAGCTATGATACCCACTATTGTCGCCCAGATCAGGGATAGCACAGTACAGAGTAGCGATGTTGGGTTACCGCCAGTTGTAGTTAAACGGAATCCCCAAAAGAAACGAAGTGGTAGCTCTCTTCATGGTAAGTCGTGGAAGAAAGCTAGGAGACAGAATATTCGTCGGGTGGTGACTCCAGAGATCCAGGGTACGTATTCAGCAGTGGGACGGTGTGGTATCATCATGCTCAGGAGGTGAAGTGTTGGGAATGTGGGAAGTGTAAGAAGCTAGGACGCACTGATAGATTTTGCCGTGCCCAGAGAGGCAAATGTTACGAGTGTGGTTCTGCCGAGCATCTTAGGAACAGGTGTCCCGAGTTGGTTGCAGTTGGTGTTGATACTTCGTCCGTTCCCGTGATAAAGCACTTGTTATTGAAGCTCAGGAGACTCAACAGGATCCTCGCGTCGTTACGGGTACTTTCCCTTACCTAATCTCAGTATGCATTTATTCTATTTTTGATTCTAATGTTGTCTCAGATTCTCTTAGCGATGCGAACTTCTTTTCTCTTCCTATATTTCCGTCTTCTTTTTACGTCTCTTTCGCGTTGAAACCGAAGAAAACTCCTATCTACAAAGAAGTCGACGAGACGAAGTTGTCCTACTAGTGCGATACCGAGAGGTTCATCTCCAGATGTTAGTCCGTCATTCGAAGAATTTTATACCTGATGAGTATAGGACTGTGATTGCTCGTACTTCTAGACTGATAGTGTCTTCCTTCGAGATAGAGTTAGCCGATGGTAAGTTTTTCCTACTACCGAAGTACTTTCTACATGTAGTGTTAGATTCGACGATCACTTTTTCCTATCGACTTGATTCCGAATACGCTGAGTAGCTTCGACGTTATTATCACGACACACCGCGCAGGGATCGTATGTTTCGAGAAGATGATTCGTATATCCGTTATCATTTTGTGAACCGTTGTTAGTTTAGAGGAATAAGGCGGGGAAAGCCCTTAAGATCGCTTCTTGTATGAAGGTTCGGGAGTACATCAACGGGATTGCACACTATTTCTTGCACACCTTGTGAAGAAAGACTCCACGGAGCAGATTGAGGATAATCCAGTGGTTAGTGATTTTTTCCGATGTATTTCCAGAGGATCTACCTGGTTACCCCCTAGTAGACAGGTAGAGTTTCGTATAGACTTGGTTCCTAGGAGCAGCGCCGGTGGCGAAGGCTCCTTATCGATTAACACCTTCGGAGATGTTAGAGTTATCGAATCAGATTCTGGAGTTGGTGGATAAAGGCTTTGTTAGACCGAGTTTATCTTCTTGGGGCGCGCCGATACTCTTCGTGAAGAAGAAAGAATGGATCTATGAGATTGTGTATAGACTACAGAGAGCTAAGTAAGCTGACAGTGAAGGACCAGTATCTTTTGCGCGTATGGATGATTTGTTCGATCAGCTTCAGGGTCTTGCTTTCTTTTCGAAGATTGATTTACGATCCGGATATCATCAGGTGAGAGTGCAGGAGGAGGACATTCCGAAGACCGCCTTCAGAACGCGTTATGGCCACTTCGAGTTTTTGGTTATACCTTTCGGTCTTACGAATGCGCCTGCAGATTTCCATGGACATGATGAACCGTATATGTCGTCCTTATCTCGACAAGTTCGTGATCGTTTTCATAGACGACATCCTGATATGTTCTCGTAGCCTTGAAGACAACGAGACATTTGAGACTAGTGTTCGAATTGCGTAGACAGGAGAAACTCTATGCTAAGTTCTCGAAATGCGAGTTTTGATTATCTGCGGTTCAGTTTCTTGGCCACGTGGTCGCAGTGAGGGCATTCACGTTGATCCTGCCAAGATTGAAGCCGTTAGAGATTGGGTCGCTCCGAAGACACCCCACTGAATCCGGTCATTCTTGGGTTTAGCAGGATACTATCGTCGGTTCATCGAGAATTTCTCGAAGATAGCCTCGCCTATGACTAAATTGACCCAGAAGAGTGAGGAGTTTGTCTGGGGTGTAGAGCAGGAAGTTATGATACCATCTGGGTTACCGTCGATCGACTGACTAAGTCAGCGCACTTTCTCCCTATTCGTGAAGAATACCGAGTAGAGAAATTATCTAGATTGTACATCGACGAGATCGCGGATAGACATGGTATTCCAGTATACGTAAATTTCGGGCCGTGATGCGTGATGCACTTCGAGGTTTTAGCAGTCTTTACAACGAGCTTTGGGTATCAGATTAGACATGAGTGCGGCTTACCATCTTCGGATTGATGATCAGAGTGAGCGTACTATTCAGACATTGAAGGATATGCTTCGAGCGTGCGCGTTAGATTTTGGTGGAAGTTGAGATCGACACTTACCATTAGTCGAGTTCTCGTATAATAATAGTTACCACTCCAGCATCAACTACGCTCCATTTGTGGCTCTTTACGGTAGGAAGTGTAGATCTCCAATATGTTGGGCCGAGGTAGGAGACAGTCAGATTTCAGGTCCCGAGTTGATTCAGGAGCCGACATATAAGATCTTCAAGATCCAGGACCGTTTAGATAGCCGCCAGAGACCGTCAGAAGAAGTACGCAGTTTTGCATAGGAGACCTTTTAGGGTTCCAAGTTGGGGATATGGTGTTACTGAAAGTTTCTCCGTGGAAGGGTGTGTTCCGATTTGAGAAGCGCAGCGAGTGAGCCCACGTTTTACAGGACCTTTCAGAATTTTGTCTCGTGTTGGTCTAGTGGCTTACCGCCTTGAGTTGCCACCTGAGTTGTGCGGTGTGCACAACGTATTTCATGTATCGCATCTCAAGAAGTGCCTTGCTGATGAGACCCTGATTGTACCACTGGAGAAACTACGGTTGGATGACTCGCTTCATGTGATAGAGGAGCCGGTGGAGATTGTTGACCGAGTTACGGCGGAGCCGGATTCCGATAGTGAAGGTCCGATGGAACCCCAAGATTTAAGCCGAGTTTACATGGGAGCGGGAGGACGAGATGCAAAAGAAGTACCACATCTTTTTGCTAGCAGCGGTGTTCAGTAGAATTTCGAGGACGAAATTCCTTTTTACTGGGGGATGCTGTGACAATCCGTCTTTTCGAGGTATATTTTATTTACCGATTATTACTCTTTTTATTCGCAATGATTTGGACCCTTGTATTTCGCTTTATTTTACTCACGTTTATTGCATTTGAGTCGGGTTTATGTGTTTTATTACTTTGTCTCTCGAGACGGAAGCTTTAGAATCACCTAAGTGCCTAATATCTAGTATTCTCACGTTATTAAAGTATTACGTTTACGCCATAATCGTCGGTTAAGAAAATCATTATTTCGAATTTTATTACAAAGTTAGTCCTCTAACTTAATCTGTTACAAAGTTAGTCCTTTAACGGAGAACTAACGGAATCTGTTTTTAACGAAAAGTTAACGAAACTGACCAGGAGAAAGGCCCGGTGCGCAGCACCAGGTGCAGGGGTGCGCAGCACCAAGGCCAATTTCGGCTAAAAATCCATTTTTCGAGTTTGTGGTCAACTTTCTTGAGACTTCCAAACCCCTTCCACGTGATTTCTTCTGCAAACTCCCCCATTTGGTTATGCTAGATTCAAATGTGGATCTCAAAGCATGTTAGAACCCTTTCTCTTTCCAAATTTCCAACTTTTACATCAAACACTCTTACCACCTTTCTCTCTCATTCTCACTTCCTTAATTCCTTGCTTTCTCTCTAGAAATTCCAGATAATAAGGATAGAAAATATCCCAAATGAAGTGAGAATCCAAGGGAAAGAGTGGAGAAATCATCTCTTTGAAGCACCCATTGAACCTACATGATTTTCGGTAAGCTTTCATGGTTAAACCCTTTCATTATCTACCCTTTTTCTTCCATGTTGTTGGAAGATTTCTAACACTTTAGTGGTGTTCCCTTGTCTCACCAAGCTTTGCTTCCATGGATATCTTTGGAGTTATAGAGTTTTGAAGATTCTTGAAGAATCGTCACATTTAATTTTGGTATGTAAACTCTTCAAGTTTTGCCCTTTTCCTTTTCTACTTGAAAACTCTCTAACACCTTTCTTTTGTGTGTTCACGGAGGTGTTCTACTCCAAGATTCATCTACCATTTTGGAGTTTTGGCTACCCTTCTCGGAGGAAACTCTACCTTGTGTGTTGGTAAGATTATCCTTCGAAAATTCATTTAAACTCCTTCTTTTAGAGACTGCTTTCTAACGGTGGATTTGTTTGCATTTTGGAGTCTTATACCTCCTCACCACCACCCTTGAAGTCTCTCCCTACCGAAATTCTTGCAAGATTTCAACTACGACAACGTCTTGCGGGTGAAATCGGTAAAATATTCTTAACCTCTTATCTTTTCTTTTCCTTACTTTCAAATTCGGTTTCAAGCCTTGAAAACGGTTAGGTTATTAGACCAACACCTATCGATCTCAGAAAGTTTGGACTTAAAACATGTAAAATACGGAAAGATAGATATTTACGAAATTAACATATTCTATGATAAATATATGTAAAACCACACATTTAGACATATATGACACTTGG
>CAJVGC010000001.1:14647429-14683991 GCA_910822075.1 Senecio squalidus
ACCCCAGTCTGATAGTCAACTTGGAGAACTACATTGCTGCTACCACACAGACACATGTGGCAAGCATTGAAGAACGTGTCCCACTCCTGGACATACCTGTACTTAGTATGGGACCACCCCCCTCAGCTTCAGAGCCTATTCCAACGGCTATCTTCACCAGCTCTGTGCTGGTTCACGATAAGGTACCACCTCCAAATCTCTTACACTCTCTATCACTAGTCGCCAATGCCTTACTCCCCAAACTGGGTGAGGTACAGACTTCACATTCTATGGCTTATGATCATTCTCCTAAATCACAGGGAGGGAGTGAGGCTGTGCCACCTGTTCCATCAACACCTGCTACTACTTCAACCCAGCCTGAGGTTGCCTTGACTGTTCCAGTGCTTTTACAAGCTCTTATGGATGTGTCAACTCAGTTTGATGACAGACTGAGGGCAATGCAAACTGAGGTTCATGCTTTAAGAACACAAAATGCGGAGGAGTTGAAGGAATTGAAGGAAATGGTGTCCAAACTGACATCTGAAGTCAGTCTGATGAGAAAAGGCAAGGCAGTTGCAGAGGATTCACAGATTCAGGGGGAGAAAAAGTCTACTACAGTTATTGAATCTGAGATCCCCAAACAGAAATTGAAAAGGAAAAGAGAAGAGGGGGAGAAAAGATACTACAAGACAACCAGGTTCAACACTAAAACTGGGCAGTCTGAAGTATTTTACGAAACTGACTGGAGTGATATTTCAAGTGATGAGTCTGAGAAGCTAGTCTACAAAGGGAAAGGCAAGGTTGGGTATGTAAGTGACCAAGAACAGACTGAAGAAGGGGAAGGGGACAAAATGGAGACTCAAACTGAACCTGAGTCTGAAGTTCAAAAGAAAGTGTCTGAAGCTGAAACAGAAAAAGAGACTGAAAACAAAAGAAAACAGATTGAAGCTGACAAATTGGCCAAACTTCAAAGATATGCTCAAAGTGCTGGAATGACTGTGGAGCAATACAGAGAGTATGTGAAGGGGCTATACAAAGAAAAATTTGACTTCAATCCATATGATCAGTCTGCAAAAGCAGCTGCAGAATTTGAAGCTGAGATACAAGCTGAGGAGGAACTGGCTATTGAAGAAGAACAGATGAGGATTGAAGCTGATGCTCAAATGGCCAAACTTGTTCTCAGAGAGGAAGCTAGGGTTGATCACATTGAAACAAACTTCACCATGAGAAAGCTTAAGTACAAGATTACTCACTTAGACTGTAAAAGTCATGGTGGAACTGACCTGCTACTCACATGCTCACATAAGGGTGGATCTTTCAGAGTTGGATTAACAAGACTGCACACCATGGGATTAGAAGAATGGAAAGAAATAGCTAGTTTGAGCTACAACCTAACTGACAAAGCTCAAGGCATGGCTATAAGAAGAGAGGCTACCTTCAACATGAATGCAGCTCATATGCTGAACCTAGTGGCAGATGAAGACTATAGAGCCTATTGCACCAAGCACAATGTGAAAGTCAAAACTAAATCCTTGGGGTTGGAACCAAGCAGTATGCATCCTGTTCCTAAAGATGTTGCATTTCAAGACAGAACTTACATTGAGACTGAGAAGTATACAGGGTTATGTTACACTGATTGTGGGGGAGAAGAAAGCTTTCAACCTAAGGACAGACTTACCACAACTTCTATTCATCATTGCATAGCTCTGCTCAAGGAATGTGAGTCTCCTCAATGTCTTCCATTCAGAATGGGGCTGATTAGCTGGCTGTTCAATAATCTTAGAAGAATTGAAGAAATTGGAACATTGTCAGATAGGGTGGAGCTGGTAAAGAAGGAATATCAGTTGCACTTTCATAAAACTGATGCTGAAATGGAGACATTAATGGAGTGGAAGAAAGATAGGTTGAGGTGGATGAGGGAAAGAGATCAACCTGTGCCGTTTGAGACTTCATTGAAAAGAAAGAAGAGAACTGTGAAGAAACAGAAGTAATCTGGCTGGTGCTTATTTTGTTCACAAACAATATTTTGTTTAAAGATTTTTATGTTTGTGTTTATTTTCATGCATCTTTTGTAAAAGACTTTGGTTGAAACAGATAGGGGGAGATTGTTGGGAAAAACAACGATCTATCCCAAGATTAATAAATCTGTTAATCAAAGTCTGAGTCTGAGTGACATGAGTCTGAGTGACTCAGTCTGAGTGACATGAGCCTGAGTGACTCAGTCTGACTAACTCAGACTCATGAGAGAAGTCAGGCGAGATTTAAGGTAGTCTAGTTAGTCAATATCTTTTATATGTTTAAAAGATCTTGTTAGATTGATCCTTATCAAACTCACTATAATTATGTATAAATAGTGAGTTTGAGTTTTGTAATCGTTACCACTTTTACTGAAATATAACTGTGTGTTATTTTCACTGTTTCTATATTATAATTCCGCTATAATATATACTGAAACTGAGTAATAAATCGATATATAACAATTAACGTCTAAATACTTATTTGTTATTGATTTGCCATTGTTTGGGATCTTAGTGAGACCTAACAGGTTGTAAGATTACGAGTAAAGGGAAGAAGAATGTAGATTATCAGGGTTCTAATGTTCCACCGAATAAGGCATCGAAAAAATATGGAAATAAGAAAGATGCATATAAACAGAGGAACCGTAAAAATAAAAGTAATGCTATTGGGAGTGGAGATGAAGAAAGTAAAGGAAAAATTAGGGCACGAGCACCACCATTGTTGATGTATAATGCGATGAAAGCTTTGACCGATGAACAAAAGAAGTCGTTGAGGGATATCTGGTTTGGTTGTATGGAGAAGTTAAATATGAGTGACATACCAACAACCATTGGTTTGAAAGTTGTAGAGAGTTTTGATCATGTATCATGTTCCCTGAACTTTGATCGCGAGCAAATGGAAATCGATAGACATACAATTCATGATGTGCTTGGTGTTCCAATGGGTGATCAAAAAATAAATTCACTTAAGGCTGCACGAATGAAAGATAGAGTAATAAGTGAATGGAGACAACAATTCCCCGTTAACAAAAAACGAATCTACCCAAACAACGTTTATGATCAAATGGTGTATCAAAAACAGGGTGGGAAAATGTTCCAACTAAAATTTTTGGTGTTATTCGTAGCAATTATGGCATAAATAATCAAATGTGGAACTGTTAATCAAAAGCTTCTACCTCCATTTGGAGCTTAGTTTTCAAATCAAGGGTTGTGTACCTTGTGTCGTGATTGTTTTTTGAGTTTGTGTAACGTTGAACATCCATTGCCGTTTTGAAATGGCTCAAAAACTCAACTAGGGTCAGGTTTGTGTTGGTTAGTTGGCCAAAGAAATGGTTTTCACTCTCAGAACGTGAGGGTGTACGCATCACACCAGATAGCGGCTCATCACGGTAGTAAGCTGGTATCCATTTGGATCGCATTTCAAACATATCGTGCAACCACTTGTTATCTTGAAGTTCAAAATCATTAATAATCGACGTCCACCTAGTTTCAAACAAATCGGGACCAATTTTGTCCGTCCATACAATGTCGCAAATGCGTTTCTTGAATGTTTCGTTAGTGCATAAAGTCGGTCCAACCTACATAGCTAAGTGTTGTACATATGAGTGTTAGTAATAAGTGATGCACATCATTATGGTGTAATGAAAATTTGATTACCTTGGATGTGAGCTTATTCATAATGTGCCACATACATAGACGATGTCGGGAAGTCGGGAAAACATTCTCAATTGCATGCTTCATAGCAGGATCCTGGTCGGTTACTACAATCTTTGGTTGTTGACCAAATGCTTTCAAGAACGATTCAAGAAGCCACGTATACGACTGTATATTTTCTTTCGAAATTAATCCCGCTCCAAATGTGACACATCTATTATGGTTATCAATTCCGGTGAATGGAATAAAAACCATCTTGTATCTAGAGGATATATTTATTCAGTATACAAAATATGTAACATTATTTATAAAATTAGTATGAAATAAGTTATATGCTTAATAAACGTACTTGTTCGGTCGAAATGTCGCGTCAAAAGAAATAACATCTCCAAAAGTGAGGTAGTTCTTCTTAGCTTGTGAATCAGCCCAAAACAAACCCGAAAGAGAGTTTGAATCGTCAGTAATATATTCCATGGAGAAATTAGGCAAGAACTCTTTCTTACTTGTCAGCTTCTCTACCACCATTTGTGCATCATGCTCACCAATAAACCGATTCATGTCTCTACAGAAGTTTTTGCAATCATTTGCAGTTGCGCCGATTTTATCGAAACAACCACATAGTTGTTTCATGATCTTGAAACCCTTCACTGGACCAAGATTTGCATGAGACACTTGATGTAAGAAATGTTTTTGAGGGAGATTGAGTTGTCGGTAAGCTCTTAGAAATTGAACATCAACTTTGTGAACTAGATTGTGGTTGTGTTGTTCAACAAAAACATGTACTTCATAGTTGTTACCACAAATCTTATTCAGCCTAATTTGTGCCTCACACCCGCATCGAATAGAAGCTCTTCTTTTCCTTCTGTGTTTGGTTTCATTTTCATCATCACCTTTGGTTTTGAAACCTTGTTTACTACATTGAAAATATTTTGTATTGATATACAACTTATTTGGATCATACTGAGTACCCTTTTTCACCTCGAAACCACCTTTATTCGCATATTCTCTGTAGAAGTCCCACGCCATCTCCAAAGACGAAAAAATGGTTCCTTTTTCAGGCTTAATAGCGACATCGGGAATCCAAACTGTTGTACCTTCTGGTGTAACATACTCAATACCAACAGATTGTGTAAAGGTATGTTATCATATCCTACAACACATTTTAGAGAAACAAAAATGTAGTATATAAATGAAAGGACGAAAATGGGATAATCATTATATGATGCACATATGAATAAAAGTGGAAAAATAAATTAATGAGACCATGTATATGTATTATAAATTTGAGACTTCAAGTGATGCACAGTGCAAGAATAAGAAACATGACATCATTCACAAGAAAATTACGATAAAAAAGGTAAATTATACCTTCTTGGGCATCGATTTCCACATCAAAAGTTGAGGTATCATGTATTCCTAGAATATCCATGAAAGTAACATCATGACTTGTTAACAAATGATCTGTGAACATCAAACAAAGTTAACTGATTTGGTAAACGCTAATGTTAGGTAATGTGATGGTTCTAAACTATTTGGTAATGGGTTAGATAACACTAAGAGTAAAAAAATTTGATTCATCAAAATCACACATAATTTGAAAACACACAATATGATAATGATGTGAAATTTTTTTAAGTTAAAAATGGAAAACAAAATTGTAGGAAGATTATAACATATTATTCTTATAATGAAAACCCCTAATTTATGATAGAAAGCCCTAATTATGAATCAAAAACACAATAAATTACCTTGTTCTTTAGGGATTTTCATAATAGCAGTTGATGATTGATGAATTTCCATATCTTCCACAATAGTAAGATCGGTGTTGGTATAAACTTGATCCAAAAAAGACATTGTAGGGAATAGCATATTAATTTGCAAAAGTGTGATGTATGATGGCATCGATCATACTGTATATATAGTATACCAAAAGAGCATAAAATCAGGGAAAATAAAGAGCAAATAATATCAATATCACCCAAATTATACGATTTGATATACATTAACACTCGTAACCAGAAAGCTTTTAAGCGGCTGGAAGAAGAGATTATAAACGGTTCACGTATAACTAATAAGAGAGATAAATATTACTTGGTGATAAGTAATTATTTGGGAAAAGTCATATATGCCCTTAAGCTTTTAATGAAAGACGTCATATTATAGACTTATTTTACTTAATTTAGGTTTAACATTATTTTATAAGAACTCCCCCATATATATATATATATATATATATATATATATATATATATATATATATATATATATATATATATATATATATATATATATAAGGATCGGCTGAGATATGAATTTTTGGTGAGAAGGTGAGAAAAGACATTGATTCAACATATTTCTCTTTTGATTCAAAGTTTTATACTTTTAAAAATATCATTTTTATGTAGTAATGATTAAATACATCCATAAAAATACTTATTATATTACGGATTCTAAATTCGATTCATAATTTCAATGAATTTTGTTTCTCGAAAAATATTGAATCAAAATAAAAATCTGTTAAATCAATGTGTTTTCTCATGTTTTTTTACAAAAAATACATTTTTCTCATTGGATCCATATATATATATATATATCTCATAATAAAAAAAGCTACTCTTATTCTAAGGTTATTATTAATCTTTATCCATGCAAAGAGCGATTTCAAATAATAAAGTAAAAAATATGATTTTGAAAAATTATAGAAATTTATAAAACAATTTAGCCAAAACAGATCAAATGAATACAAAAACTAAAAACAAGAAACAAGAAACTTTATTTCCTACAATAGGTAATAATGAATACAAACACAAGGATAATTTATTGAGATATTTGATAATTCAAACAATACTATGAGAATTTATTGAAACATGATTTGGCGGTTATAAACGCCACAAACACGATAGAGGCAACCTTATTTCATTTAGAAGACGGATAACGATTAGATTTCGAAGTATGATATGTCAACAAAATCTTCAACGGTTGGCGGTGGTGTATTATAACTTTGGGTAACCAAATCGACATATTCACTGTTCTTAAATCCCCTGTATACTGGTTTAACTCCGACTTTTGTAGTAAGTTCCTCCAATGGCTCTACCCACTTTTGTGGTGCAAAGTTATAGGCAAAATCTATAGCAAGTCGCTCTTTTCCATTGTTTTTGAATGCTCTATGTGTCGCAGTTAAATATTTCTTATTGCTCAAAACCTGTAAATATCACCTTATACTATTTAAAACTTTAACACTAAAAAACTATATGTTATTGTTTATATATATATATATATATATATATATATATATATATATATATATATATATATATATATATATATAGAGGATCTGGATCCGATGAGAAATGCATTTCCTATGAGAAATGTGAGAAAACACATTGATTCAACATAATTTCCTTTTGATTCAAAATTTTCGAAAAAAAAAATTCATAGAAAGTGTGAATCGATGTTAGAATTCGTAATATAATAACTAATTTTTATGGATATATCGAATCATACCTACATAAAAATGATATTTATAAAAATATAAAACGTTATATCAAATGAAAAAATGTTTAATCAATGCCTTTTTTCACATTCTCACTAAAAATCAATTTCTCACCTGATCATCTCTCTCTCTCTCTCTCTCTCTCTCTCTCTCTCTCTCTCTCTCTCTCTCTCTCTCTCTCTCTCTCTCTCTCTCTCTCTCTCTCTCTCTCTCTCTCTATCTCTATCTATATATATATATATATATATATATATATATATATATATATATATATATATATATAAACAAATGTTACCTGCATAACGTCATCAATGATGACAATCAAGTTTCCTTTCTTAGGAATAATTGGAATCCATTCCCCCTTAGCGAATATCTCCAAACCACAAACATCGCCCTGGAGGATGATTGTTAACACGTTTGAGTCTTCATGATCACGAATGCCAATGTTATCGGTTTCACTTGATAAAGTATAGTGCATTGGCATCATGAAATCCCAACATCGGTCATTGTTGTAATTCTTAAGAAAATTTGGCGGGAGCCCTAAGGAGTCGTTTAAGATTTCCTCCAATATTTGTGAGGTTTTCACAAAAAAGTTGAACACGTCGTTAAATGTTTCCCTACAAATTAATGAATAACCTTATGATAATTTGTATATAATTTTATTAAAGACTATATTTACGTGAATACTAAATTTACAATAGCACATAGTGCTTATAATGTTAATTAACAAATTATCTTGATATTTATATTTATGACAAATAAGGCAATTTATAATTTTATCTCCGCTTAGAAAATAAATAGTGTTTTTAAACTCTTTTAGAATTTTGAGGTAGTTAACTAGAGATATTAAACCTTTTGACATTTGTTAGGATAAATTTAACTATTCAAAATAGTTAAAAAAAAAAATAAGTTATATTATATACTAAGTTTTGGAAAGATTTAATAAAGTTGAAGTTGATAGAGATGGATGGTCATTGAATGCATGAATAGAAAGGCTTGGGTTTGAGTCTCCTTCCTTACAACTTTTTCATTTTTGTTTTGTATATGACATGTTTACTATTTGTATAATATTTATAGAAATGTCTCCCATTAATTAAATACAAGTAAAATAAAGACAAAATAATAATCAAAACAACAAGTAGGCAATTCTTTTAATTTTGTTTACATGAGTTTATATATACTTCAAAAGAAAAGACTTTTGATTAATTTGATGTCTCTAAATATTCTTTTAACTTTTAAATATTTAAAGTTGATAATTTATCTAATATAATAAATATTACTAACTTTTTGTTAAATTTGATATTTATTGGCTACATTAGTTATATGAGAGTGTTATTGTGAAAAGTCCCAAATTTGTAAAAAGTTAAGAAAGTATTGTAGGAGTGAAATGTAAAAACTTTGGGAAAAAGTCAAATTTTTTTGACAAAATATAAGAAATGGAGAAACGACAAGTAATTTGTCTCATTGAAAAACAAACTATAACGAAAGTCGTTAACTTAGATGCTAAAACCTATAATTTGATATTATGATTACTGTAATTTTCAATTTTCATTTTCAACTTATAGTCATAAGACAAATTAAACGGATTTATACTTCTAACTATATGAACTAAAATCTATAGATACTAATATTTTTATCTATCTATACTAACTAAATATATAAAATATTACCTATATTCAGGTTGAATATCAGGGACACCATTGTACTGTTTATCCGGAGCATACATAAGAAGATACTCATAGTCATGATATATGCCATCTGACAGTTTTCCGTAGCCTGTGCCAGCCATATCCAAATCTTTCTTAGTAGAATTTTTTTTCTCCTCATCTGATTTGGAAAAAAATGTCTTTGTAAGACTCAATAGTTTCTCGCACTGATCAAGATGAGGGTTCTCAATCTGAAAGGCCCCAAGGGTGGAACATGCATCAGCAATGGTATCCATAACCTGTTTCTTGCAAGTAACATCTCCACCTTTCAAGAAAGGTGTGAGATCGACAGTGGGAAGAACGGTTGAAGTAGCTTGAGTAGTTTTTTCCATGGTTACTTATTTGTATCTTACAATTGCCTTTAGTTTGTGTTGCTTCTTAGCTGATACCTTGTCTTCTTTATATAGTGTCTTACAAAACAAATGCTCAATTTAAATAATTCAAAATATAAAATAAAATGTTTTGATTTCACTTTTTAAAATAAGTCCAATACATATCACGTGTTACTGGTTACTTACAAAATAGTGCCATTATTCAAAGTTGTAGCTCTCATCAAACTTTTTAATTTTGAACCATTAAATAAATGTTATTTAAACGGAAGTATTAAATTTCAACCGAACTAAGTACACAAACAATTTAAAAATCTAAACTAGTGTATTAGTATTTGTTCCACGTGATTTACTAAATATTCAAAAAAAAAAAAAAAAATACACCATCAATGAAAACTAGGTGTCTTTGTTTATGAATATGAATAAACACTACAACGATGCATGTTTAATTCATAGATTAGTTCTTTTAATTTCTTGTATATATGCGTCAAAACGAGAACCTTGTTGACGTTCACATAACTTGTTTCATGGTTAAAACATAAAAAAATGTAAATTCCTGGATGTTAAGATTGTGTACACAGTTCAATATATAACCAAGAATCCAAATATACCTGGTCACAAAAGAGTTGGATATGTTACTCATATTATTAAATAAAATGTATGATTATAAAATATGGGTTTTTAAATCAAATTTTACATGTTTCTTCTTATTTTTTAAAAGATATAAGTCGGAAATATTGTCTGCAATCTGCATGTGGTGGTTATTGAAAAAAACCATGTTTTATATATGGCTCAATTCCATGCATAAATTTGGCAGGTCAATGAAGCTAAACTTGTTGTCACCTATATATACACATGTGAATAGTATTTATATTATTATGGTATTTTAAGGTTAATTATTAAATTAAAAATATCAAGTTATATGATTGTCTGCATGTGGTAGGTTGCTCTTTCGCATTAATTATTGAAGAAGCAAAAATTGTTGTCACCGATATATACCACACGTTTTATATATGGCTCAATTCCCATGCATAAATTTGGCAAGTCAATGAAGCGGCCAGGAATTCCTCTACCATTTCCTATTTTATGTGGAGGTCACCTAACCTTTTTATATCATTAGACCTTCTTTAATTATATATCCTATTTTTAAAGTATCAAAATATTTTTCATGGTTAAAATTAAAAAATGTAAATTTCTGGATGTTAAGATTGTGTACGCATTTCAATAACCAAGAATCCAAATATACCCGCACACAAAAGAATTGGATATGTTACTCATATTATTAAATAAAATGTATGATTATGAAATATGGGTTTCTTTTTATTTTTTAAAAGATATAAGTCGGAAATATCTTAACTATATTATAAAGAATTTCCTCAAATTCTTAAACTTTTAAATTTTAAGTAATTGAAATTACTAATCTATCCCTATTATACGTTTAATAAATTTATCATTTAAAACAATATACAATTAGTGACATTTCCTTAATTACAACAATAACTAATAAATAATAATAACTAATATATAAAACATTTTCACTTTTTATCAAAATTTTAAATTTTAATAAAGTATAATTAGTAATATATCCCTTAATGAATATAACATATAAACTAATCTTAATTTCCTTTAATTAATTCGATTACTAATTTAATAAAAAAATATGCACCCATATAAAATAAAGGCAATTCAAATTAATTGTTATAAAATTTGTATTCATGTAACCATTATTTTTTTAACATTAAACGTTATTTGATAGAGTAATTTTCAAATATTTGATTTATAATCTAAATTTTATAAAGTTAGTTGACAGTGTTGTGGTTCGTGTTGCTCTATAATTCTAGGAAGATGATTATCATCAAAAGTTTATATATTCTTCTATTGGTCACCGATAAGTCTTAATACCAATAAGCCGAGTAGTATTACATTTGATACTTCTAAGGTTAATAAACCTTGTTACCATATTGATTATCCTTCATTACAACATTCGAAAGTATGTGTTACCATATTGGATTCATGGAAACAGACTAAATTTGAATGACTTGAATGAAAATATTTTCTTCGGGTTGAAAACCATAACGATAAACGATTAGAAAGCGTAGTGTCTGAATGGGTTTTTAATTGTTGTTGCATCGTTGAAGGAAAATTAGTTTTTATTTATAGAAAACATGGGTTTATACGGGAATACTATTCAAGAAATACATTTAATTCTCTTTTTGGCCGAACGTGAAGTTATTAGACGTCACTATTAAAAAAACAAAATGACATGAAAATTAAACTTTTGTTATGTTCGTAAATGAGCTTAATCTTCACATGAGTCGAATTATCCCAATGGGTTGAATGATCCGAACGAAAAATATTCTGCGAGTGTGTTTTGTTTCACGAAATCTATAATAAAATTGAGTGAATTTGAATTGAATTGGGAAAATCGATAATATGACATAATAATTATTATCGCTGAATGGTCGAAGCATAAATTGTTACCACAACATTCTTTTTATATTGTCCGAAGTGCCGAACTTTAAACTATTACAGTCCATATATATGTAACGAGACAAATGATAAATTACCATAAATTATTACCCCACTATAAATTGTTGAATATGATATTTTTTCATCCGCTGTATCACACGGATACCATACTATTATGATTATAAAATACAAGTTGTCATATTAAAATATCAAGTTTTATGATTGTCTGCATGTGGTAGGTTGCTTTTTCGCATTAATTATTGAAGAAGCAAAAATTGTTGTCACCTATGTATACACATGTTTTATATATGGCTCAATTCCCACGCATAAATTTGGCAAGTCAATGAAGTGGCTAGGAATTCCTCTGCCATTTCCTATTTTATGTGAAGGTCACCGAACCTTTTAATATCATTAGACCCTCTTTAATTATATATACTATTTTTAAAGTATCAAAATATTATATATAAATATTAATATTCTAAAATTTAATCCATCTTTAATCATATAATGTCTTGAATTGTAACTTTACGTTGTATATATTTTTTCTAATTTAGTTATTTGATTTATTTCAATATATTTTATTTATTTATTTATATAACATCAGTTGTTTTGTTTTTGTATAAACAAAATCTAAGTATAAAATCGGGAGAAAAAAAAATATAAATCATCAAAAGGCTAGGAAATAATCAAATTGTTTCTTTGAAAAATGTTATTATACTAGGAGATATCATTGGTCTTGTTTTTTATTCTCCTAACTTTATTGAGTTCTTCGCTTTTCCTAATTTGGATAATAGCTCAAAAAGATAAGAATATGAATAACACGTACGTTCTTCTTTTTATGAATTATTATTATCATTTTCACTTTGTATCAATTTAGAAAAAGAATAGCCTAATGAATAGTAATTATATTATTATAATATTTTAAGGTTAACTATTAAATTAAAAATATGATGGTTTTGGATGTGACTTTATCTAATTATAGATTTTCTTATTTTTAAATTGAGATTTTAATGGCTTAAAATATATGTTTGTGTCTTTATGGAACAAAAAAATAATAATTACATTGTAAAGACATGGGTTTATTTTCTCAAACTACAATGAAAATATGTAGAAGTTATAAGGATGGAGAAAGATGTATATTTCCAGTTTTATGAATTTATTTTATATGTAACTATTTAATCTTTATAAGTTATTTAAATATATAAATACGAAGATGATGAAATGATGGGAACAGTCAAGAGGATGTGTTTGTGTTTGTGATGTTTTGTTTAGATTTTAAAATCAAATTCAATATCACAATGAATGTGATTTGATTATATCTTCTTGCCTTTTTACATACAAATTTTACATATAAAAGTTTGGTTAGCTTATGAACATATATGCAGGGGCGGAGCTACTATGCGATGAGAGGGTTCAATTGAACCACTCAAAGTTCAATTTTTCTTGAAGATAGCTGTAAATTTTTGAAAAATTGGTTAGTTGAACCCTCTGATTTTGTTTGATTGAACCCTCTGATTTCATTTGATTGAACCCTCTCAATTCCTTTTCAATTCCCACTAATATTTTTACCCAATTCCCGCTGCTTAGAGGAATTAATTTTTAGGTAAATTAATTTTGCCCTAAATCCCTAATTTAAAAAGAAAGAAAAACGGGGCTTGATTGCTTACTAGTCGCTACACTAGAACCATATGATGGTCGATGTTTGAATTTCAATCAGTATCCGAATCTCATATAACCAGGTTTAATTCCTTTTATTTTACCTGATTGATTTTTTGAATAACACGTGGTCGACATTAAAAAGGTTGTTGCTTTTTGTATAGAGTTTAGTATTTTAATTTTTAAAATTGGAACATTTTTGTTGTTGTTAGAATTAGGAATACTTTTTTGACAATTAGTTAGTTAAACCTCTGATTTCAGTTGAATTTAGTATCTTGAATTGTCACCAAACATAGGTAGTTATTCTTATAATCAGTACCATTTTGGTGGTTGTTGTACAAGAGATGGTTAAGACTCATTCTGAAATAAGTTAGAAATTGTAGGAAATGAAATTAACGAGTCATAAGGGTGAAGACTTATGGATATAAGGCAGTTTATCCAAATCTTTTTGTAAAGATGAGATGAACAAAGTAATTATAGAACTCGTGCGTGTCCCTCCCTAGATTGCATTGAGTTCCTTTTAAGGAAAGGATTAGCGTTTTTGGGTCATGTTGAATATGAAGTTTCAACAAACCAAGTTAACTTTCTCGAGCTTCTACATTTTTTAGGTGCTCACAATCAGTCCATTACCCGGGTCACGTTACGAACTTAAACAACTAATATTATTGTCAGTGATTTAGGAGATGATTTATTTTTAGTTTTGATAGACGAGTCTTGTGACATATCTTTTAAAAATGGCGGAGGTGTTAAGTTATGGGAATATAAAGGGAAATGTGCTTAAACATTTCTTTGGTATGGTGCATGCTGCAAATACTAGTCCTTTGTCATTGAGTGTAAGAGCTTTAAGTACTTTTTTTGGTTTATAATTTGAGTTTGTTAAGTCTGAGTAGCCAAGGATATGACTCGGTAAGTGAGGGGAATTTAATGGTCTAAAAAGCTTGATTTTAAAACATAATAGTTCAACATATTATATGAGATGTTTTGCCCCACAACTTCAACTTACTTTAATAGATGTTGCAAAAAGCGATATATCAGTTGGTTCATTGTATATATGTTGTCACTTGTCACACTTTGATTTATTAATGTTGTTGGAGCATCATGGAAACACCGAGATTACCTTTGTGAAAATCAAGACAAAAAGTTGTTTACTTAAAAGTGGGCGAGGTATGAATAGAGAAAGGGTCTCCAACGACCGGCAGACACGAGATGGAACTCTCGCTTAGTTACTTATATCGAAAAAGGATGTATTTATTAGTTTATGTAAATGGAGTGATTATGCGCCGGTTTCAATCAACAAAAATCGTTATAGAGAATTATAATTATGAATGCATTATTACATTTAGTATTTGTTTGTGTATCATTTGAACCCAGTGACGAAAATTCCTGGCTCCGCCCCTGCATATATGTCTGACTAAATCCCGTTGTAACTCGCGGGCATCACAAACCTTGTTATTAATAAAGGGTAAATAGAAATAACCAAGAAAATTCACCAATATTTCATATGAGACCCTCACATCATACACCCACAAGAAATGGTTTTGGATGCTTTTTCATTGAGTTATCTAGGATGGATTTTACTTTTTATTTCGCCAATTATACCTCCACTGTAGAGAGCATATATGTTTGTCGCGGTAGAGCTTGTACCAAGTTTTAGAGTTGGTAAAATGAAAATTAGATGGGTTTTATATTTTGAATAAATGACAATGGAACAACGAGATATTATGTGTCTCATAAAATTGATTTATCTTGTAGTATGTTCAATGTAGTTAACATTATCTATAACATTCAGTGTTTAAGTAATGATTGACGAGTTTAAAAGATTTAAACGTCACTTTTTTTGAATTTCCGTTAAGACAGTGAACCTGACAAATTCTTAACGAGTCTAAGGTAACGAAGGAGGTGACCCAAAGAAGATAGAGGGGTATTTATCGTTATTTGCATTGAAAGGATTGTGTGCGTAAATAATGATTGCCCCTCTCACAAATGGTTAGAGGAGTATTTATAGGCGTGAATTAGGGCTTCACTTTTGCGTTGGCTATAAGTCATTGGCTTCCAAGAATGTATCATTTACTTACGGCCCATAAGTTGATAATGACCCAACAAGCCTTTTTGGTCTTGATCGTGAATCATTACGAGGCTATAAACTCGCTAAACTAAGGGTTACTTATTGGTCAAAAAATTATAGGTGGGCGACTAAGGCTTAACTATTGAATGTTGTTGAGCATCTTTTTCGAGTGCCAAACCAGGTTGTGTATAAGTAACTTTAATTAGCCGACTACTCAAGATTAAAATCGAGGAGGCTAGCCGGGTGGCCTAGCGTGCCCGACAATCCTAGCCGACAACATAAGTTTGTGACCGAGTTGTATAGATTAGTCGGCGAAACAAAAACTAGTCGGGTAGCCTAGCCGTGTCAAACAGTTTTAGCCGGTGACACCGGGAATGTGACCGAGTCACCTCTTTAGCATAGTCAAGGAAGTTGTAGGGAGGTCCGTGAAGATATCCGGGTAGCCTAGTTTATGTGGCCGAGGCGGTGGCCGAACAACCTAGCCTAGGAGACCGAGGTCATAGCCGAGTAGGCGTGTGGAGGTTGTGGAAGGACAACAAACATAATATGCAGATATCTAGCACATAGATACACTCCAAACATAATATCTGGTCTACTAGCGGTGCAAGTATTAATTTAATGCCATATTCACTTTATTCTAAACTTGCATTTCCTAAAATTACACATAAAAAAATCGAAACGAAACTAGCAAACAAGGCTTCAACTTTTAAATGGGAATTTGCAAACATGTTTTACTTAAAGTGGATAATTTTTTCTTCCCAATTGATTTTGTAATTGCGGACATACCGAAAGATGCGAAGTATTTTACGACGATCCTTTTTAAATAATTCGAGAGCTTTGTTGGATTTTACAGACAAGATTATCATTATTAGAATAGAAAATTCATGGATGAAATATGGTAACACTAATTTGTTCTATAAAGCACCATGAATCAATTTGTTTTATAAATTTTATTTCTTGTGTTAGAGACTAATGTGCATGAACTAAGTGACGATGAGAGGTTAGAAGCTATTTTAGAGGCATATGATGATGATTCAGATGGGGAGCGAAAATACGAAGCTTTGAAAAGATTGTTATCTTATGATAATGTCACACCCCGCCGTTGGCGGAAACGCAGAGTGCAACACGATTGGCGATCGTCATAACACAACAGTAATATAAAGAATATAATCTACATGAATAAATAAACAATGTATTGTTATGACGTCGCCATACTCAAGGTATAAACCTTGGTACACGAAAATCGTCACACACTACAAGTAAGAAAGTTCAAATGTGAATATCAACGAATGAAAGAATACTTGGGCGTGCAAACCCGAAATGTAGTTCAAATGTATAATATAAAATGTCCACAATGCAAATATATCCTGAGGTCATCTAGAGTCCGACTCCTACATCCAAGTCCTATGCCTGCTCGTTACCTGAAAGTAAAGCTTAAAAAGTCAACATAATGTTGAGCGAGTACATCGAGTAAGTAGTAAAAAGGTTTAATCTCATAATCAATCAGTAAAAGCTATTGTGTAACTAATGCATTTTAGAATAGTAGGAAAACAATCATCTCAGCATATAGTATAAAAAGCACATCACAAACATCCAATATGATCAGAACATAGCAAGTGCACCTCATAGAGAGCGTGCGGTATCGATATGAAACTCATACCGATAATCCATCGTAATGGTAAGTGCACCTCATAAGAGCGTGCGGTATCGGTATGCTAACGCATACCGATAATCCATCGTATAGTAAGTGTACCTCATAAGAGCGTACGGTATCGGTATGCTAACGCATACCGATAATCCATCGTCCCGAAATTCAAGTGGTATAACTGTTGACAGAAACATCAATCGAAAATGAGTATCTAAGGGGATTTCGTACAACGAATCCTCAAGATTCGCTCAAGAAGTGTGTCATGAATCTAAACACTGATTAGAAGAGTTTGAGTTTCCGTCCGATACTCGAACAGATACGCGTTAGAATATATTTATAATTACGTCTAATTATAAACACATTCTACATGTACGTTCACATTACCATAACAGTTCATGGATAGTTTGTGTAAGCGCTTAAGGTCAATCGTATAACAATGCACAAGGTTCAGTTCAACAGAGAGTATGAATTCAGGTAGATACATGGTAACGATAAGTTCTCCATTATGTTGGCCAGACATAACTTAAAACTCATCATTAAGTATCGTTTATAGAATTTGATATGTAACACTTAATTGTTGAAACACATTCAACAATCGAAGTCACGGTCACGGTTAATCGAACAAAATCGTTGTTCACAAAAGAATCTCGCGTAATCGATATAAGGGTGAAATAACTTCATAACTCATGCGAAAAGGGTTGAAAGCAAAAAGCTACACAAAAGCTTGAAAATTAATATGGAGATTGAAAGGTTTTATCAGATCGCGTATAACAACCAGTTTCCTCTTATGTTGATCAGACACAAGTGAATTCCTATCATTACTTGCGAGTGATTATCACTGAATATGAAGTACCGAATTACAATTAAGATCAACAAAGTGGAGATTAAGGAAAACGAAGTCATTAGAACGACTTTTGAATCATCAGAGAGTTGAATATATAGTTAGATTGAATAGTAGTAGTTGAGGAAGAAATCATCGCCAAAGAATGTCTCAAGTCTGTATCACAAACAGGAAGTAATAAGAGTGGGTTTGTAGGGAACTTCGTATCATACGCGTTGCATTAGGATTATTGTTGTGTAGCGCGTAAATCGAATGAATTCCACAAGTCTATATCAGCGTTTGGTGTCATCGGAAGATTTCAATAACATATATGAATGCACTAACAGAAAAATTTACACGTTGGATGCGTCTACACTGTATCATGGATCGAAAGGATTCAAGTGACTAATATCAGGAAGAATATCGCTTCAAGTATTATTTACATCCAGAAATCTCCAAGTTACATCGAGGGGGACATTCAAAGCTGTCGAAATAGTGAACTCAGGGTAATGGAATGAATTAGTATATTAATGCACAATACGCTTGCAATTTATCTCGAGACGTCGAAAGTCTAACGCACAAAGCAATGTCGGTTGAAGGTTTCAGTATGAATGAAAGTCGTATGGGTATCAATGAGGTACGAGCTATTGAGTTCCAACTAGTAATGGTTACTCTCCTTGTGGGTACGCATCAGAATAAATTCCCGTAAAGATTTCGAGAATCAAACATGATAAAAGAATAGTCGTCAGATGTCATCGTCTTCTGTCCAAGTCGCATCTAAAGTAACTTCGAGGTTTCGATAAGAACTGCGATGATAAAGAATTCAAGAATAAAGTTTAACTCGGAAAAATATCTGTTGTGGAACGCTCATAGAAATTGTGGATACAATCAAGGAGGGATATTCTTAAATCATACGAAATCGAATATAATGAAGTTTCGGAAATCAAATTCTTCTCGTACTAGAATATATGTCTTACCGAAGGAACGTGTCGAAGGTCACAATTATATTAGAACTGGATAGGTATAATTCAAAATAGAAATCTTCTTCTGTAACCGAATGTGAAGTAGATGGAAATTGTTCGAAGTAGTTGAGAATACGCTAGAGTTGACAAAGGCATCGTCTTAGAGAACATCTGATTTGATTGGGAAAATAGAGAAATAGTTTTTCCGATTTGTATAGACTTAATGATAGGGAAATCAACTAGTTTACAACTCCAGATGATTTCAGAAAATATTGACTTTCAATGAATGTACTCGACTAGTATCAACGGTATCAGTATGTGGAAACTTCACATGGTATCGAGATCATTGGTTATCAAATGATTGGTAAAATCTAGAATTGGATAGTTTATCTCCTCGTGGAGACGAATACATCACGAGTAAACTTTCAGGGCGAAAAGGATACGTTCGCATTATCAGGAACTAGTTTCGGTTATAAAGTGATTATGATAAAGGGATAGAAGAATCCAGTTTAGAGAGCACATCGTACAGCTTCGTAATCAATTTCATCCATAGCTTGAGAGAACACGAGTTCGGGTGAGTTACTTCTACTCAACTCGAGATTAGATAATAGAGTTTGAAGTGATACTCGAGAACGAACATTTAGAAAACAATTTCATTTGAGTAGTTTAGTATAAACCATGAAAAATTTTCGGGTCTGATTTCCGTACGATAGTTAGATTTCGAAATTTGAACAATTTTGTGGAAGGGACCAAATTTGAAAATGTACAGAGAAAGGAGAAAAATATACGTTTTGCTGCTGAGACACAAATTTGTTACCGATAAGAATGTTTATCTTCGAGTGTCAATACGAAAATCCTTACGAAAGGATATAGTGAGAATTAATATTTCTCCTCAAATTTTGAAACAATGAAGCAACCGAAAGGATAGATACAATCTCTTAGTATTTGGTTTACACAATTTGCTGAGTAGAAACGTATATCGATTTTGTGGTAATATAACAACGAATGAAAAGGGTTCAAGGATATAGAGATCGAGATAAGCGAAAGAATTATAACACCGTCTACAAAATAGGGCAAACGAGTCTTCAACTTCACATCTTCAAATCTGCACGAAGGTTCTTCCACGAGAGCGTCACGTATGGTAGAATAGAATTTCGGAAGTACGAAGATCGAGAAATCAAAATGAAACAAAATAGAAATTTTAAATGAGGGGTGGAGTCGTAAACGAATAAGAACGTGGTTCCAATATTGCAAGTAGATGAGGCACCCAAAGATAAGGCATACACATTTGCTTTCCGTATACATGATCATAATGGTAACACTTACATTTTATTGAAGTAGAAGTATAAGAATTTAAGTCGAATTCGATTACAAACAAGAAATGAGATTTTAAGGAAATGAAAAATGAATAAGATAGAAACTCCTTCAGCGTCGTATGTCGTTGCAGTTTGCCGTCTTCCTTAGACGATAAGTCGATAGGTACGAGTAGCGAGACGATATGAAATAGTAAAACGATCGTAGAAAGAATCTATATGAGGGACACCTAGTTATAGTCTAGGCCAAACCACCTAGTTCTCTATAACCATGTGCTCTGATACCAATCTGTCACACCCCGCCGTTGGCGGAAACGCAGAGTGCAACACGATTGGCGATCGTCATAACACAACAGTAATATAAAGAATATAATCTACATGAATAAATAAACAATGTATTGTTATGACGTCGCCATACTCAAGGTATAAACCTTGGTACACGAAAATCGTCACACACTACAAGTAAGAAAGTTCAAATGTGAATATCAACGAATGAAAGAATACTTGGGCGTGCAAACCCGAAATGTAGTTCAAATGTATAATATAAAATGTCCACAATGCAAATATATCCTGAGGTCATCTAGAGTCCGACTCCTACATCCAAGTCCTATGCCTACTCGTTACCTGAAAGTAAAGCTTAAAAAGTCAACATAATGTTGAGCGAGTACATCGAGTAAGTAGTAAAAAGGTTTAATCTCATAATCAATCAGTAAAAGCTATTGTGTAACTAATGCATTTTAGAATAGTAGGAAAACAATCATCTCAGCATATAGTATAAAAAGCACATCACAAACATCCAATATGATCAGAACATAGCAAGTGCAACTCATAGAGAGCGTGCGGTATCGGTATGAAACTCATACCGATAATCCATCGTAATGGTAAGTGCACCTCATAAGAGCGTGCGGTATCGGCATGCTAACGCATACCGATAATCCATCGTATAGTAAGTGTACCTCATAAGAGCGTACGGTATCGGTATGCTAACGCATACCGATAATCCATCGTATAGTAAGTGTACCTCATAAGAGCATACGGTATCGGTATGACAACGCATACCGATAATCCATCGTAATATATCGAAGCAAGTATTGAACAACCGTTTGTGATGTTTTTAGAAAATTGCATTAGCTTTTTATTACACAATTTAGAGTTTCGAAATATCGTAAGTTTCCATAAATAGAATAATCTATTTATGGTAAGTTTCTAAAAATAGAAATATTTCCGTAAATAGGAAGTAGATCGTCATTCTCGTAAATCATTTGTTTAAATTATTTTGGTTGCTTTACTTTTCCCCGATTTAAAATATAAAAGCAGTAGTAAAATAGGGGCGATGACTCACCTTATCGAGTGAGCGTATGTAAGCGGTACTGTGTGTATATGGTGTAGTAAGTTGGTCACAACTAGAGTCCTCACTAGTCCTAGAGCTCCCCTAGATAAAAGTATAAACGTATAAGAATAGTATTTGACGGTTAACGACTTCGAATTAGACAATGAATTTTCAGCGAACACATAGGTTCACTCAAACTGAGATATCTATAGTTTCAGGAGGAATTAGACGTTGACGGAAATATAATCGAAAACTAGACACCGAGAGTTACATTTTTAGTTTAGTCCAAACTCACGAACATGTGTTTTCAACTTGACGTAACTCGAGATTTAGGAACAGTTAAAAGATGATCTTTATATGGATGGAAACTAGACAAAACGTACTTCAACGACAAATCAAGAGTTGGTTAATTTGATATAAAATCGTATAAGTTTTAGTGGTTGCAAAACGGCTATTTAGCTAGTTGATACTTAGAACATTATTAACGTATTTGATTACTAAAACATGATAAGGCCTATATATAAATTCATAATCTGTTTTAAAACATGTTTATAATCAGTTTAACATTATTTAGTATCATTTATTCGTTTGCTAAATCGTTACAATCATTCAAGTTAATAATCTTAGTTAAATGGTAAAAACTCAGTTTGACCAACGCTCAGTAAATTGCCATTTCAGAGAGTTTTACAAACAATTAGATGACGAGGCCAATTTCCCAGAAACTAGACTCCGAGGCCTACAACTTTGGTTTTGACAAATTATTAAAATTCAATACGGTTTAGTAGTTATGACTTTTTCAAAACAGGTGACTACAGCAGCTATTTTACCAAATTCAGATTAGACCAATGTTCACCATTTTACAGATTGCGAGAGTTTGAAAAATAATTAGAAGACATATCTTATATATCTGAAAACTAGAAGACGAGAGCTACAACTTACGTTCAGACCACAGTTTCTAGTTCGAAACGACCAAGGAGCTATAAACCGAACAAAACGGACTATCATACCAGAATTAAATAAATTGAATTAGGGTTTCGGATTTAATATCAAAACATCACGAATTTCACTAAAACAAACCTTGAAATAAAAATAATGAATAGCAAGATTATGTTGAGGAATAAAACAGCAAACAGTCTATAGATAGTGGTGATGTATATCTCGGCAGCAAGAAGTGTTTGTAGTGGCTGCAAAGAAGAGACTCGGATTAGGGTTTCGGTTAAGACAAACAAAAATAGAACCTTTGGATCTGATTACCTTGGCTTCATGAATGATTATCACGATGAAAAGAGAAGATAAGGCTTCGAAACTATGGCTGGTCTTGCTGAGATCGACGGCTAAACAAGGGGAAAAAGGAGGGTGACTGCTAGGTAGGATTTAGGGTTTAGTTTAGGGTTTCGGCCAGCACTTTCACAGAACTTGATTCCTTTGCTAATGGAGAAGACGAGATTAAGGATGAGGAGCTGCTAGATTTCGTGGGCTGCCATGGGAGAAGAAATCGCTGGTTTGCAAGAGGGAAAGGGTGGCGGCATTTTGGATAATTAGGGTTTTAGGTTTAGAATAGTTTTTAGGTTTAGCTTTAGCTTTAGTCGACTAGCAAAACATTTGATCGACTGGTTTCTTTCCTAGGCCGATGATGGATCCAAGGGGTGTTGGGTTGGGCTTATTCGATGGTTACTTGGAGATCCAATGGATTCGGGTTTATGACGGGGTTTAACACTAATACGGTTTAGACTAAATTTCAATAATTTTTGACTATAATAATAATACGAAATAGAATAAGAAATATGACACGAGATTGATAAAAACATCTACACGTAGAAAGTTCACATACTCGCTAATTATAGCTAATAGTGACCCCGCAACTCGTCTGTCTTTCAAAAGATGAACGTAGACGTTAAACAGACTGGCTTACAGTGAATTCCTGAAACAAGGAACCTTTAAATATGTACCTTACGTGTAATTATCGAACCCGAATACGAAATTCATTTGTAACGATCAATAACTATAGTAAAGTGATAAAGTATCTAAAATACTAACTTAACCGGTAAGTTATCTAGGAGCTCGACTAGTGGGAAACTAATTACTGTGCACCTAACTAAAACAATAGCATCACATATAGGATATACACACATGTCACAAGTAATCATTATACATAAAAGTAAATGTAAGTTCTTTTTATAAAAAATTTTGTAAACCCGGTAAGAGCATACGACATACTAGACTAATCTGAGTCGGAAAAGTGACGATTGTCACAGATAAGCATCCCACCGAAAATGCAAACATGAGTGATGAATTAATATGCAAGAAGAAAGAACCGGATAAAGTGGATACACAACATGAAGTTGATGCGATATTTTTGCCCAGTGTGTTGAAGAATCTTAAAAAGGAAATTGTAGCGGTAGAAGCAAAGTTTGATGATATTGAATTGCATAAGTTCTCATTGGAAGGTTTAGATGGAGTTTTTGATCCGGATAGATATATTCGAGAATTGGAGTTGTTGGGTTTATAAATTGTTAATACTGGTAGAATCAGTTAGTACCGGGAAGTAACGTTGTTAATACTGGCGATCAAGTGTTGAAGATTAATACTGGTGACTTGCTACCACTGATTAATACCGGTGAATGTTTATACTGACTGCATGGATTTGCATGGCGGGAGTTTCTACTGGCGTGCTCATTAATACTGCTTACAGGGACGAAGCTTGCAAACACAAAATATAGTTTTTAGGAGGGGCGAAACTTAAAAAAAACGCTAAATATAAGCTACTTCTGAAAATATAACAAAAAATTTGTACTACAAGCCAAAAATTTGGGAGGGGCCAACACCCCTTTTTGTCTTCACTATACTTCGTCCCTGACTGCTTATCTGATATAGTTTGTTAGCGCATTGTAAGGAGATAATTATGTAAACAATATATTGATAATTATCTTCATATATTTCTTTAGATTTAACCTCATCGTAATTAGGGTTTCCTCAAGGTCTATATAAATAGATCCCTGTGTCGTTGTAAACACACGTCTGTTAACGAACAATATTCTTAATAGACTGAGGCTGTTGGTGGAAATTCTTGTGTTCTTAATTGTTAACATTTATTCATTCACATATACATAAACTGTTAATCAATTAACCCTTGTTAATATCAAAGTGTTGATCCGCTGCAACTTCTTTGATAGATCTAGATCTACAGATTTGTATTTATACAAGTATAGTTCGACAGATCCTAACAAGTGGTATCAGAGCACAAGGTTGCTCTAGATCTACGATCAGCAAGGCGTATAAACAAGTTTTTCACAAAACAAAAATAAGATGTCTGATCTTACTGAAGGCGTTCAAGCAAATAGGGTTCCTGTTCTCACATCATCAAACTATGATATGTGGAATAGTCGCATGTATCAGTACATGCTACAAACCGACTACTCCATGTGGCAAGTGGTGAAGAATGGCGCTAAACATACTCCTGTACCTGGACCAGATCTCAAGAACAAAGCAGCAGCAGCAGCTGAAGGTTCAGGCAAACCAGTAACTGAGCAAGAGAGAAGAGATACTCACAATGAATGTCAAGCTTTGAGCACTCTATTTATTGCTATTCCTAATGAGTACCAACATTAGTTCAGAAACTATACTGATGCTAAATTGTTATGGGAGGCTATGGAGAAATTTTTTGGTGTAACTGCAAGTACAAGGAGGAATCAAAAGGATCTGCTGAAGCAACAGTTTGAGAACTTCATGGATGTGAAGGATGATACTCTATCTCAAACCTTTGACAGATTCAACAAACTGATTGGTGAATTCTCTAGCATGGGAGTTAATACTGCTCAAGACGAAATCAACAGGAAGTTTCTTAGAGCATTAGGAGAAGAATGGGCAATGTACACAGTTAGTTATAGGCAAGGAAGCACTCTTGACACAATGGAGATTGACGAGCTATACAATGAACTACGAGTGTTTGAAACTAAAATCAAAAGACCAAGTAATCACTCAACACAGAATGCAGCATTTGTTTCTACTGGTGGAACATCTTCTGAAACTGGATTCATATCAAGTGAATATAAAGGAAACAAGAATGAAGAAAGTGTTAGAGAAGCCTTCTTTGCCAGTCATGGAAATTCTGGTTTAGTCATTGAAGACTTGGAACAAGTGAATGCTGACGATCTGGAGGAGATGGATTTAAGATGGCAATTTTCTATGCTCGGTGTTCGAACAAGAAGGTTCATGCAACGGACAGGAAGAAACAACTTTGCAGTACGAAAGGGTGACAAAACTGGTATTGATAAAAGCAAAGTAAGATGTTTTGACTGCAAAAAGCTAGGTCACTTTGCAAGGGAATGTCCAGAACACCAAGATGATCAATAGAAGTAGACAACTCAACACAATTTGTCTGGATCAAATAACAATTATCAAGGAAGATCATCTTATTCAACTGCACTAGTCACTCAAGATGGACTAGGATTTGATTGGATTTGCAAGCAAATGAAGAAACAACAAATCAAGCTCTCATGGCAGACACTCCTAAAGACGATATTCCACCTGAGGTACTTTCTGAACTCTGTACTCCTTCATGTATTAAACAAGTTAGGGAATATAGAGAACATAATAAACTTGTGTGTGAGTCTTTACATAAGTTAGAAGAGAGAAAAAGAGAATTGGCCACAATAATTGCTAGTTATGAACAACAGGTAAAAGCTTATGTCAAGAATGAGTTAAAATATCAGGAAGATTTAGCAATGGCTAAATGGGAAAGAGACAATGCTTTGACTAAAGTCCTTAAGGTAGAAGAACAGGTCGAGGAGATCAAAATAGAAAATGATCAAATCAAACTCAGTATCAAGAAGTAAGAAAATGCTTCTAAAACTGTTGATCAAATTCTTCGATCTCAAGTCCATGGGAACAGCAAACAGGGGATTGGGTACAACAGTGTGTCACCACCATATAACAACTATATCCCACCTAAGGCTGAGTCTAGCGAAGAACTTAGTGAGGAAGAAATTGATGTTAATACAAACGCTAATGCAGACCCCATGAAAAGTAAAACCCTGTTAACTAGACCTAGAATTAATGAACAAGTCAATGAATCACCTGTAAAACAGGAGAAATCTATTGCTTCCGAGTCTAGTGAAAGTCCAATGTTGAAAAAAGGTCGAAATCTAACTGTTCACAAAAATATCAAAAACCGACCTGAAGGTTATAGGGAACGAAACTGGCATTGGACTGGTCAAATGTCACAGGGAAAAACGTGTCAGTGTAGGTGTCAAATGAAAAGTACAACTCGAGTGAGGGATAATGTGAGAAACCAGAATCAAAATATCACTCAATAGAGAGGAAAACAAGTTTTTATAAGTTGTGATATTTGTGGAATTGGATTTATTAGAAACAAATCGAATGAAACACCTAGATTTGGTAGGACAACTCAGAAATTTGTAAGCTCAACGAATGTGAATGCAAAGAAACAAAAATCAAAATTTCAAAATGCAACTTCCAGAAGAAACTACTGGAGATCCACCAGTAGTAATTCTACCAGTAGAAACTACATGAACTCCACCAGTAGTAACTCTGACAGTAGTAACTCTGAACATGTTTAAAACAAGAATCCTGCATATCAGTTCAAACGTTTTGATTATGTCAATGAAAAAGGTAAATCCAAGACTACCTTGGCTTGGGTTCCTAAAAGAAACTAACCTCTTTTCCATGTGCAGAGCAAGCCAGGTGTCAAGCAATGAGAGACGTGGCATGTAGACAGTGGCTGCTCTAGGCACATGACAGGCAACAAGCTGCATCTCAAAGACTATGTTGAGTATGATGGGGGCTATGTTTCATTTGGAGGAAATCCACGCGGAAGGAGAATTACTGGAAAAAGCACAATCAGCAATGGTACCATTACCTTTGAAAACGTTCTCTTTGTTCAAGAATTGAACTACAATCTGGTTAGTGTTTCTCAAGTTTGTGATAAAGAGAACAAGGTATTGTTTACGAAAACAGAGTGTATCATTCTTGATCCTAAATTTGAAATATCTGATGAAAGTATGATTGTTATTCGAACACCTAGGAAAGATAATGTATACTGTTTAAACATGGATCAAATTACCACTGACAGTAAAGAAAACTGTTTTATCTCAAAAGGCATCACAGGAGGAATCTTCTTTATGGCATAGAAGAATGTGTCATATGAATTTCAAAAACATGAACAAGTTGGTTAAAAATGGGTTGGTTAGGGGTTTACCGCAAAAAGAATTTACTTGCAATGATCACTATGTTGCATGTATAAAGGGTAAACAACATAAATCTTCTCATAAAATCAAAGACACAAATTTTAATCTGTCAAGTTTACACTTATTGCATATGGATCTTTTTGGTCCAACTCATGTTATGAGCCTAGGAAAGAAGTATTACTGTTTAGTTATTACTGATGACTTTACAAGATATACATGGGTTTTCTTTCTTGGTACTAAAGATGAAACGGGTGATCATCTGCGATCTTTCATAACACGAATTGAGAACAAGACAGAAAAGAAGGTGAAGATCATTCGATGTGATAACGGCACTGAATTCAAGAATCAAGATATGGATGATTTTTGCAACATCAAAGGAATTGAACGTCAGTACAGTGCTCCTCGCACTCCTCAACAAAATGGAGTGGCAGAACGTCGAAACAGGAATCTCATCGAAGCAGCACGATCCATGCTTGCGGATTCCAAACTTCCTGTTACATTCTGGGCAGAAGCAGTTAACACTGTCTGCTATGCTCAGAACAGAGTATTGATTGTCAAATCTCAAACAAAGACCCCTTATGAGCTCTTTAATGAGAGAAAGCCATTCATAAGCTTCTTTAAACCATTTGGGTGTCCTTGTACAATCTTAAATACTAAGGAATATTTGGGGAAATTTGACAGCAAAGTTTCTGATGGGTTCTTTGTAGGGTATTCAACACAGAGCAAGGCATACAAAGTTTATAACATCAAAACCAATATTGTGGAATAAAGCACAAATGTCTCTTTCAACGAGAAGACTCTAAATGCCACAGGAGAAGGACCTGATTGGTTGTTTAATATTGATGAACTATCTCGATGTTTGAATGCTCATTTTCTAGGTCAACAGAACAATGAATCGGGAAAAGGAGCTAATACTGTTGAACCAGATACTACTGGGGAACCAGTTAATACTGGTCACTCAGTTAATACTGATGAAACAGTTAGTACTGGTCCCTCAGTTAAGACCGGTCATCCAGTTAATACTGGACATTCAAATGTTCAAACTGGTTCCACAGTTAATATAGGTGATCCCATTTCTACTGGTTCAAATGAAAAAACTGGTCCTACTACTCAACATGATCAATTTGTATACTTTCCATATATCAACATTGATCCTCCTGGCATTTTTAAGCCCGACATCACTGACGCTGCAAGCACCGTGGATTCAAATGCTGATGATGATCATTCGAGTAACCCTAAGGACGACGAGAGTTCACTTTCTGAAGATGAGGACCATTACATCAGTCCTACTCCAACAGATACTGCTCAAGAAGAGGCAACTATTCCTACTCCACAATCCAATTCTAATGACCTTCCTGAGGAAAATGATTCGAATTTGGATGAGGAAATTCCAGTCAATCCATTTCAAACCCATCACATTAACATGACTCATCCTTTGAATCAAGTCATTGGCGATGCTCTCTCGACAGTAAAAACAAAAAAACAGCTTCATCGCAGCTTTAATGAATGTCAATTTGTCTGTTTTCTTTCTCAAATGACTCCAAAAAAGATCGAGCAAGCCATCAAGGATCCTAGTTGGGTTGAAGAAATGCAGGAGGAACTCTTATAGTTCAAGTTACAAGCAGTATGGACACTTGTTGTGCTCCCAAGTGGGAAACACGTAATTGGCACCAAATGGATCTTCAAGAACAAAACAGATGAACGAAGAATAGTAATCAAGAATAAAGAACGGTTGGTTGCTCATGGGTACACACAAGAAGAAGGAGTTGAGTATGATGAAGTGTTTGCTCCGGTCGCCAGAATTGAAACCATTCACATTTTCTTGGCCTTTGCATCTTTCAAAGGATTTAAGGTATATCAAATGGACGTCAAGAGTGCATTTCTTTATGGCAAAGTTGAAGAGGAGGTATATGTGTGTCAACCTCCAGGTTTTGAGGATCTTGAACATCCTGACATGGTATGCAGATTAGAAAAAGCGTTATATGGTCTTCACCAAGCTCTTCGTGCTTGGTATGATACTTTATATGTGTATCTTCTTAATCACAATTTCAAGAAGGGTGAGATTGACAAAACATTATTCATCAAGACAGTTGGGGGTGACATTATGCTTGTTCAAATCTACGTCGACGACATTATCTTTGGATATACTAATGCCTCATTATGTAGAGAGTTTGAACAAATCATGCACAAGAAATTTAAGATGAGTTCAATGGGAGAATTGACTTTCTTCCTCGGATTACAAGTCAAGCAGAGACCTACTGGTATTTTCATACATCAAGCCAAATATGTCAAAGACATTCTTGAAAAGTTTGGTTTTAAAGATGCCAAACATGCAAGTACTCCAGTCGAAACCCACAAACATCTTGAGGCCGACTCCGAGGGGGAGGATGTGGATGAGCATCTTTACAGATCAATGATTGGATCATTAATGTACCTAACAACATCTCGTCCAGACATCATGTATAGCGTGTGTGTATGTGCACGTTATCAGACTCATCCCAAGATTTCACATCTCGCTGCTGTAAAGAGGATCTTTCGATATCTAAAGTTGTTGGTGCAAATACTAGATGACTAAATGTTCTATTTGCTTTGTTATTTATTACTGTATTGACTTTGTTATTTTGCATAGATTTTGTGCTTAGTGGGCTGCTCACGAACTTGCATGTTTGTGAGGCCCAGTAAAGCCCAAACTGGCCGAACATGTTACTCTATAAATAGAGGTGTTTAGGTCAGTTTAGGGTTGTTGGTTTAGGAGAGAATTCAGAGAATACTGGTTAATTGTAACTGCGATTATCAATTAAAGTATTCAGAATTTGGTATTTGGTTTGTATTTTACTATTGCTTTATCGATTATTACTTGTGCAATACTATTGATTACGAGATTCCGCATTGTAATCATTGGTTTAATCATGTTGATCTGACCAATTGGTATCAGAGCAAACGCAATTGTTTGCTCTCTATCGAGATTTGGTTCAGGTTTAAATCGCAGTTTTAATCGATCTGCAATTTAGGGTTATTACATCTTCGGCGGCGGTTTGTTAAGATTAGGGTTTTTGATTGTTCGTGGATCATTCATGGATCAACTTTCGTAGACTTAATTCGTGGATCATTCGTGTATTAACTTTCGTGGACTTAATTCGTGGATCAACTTTCGTGGACTTAATTCGTGGATCAACTTTCGTGGACTTAATTTGTGGATCAACTTTCGTGGATTATCTTCGTGGAGCATCTTCGTGGATTATCTTCGTGGATTATCTTCGTAGAAAACCTTCGTTGGATTATATTCGTAGATTTCAAGTTCGTTGATCCTTAATCAGTCTCACGAACATCATTCCTCGTTCGCAATCAAGTTCGTGGATTATAAATTCGCAAATCTGATTCGTGGATTTCAAGTTCGTTAATCAAGTTCGTGGATTACCAAGTCTGTTACTCAAGTTCGTGAAACTTCGCAGAACATCATCTTCGTGGAAATCATTATCTTCGTGAACACCATCTTCGCCGAACATCATCTTCGTGGAATCCATTATCTTTGTGAACACCATCTTCGCCGAACATCATCTTCGTTCTTACTTTACAAATGGATTCAAAACAATCGGTTAACACCCCTCCTAAGTTACTCAACTCTTCACAATACTATGATTGGGTCGATAAATCTGAATCTTTTTGTCGCTATAATGATGTTCAAATGTGGATTAGTATCGAATCACCATATCTTCCTCCAAATAACACCACAAACGGTGTAGCTACACCAATTCTAATCAAATCTCTCTCACCTGATGCTCGAAGAATTTACGACTCTGAAAACAAAGCTTGGGCAAGTCTGAAGATGGATTTGCCAATAGATATGATGCATATCTGTCAAAAGTATACCACTGCACATGCACTCTGGAAGGCCGTTGCAACTCAGTGCGCTGTAACTACTAAGCAAAGGAAAAGTAGAGTAAACCTACTTAAAAGACAATTTTCCACATTCAGAGCCGAAATCAACGAAACATTTGAAGATACAGTCAATAGATACTTTCAACTACTTACACACCTCTACAGACACGGTGAAGCAATTGATGACGAAGAGAAAGTAGAGAGATTTTTGGATGCTCTACCTAAGCGATGGGAAATTTATGTCAATTTAGTAAAGGATGAAATTGAAAACGTAGATGGACTAGCTCGGGAAAAGCCAACTTTCGCACAGGTCTCTGAAATATTTCGAGGATACGAGTTAACACGTTTAACTGCAAAAGCAATAACTGATCAGACACCATTTGGGCAAACTCCAGAATCTAGTTCTTCATGAAACGTTACCGCTTTTCTCTCTGACAAAGATCAGACAACCTCTGACATCTCAAAGAGTCCAATCACTGAAACACCAACGGTTGTACACAAAGCTAACACAACTCATCATAAAATGCCTATGAGTGTCAAATCAGCAGAAGAAAGCCTAGAAATCCTATCCTGTTTTTTAGCTGCTTATGGTAATCAAGTTCAAGGAAAAATCACCAATCCAGGATTATGGGATGAAGATTTCAGTCAAGTCGATCAAGATGCTTACTAACAGAATCAAGCGATTTATGGCAAGAACATGACATAGTCCTAGAACCGGAAAAGCAGGTTTTGATAAATCAAAAGTACGCTGTTACAACTGTCAAGGACATGGCCATTTCGCTAGAGAATGTCAACAGCCTAAGGTGGAATATACTCCAAATCAAGACAAAACTAGGACGACTTCTTCTCAACCACATTGCAGTTTAGCTTCACAGGCCATGATAGTTCAACATGATGATCGTACATACGATTGGAAAATATGCACTGATGTAAAGAATCAAGCCCTCATGGCATCTATCGAAGAAATACGCAGTGAAGTCAGTAGTACGGAAGGTGCGTGAGGTACCGACGGTGACCTAAGCTCAAATGAAGAAGACGCTCAGGATGTTGAAGATATTGAATACAAAACAAAGATTTGCAGCTGCACAGTGGATCTATCCAATGAGAACTTCATTGCAAAAATGGCTGACCTCAACACTGAAAAGTCAAAGGTACTTCTTGATATTCAATCCGTGAAGGGTATACAATTTTTCGAATATGATTTTCAATGATTTAAAGTTTAATCTTGCCCACGTGGAAAACAAAATTTTAATGTATCCAAGATTTTTAACTGTCATCTTTAATAAGGAAATTAAAAATCTTTCCATGGAGGGAGATGTTCTCATAATGGACTGTCACACTCATAAAAGACTTTCTAACATGAGGAGAACATCAAAAAACATTTTCCGGGAAGGTGACACCACTGTTCTCCAATATGGTGGGTGTCACCGCTACATCTGGTGAAGGATCAAGTACCCCACTTGAGTCCCAACCCACACCATCCACTTCCACTGCCAAACATGTAACTGAAACCGAAAAGAGTGCCTCTAGTGCACCACCTCCATCAACTCAAAGTACACCTCCGAAGGAGTATGCCCCAAAGGCCAAGCAGGGTCCTTCACCTCTTGGACATAAAACTAAACCCGTTAAACCAGTGGTGAAACCGGCTAAGAAGGTGGTCCGTAAGGAGCGGGGAGACCATGTTGAAAGGGCTCATACTACTGATGCACCACTTTGTGGTGCTCAGGGTAGTAAGATAGGCAATAAGACCCAATCAACGGCAACTCTAGAAAATGATGTTTCTCTGGAATCATTCTCTAGAGGTACTTGGCGCCAAGAAACCAAGGGGGAGGCTGATGCAACTGCTAGGCCAGAGACACCCTCTACATCCGAGGAACTGCCCACTGTTGGTACTCAACTGCAGGGTAGGGAGGATAGATATAACTATACACCACTTGAATTGATGGAAATGTGCCAAAAGTTTATTTTGAAGGTTGAGGGACAGGGGGAGGAGATTAACGTTTAAAGAATCTTGTATCTCGCTTGGTTCAGGAGGTCAAAGTTTGCAGAATAGTAATGAAGAAGAGAGTTGGCAAGAAAGTTGGTAAGAATGTGGGAAAGAAAGATGGGAAGAAGGGTAAGTCACAGTCAAAGTTGCCTACCCCCTCTAGTTCAAGCTCAAGCTCCAGTTCTTCCGGCAAAGATGTGCAGAATGTTGCCACTAAGGGGGAGAAATATGCAGAGAAAGAAGATGCAGATGAAAAAGAGGTCCCAACTTTTGAAGCAGAGTTTATGGAAGAAAATGGTGACCAAAAGGAAGAGAGGGTGGTTACAGAACCAGGAAACAGATTAGACGGACGAAGACCAAGAAATTCATGATATTATTTTGAATATGGGAGGGTCTGAGGCTGAAATTAAACAAGCTAGGGAGAAAGTAGACGAGATTCTGCTTGGAATTGCAAAGATCAACATTGAAGAAGAAGCTGAGAAAACAAAAGAGAAGGAAACAGTAATTGAGCCACCAGTTAATACTGGTGAGGAACCACCAGTTATTACTGGTGAGGATCCACCAGTTAATACTGGTGGGGAGCAACCAGTTGATACTGGTAATGTAATAACAAATGATTCAACCTTAGCTTCTCAACTTGATAGGATCAAAGAAGAGAAGGCTAAACAAGATAAGGAGAAGGCATAAGCATTCAGAAAAGAACAAATAGTTGTTGCAGTTGCACGCCAAAGAAAAGCAGCAGCTATGCAACCAAAAGAAAAACCAGTTACTTTTGATGAATCTGCAGATACAAATGATGACCCTCCTCATGGATCAAAGAAGAACATTGGATACATCACAACCAAGAAGGGACTTCAAAGGGTCAATCTTGATGACCCAGAACACAAAGGCAAAGGAAAAGGAAAAGTGATTGAGAAATCCAAGAAAGAATTGGAGGAGGAAGAGCTGAAAAAGAAACAAAAGCTAGCAGAAGAAAGAGATGAGAAGATTAGACTAGCAGAGTTAGAAAGAGAAAGAATGGAGAAAGAAAGGGCTGAAGCAGAGTTGTTGAAAAAGATGGAACAAGAAGGTAACAATGAAGATCAAGCAACTGCTCAGGCTGAGAGGGAAAGATTGCAGAAAATTGCTCAAGAAGATTCCGTTCATGCTCAAAGAATGGCTGATGAACAGATTCAAGATGAGCTAAAACGTAAAGCTCAAGAAAGAACAGATGCTGAATTGGCCCAAAGAATGCTCGAAAGGGATGAGATCTTGCTACAAAAGAAAAGGAAAGAAGAAGAGAGAAGCAAGAATGCCATTAAGAGAAACAAAACAAGAGCAGAAGACAAGAAGAAGTACACTGATTTCCTGAAGTCAACTGGGAAATATAGTGGTAAACAGTTGGGACCGATGAAGCTAGATAATGTATTGAATCTGTACATCAAAGAGAAAAGAATTTTGAAGGCTGCCCAAGAACAAGAAAAGATGGAAAGGGAAAGGCAAGAGTTGGAAAGGGAGCGAGCGCTCAAGGCTGCTCTTGATAGGGGATATAGAGTTGTTCACTTTGGCAAGAAGAAGGATGTTGAGCCAAGAGTGGAAAAGAAGAAAGCTCAACCACAGTTTGTGCCATCAAAACGAAGATATCCGGGTGATGTTTCTACTGCTAAAAGGTCAAAACCAACAGTAGAAACTGCTACTACTGGCACAAAAAGAAAGGCAAGCACTAGCTCTACTGATCAAGCTGGTGTGAAGAAAACTAGAGTTGAGCAACAAAAGAAATCTACAAATGAACGTTCTCAGGGCAATGATAAAGATAAAGAAGCCGAGAAAGAAGAAGATAAGCCAAAGTTTGTCAAGGTCAAACTAGAAGATATCTCTGGAAACTTTGTTTTTGGATGCGTGCCTGAGATCTCAGATGATTAGGTAAATGAGGCTGTTGACAGAGTTTTTGATGACATGAAAACTCTGGTCATATATTCTGAAGATATAAATTGTGCAACAACCTTTACTGAAGTACCCATAGTATATTTGTTTGCTGTGGCGGTGAATGGTAAAAATGGTTACAAGGTTGTTAGGGATGATAAGAGTTTCAGAGTGTTTTACAGTCAGCTTGAGATCTTCAGGAATATAAGTCGAAATGACTTGGTGAATCTCTTTCTCATCGGCTGCAAGAAATACAACAATGGCCAAGGTACGATTCTAGATCATAATGATATTCTTATGGAAGTACTAGAGGTCATGTTTGAGCCCGAGAATGTACCAGAATAGTTATCCAAGTTTACTCATGTGCTTGAATGAGAGTTGCGAAGTATACTCATTGAGCAGAAGTGATGGCTCAACTGATTACTTTTTGGTAGAGAAGAAATACAAGCATGGTATTAATGTGATGATCAATATGTTGAATGTCAAGTTGAAGGCCAATCAAGATTCAGAGGAAGCTGTTCAACTACTTTGGAAGATCAGATGCCAGCTTACAGATCACAGAAACTCGTTGTAGTCTGGTAGAGATATTGGCAACATTTTCCAGGTATAGTGATGAAGAAACTTATGCAGTTTGGAGGAATGCAGAAGTTTAGGGGGAGATTGTTGGGTTTATAAATTGTTAATACCGGTAGAATCAGTTAGTACTGGGAAGTAACGTTGTTAATACTGGTGATCAAGTGTTGAAGATTAATATTGGTGAGTTGCTACTACTGATTAATACTGGTGAATGTTTATACTGACTGCATGGATTTGCATGGCGTTATGTGATATAGTTTGTTAGCGCATTGTAAGGAGATAATTATGTAAACAATATATTGATAATTATCTTCATAGATTTCTTTAGATTTAACCTAATCGTAATTAGGGTTTTCTCAAGGTCTATATAAATAGATCCCTGTTTCGTTGTCAACACACGTTTGTTAACGAACAATACTCTTAATAGATTGAGGTTGTTAGTGGAAATTCTTGTGTTCTTAATTGTTAACATTTATTCATTCACATATACATAAACTGCTAATCAATTAACCCTTGTTAATATCAAAGTGTTGATCCGCTGCAACTTCTTTGATAGATCTAGATCTACACA
>CAJVGC010000001.1:14684091-14718072 GCA_910822075.1 Senecio squalidus
CAAACATAAACTTAATTAAACATAGATCCAGGTTCAACAATCCAAGCAATCACTTAAGGAGTTTAGCTCATGTTTGATTGTAACAAAATAACATAAGAATTCTTAAACAAAGACATTGTATCAAGAAAATAATGAATAAAGTGCAAACCAAAAGTAGCAAACTTCAAAGATGATTAAAAGAGATTAATCAAAGCTTCCAACGTGATCAAAGACTTCCAGGACTCTCCTTGCAGCTCTCCAGGTCGAATGTAGGGTGAAAATATGGAATAAGATGATTAAAACTCGAACCCTAGAAGCCCTTTAAATAGAGTCTGAACCGCCCTATTTAGCCGGCGGCTGGCTGAATTCAGCCGGCGGCTGGAATACACGGGTGAAAAAGTTGCTTCCGCGGCACGTTTAGGAACAAATGTGGAAATTTAATCCAGCCGCCGGCTAAATAGCTTCAGCCGCCGACTGGTTCTCCAGTTTTCACTTTTGTTGCTCGTTTGTCTTCGTTCCGAGCCGGTTTTAGCTCCTTTTCGCTCCATTATCCAAATGTGACTCTAATCTGCAATTATAACTGAAAATATACCACATCATAACAAAAGTTGCAGAAAACTAGAGTAAAAATGAGAAATATGATTACAAAATATCGATTATTTTAAGCATATCATTCATCTTCATTACTAATGATGTACATCACCTTACTTCGCATGTTGATCTTCTTCATTAGAAGTAAATCACTCAATGAGTTCTTAGTTGTAATTTACTAACATTTACTTTAGATGTTGAAATTTGTTCATTCGAACTAAACACTTAGTACAATTCACATACACTGAACTTTTTCCATTCTTATATAATCCCAACAGGGCATCTGCTATCTTGTTTCGGTTTCTTTAAACTTACTCAATAGTAAACCGTGCGAATTCAAAAATTACCTTTTTGGTTTCTTCCAAACATAACTGCATGGAACTGTGGTTTGACTCAAATATGTTCAGTTGATGTGATTAGCAGAATATGTGTCGTAACAACCCGTAACAAGATACCGTAACAAGCAAGTTTCCCGTAACAAAAATAGTAACGAAACAATAGCCGCTGCGCCACAACACTTCTTTGTTGCGCCGCAGTAGGCCCTTTTTACTGAAACAAACATTTTACGCGACAACTATCCACGTGACACCTTATCTTGCGTAACAAGGACCTACGTAACACCCAGACCCTATTGGCGTGACAAGAACATGTCACGTAACAATTCGATCCCATAACAACCTTTTACGTAACAAAACTTGCGAAACAAGTTTGTGTAACAAGGACGCTGCGCCGCAGTAGCTTCCTATTGCGACGCAGCTGAGTCATAGTTTTGTATTATTATTTTGTTTTCAATATTTAAACTCGTTCACCGCTTTAAAACCTATTGTTACTGTGACAAACGTCCAGTTTCAGGTGCATTTTATACTCTATGTCTCTCTTATTGCCTGTTGTTGCCTTTAACTGTTCAATAACCGGAAACGCGACAGAGTCGGAATCACACCCGGAATCAATTTATATAAGTCCTAATACAAAGAAAACACCTAATGAACTTTCCTAAGTTCATAACGTATCATAATTAAGAACTTTTAGTTAACGAAAAGGTCCAACGAAACTATAACGCAAAAACAGCAAAAACAGCAAAAACTCAAATTTTATTACAAAAATGGTCCAGGACGACGCACACGGGCCTTGTGCGCCTTCCTGGCAAGACTAAATCCGCAAAATATTTGAAATTTTGCATGTCTCGATTCTTACAATATTTAAACCAATCAATCTCGGGTATTAGGCCATCATTACTGATTTTTCACTGCCCCCAACCTCCCTTTTACCATTTTTCCTTCTTTCCTTTCCATATTTTAATTTTACAAAAACAAAAACACACACACAAACATTTTTCTCTCTAAAACCTCCCAAGACTTCCTCCTTTCCAGAACATTACAGCCATTAAAACACCATTTTTACCCATCAAAATCGTTTGAAACATCAAAGGAACTAAGAGGAGTCAAAGTATTTCGGCAAGGACCATTTTCGTAAAGATTTTGGAGCTCTAAATCCGGCCAAATCATCATCCAAGCTATTTCCTCCGGTAAATTTCTGTCATTTTACTATTTTTACATAAACACACTCTTGCATATAAGATCTAATGCTTTAAAACAAGTTTTTATAAAGATTTATAACTTTTTATGGTCAAAAACGATTTTTAACCGAAATAACCTTTGGATCTATAAACTTACGGTTAAAAACACTTTAGAACTGTTAAAATGATGTTTTATTAAGTTTAGACCTATTGCATGTCGGAATCTATGGATAAATAAACGTTTTGCAAGAAAAACTCGAAAAACCCGTAGGCTGTGCGCCGTCCTAGAGGCCAGGACGACGCAGCGGGACACAAAACGTGTATGTGCGTCGTTCCAGCGCTCACAGCGGCGCACAGGCCCACCAAATTTCCCGAAAACTCGTTATTTGGACGTTTTAAGCATTTGTAACCCGCAGACTTTTCGTAAAAATAATATTTGGGACTGAGAACATAAAAATAATAACATTTGGAACTCGTATGGACTATTTGGACTTAAAATGGATTAGATTAGTATGATATCGTGTTATAGGTGATTTTGTGAGCGGAAGTGGAATTGCATTTTTGGATATGAAATTTGGGTGCGGAAGCGCTGCCCAAATTTCCTTAGAAAAATGTAAACCCCTTCAGCAAGTAAAATCACTTGTGACATAACAATAATGAACGTTAAATCGGACTTTTGGACAAAAACTTAACGTTGACCATTTCGGACTATTTTGGAAAATATTTAACCTTGACACTTAAAGTTTAATTAAATTTTATCTATTATATTACATAAAAATAACATAATAAGATAATAACCAATTGAACTATCTTGGTATTAATAGGCGATCCGTGATTCCCGGCTTCCGTTCCGACCGATTTCCGTATTCGTACTCTTCGCAATGCGAGAGTTACAACCCCTTTATTTAATGTATTATTGCATGACTTTTTGGGGGAAACATAAGATTACTTGTATTTTGGAAACTTTACGAAACTTTTATGCGTAAACACTTTATTGCCTTAATGGCTTACTTTAAACTTACCGGCTTGCCCCCTATTCGGCTAAACTAGTTATTGATTACTTGTATGCGAGACCAACCCTTGATGAGATTATAACGCGATTCTTAAGTGCCTACTATCTTTTTGAAACAAAACTACTTAGTGCCCACCTTTTTAGAACTCTACACACTATTAACTTCTGAGCCGTTTAGTAATAATGGGTATCGATACTAAGGAAAGAACCGTTCCTTTCTTAGATGGCAGTCTAAGTACATATTACTATGATCTTTGATACTCCCCGTAGGATAGGCGGGGTAAGGGGCCTCACGGTTGAATAATCGGTTTAGTGTGAACACTTAAGTTATAGAATGCCAAGAGGTTGATACAAGAATCTAATTAGTTACTTATACGCATATATACTCTTTTTTTTTAGAGATTGATTCCGCAACTATGATTTTACTAAATATTGTTCTACTTGGTCTGTACAAACTTTAGGGCATTGATACGCCCGTTACTTCGAAAATTTAAAAGTATATAAACTTTAAGCGACTTTCTCCGCTAACCCCCCCCCCCCCCCCCCCCCCCCCCCCCCCCCCCCTTTTGGGAAACCTTTTACTTTTATATACTTAACCAAAAATTTTGCCAAGAAACTTAAACTGTAACTCACTCACTACTTTTTGTAGTTGACACTTTATCTTATATTTCAGGAAATTTAGTGTAAGGATGAAGTGCATGGCATAGACGGGTCAAGGTGGTTGCGTGAGATCACTATTGGGAAAAGACTTGTCTATTTTCTTTTGGGAATTTTAAATTGAAACTTTAATTTATGTATTTGTGTACTGATTGACTTGGTTGTTTGAACTTGTAAACACTTTTATTTTTAAATCAATGAATTGAAACCGTTATGTTTGTTATGACCCGTGTAATGCTGTTCCAGCTCTTCACATTTCGTGTTTCCGCTTTAGTGGGGTGTGAGAGATACCAACTGAATATATTACCCATGTTTATTATACTTATGTATCCAAACGTTTTGAACATAAAGCATATACACATTCTTGGACCTATCATTATTTATACAATTCTCATCAAAGTATTACATTTTCGGTAAACGTATATATCATTCATTGATCAATCGTAATCAAAAACACTTGTAATATTAGCATGACGCTGTCTTATGACACAAGTATGTTACATTACTATTATTAACGTGAAATATTATCCTTTTCGAACATTATTAGTATTATAACATATAACGTTAACGTATAAGGCAAACCCTACTAGACTTAGGGGTCTTTTGTTTTTTCTGAATACTTAAGTCTGAATCTGAAAACCAGTTCTGAATGATAAGAGGTTGTGTCTGAAATCTGAAAGCATAATCATTAAGATTGTTTGAAAAATATACTTTCATATATATCTTAATTCTTTTTTTTCTTCTTGTTTTTATCATATTTTCAAGCTATTAGAATAGCTAAATTGCACGAAAAATAAATTTAACAAATAACTAAATGTAAGAAAAACATTTAAAAGGTTTTTAGATCAAAAGACAACGTCTTCACCAATAACACTCTAACAATAATACCGACAAAGTACGGTAAATGAAAATCCATAAACTAACATGACAAAATCATTTAAAGTAAATCATTCTCCATTGTGCATCAACTGATCAGCAATCTCTTCACGCAAGTTTATCATTAATTGTTGATCTGATGCACTACCTTGTGACTGGAATTCTTGATTCTGATTATTTTTTGTTTCATTTTCATTTTCGAATTGTATCTCTATTTGATCAGACATAGAAAATAACTCATCATTAATGCCTTCCTTTCGTATAAAATTATGAACCGCAAAGCATGCAATAACAACATCCCTTTGTGTATCAAATGAGAACGTTGACATCTTATTCGAAATCGGGAAACGTGCTTTCAAGACTCCATACGCCCGTTCAATAACATTTCTAAGTTTTGCATGAGCATGATTGAACTTTTCATTTTTGCTCATTGCACGTTGACGACGAAAGTCTCCAAGCCAATATCTAACATTACGATGTGGTGTCATAATATTAATTCTAATTAGAGGTATTAAGAGGTATTAAGATATAAAATATAGCTTATCAAATAGGAGGAAAAAAAGGGATATCAAGATCTTATTACCCGACGTATCGTATTGCATTTGCTTTGCTATTTTCGTGAGTTATTCGAGCCCTTTTTACCTTTTTATACTACTTTTGTTTTGGGCATGAGAAGCGTTCCATTTTTAAAGTATGTATGTTGTATTATGTATGTATGTATGTTATGGATTATTGGATTATGATTCCTACTAGATTAGCGTTACCTATACTTGTATGGCCTTTGTGGTAATATGAGGCCCCATACGCACACCTGTCAACTCGTATGAGCCTACGGTATATATATATAGATCTATATGGGTTTAACAAACCCTCACCACTAACTTTATAATGATGATGTCGCACTGTCAAGTTAGGTGGATGTTATGACCGCTTTATTCGTAGTATAACCTTAGTTTAATGCACTAAGGTGGAGTAGTCCCGAGTATGTTATGGTTCAGGAGTATATTATTAAAGGCTCATGTATGTGTGTGTGGCGTATGCTATTGAAAAATGTATTTTATGAAAGGTTTTATATTATTCACTTATGATTTCAAATTATGAATTACAAATGATTTATTTAATCCTTTTATGGGTCAAAACTTATCGAAACACTTTTTATACTTATATCTTTTTTTTCATGCGAATAACCCACCAACTTTATGTTGACATATTATATTTTTAGCGCTTTTCAGGGATTTGAGGTTACAAGTTTGATGCTTATGCTATGTGACTATTTGGATGCTACATGGAACTTGTTTTTCTTATTTTGTATTAGTTCCCCTGTATTCCAAAACTATTTAGTCGTATCTTGATTTCATTCGAGTATTGTAATTTGACTTATTTCACTTTTATTTATTCTAATGGATAAATGTATTGTTATCTTATGATTGTTTGTAACCTTTGAATCTCTGATATTGTATTACTGGACACCTTGGGTTTCCGCCTGAGCGGGATGTGACACTAACAACGAACTCTTTGGGATTTTTGAAAGAATGGGGTATGAAGGAAGTTTGTCAAAATTCACTTTTCAAAAGGCGCTTCTTTCTCCCCAATGGAGATACATTGTTCATGTTTTACAACAGTGTATCTCTAAAAAACGATACACCTGGAATGAGTTTAGCACAACCATAGCTACTGCTATTGCGTGTTTGGCTACAGGAAGGGTGTTCAAATTTTCCAACATGATTTTCAATGACCTAAAGTGGAATCTTGCTCATCTTGAAAACAAATTTTTGATGTATCAACGGTTTTTACAAATCATCTTGAACAAGGAGCTTGATAATTTGTCCACTAAAGGTGGAGTCCTCCTCATGGATTCTCATTCCAAGAAAACTTTTTCAAATATGAGGAGGCAAGTAAAACAATTTTCTGGATAAGTGACCCCACTGTTCTCTACAATGGTGGCTTTCATAGCTTCTAAAGGTGAGGGACCAAGCAACCCACTTGAGTCTCAAGCCACACCTTCTGCTTCATCTTCTGTTCTCGTTACAGAACACCCCACAGGTTCCTCTCGTGCATATTCAGATACACCTAAGCATACTCCTCTAAAAGAGTTTGCAAGAAAGTCTAAGAGGGTTCCTTCACCTCTTGGACCTAAATCCCTCACCCAAGCTCCCAAATAATTTGGTCCATAAGGAGGGGGAGACCATGTTGAAAGGGCTCATGCTACTGATGTAACACCTAGTGGTGCACAGGACAGTATGACAGGAAATAAGACCCAACCAACGGAAACTCATAATGATGATAATTCTTTGGAATCATTGTCTAGAGGTCCCAGGTTCCAAGAAACCAAGGGTGAGGGTGATGCTTCTTCCAAGTAGGAGGCACCCTCTAAATCAACCAAGGAATCGTCTAATGTTGGTACTCAACAGAAAGGTGGGGAAGATAGTTTTTATTACTCTAATTTGGAATTGACGAAAATGTGCCTCAAGTTTACTGAAAAATTGGATACTCAACCTCAGGGGATAAAGAAATTGAAAAAGATGGTGTCAAGGTTGTTGAAGGAGGTGAAACAATACAAGTTTTCTCTGAAGAAGCCTATGAAAGTGGCAAAGAAGGGTGGTGCACGATCTAAAGCTTCCAAATTTCCCACTCCTTCTAGTTCAAGCTCAAGTTCCTCAAGTATGAATGATAAGAATGCTGCCAATATGGGGGAGAATGTTGAAAAGGCAGCTGACAAAGAAGTAAATAAAGAGGAACAACAAGGAGGTGAAAATGGGCTAGAGAAGGAAGTTCCTGTGAATATTGAAAAGGAGGCTGAGAAGGAGGCTGGAAAAGAAGCTGGTGAAAGGGAAGTTAATAAAGAAGAAAAGGTTGTTACTGATGCTCCTGTTTTTGATTTTGAATGGTCTGATGATGAAGACAGAGAAATAAGAGTGATGAATATTGATATGGATACAAATGAAGGTGAGTAGAAAACTGAAACATAGCAGAAAGCTTCAACTGATGCACCTTATTCTGCTGCAGACCCCACATCTGCTGAATGGACTGTTGATGATTGTGAAATCAGGGATGTGATCATGCATATGGGTGAAGGAGAAGCAGAAAGACAGCAAGCAAGGGATAAGGTTGATGAAATTTTGTTAAGAAGTGTTCAATCTGAAAAAGAAGGAGAGAAGGAACAGGTGAAAGCTACAGAGCAGCAAGAGCAGACTGAACAAACTGTTAATATTGGTGGTAATGTTTCTACTGGAGAGAAAGTTTCTACTCGTGAGACAGTTACTAGTGGTGATGTTGAAGGTGAACTTCCTACAGTTGATCCACCAGTAGCTCCACTGTTTGATGATGATATTACATTAGCTACTGAGCTGGATAAACAGAAACAAAAAAAAGTTAAAACATGAAGCTATCAGGAAGGAACAGATTGTTGCAGATGTGGCAAGAAAAAGGAAGGCTGCTGCAAGTAAGCCTAAAGAGAATCCAGCGACATTTAATATTGGTGACTCTGCAGGTCCTACAATTGAGTCTAATGAACCAGTCATTCTTCCACCTGTTCAGAGCAGACCAATGGGATTCATTCACACAAAGAAGGGAATTCAAAAGGTATATCTAGGTGATGACCCAAATTGGAAAAGCAAGGGTAAAGGAAAGATGAAGAGCAAACAGGAAATGGAGGAGGAGATGAATAAGTGATACTGTTGGAGATTGAAAGAGAGGAATAAGAAAAATATCAAGCTGAGAAAGAAAGGTTAAAGAAGCAAGAGCAAGATGATGAATTGCAGCACAAAAAATGGCTGAAGAGCAGATTGAAGATGAGCTCAAAAGAAAAGCTCAAGAAAAAGCGGATGCTGAACTTGCTCAAAAGATTTTAGAGAGAGATGAGTTGTTGTTACAGAAAAAGAAGAAGGAAGAGGCCAGGAGCAAGAACACAATCAAGAGGAATGTGACTAGAGCCGAAGACAAAAAGAAGTACACTGACTTTCTAAAGTCAACTGGAAAGTACAGTGGAAAGCAGCTAGGGTCAATAAAAATTGACACAATTATGTATCTGTATGTGAAGGAAAAGAAATTACAAAGGGAGGCTAAAGAACAAGCTAAATTGGAGAAAGAAAGAGCTTTGAAAGCTGCACTTGATAGAGGTTATAGAGTGGTTCATTTTGGAACTGCTCAGACCGGGAAGAAGGAAGCAAGGAAGAAGAAGGTAGTTGATGAGTCTTTGCGTGAGAAAAAAGAGGAAAGCAAGCCATACGTAGTTGTTGTCGAGGTTTGTCTCCCTGTACAATGAGGGTTTCCTCGTTCGCGAGGGGTATTCGAATGAATTTGTCGAAACAGACAATTTCAGCTCGGAATCGAGCTAAATAGTCCATTCCGACGATGATATCGAAACTTTTCAGTTCTATGGGGATAAGGTCTATAGGGAAAATCTTATTGGCTAGGCACATTGAACACCCTATAATTACGTCCTTAGCTTCGTATTCTTGACCATTAGCGTACTCTATAGTGAATCTATCCTTAAGAACTCTAGATCCTAAATCAATAAGCGGTCTAAATTCTAAGGATACGAAGCTTCTCTCTGCTCCTGAATCGAACAATATAGATGCGTAATGGTCGTTCACGGGAAATGTACCTGTTACTTCATTCGGATCGTGTCTTGCCTCTTCAGTGGTGAATACGAAAGCACGTCCTCGGCCTTGCCCGACCTGATTGTGTTGAGCGTTTTGTAACTTAGGGCAAGACTTTCGGAAGTGGTTGTCGCTTCTGCATTCGAAGAAAACTGACTTTTTTCATCGATCACTAGTTCCTCTTGGGCAGTATCTGGGGTAGTGCCCCACTTTGTTAGATATTCTGCACACCGGGCAGTTCCCGACATGGTGAAAGTTGCATTTGCCACACTTGGGGTGCGGCCTAGTGTAAGGTCGGGGTCCGGTTGAGGGTGCAACAACTACCGCAAAGTTGCGGGCGGTTCTGGGCTTCTTGTTGCGATCACTCCTTCTCGGCTGGTGATCAGCTTTCCGTTTAACACTTTCCTCTCGTTTGACAGGTGCTGGAGAGGAAAGGAGGTTGTTGGTCAGACGATGAGCGAGGACAATTGCGCTCTGTATCGTCATCGGCTCTACAGAGATTACCATTCCTCGGATCTCGGGAGAGAGACCAGAGATATAGCGATCGATCCGGTTCTCCTCAGGGGTTACCATCCGTGGTACCAATCGGGAAAGCTCGTAGAATCGAGCAGTGTAAGTGTCGATGTCGTTTCCGACCATGTGATGGTTCCACAACTCTGTCTCGATCTTCTTCACTTTTCTTTCGAGCAGTATTCTTCCATGATCAGTTTCTTGAAATCCTCCCACGTGAGGGCATATGATTAGGCTCGACCTCGGGTTTGGACAACGAGGTTCCACCAGGAGAGGGCTCGTCCATGGAGTACACAGGAAGCGTACTCCACCTTTTCAGCCTCAGCACAATGGCTGATGTGGAGAACCGATTCGATACTCTCAATCCAAGAGAGTAGTCCGACAGCACCGGAGGTGCCGTGAAATTCCTTCGGCTTGCATGCCATGAAGTTCTTGTAGCTGTAGTCGGGTCAGTTCTCGTTCTGGTTTCGGTTGTTGTTCGGTTGTTGGTTTTGGTTAAGGTTCTGGTGTTGGTCGTCTTGTTGGTTGTTGTCGTTGTTGTTTTCGTGGTTGTTGTTGTTGAGGTTATTATTTCCCTGATTTTTGTTGTTGATCCAAGCGGTGATCTGGGCGATCATGTTTGGGATTGCTGCGTTGAGCTGCGCAGCAACCTGCTCGGCTATTAAGTTAGCGTTGCTCCTTTTGGGAGGCATGATTTTACAACAGAAAAAGGAAAATAGTTTAGAACGCACGAATAAGAATACGCGATAAGGATTTTAACAACGATTAACAACAATAACGTCTATAGGAAGGATTAGATAACGTAAGCACGATAAGCGATCATGGAACAATAATATAACTCAAGTACGACAGAAAAGCAAAGATAATAGTGATAGAAATTTCATTTCATAATAATAGTCGGTTACATGGTTCATAACGATAAAGGAAAATTTGAAACATTAATACAATACGTGTCTTAAGTTGTACATATACGAAAAATTACAACTTAAACTAGAGTACAATACATAATAAAAGATAAAACTAATGAAGCATGTCTAGGAACATCTTCAGTAGGATGACAGCTATCAGGGTACCCATCACCAAACACACGCTCACTAAGCGCTGAACAGTCCTCGAGGTTGAGTGAGTCGAAGAGAAGACTCGGAGAGACTGCTCAGATAGGCGGTGAGCGACGTCGGAGACCTGATACAGAAGGTGTGCCTGCTGCTTTGCCTCCTGAGTAAGTCCCTGAAGGACATTGCGGAGTGCATGATACTCGGCTGGGGTAAACCTCCGATCTGGTGCCATCATCGGTGATCGAGATGGTCCTGCTCCGTCAGGGCGTTGCATCGAGTAGCCCTGAAGTCGCTCCCACATGTAGCGTTCCATGGTCGGCGTGAGCGATTCCGCGTCCGGATCCGCGGGGTGTAGTGGGATGCGGGGAATAGTATCTCTGGCTGGGTTGGGAGTCGCCTGCCCCATCATGCGTTTCGGTAGTCTACCGGGTAGTGTCACCTGCTTACGAGCAGTGAGTCGGATGCGCGGTCCTCGCTGCTGTAGAGCTGCCATGGGGACCGGTGGTGCGGCCGGTAGAACAGTCCTCGGACTGGACGTACCGTGGCTGCTGGTAAAAGCCATGGAGCTCTCCTCCGAGGGTTCGGTAGTGTTGTGATGCTGGGCTCCCGATGCGGTGAAGTCATCAGAGACTTCGTTCGAGAACACGACCCGAGAGTGAGAGTGCAAATGCGAATGTGACTGCGAGTGTGAATGCGATGATCCAGACATGTCGTAACTGTGATAAGACGGTACGATCAAATATGGGTAAAGGAAAAATGTAATATGACAGTGCATGTTCGGGTCAGTCGCATGAAAATCGGGATTCAGTAGAATCGGGAACTGTTGACTCGAAAATAGTTAACGATAGCAATTACGTTCCGCTCTTGCATAATTTATTTCAAACTAGGCGTAGTTGATCAAGTTACGCGTAGTTAGTAACAAATCATGCATTTATGGAATTAATCCACTAAAGTTTAAATCTCGTGAAATGATTTTCGAAAAGCCTTGGTTATAGTCTGGTTTTGTTTTTTAAACTTTTTTTTGAAAAAACGTATTCACTATAACCTTGTGCTCTGATACCAAGTCTGTCACACCCCGCTAAAGCGGAAACACGAGATGTGAAGAGCGGGAATCATTACAGAAGACATAATTAGTACGAACGATTTTCAAGTCATTAAAATAAACAGCGTTTACAAAGTTTCAAAAATAACCAAGTGTTTTTAGCAATACATTACAACCAAAATGACATATATAAAGACATCAAAAGACATTCCCGAAGTAAGTAAATAAGGTCTTACCGATTCTCGATTACATGACTTTCGTGACCCGAGACCGAATAGATGCACTTCATGTCCTTACATTGCGTTTCCTGAAAACATGAGAAAAAGTGTCAACTACAAAAGTAGTGAGTGAGATACAGTTTTCTAGTCCTCGACTAAAAATGATTTTCGACTAAGTATATATCTGACATATTTCTCAACAGAAATAAAGCGAACACATGCTTGATAATATATATACTTGTAAAGATATGATTTTCGACTAAGTATATATCTGACGTACTTCTCAACAGAAATTACAATATATATACTTGCAAATATATGCGTCTAAAGAAATATTGATTGTATAATGAATAGTGACCTCTTGATATAATATAGCTGTAAGTGTTCACACTAAAGCGATTATCCGACCGTGAGGCCCCTTTCCCCGCTCTATCTACGAGGACGTAATGAACTAGTAATATGTGCTTAGGCTGCCACCTAAGTAAGGAACGGTCCTTTCCTAAGTATCGATACCCATATACTAAACGACTTCAAAAAGCTAATAATGTGTAATGAAAACCGAGCACTAATTTTATTTAAAACTGATAGTAGGCACTTACGCTAGGCTATATTCCTATCAAGAGTCAATAGAAATGTCGTTCTCGTGGGGTTTAAAAGACATACAATCAATCATTGAGTTCATAAATATAACGATTGAAAAACATACGCATATAGGTGAATAAAACATTTAGTTCTCATGTTTCCCCCAAAAATTGTACAAAAAGAGTAAAAGGGAGGGGATATAACTCACGCGTTGCAAAGGTCTTAACGTGTGCGGAATGTACTCGGAATGTGCCGGAATCAACGAAATCCTATAATACACCAAGTTTTCGTGTAAGTATTATTATTTATTAATTTTTAATATTCGTTAGTCAACGAAACGCTTATTTTTAAAGAGTTATAATTTGTCTAATGAAATTTGGGCAGCACTTCCGCGCTATAAAATTTATATCCAAAATTCATACACTTTCCCTCTTGAAAACCGAACATTTTATAACAACATTTTATGCCTTAACTCATTATAACATAATATAATGATTATATGTTAAATAAGTTACCTTAACATAAGTTATAATTTATTAATACCACTTTAATACATATTCAGAAAATAACAAGTTCAAGGTAACAAATTATAACGACTTAAACGACATTTTGTAATCTGCCAGCACCCCCAGTGCGTCGCACTGAGACACAGAGGCCGCGCACCTGGCGGCGACTAGTTTTTAGCAAAAATCGTTTATGTTGTAAAACTTAACTTTTTGATGGTGGATTTAAACATGCAGTGATAACACCTTAAAAGTATTTGTAAATAATCACAATCTTTTTAGTTTAACAACAATATGTATAAAGATCTATGTATAAACTTATGAAAACTTGTGTTCTTATGTTAATAACCATAAAAACTTAATAAAACTTATTTTTAGATAATGGATTAGACATGCAATTAGAAATTCGTATAGATAAGGTGAAAATAAGTGATTTTACCCAAAGAAAAGTGAATGGATGATGATTTCTAGTGTCTTTGATGGTGATTTCGGCTCCAAAATGGTAGAAAACGATGTATGTAACCAAATGGGTGAATGCTCTTGATAATCTTGATGTAATTAGTGATTTGTTATGGTGTTTGTAGGTGAAATAAAACTGGAAACTTGCTGGAAATTTGGATGAGTTGAGAGAGTTCTATGTGTGTGTGTGTGTGTTTGCAAATGTAAGTGGAAGTAAAATGGAAGTGTGTTGGTGATGTTGTAGTGATGAGAGAGGGAATGCATGGGCTTTCGATGGCCAAATCCCTGGCCTAATGGAGGGTTAGACACCTGTGGGACAGGTGTAAGTCTTGAGGACACGTTTTTGATGACTCACAAAGCACTAAAAAAAATAATTGTCCAGACCTTTAGTGGGTCGCACCTAGTCCCTAGTGCGGCGCACCGGGCTGATTTTTGGCGTTTTTCGTTTTTGGTTATCTTTAAGCATTTGCGTTTGTTTAGATTTTACGATTGTTTTGCAATGAACTTAGGCAAGTCCATTATATGTTTTCTTGGTATTAGGGTTCGTTTATTGATTCTGATTTCGATTCCGAGACACACACGTTTAAAGTCTAAGTATAAATAGAAACAATGATAGATTATCACGAGTCTAAAGATAACGGAATTAACCTGAATTTTAGACGGTTGTTACATATAGTGATGTTACAACTGGTGAAGATGGTTTATACTGATCACTACGTGAGTTTCTACTGGTGAGTATTACTATTGGTGAAGATGGTTTCTACTGGTCATTAGTCAGTCAAGATTACTACTGGTATACACTATTACTACTGCTACTGCTACTGCATGGAGTGCATGAAGTATCTACTGGTCAAGTCTCTATTGTTTTGTTGATAATGTTAGGGTATTGTTAGCAGATAATTATGGAATAGATTTATATAATTATCAAGTAGATTCGATAGAGTTGTAACCTGATTATGTCTATGGCTTATTAGCCTCAAGGTCTATAAATATAGACCCTTATATAGTTGTAAATATACGTCTATTCAGATACGTTTTAAAAAGCGTGACTGTTATGAGTCTAGTTGATAGTTGTCAACTCATAAGTGGTCATGTGAATCATTTTCGCAAATTTTTGTTCGTGACTCGACTCGTAAGAGTCACGATTTGGAAAAATCTTTAAAATAAATATATAATATGTATAATATAATTTCATATTATGTTTATTTTATTAAATTTATTGATAATTAAATAAATTTCCAAGTCATGATACGAATCACCGTACAAAGTCATGCGAGTTTATAGTACGAGTCGTTCGAGTAATGATACGAGTCGCACTTGTCATGATACGAGTCAGATACATTTCCTAGTCATGATCTGAGTCGGTACGTTTTTTAGTGAAAAATGACTCGACTCGTACGAGTTTAACAACTATAATCGAGTCACGAACACAAATTTAAGAAAACAATTCACATCAACACTTAAGAGTTGAGAACTCTTATCTTGAATATTTTATATTCAACTTTTTTTTTTTTTGAGGTTTACAGTCTTAGAGATTAACTTAAAACCTTTCATAAAATGATTTTTAGTCTTTTGTAAGTTTGGTATTATTGTATGTATCTATACACAAAGTGCGTCTTTTTGCATCGTGTATACCTCTGCAATATATAATTCTTCTACGGTTAAAAAGAAACAAAAATATAGGATACCAAAAAAAACATTGCGTATATAGAAAAATTATTAACTATGTAAAACAACATGAAAAATATTCCCAAATATTATATTGTTTCGTTTATACAAATGAGAACTAATTTTGTTTAAATATGTATTAAAGTGTTGCATAAAATATTATATCCTTTCGTTTATACGCATGTGGTTGATTTTAATTTGACCTTATAAATGGTTGTTGTAACTATGAGATCCAATTGAGGCAATTTCTATATGTTTTCTTTTTCAATATGTAGATATATACGAACCATAAACATTCATATATTCATTAAGAGTTTCAAGAACCCTACTTGATTCTTTAATTTGCGGAGAACTGTGAAAGGAAACTAGTTCGTAAACCACCAACGTTTATTTTGGGATGTAATATTCCTTAAAGAGAGCATGTAACCATATCTTCAAATTGGATCTCGATATCCTGTTCATATTACCATTCATAGTCATCAAAGTTAAGTTCTAATACCCAATGAGTCCTTTGGACTCTAAGGGTTTTTGTTCTATTAGACGCCGATTTTCCATAAAGTAAATGTATTTAGATATGCAATGTCACATTTCAGTTTGTTGAGTGGTGAACGACTTATAACATGACTAGACGTTTTACAATTAGGTACCTCATTATATAATTTTATTTTTATTTGAATGCCCATATGCTCAAGGCATGTTTAGAAATATCATTTTCATCTTATCTATGTTCTTAAGGCCTCGTTTGAAACATGGACTCGAAAAAGACATTATTGTCGATGTGGTCACGAATTGGGTGTCATAAAACCCATGGACGGTTGAAATAAATAATATTGGGACATCTCAATAATGATCACATGTAAGTTCAATTATTGATGAACTATAACTATGGTAGTTGAATAATACTTAATAGAAGATTTTTAGTGAAATTATTGCTTTCAAATTCAATTTTTTTAAGTCTTATATAAATTGTTTGAATTGGTACATAAATTAAATATGAAATTAATCGTACTTTTTTAAAATGTCTAATTGGATATTTGAACATTTTCATAAGATTTTTTCAGTTATTGTACTTATTGCTTTATTATTAACAAAACTTTCTCTACTCTTTATTGAAAAAAGGCTTTAAATGTCATATGATGAAATAAGATTTGTTAGATGGTTTAACTTTTTTTAATTTTAGCCGTTAGACAAGATTGATGATTTGAGAAATATTTTGTTCATTTTACACTTACAATAAATAATAGCATTATCTCCTACAATCCATCTCCACTAAAATAAAAAACATATGTTTCTTCTCTCGTTTTGTCAATCCTTATTTATTTAAAAAAAAGCCCTTAAGTTTACGATTTTACTTTTATCTATATTTATCTATATTATCGCAGAGCAATGATCTAGTTATAAACATATAGTAAGATCATTTTCCTTTATCATATTACAAACATATAGAAGATTTTACTTTTTGTAAACGTGATTGCATTATTTCAAAGAATTTTGAATTTATCCCAAAAGTTATAAAGATTTATGTGATTATATTTTGTTCCATTATTTTAAACAATATTTTACCTTTAGAAAAATGAAAAGGAAAAATAATTACTACTATGTGCTAGTTGTCACATGTTGAGGTGTTAAACAAAGAGGGTCTCTTCGTAGGTTTGGAAAAAAAAAAAAAGGAAGCTCAACACCAATCAGAATTTATCTTGATCATGGTTAATTCATGAAAAAAATTGATTCCATGTCACCTAATTTTAGAAAAAGAAATTCTCCATTCTAAATGTTAATATTGATATTGTCATTAATCTTCTAAACTTTATGGTGAATAAGTTGAAAAGTGTGAATAAAGCTAAGAAAGTTTTAAATTTATATTTGTGTTTAAGTTTTAGTTTGGGTAAACAAAAATCAACATCTGAGTTAAAACTTGCTTGGTAAGTTTGAAGTCAACATTGAAGAATTTAACTCTAATGATTAAACTACTTATCCGAGTTAAAGTAACCATCTTCGGAGTTAAATGAAAATGAAGACTTAAGTGCGTGTTTAGCTGTTTAGATGTCTATAAATAGAAGGATGTGTGTGTTAATTCAAGTGTCTCTCGATGCAAGGTTACCAAGCCTGCACTTGAAGAGTAACATTGAGCTTCATATTAAAAATATATTTTGTAACGACTTTTCCCGCCAAATCGTTCTATTCAATGATATCTTTACATTCTGTTTCAATTAACAATTCCTTAATCAAATTAAAGCTTAGATTCACTCAAATTGAGAGATTATGTATCTCAATTTAATCATACATTTCACTGATTTTGTGGTTTATCTAGCATAAAAAATCCTAACAAGTGATATCAGAGTCGGATAAATCAATTGATTAAATTCAATTGATTCCGGTTTATCATTTTGACTCGATTCAAATGAATATAGTCAAATTATCAATGCCTTTTTGAATCACATAAGTTTGAACGGAAAATCGAGAAAAGTTATTGAAAAATTTATGGAGATTATATTAATTTTTTGGAGGAATTGTTGTTGAAGTTTCAGTTAAAGAACACAATAATTGATGAAGAGAAGGTTGAAAATGATGAACACGAAGCTGAATATTTATTCAGATTTCAGGTCTGCATGCTATCCAAGCTTAGATTAGTCTTTCGTCAATTTAATCCGCTTAAGTCAATTCAGTTGAAGATTTGTGAAGAATCAAAGTTTAATTCGCATGAAGGATTGAAGTGCATATGAGATTGAAGCTAATCTAAGATTATCAATTTATGAAGTTTATGTTAATAATTTTCTGTGAAGTTTATGAAATTCAAAATATATGTGTGTGTTTACAGATTCCACAGGATATAGAAGATCTACAAGTTTGGAAGGCTCATATGTTTATGCTAATCATGTTGAATCATTCATCAAGCTCAAAGTTCATTTTCTAAGCAAACAATATTTAAAGTCTTCTGCAAGATAATGTTCATCTCAAGTCTGAATGAGTTTTGAGAAATTGTTTAATTCGGATGAACAAGTTTCAAAATCCGAGTTAAATCATTGAAGACCAAAGTTACTTGTTTAAGTCAAATATGAAGATGAAGACAGAGATGTAGGTCCCAGTGGTCAGATCTACAGGATTAATCCAACTGATTACAATGCGGAAACTCGTAATCAGTTGTATAAGCAAGTAATAATCGATATGCAAGAACAATAAGAAACACAAATACCAAATTCCGAATACTTTATCGGTTGATAAACACAGTTAAAATAACAAAGTATTCTCTCTAAACCAACAACCCTAAACTAACTTAAATGTCTCTTTATATAGAGAGACATGTTCGGCCAGATAGGGCTTTAGTGGGCCTCACAAACATGCAAGTTCGTGAGCAGCCCAACAGACTCTAAGCCCATGAACATACATGTTTGTGGGGCTACAAAATAATCTAAGTAAATACAAATACTAAATACAAAGCAATTGAACAATCATTCATCTGATATCTGCACTAACAAGAGAGACCGAGTCTAGTCAAAGTTAAATCATTGAAGAAAAAGTAACTTGCTTAAATCAAGTCTGAAGACAGATGCAAAGTTTAAAATGTAAAGAACTGAATTTTTGTTGGGTACTGAATAGAATGGATGAAGCTATTGTTGGGAAAAACAATAATTTAACCCAAGTTAATAAATCTGTTAATTAAAGTCTTAGTCTGAGTGACGTGAGTCTGAGTGACTGAGTCTGAGTGACTTGAGTCTGAGTGACTGAAGCTGACTACTCAGACTCATGAAGAGACGTAGAGCAGTATTTTAGGTATGGTAGTTAGATAAAATCTTCTATCTTTTGAGAAGATTTTCTAAGATTCATATTTATCAAGCTCACTATTATTGTGTATAAATAGTGAGCTTGAACTTTGTAATCAACACACCTTTCTAAGCAATATAAATGTGTGTTATATCTACTCTGTGTTATTATAATTCCGCAATAATAAACAAGAAACTGAGTAATCAATCGATTAATAATAATTAACGTCTAAATACTTATTTGTGATTGATTAGCCATTGTTTGAGATCTTAGTGAGACCTAACAACTGGTATCAAAGCAAATAAGATTTAAATTTTAATAAATTTATAAATCTTAACGATCAATACTTAAAATCTCAAAACAATGTCATCATCTTCAAACTCACCTGCAATGGCCGGTAAAGGAATTCCTGTTTTCAATGGACACAATTTTGCCCATTGGAAGCTTAAAGCTGAGTGGCATCTCTCAGGAATTCATGAAGAAATGATAAGAATAATAACTGAAGGACCCATAATTCCTGGAAAGCACATTGATGAAGTAAAGGAAGGTGATAAAGTAGTTCAACGTGCAAGATGGGTTCAAACCACCAAATCTCAATGGACAGATCAAGACAAGCTGTTGTTCAATCTTGATCCTAAGGCCAGAAGCATTTTAGGAAATGCAGTGTCTGAACAAATCTTTTCAAAAATAGCTGGATGCAAAACTGCTAGAGAATTATGGGACACGTTAATTGTGTCCTATGAAGGTGTTCCAGTGGTGAAAGAGCAATGATTAAACAGTCTCATTAGAAATTATGAAAATTTCTATATGAAAGAAAAGGAGACTTTGGCTGATGTTCACACACGTTTCCAAATTATGCTGGATGATATGTCGGCTCTAGAAGTGACGAAGGAAGATGATGAAATTTGTAAGAAATTTGTTGATATCTTACCTAACAAATTTGAATCTGTCATTACATCTCTTGTAGTTAGCGAGAAGCTGTCCACCTACAAGCTGCCAGGACTCTTTGGTTTATTGTTAAATTTTGAGGAATCTCAAGAAAGGAAAAAGATTAACAATAGACGAACTACAAGGGATCCTGAAGCTGCATTAGTTTCAACCAGTAGAAGGAATAAAGAAATTTATTCTAAAGCTGACTCATCTGAATCTGAGTCACACTCAGACTCAGAATCAGATGATGAAACTGAGGTCAAGAAACTGAAAAGTCAGCTTGCTCTACTAACAATGAAGCTTGAACAGAAGACAGGCTACAAAGGAAAGAAACCTTTTGATCTGAAGAAGGTGAAATGCTTTAAATGCAACGAGTATGGTCACATGGCTGCTGACTGTAAGGTAAAGAATGCTCAGACTGACCATATGGACGAAGTTGCTGAGAGGGCCCAAAGATATCGACAGGAATATCTTAAATACAAGAAGGGCAACAGTTCAAACACACAGAAGCCTCAAACTGAGCAAAAGGCATTCTTTGCTAAAGAATGGCTAGATGAGGAACTATCATCTGATGAAGATGAAGTGGTAGATAAATGTTTGATGGCACTTACAGAAGAAGTAACTGAAGCTGAAAAATCTGCATCTCAGTTTGAAAAGGATCTGAAGGAAGCTGAGAGACTGACAAGTCAAAGCTGTATAAGGTACACAACTTTAAATCTTACACAAATGAACAAAAACTTCAAATGTTTGAGTATATTTATGTTGACTTGACCACCACTTTAGAAGAACAAACTGAACTCAAACAAAAATTCAAAGATTTTGAAAATAATTTGAAAATTAAAGATGATAAAATAGTTGAACTAGAAAGCTACAAAGTACTTTTAAATTCTCAGACTGAAGCTTATAGTGATCTTGCAAAAGAAAATCATAAACTTAGAGAAGAAACTGAGCATTATAAAAGAATTTGCAAATCATGGTGCATATCATCCTTAAAAAATGAAGATTGTTTGAGTAGACATGTACCCAACCAAGTTCAAGCAGTGTTGGGGGAGGGATTCAGTTTGAAGAAATATATGACTGAAGAAGAAGAAGAAGCTGAAAAGGCTAAAAGAGAAAAAATCATTTTCAAACCAGAAATTCTTCCAAACACTTTCACTTACTTGAAAGGAGAAAAAATAATGATGTCAAATGCTTTTGTAAACCTGTAATTTCAAAAGTTTATAATAAAAGTGATTCTTCATCTTCTTCTCAGTCTGATTGTGTTAATTTGTCTGAAACTGAACAAACTGTGCAAGCTGAAAAAACTTATGTGCATCTAAATAGTAGAGTGCCCAAGGCTGTGAATAAATCCAAGATTCACCACCCAGTCAGTCCCAAGCAACTGAATAAAAGTCATGAAACAAAAACTATTGATAAACTGGGAAATCAATTGTTGGAACTGACCAATATAGTCAAAACTTTAGTCAGGAACAAATCACCAACTCAAGTCAGGCCTAAAACTCCTCCTAAGAGAATTTGCTACAACTGTGGTGAAAAAGGGCATGAAGCTGTATTTTGTAAACAACTGAGTCAGTCTAGACCACAGAAAACTAATTTCCAAACGTCAGTTTCACCAAAACATTGGTCTGCCTCACATAAGTCAGTTTCACCAAAGTCCAGGTCAGTCTCATCAAAGTCAGTTTCTCCTCAAAAGCAAAGAAATAGTTCTCCATTAAAGACAACATCTGTGCAACCCATTAAAACTAAGTCAGTCCCATCTCGAGTCAGTCTCAAGGACACCCCATGTAAATACTGTGGTGTTATAGGTCACTATTCTGTTAACTGCATGAAGGAAATCAACAAATGGAACTATACCAGTCCCAAAACTGACTGCAAGATTGAACCTGAACTTAAACCTACTCCAGTTCATGGATCCACTCTAAAGTGGGTACCCAAAAGGAACTAATATCTTCTATTTTATGTGCAGGACTCTACAAAATGGTATCTCGATAGTGGAGCATCAAGGCACATGACAGGAATTAAGTCTTTTCTACAAGACTATAAGGAAGAAGATGGGCCTCAAGTAAGATATGGTGATAACGGGGTATCAATGACTCGTGGATATGGAAAGATTCATGCTGGAGCTGTTACATTCAAGAGAGTTGCATATGTGGAAAGATTACAACATAACTTACTCAGTGTGAGTCAGATTACTGATGAGGATCATGAAGTCAGATTCAGGAAACAAGCTGGAATAATCTATAGTGCCAAAGGGAAAACCATTACTGCTGGCCAAGAGAGAAAGAGATGTATTCTGTCTGGATCTAAGTACAGCAAATGATGAAGCTGAGACATGTTTGTTCACAGAGACAAAAGAAGAATTGAATTGGCTATGGCATCGAAGGTTATCTCATTTAAACTTCAAGAACATCAATGCTTTGTCCAAGAGCAAATTGGTACGCGGTCTGCCAGAATTGACCTACATCAAAGATAAAGTTTGCTCAGCCTGTGTTCTTGGAAAGCAAACGAAGTCTCAATTTCCATCCAAAATGTTGCATTCCATTGATGAACCTCTGTTCATGCTACATATGGATTTATTTGGACCAATTGGAATTGAAAGTAAAGGAGGAAAGAAATATACTCTTGTCATTGTTGATGAATTTACTCGATTCACTTGGGTCATATTCTTAAGGGCCAAAAGCGATGCAGCAGAGGAGATTATCAGTCTGATCAAAAGAGAACAGCGACAGAAAAATGCCCTTGTTCGTCAGATGAGAAGTGACCATGGAACTGAGTTCAAAAACTCAGTCTTAATAAACTTCTGTGATCAATTAGGTATAGTTCAAAACTTTGCCTCAGTTCGAACTCCTCAACAAAATGGAGTGGCAGAGAGAAGAAACAGAACTCTTATTGAAGCTGCCAGAACAATGCTATGTTATGGAAACATGGAGATAAAATTTTGGGCTGAAGCTGTGAACACTGCATGCTTCACACAGAACAGATCAATCATTGTGAAGCGTCATGGTAAAACAGCATATGAATTATATCATAACAAGGTTCCTTCCATTCATTACTTCCATGTCTTTGGAAGTAGATGTTATATTCTCAACCAGAGAGACTTGTTGTGTAAAATGTCCCCTAAAGCTGATGAAGGGTTATTTGTTGGATATTCAAGTATTGCTAAGGCATTCAGAGTCTACAATGAACGACAAAAAGTTGTTGAAGAAAGCATCAATGTCACCTTTGATGACACCACTCAGTCTGAAAAAGATGACTCATCATCACAGATTGACATCTCCTCAATTAATCAACTCTGCGATGAACTACTTATAACTTCATTTGAATCTGACATTCAGAGTGAAGATCAGACTGCTGGCAACACTCCTCAAAATCAAGAATCAGAAAGTGAAACTGATGAATCATCTTTCCAGAATGTTTCAAACTTAGAAACTTCAGAATCAAATGAAACGGATGAGACTCAGCCTGAGATATCTCAGTCTGACCAAGCTCAGCTTCAAACTACTCAGACTGATAATACCCAAACTGAAGAAGAAGAGGTCACTGATAATGTTTCAGGCAACATTAAGACTGTCTGAGGCCATCCTATTTCGTCTGTTATTGGTTCCTTAACTGCAGGTGTCAAAACGAGAAGAAAGAATGCCACAACTAATTTTTGTTTCTATACAAATTTCCTGAGTCTGATGGAACCAAAGAAAGTTGAAGAAGCCTTATTAGATGAAGACTGGGTGGATGGCATGCAAGAGGAGCTTGGAGAATTCATTCGCAACAATGTATGGGCAAAGGTCCCACGTCCCCTGTATAAGACCATTATTGGCCTTAAATGGATCTTTCGAAACAAGTATGATCAAGATGGAGTTGTGATCAGAAATAAAGCCAGACTAGTGGCTCAAGGCTACAAACAGGAAGAAGGCATTGACTACGATGAAACATTTGCTCCTGTGGCTAGAATAGAAGCAATTCGTCTATTCCTAGCTTATGCAGCCTTCAAAGATTTCATGGTTTACCAAATGGATGTGAAGAGTGCATTTCTGAATGGAGAGTTGCAGGAGGAAGTCTACGTTAAGTAGCCTCCAAGTTTTGTTAAACCAAACTTTCCTGATCATGTTTATAAGTTAAACAAGGCACTATATGGTCTCAAACAAGCTCCTAGAGCTTGGTATGACACTTTATTTGGATTTCTTATTAAAAATGACTTTAAAAGGGGATCAATTGATAAAACATTGTTCATCAAAAAGGAAAATGGTCATGTCATTTTGGTTCAAATATATGTTGATGACATTATATTTGGTTCCACAAATGACAACTTGTGTACTTGGTTTTCAAAACTCATGTGTAGTGAATACAGAATGAGTATGATGGGGGAACTTAACTTCTTTCTTGGTCTACAAGTAGAACAAAAGAAAGATGGAATTTTTATAAACCAGAGTAAATATGTTCATGACTTAGTCAAGAAATTTGGTTTTGAAACAAGTTCTGAAATAGAAACACCAATGAGCACGTCTGACAAATTGCACAAAGACTCAGCTGGTAAGTCAGTTTGTCAAGCCACTTATAGAGGAATGATTGGTTCTTTACTCTATTTAACTGCCAGTAGACCTGATATCATGTTTTCCACATGTCTATGTGCACGTTATCAAGTTGACCCCAAGGAATCCCATCTTAGAGCTGTCAAAAGAATTTTTCGCTATCTTAAGGGTACATCAAACCTTGGTTTATGGTACCCTAAAGATTCTGGTTTTGAACTAATTGGCTACTCAGCTGCAGACTATGCAGGATGCAAACTTGACAGGAAGAGTACCTCAGGAGGATGTCAGCTTCTAGGAGGAAAGCTAGTACGTTGGTCCAGTAAGAAACAAAACTCAGTTGCAACTTCCATCGCTGAAGCTGAGTATGTGGCTGCAGGAAGCTGTTGTGCACAATTGCTATGGATGCAACATCAATTAGCTAATCTTGATATCCAGATTCAAAACACTCCAATCATGTGTGACAACAAGAGTGCAATCCAAATTACTGAGAATCCAGTGTTCCACTCCAGGACCAAACACATCGAGATACGCCATCATTTCATTGGAGACTGTGTGGAGAAAGGAAAGGTCAGACTGGAGTTCGTGACTACAAATGAACAATTGGCAGACATATTCACGAAGCCTCTGAGTGAGGACAGGTTTTTCTATCTCCTAGGAGAACTAGGAATGTTAAATCCTTAATCTGTCAGAAACATAAATCTCAAGCTGACCTGTTACTCAGCTTGTGAATTTTCAGTCTGACTCAAAAGTCAGCTCCAAATATTCCAGTCTGACCAAGTGCACAGACTGAATGTATTTTTAGTAAATATTTTTAATTCTTTTTGTATAACTCTTTTATTCTTTTAGATATATTTTTTTTTTATTTTTTAAACGGGTCAATGTACAGTCAATGGTCAATAGTGCAAATCTGATAAACTTCAAAGGTCTAAACTGAAAGTTTTCTAACTTAGTTTCTAAATTTTCGCTCTCTTAGTTTAAAAGTAACTGAATTTCAAATTTTAACCTAATTTTTTTCTTACTAATCTTCTGCTTGATTGTTTCTCTAATGGCGAATGCAAACATGATTCTTCATGTTACCCCACGAATGATTCCAGGTGCGGACTTTCAAAATCGTGTTCAGATCAAAGATAACAACCGCGTGGCTACCGCTGAAATTCCCGCCCACCGTCAAAACAGGGGTTTTGAGCAACTCATTCAGTATATGAAGGCACATCCCCTTTACGGCGCCTTCTTCTGTGCTAACACGATGTGTCCCCCGGTGCTCTGTGAATGGTGGTATACATGCACCGCCAACGCTGACAAGACCGCCCTCACTGGGACGTATAACGATGGGCTGGAGACAATCACCATTACCGAAGATACCATTCGTGCAGCGCTCTTACTTCCCACCCTTGCTGAGGCAGGAGAAGGTGGTTTTCAAGCAAGAAGAACCAAACAGCAAGCGCGGGCTGAGTCCTTTCCTCTCATTGGTCAGCCTGAAATACAAGGGGTCATACAATATAAATTTTTCACTAGAAACTGGAGATTCCTATTTTCAATGATTACAAGGTGCTTGGGGGGTAAATCGGGCAGTTTGGATCAGATGAACGAGTTTGAAACCCATCTGTTTCACGCCATGGTAACGGGTAGGAGAATCTCTTTTTCACAACTATATTTTGATGAGATTCTCTCACTTGCTCTTAAAACAAAACGACCGAATGATGTTCCCTTCATTCGAGTCCTTTCTTTGTGTTTTGAGGAAGTCCTGGGAAAAGAAACTTATGATCAGCTGGATCAAATCTTTTACACTTGTGAACTCCCCAGGCTGACTCCTAAAATTTTCACTTATATTCATATCACTGAGGATGAGGCAGCATTAACACCTGTAATGCTCAAATGGATTGCCAATCCGTTCATTGATCAAGAACAGACTGAGTCTGACTCTTCAGACTCAGATGTCCGGGTTGACAGAGTTGCAGGGGAGATTGAGGGAAATATCCCTGCAGCAGATGCTGAGGTGGAAATGGGTTGGGCTGGGCACGATGAAGCTGACCAAGGTATGGACATCATTCCTTCCTTACCTCAGTCTGAGAGTATCCCCTCTCAGTCTGAGCAGTCCACTTCACATCTTGATGTATTGGCTACACAAGCGACCAAACTGATGAACTCACCAAGTTCATTTGAAAAAGCTCTCACATCAAGCACCGCATCAAATCAGGCACTGATGGACTCACTATTCCAAGAGGCTGAGAGTTCTAAACTCCCCTCAAGTGCTGCAGTTCAGACCAGTCTCTCTCTGCTAGAGAAAGAGTTGGATCTGACTACCTTGACTACCCAAAGCCCCTTTAGGGTATCAAACTTGGAGACACACGCTGCTGCTACCACACAGACATATGTGGCAAGCATTGAAGAAGATGTCCCACTCCTGGATATCCCTATACTCAGTATGGGATCACCCCCTTCAGTCTCAAAGCCAGTTCCAACGGCTATTTTCACTAGCTCTGTGCTAGTTCACGATAAGGTACCACCATCAAATCTCTTACACTCTCTTACACTAGTCGCCAATGCCTTACTCCCCACATAGAGTGAGGTACAGACTTCATTTTCTATGGCTTATGATCATTCTCCTAAATCACAGGGAGGGAGTGAAGCTGTGCCACCTGTTACAACATCTACTGCTACCACTCAACCCCAGTCTGAGGTTGCCTTGACTGTTCCTGTGCTGTTACAAGCCCTTAAGGACATGTCTGCTCAGTTTGATGACAGACTGAGAGCAATGCAGACTGAGGTTCATGCTCTTAAAACTCACAATTCAGAGGAGATGAAGGAACTCAAGGAGCTGGTATTGAAACTGACCTCTGAGGTTAGTATGATGAGGAAAGGAAAAACTGTTGCAGAGGCTTCTCAGATTCAGGGGGAGAAACTAACTGCTACAGCTGTTGAATCTGAGATCCCCAAGCAAAGTTTGAAAAGGAAGAGTGAAGAGGGGGAGAAAAAGTACTATAAGACTACCAGGTTTAACACTAAAACTGGTCAGTCTGAAGTATTTTATGAAACTGACTGGAGCGATATATCGAGTGATGAATCTAAGAAGGAAGAGAACAAGGAAAAAGGAGAAGTGGGGTATGCTGGTGATCATCAGACTGAAGAAGAAGAACAAATGGAGATACAGACTGGACTTGAAACGGAAGTCAAAAAGAAACAAGATGAAGCTGAGAAATTGGCCAAACTTCAAAGGTATGCCCACAACTCTGGAATGACTGTGGAGCAATACAAAGAATATGTGAAGGGGCTATACCAAGAGAGGTTTGAGTTCAATCCATATGATCAATCATCAAAAGCAGCTGAAGAGCTTGAAGCTGAGATGAAAGTTGAGGAAGATCAGGCCATTGAAGAAGAACAAATGAGGGTAACAGCTGATAGATTAATGGCCAAACAAGTTCTCAGAGAAGAAGCCAGGCTAAACTACATTGAAACAAATTTTACAACAAGGAAGCACAAGAACAGAATTCAAAACTTAGAGTGCACAAGTCCTGGTGGATCTGATCTTCTACTCACATGCTACCACAGAGGAGGGTCTTACAAAATTGGGCTAACCAGGTTACATACTCTGGGTCTGGAGGAATGGAAAGAAATAGCGAAGTTAAGCACAGGAATAACAAACATAGATCACAGAATGGCTATAAAAAGAGAGGCTGCATCCAATGTCAATGTAGCTCATATGCTAAATCTGATGCCTGATGAAGATTATAGAGCTTTCTGTACTATGCACAAGGTGAGAGCTGGGGCTAAATCCTTGGGTCTGAAACAAGTAACATGCACCATGTTCCCAGAGAAGTCACATTTCAAGACATGACCTATATAGAAACTGAGAAGCATGCAGGTATGTGTTATGTAGATTGTGGGGGAGAGGAAAGCTTTCAAGCCAAAGACAGAATTCATATGGCCTCCATCTACCACTGCATTGCTCTACTTAGTGAATGTGAGTCTGCTCAGTGTCTCCCATTTAGACTGAAGCTGATTAGCTGGTTGTTCAACAATCTCAGGAGGATTGAAGAAATTGGAACTTTGGCTGACAAAGTGGAACTGATCAAGAAAGAGTATCAACTGCTCTTCCACAAGTCTGACACTGAAATGGAGAGATTACTTGCTTGGAAGACAGAGAGGTTGAAATGGTTAAATGAAGTGAATCAGCCTGTGCCATTTGAGACCTCCTTGAAGAAGAAGAAGAGAACAGTCAAGAAAAGAAAGTAGACTGTTACATGTATCTTTTTGTTCACAAACAATATGTCTTTAACTAATTCTGTTTGTGTTTATTTTTTATGCATGGTTTGTAAAAGACTTTAATTGAAACAGATAGGGGGAGATTGTTGGGAAAAACAATGATTTAACCCAAGTTAATAAATCTGTTAATTAAAGTCTTAGTCTGAGTGACGTGAGTCTGAGTGACTGAGTCTGAGTGACTTGAGTCTGAGTGACTGAAGCTGACTACTCAGACTCAGAGCAGTATTTTAGGTATGGTAGTTAGATAAAATCTTCTATCTTTTGAGAAGATTTTCTAAGATTCATATTTATCAAGCTAACTATTATTGTGTATAAATAGTGAGCTTGAACTTTGTAATCAACACACCTTTCTAAGCAATATAACTGTGTGTTATATCTACTCTGTGTTATTATAATTCCACAATAATAAACAAGAAACTGAGTAATTAATTAATTAATAATAATTAACGTCTAAATACTTATTTGTGATTGATTAGCCATTGTTTGAGATCTTAGTGAGACCTAACAGCTATGAAGTCTTTAAAAGTGTGTGTAGATGATCAAAATGTTTAATTCGGGGATAACCCGAATTAAACATAAAGAATCATTCAGTGAAGAATTCAATTCGGGTGAACATGTTACTTCATCCGAACTAACTGAAGTACACCCGAATTCAATTTTAACTGAAGAATAAGTTAGTCAACACAAGTCAACACTGACGATTATAATTTGGATGATGAAGACTTTACTTCCAAGTTAAAGTGAACAACTCCAGAATTAAAATTAAGATGAAGACTTAGTTGTTTAGTGTAATATGTATGTTGTAATGTCTATATAGTGTGATTAGTGGCATTAGTCGTTGTCTTTGAACCCGGACTCATTCATTATGAGTGCCGTCGAGATTAAACAGAATGTAACGGCTTTTCCCGCCATATCTACACTATGAATGATATCGATTCAATTCACCTTTCCTTCTATCAATTCCTCAATTTCAATTACTAGTTTTGATTCAGTCAGATCATGAGATTCCGCATAATGATCTGATCGTTTAATTCGCTGGTTGAGATCTTATAGGACTTGCCAATTGGTATCAGAGCCAGACAAATCAATTAAATAAATTCGGTTTATTATGGCTCATCGATTTGACTCGATTCGAGTGAATTCAGTCAAATTATCAGTGTTTGTTTGAATCGAAGAAGTTCATATTGAAATTGAAGAACGTTATTGAAGAACATATGGAGATTTGTGTGTTTCTGGTGGAATTGTTGGTACGATAATCAATTCGAGGTGATCGGAGTGTGAAGCTAAACCACGAGTTATCAATTTATGAAGAGATTTGATTTGGTGTTATAAATTTGAAATCCGATTGTGAAATCAAGGTGGTCTAATGATGTTGAAGGAAACTGAAACTGTAAATGATCAAATTGTTCTAATAATGATGAAGGAATGAAGATTACAAGTTAATCATGTATTGAAGAACAAAATGTTTTCAATAACATGTTTCTTCAAAACTATATGATCTGGTAATTAAGTTCATGATTTAGATTTATAATGATGATCTAAAAATTTAATTCAAATAAAGGTTTATGAGTTTATATGAGATTGTTTGCTGAGGGGGAGTTTGGTTGATTCTGGTTCAAGAATCTGAAAGTTAAGGGGAAATTGATTGTGTTTGAGTTCCCAACTATGGCGAATCAGATTATGAAGAATCAGAAGAATTGTTTGAAGCTAATCATGGAGAATCATTTGTTTGATAGTTTAAAGATTCATAGCATCCTCCAAGGGGGAGATTGTTAGGTACTGGATAGAATGGATGAAGCTATGAAGTCTTTAAAAGTGTGTGTAGATGATCAAAATGTTTAATTCGGGGATAACCGGAATTAGACATAAAGAATCATTCAGTTTCAATTCGGGTGAACATGTTACTTCATCCGAACTAACTGAAGTACACCCGAATTGAATTTAAACTGAAGAATAAGTTAGTCCACACAAGTCAACATTGAAGATTATAATTCGGATGATGAAGACTTTACTTCCAAGTAAAAGTGAACAGCTCCAGAATTAAAATTAAGATAAAGACTTAGTTGTTTAGTGTAATATGTATGTTGTAATGTCTATATATAGTGTGATTAGTGACATTAGTCGTTGTTTTTGAACCCGGACTCATTCATTATGAGTGCCGCCGAGATTAAACTAAATGTAACGGCTTTTCCCGCCAAATGTCCACTATGAATGATATCGATTCAATTCAGCTTTCGTTCTATCAATTCCTCAATTTCAATTACTAGTTTTGATTCAGTCAGATTCCGCATCATGATCTGATCGTTGAATTCACTGGTTGAGATCTTATAGGACTTGTCAAGTTTAAAGGAGCTGCTCTTGGAGTATGAAATGGGAACATTGTTATCTAAGGGAGAGATTATTAATTAGAAGAATTTAAACTAACAAAAGAGAATCAGTTAAAGGGGAAGATTGTTGGTTTGAAGAATTTGATTCATGTGAAGCTTACAATGAAGAATATGTTGTTTGAAGAAATTGAAGTGAGTAAAGCTTACAATGGAGAATCTCTTGTTTGAAGAAACTGAAGTTTGATAAGCTCACCATGGAGAATCATCGGTTGTTTAATCTGAAGAAGTTCTTAGCATCATCCAAGGGGGAGATTGTTGGGTACATTGAAAAGTATGGATGAAGCTAAGAAATCTTCAAATGTGTTTTTGTGAATAAGTATTTAAGTCGGATGAACAAGTTCAAAATCCGAACTAAAATTTTAGTTCGGATAAACAAAAATCAACATCCGTTAAAAATTGGTTGGTCAGCTTGAAGTCCACATTCAAGAATTTAACTTTGATGATGAAACTACTCATCCGAGTTAAAGTAAACATATGCAGAGTTAAATGAAGATGAAGAATTAAATGCGTGTTTAGATGTCTATAAATAGAAAGATGTGTCTGTTAAGTCAAGTGTCTCTCGATGCAAGGTCACCAAGCCGTCTATCTTTTTCTTAAACGAGTAATGGAGAGAAGTCTACTAAAATCATAGAAGATTAAAATAAGAGACAAATTGATGTTGAAGAGAAAACGATGAGAGTTTCTAATAAATGAATTAATTAGAAATATATTTTCATGATGAAAGATAAATATAAGAAAACTCTACATTATCCTTCATTAAGTTAAAAATCTCGAACGTCTTTCATTTAATTTCATAATTGGCCCAATTCATTTCATACATTAATCAAACTCTTCTAATGATGTATATTAATCAGAATTGGTTGTCGCAATTCTCGTACAACTTTTGGTTTTCGTTATAATACTCTCTCTCTCTCTCCATATATATATATATATATATATATATATATATATATATATATATATATATATATATATATATATATATATATATATATATATATATATATATGTCAGGATCGTATTAGTCTGGATAAACTAATAAGTTTGCTAACGATTAAGATCGAGATCTATTGAAGAAGTTCAGCAGCGGATGAACACTTCAATATTACGAGTTATCGAACAACTAATAATGAATAATGAATAAACAAATTATTGTCGAATTCTAAGCCTCAATTGTATTAATCAAACATACCAATACAACGTGTTTTCTATTCTTCAAGGATCTATCTATTTATAGACCTTGAGGCTCGTTCTAGATAAACTAGAATTCTACATCTATCCTTATCTAAACATTGAATAAGGAAACTTTAATTAATTAACAAAAGGAAATCTAATCTAATTATAACTCTATCTAATTAGATTTGATTCTTGTAAGATAAGTCTTTGTCTTCCGCGTATCTTGGCTTTGACTTCCTTATCTTGATTCTGACCTTGTCCATAGTAACCGTAGTAACTTCATCTACCGTAGTAACTTTGTTGAACAGCCGCATCATCTTGTCTTTATGTTCTTCCGTAGTAACTTCTTAATCTTGTTTGATTAAGTTACTTTTATTCATTTGTTAAGGTTCATTGCTTATGGTTAAACTATATTACTAAGTTATAACCCAACAATCTCCCCCTAACCTTGAACTTTTATGACACATCAAAAGTACAAGTTTCATGCTTCAACCGTATTAACTACTTCATTAATAGAGCAGTATTAACTATTACAACTACGGTTTTTACAAGTCAGTTTCAATCTTTTTGAGTAGGCCAGTCACTTTCTTGTCCTTTGTGTTCTTCTTCCCAAATTTGCAGTAGAATATTGTAAATAAGTTGATGTGCCAGTCTTGAATCATGAAGACCATTCAGCTTTACTTCAATCATTTCTTCTAAAGTCTTCAGCCCATGAGGATATTGCACATCAATTAGGAAGAACTCCATGGTTCCATGTCTTCTCCTTATTGAGTAGACACCACTACGATCATATATAAACCATCTTATGACAGGATTATCTGGACCACCTTTCTTGAACACATAGCTTTTCTTCTCATATCCTGGTTCAAACAGCCCACAGAGAACATCCATAGCAAGTTCAGTTCCAGACAAGGACTTCTTTTGATTAGAATACTTTGCCTTTCCTATGTGATACATTCTCTCTAAATCATCCCTGTCAAACAATCTGATGGTTTCATAGAAGGTAGGAAGTGTTTTCTTTGAACCATCTTGTCTTTTGACTTCATACTCTGTCCCACCAATATACTTCCAGTCAACAATCATTGGAGGTTTGACATTTAGTGGAGTAAACCTCAATCCTTCTTCATGATGAATATACTCAGAATATCCCATTGGTTTAAATTTGAGTTTATCTTCATCTTCCCCTTGAGTAGCTGCTGGGGGATCTTGTTCCATATCCTCTGGTTCTTGTTTGACATCTGTAAATGGAACATCAGGATCTTCTGATTGAGAAGCAGTAGCATCATCTTCACTCATCCTTCTTCTTTTAGCTTGAGGAATGAATTTGGATTTGCTTTTGACTCTTTTAAGCTTCTTTTCTGGTTGTTCCACAGGAGGGACAGGTTCTTGTGACTGAAATACTTTTCTTCCTGTTCTAAGGGCTTCAGCTAACACCTTTTCTGCATTAAGCTTCTTTTTCTCTTCAAGCTTTGCAAGTGCTGCTTCCCTTGCTTTTTCCTTTTGTTTTTCTTCCTTCACTAAGTCAAGCATGTTGGCAAGCTTCATGTTGCCTAAAGATCTTCCACTGTGACCTTTGCTTTTGAGGTAAGCTGTGTACTTCTTTCTATCTTCAGCTACCTTGACTTGTGTAGGAGTAGGTTTGGACACTTTCTTCTTCTCAGGCTTGGC
>CAJVGC010000001.1:14718172-14858155 GCA_910822075.1 Senecio squalidus
GTCTCTTCACTTTCATTTGTTGGCTGAACCTGCACATAAACAATAGGAGTTAGTTTCTGGTGGGCAACCCAAGCATTTGCCCATCTCATCAAAGTAACTCACCTTACTTTGAACTAGTTTTGAGAAATCATGAGGAATAGGTGGTTGAGTTACTTTGACCTTTGGTTTCCATACTTGTTTGAATGTTTTAACTTTTGAAATGTTTGTAGTGTTAACAGATTTTGGTTTAGTAGTGGAAACAGATAATGTTTTGACAGAGTTTTGTTTCACAGTATTAACACGATCCGTAGTAACGGAGTTACGTTTGGCAGTATTAATGCGTGCAGTATTAACACGATTATTGTTCACAGTATTAAAGCGAGCAGTATTAACCCTGTTATTTTTCACCGTATTAACCTGAGCAGTAGAAACAAAATGTTGTCTAGAAGTATTAAATCTATTTATACTGTTGGTAAATAAAAAATTTTAACACTTTTTCTTCCTGAAGCTGTAGTAACTGATTTGTTGTGAACATGATTTATTCTGTTACTACTGTTCATGGTTTTTCTTTGATTTTCATTCTTTCCTGTATGTGGTTTTTGAGTCACTTGCTTTTGATTTTCAGGATTATGATAACAAATTTTTGCATAGTGATTTAATTTGCCACATATAAAACATCCCTTTACAGAACTTTTAGGAGTTAGACCTTTTTGTGCTTTTACTTGGTTCATATTTCGTTGATTTCCTCTCTTACCTATATGTACCCAAGTCTTTTCTTTTTTCTTAAGAACTGTTTTGTTTTTACAGCAAGTGCATTCAGGTTTAGTTACTTTCTTAACATGGTCATTGGGTGGCACATACACTAGACTTTGTGAAGATTGTTGAGTAGCACCTTCTATTGTGATTAAGTGATTTTCTAAAGGAATATCCTTATTTTTCACAATGTTCAGTTTACTTTCTTCAACTAAGTCCTCAATCAAAACTTCATCATAGTTGATTGGATCAACTTTGAATGATTCTGTTGGAGGTGTCTGGGAGATAGGAATCCTAGGTTCATCTAAGGATGGAGGGACGTAGTTTTGATTAAATGGAGGGGCTGTTTCTTTAAAACCTAAACCTGCTTTAACTTTACCATGTATCTGATGTTGAATGAGGTCATTTACTGTTTTTGAAGCATGTTCAAGTTTCCCTACATCTAATTCAACTTTATCATGTTTCTCACCTAATCTTTTGACTTCTGCCCTAGCATCCTTAAGCTTAACTAGTAAATCCTCTCTTTGCCATTCAACTTATCTAATTTTCTCTTGATAACTTTGTTCATTTACTTTATATGATTTAATTTGATTCTCTAAGTTATCTATTACCCTTACAGCTGACCTTCTTTGTTCTTCTAAAGCTTTAATTGAGTCACTCATTAATTGATTGTGATTTCTGTATTTAAGTACAACTTCCTTACAATCAGAAGAACAAAGTTTGGAATTTACCTCAGCCATGAGTGATGAAGTTTCAGCATCCTTTGATGATGAGTCAATTGCCATTATAGATTGTAGGAGAGTATCATCTTGAGTAGATTCTTGATCATCTTCATTCCAGTCATATCCAAGAACATCATTGTCAATTACCGTAGTAATCAGGTCAGTATAAACAAGCTCCGTAGAAACAGCATCGTCCGTAGAAACAATGTCTTCAGCATCCATTACTACTGATATGCATGCATGGTGAACAGTAGTAGCAGTCTCAGTAGAAATAGAGTCATCACATGAAATTAAAGCTCTTTTTTGACTAGTTTCTTCGGCTAAGTCATTCCAATCATATCCAAATACATCTTGTGAAACAAGTGCCCTTGGATTGTTGTCTTGTGTGTTTCTTGAATTGTTGGATTTTGACTTGTTTGGACAGTCCCTTGCAAAGTGCCCTGGTTCATTACATTCGTAACACTTCACCTTGCTTTTATCAAAAGAAATCCTTTCATTGTTCCTTGGATGAAATCTCCTTCCGGTTCTGTTCACAAACCTCCTAGCACGTAAGGCTAACATGGCCGCTTGCCACTTCAGATCCATCTCTTCCCAGTCATCTTGATGTATCTGCTTTACGTCATCAGTAGTGAGATTTGAGCTTTGTGAGATGAAGGATACAAAGGATATCTCTTCTCCAGCTTCATGCTTTGTTCGTCCATAGGTTGTGACAAGAGCAGTATTAACATCATTAATACTGTGATTGCTGCTGCTTGGTTTATTTGCTTCGACCTCTGATTCAAAGACTCTTAGATCATTATATAGATCGTCTAGTTCCATCTCTTCAAGTTTATCTCCTTGTTTGTAAGAGACAGTATAGATAATCCATTCCTTACCTAGAGCTCTTATAAACTTTCTATTGATGTCATTTTTGTCATATTTGACTCCTGCACTTATCATCTCTCCTGTAAGCTTTTTGTATCTATCAAACGTCTGTTTCATTCTCTCTTCTTTCAAAGCATTGAAATTTTCATATTCCTGCTTAAGAAGAGTCTTCTTGTTCTTCTTGGTATTCTTTGTGCCACTAAATATTTTCTCTAAAGCTTCCCATAAAGATTTTGCATCTTTATATTCTTCAAATTGTGATTGATACTCATTGGGAATGGAAATCAGAAGAATACTAAGAGCTTTAATCTTCGTTTGTTTTTCTCATCTCTCCAGATCAGTCAATGGTTGACGAGTCACAACTCGAGGTTGTCCATCAGCTGCAAAGTTTGTAGCAGGCTTGTTACCATTGACAATAACATCCCATACTGTGTAGTCAGATAACAAGATGTGTTGTTTGATACGTAGCTTCCACAGATCAAATTCGTTGCTATTAAGTACATGAACTTTGTTGATTGATACGTTAGTCATGATTGTTGATTTGATTTCTTCTTTGTTGATTCTTATAAGAACTTGTTAGATCAATGGATCTTGAGCACCTCCCGTGCTCTGATACCACTTGTCAGGATCGAATAAGCTAATATAACTTATTGTTTTCCTTCGTTAAGATCTTGAACTATTAAAGAATTTCAGCAGCGGATGAACACTTTAATATTAACAAGTTATAAAAACAATCGAATATTAAGCCTCAATTGCATTAATCAATAATATGAATACAACTTGTTTTCTATCTTACAAGGATCTATATTTATAGACCTTGAGGCTATCCTAGATAAACTAGGAAACTACATCATTATCTAAAAGAAAACATAATCTAATTACAACTCTAACTATTAGATTAAACGTGCATGAGAAGATGTTCTTCCGTACTATCTTCAAACAGTAGTAACTTCAAGCAGTTGTAACTAATAGTCCGTAGTAATGAAGCTTCTCCGTAGTAATAGTTGAACATCCGTATTAACTTGATCTTCAGCAGTAACTTGTAGAAGCAGTATTAATGAGTTAAAACTAATTTGACTAAGTTATAACCCAACAAAAATCTTCAACAGTTGCCGGTGGTGTAACATAATCTTGGTTAACCAAATCGATAAATTCACTGTTCTTAAATCCCATGTATACGGGTTTAACTCCGACTTTTGTAGTAAGTTCCTCCAATGGCTCTACCCACACGCAAAGCAAGTCGATTATTTCCCTTGTTTTTGAATGCTCTGTGTGTCACGGTTAAATATTTCTTATTGCTCAAAACCTGTAAATATCACCTTATATTATTTAGAACTTTAACACTACAAAACTATATGTTATTGTTTATAAAAGATAGAGCTGATTATATATATATATATATATATATATATATATATATAGTAATGGGATCGAGTAAGAACGGCTTGAAGTATAGGAACGGTAAGAACGATTCTCAGTCGTGCATATCATCTTCTTCAAATCCTTGCTATCCCGGCGACCATCTCCCCCGATTTTGAACCTTATAAACCCTAACTTTCCTTTTCTTAAATTATCAATTAAACTTTCCTAAAATTCAAAACCCAGTTCATCTTTATCTTAAAATTCGATCTAACCAATTCAAAACCATCTTACTGTTCTTTATCTTAAAATTGAAATCGTCGACTTGTTGCTACTGATAAACATAAACCAATTTGAGGTTTGGTCAGATGCATTTTTCTAAAATGGTAGGTGCATTTTCTAAAATGGTAGGTGCATTTTCTTGGCAACAAAAGAAGCAGTTGTTGCTACTGATCAGCAGAAACCACTTACTACTGATCAGCAGAAACCACTTACCATTTTAGAAAATGCATCTAACCAAACCTCAAATTGGTATCTGCTGATCAGTAGCAACAAAAGAAACAGATCAGCAGCAGAAACTTGTTGCTACTGATCAGCAGAAACCAAACCACTTACTACTGATCAGCACCGCGAGGTTTGATATAAAAATTTTAATCCGACGCCCAGAAATGGTTCTTAGCGTTCGTATAGTTTGAGCAGTTTTTACCTGATCCTCACCCAATATATATATATATATATATATATATATATATATATATATATATATATATATATATATATATATATATATATATAAACAAGTGTTGATCCGCTGCAACTTCTTTGATAAATCTAGATCTACACGTTTTTTTAAACACAAACCTAGTTCGACAAATCCTAATACCACCACCACCCCTCCCTCCCCTCCCCCTTTTACTTCGGGAATATCCTTTCCAAGAATGATGGGACCTTCCTTTATTGCCCTCATCATTTCATCATGTATACCGAATAAGTGTCACTCAACTTTATGTTTCCAATGGGCAAAGTTATGTCCTGCGAAGATAGGAATGCCTTTTCCTTCCGTAACTGGAACTTGCTTTTGTAATGAAGACATTAGCAGTCTTGAGATTTTACTTTTTGATAGTTAATATTATAAATATTAATAAATAAATCTTATTTGCTCTGATACCAGTTGTTAGGTCTCAGTAAGATCCCAATAACGTGATAATCAGATTGTTAATTTAATCAATCAAGATTGAATCAATTAAGAAAAACAAGTATTCAAATGTTAATATCAAATACAATAATCAATCAGTTTATTGTTAAGAATTTATAGCGCAATTATAAGTAAACAAGAAATGATAACAACACTTCGTTGATCTGATTGATACCAAAGATGCACCAAATACATTGTATCAAGATCTCTATTTATACACAAAGTATAGAGATCTTGATAAACACAAAATAAAAAAATAGATACGAATCTTCGTAACGAGATAAAAGATTTACATAACAAACTACCTAATATTTCGGTGCAAGTAGACGTCTGAGTCTGACTTAGTCACTGAGACTCAAAGTTTACTTAGACTAATTTGATCACTCGGACTCAAACTTAATAAACTTCAGACTTAACTAATAGATTTATAACTTGGGTTAAATCATTGTTTTTCCCTAAAAATCCCTTATAACAAGCCACAACATAATTATATCTTAATAATGTAGGTTTATCAATTTGATAGAACCCAAACGATTCTTATCATAAAATATAGTAAAAAAAAGTAATTTTTAAATTTGTTACGACGATTCTTCCTTAAAATAACTTTTAGAATCGTATTATGAAATAATTTGTTTTTCTTAACTTTTTTTATTTAAAAAAAATAATCTTCAATGCATTTTTCGGTAGATACATTTTTTCATTTTTTTTAAAACATGAATCTGTTTATTTTTAAAAATGTATTTACTTTTTATATAAAATTAGATCTTATTATATATATTAAAAAATATTAAGATAAAATGCATCTTATTTTTAAAAGACAATATATCAACTTTTCAGAAAAAATGTATCTACCGAAAATATGAATCTAAGTTTTCTTTTAAAAGACAAAATTTTTAACGATTTTAAAAGTAATATTAAGAAGAATATTCGAAAACTACTTAAAAAAGAACATCTTTTGTTATTTTTAAAATAATTTTTAAATGTTTTTATCTTTTTGTATAATTAGGTCATTTTGTATAAAATGTATTCTTATTTTTGTGCTATTATTAAACATTGTTCATGCACAAATGAATTTTAAATAATAAAGTAAATAATGTTATTTTGGAAAATTATGAAGTAAATTAGAAAAATTGCAAAACCAATTTAGCCATAACGGATAATCAGTACACAAATCAAAAAGAAGAAACAACACACTTTATTTTCAACAATAGATAATAATGAATACAAACACGATGATAATTTATCGATACGTGAAAATAATTCAAAACATTTAAAGATAACTTATTGAGACATGATCTGACGACTCCAAACACAACAAACATGAAAGATGCAACCTTATTTCATTTATTGGACATGTGACGATTAGATTTCGAAGTAGGATATGTCAATAAAATCTTCAACGGTGGGTGGTGGTGTAATATAATCTTGGTTAACCAAATCGATAAATTCACTGTTCTTAAATCCCCTGTATACTGGTTTAACTCCGACTTTAGTAGTAAGTTCCTCCAATGGCTCTACCCATTTTTGTGGTGCGAAGCTATAGACAAAATCTATAGCAAGTCGCTTATTTCCCTTGTTTTTGTATGCTCTGTGTGTCGCGGTTAAATATTTCTTATTGCTCAAAACCTATAAATATCACATTATATTATTTAGAACTTTAACACTATAAAATCATATGTTGTTGTTTATTACAAATAGAGCAAATTATATATATATATATATATATATATATATATATATATATATATATATATATATATATATATATATATATATATATATATAGAGGTGGGTTCATTTAGGAACCACTAAATATTTAGGAACCATTAGGAACCAATATTCACCAGTGTATATATATGATATTCACCAGTGTATGTAAAGCATATGTATATATATATATATATACACTGGTGAATATTATATGTATATACACTGGTGAATATTATATGTATATACACTGGTGAATATCATATTAAATATACACTGGTGAATATCATATATATACACTGGTGAATATTGGTTCCTAATGGTTCCTAAATATTTACATGGTTCTTAAATGAAACCAACTCTATATATATATATATATATATATATATATATATATATATATATATATATATATATATATATATATATATATATATATATATATATATATATATATACTATATAAACAAATGTTACCTGCATAAGGTCACACATGATCACAACCAAGTTTCCTTTTTTAGGAATAATTGGAATCCATTCTCCCTTAGTGAATATCTCCAAACCACAAACATCGTCCTGGAGAATGATTGTGAGTAAGTTTGGGTCTTCATGATCGCAAATCCCAAGGTTATCGGTTTCTGTTGATACAGTATAGTGCATTGGCAACATGTAATCCCAACATCGGTCGTTGTTGTAATTCTTAAGAAAATTTGGTGGAAGCCCTAATGAGTCGTTTAAGATTTCCTCCAATATTTGTGAGGTCTTCACAAAAAAGTTGAATACATCGTTATATGTTTCCCTACAAATTAATGAATAACAATATGATAATTTGTATATAGTTTTATAAAAGACTACACTTACATGAATACTAAATTTACAATAACAAATAGCGATTGTAACGTAAATTAAGAAATTATCTTTATATATGTGACAAATAAGGCAATTTATAATTTTGTCTCTACTTAGAAAATAAATAGCGTATTTAAAGTGTTTTAGAATGGACAAAATATAAGAAATGGAGAAAAGACAAGTAATGTATCTCATTCGAAAAACAAACTAAAACGAAAGTCGTTAATTTAGATACTAAAACCTATTATTTGATATTATGATTATTGTAATTTTCAATTTATAGTCATAAGACAAATTAAACGCATTTATACTTCTAGCTATATTATCTGAAATCTATAAATACTAATATTTCTATCTATATTAACAAATACATAGAATCCATTACCTATATTCAGGTAGAAGATCAGGGACACCATTGTACTTTTTATCCGGAGCATACATAAGAATATATTCATAATCATGATATATGCCATCTGACAGTTTTCCATAGCCCGAGCCAGCAATATCCATATCTTCCTTAGTAGATTCCTTTTTCACCTCATCTGGATAGGTAAAAAATATCTTTGTCATGCTCAATAGTTTCTCGCACTGATCAAGATGAGGGTTCTCAATCTGAAAGGCCCCAAGGGTGGCACATGCATCAGCAATGGTATCCATAACCTGTTTCTTGCAAGTAACATCTCCACCTTTCAAGAAAGGTGTGAGATCTACAGTGGGAAGAACGGTTGAAGAGGCTTGAGTAGTTTTTTCCATGATTAATTATTTGTATCTTACAATTGCCTTTAGTTTGTGTGGCTTCTTAGTTGATACCTTGTCTTCTTTATATAGTGTCTTACAAAGCAAATGCTCAATTTAAATAATTCAATATTTAAAATAAAAATTTTAGATCACTTTTTAAAATAAGTCCAACACATGTGTGCCCTTATTCAAAGTTGTAGCTCTCGTCAAACTTTTTAATTTTGAACCATTAAAATAAATGTTATTTAAACGGAAGTATTTAATTCAAACCAAACTAACTACATAAACAATTTAAAATTTTAAACTAGTCTTAATTAGTATTTGTTCCATGTGAGTTACCAAATATTTAAAAAAAAGTACACTCAAACTAGGTGTCTTGGTTTATGAATATGAATAAACAGTACAATGGAGTATGTTTAATTCATAGATTAGTTCTTTAAAGTTCTTGTATATATTTGTCAAAACGAGAACCTCATTGACGTTCAAATAACTTGTTTCATGGTTAAAACATAAAAAAATGTAAATTCCTGCATGTTAAAATTATGTACACATTTTAATAACCAAGAATCCAAATATACCCGGTCACAAAAGAGTTGGATATTGTTAAATAAAAAGTGTTGAAAATATGGGTTTTTAATCAAATTTTACATGTTTCTTCTTATTTTTTAAAAGATTATAAGTCGGAAATATACGATTATAAAATACAGGTTGTCATATTAAAATATCAAGTTATATGATTGTCTACGTGTGGTGGTTATTGAAGAATACCATGTGGTGGTTATTGTTTGTAGACCATGTCCGCATTGATTATTGAAGAAGCTAACCTTGTTGTCACCTATATACACACGTTTTATGCATAAATTTGGCAAGTCAATGAAGTGGCTAGGAATTCCTCTACCACTTTTTCTTTTATCTGAAGGTCACCTAACCTTTTTATATCATTAGACCTTCTCTAATTATATATTCTACTTTATAATATCAAAATATTATATATAAAATATTATATTTTTAATTATAATTTAGTTATTTGATTTATGTCTGTATATTTATTTATTTATATATATAACATCAGTTGTTTTGTTTTTGTAAAAACAAAATCTAAGTATAAAATGGGGAGAAAAAATATGAATATGAATAACATGTTCTTGTTTTTTATTCTCCTAACTTTATTGAGTTCTTCCTTTTTTTAATTTATATATAGTACAATTAGAGAAAATTTTGTCTTTTCTTAAGACACTGTTCATAACCACTGGACTACACGCGCCAGAGAAAGTGACTTACTCAACAAATGGTTGATGGTGGGCCAGACAAATGACGCATGCACACACTTTCTAAATGTATAACCATTCACTCCTCCACCTGCACAACACATTTTCTGTTTTCATTTATTTAACTTTTATTAAAATACCAAACACACCCTTAACTTTTAAATTTTTACAATTATTAAACAACAAATCATTTTCTCAAAAGATCAAAAATATGATAATATACTTAAAGTTAGTACATTTAATAAATTATTTTCGACTTTTTAAAATATGTTAACTTTATGTTAATATAGTTTATAAAAGAGATATGTTACTTATGTTAATAATTTTAAGTAGACCCTTATAATGAGTAAACCTGTTTTATGTATTGATCCAAAATTTATAAGAAATCTAACAAAAACACAATCTGCCATGGTGGTAGGACTCTCTCATGCTATGCGCTTGACCTGGGATCGAATCCCACTCCCAGCTGTCTATAATTTTTAATTGTAGTTTTAGATCTTTATTTGTATTATATTTGTCTTATGTTTTTTCAACTTTTAAGTTTTATTTTCCTTTTTAGATTACACTAGAGTGTCTATTTTAAGTTTTAGTTTTTTTTAGTTACGATATTAGATAAAATAGCTACGACTTCATTTATTTATTTTTAATCGCACTATCATTTGTTTTATACAGAAACAACGCGCTGCCACAGTGGTTGGTATCATTGGCTATTAACAGGATGGCGGGGGATCGAATCCTGCTATATGCAATTTTTTCCTCCTTTTCTATATTTTGTAATAAAGTACAATACATTCTAAATTTTTTTATCTTTTTTTTTTCTTTGAAGAATCGTTTGGATTGGTGTTTAGTTTTATAAAATATATTGGTATTTTTCTTTGTTCAAGTTTTAGTAAGTTTTCTTTTTTCCGTTTATGTTTTTTTTAACAACGATTTGACTTAGTGTTTAGTTTGTATTTGTATTTCGTTGTAAAAAAATGTTAGTGTTTTACTTTGTTTAAGTTTTTATGTTTTTTTTTGTTCGTTTATTGTTTTATTTCATAGGAGGCTCTGTCCGCCGCAATGCGCGGATAACCCCACTTGTTTGGATAATAGCTCAAAAAGATAAGAATATGAATAACACGTTCTTCTTTTCATAAATTATCCATCACTTTATATCACATTTAGAAAGATAATAGCCTAATGAATAGTAATTATATTATTATAATATTTTAAGATTAATTATTACATTAAAAATATGATGGTTTTGGATATCACTTTGTATCAATTTAGAAAGAGAACTAGGAAAGACTCGTGCGTTGCATGAGTCCGGGAGTTTACGTTCTAGCCTAGACCTTTACCCAATGTAAATTTACATTCGCAAGCCAAGAAAAAAGACATCGTCTTCGTGGGATTATTTAATTCGCAAAATATATTTTTTATTTGATACTAATCTAAAAAAAATATGAAAGCCCAACAACAAACCAGCCCATAAGCCAAACACCCAAGCAAGCCCAACCGAAACCAGCCCATAAGCCCAACACCCAAGCAAGCCCAACAGGTAACAAAAGAAGATTATTTAATTCGCAAACTATATTTTTTATTTAATACTAATCTAAAAAAAATATGAAAGCCCAACAACAAACCAGCCCATAAGCCCAACACCCAAGCAAGCCCAACAGAAACCAGCCCATAAGCCCAACACCCAAGCAAGCCCAACAGGTCACAAAAGAAAGAAAAGGAGGTGCTAGGATTCGAACCGCGGTCTCCTCGCAGTGGAGGCCGCGCGCTAACCATCCCAGCAGCAGCCTCTTTTGGTAATACAAATGAAATAAAATGTATTTAAATACAACTTTTCATTAAAATAATATAAATAGCAAGACAAAGACAAGATTTAAATTATAGTATAATAGCTTAATGAATAGTAATTATATTATAATAATGTTTTAAGGTTAATTATTAAATTAAAAATATGATGGTTTTTAAAAATATGTAGAAGTTATAAGGATGGAGAAAGATGTACATTTTCAATTTTATGAATTTGTTTTATATGTAACTATTTAATCTTTATAAGTTATTTAAATATATAAATATGAAGATGATAAAATGATGGGATCAGTCAAGAGGATGTGCTTGTGTTTTTGATTTTTCAATGGTTTGGTTTAGATTTTACAATCAAATTCAATATCACAATGAATGTGATTTTGATTATATCTTCTGGCCTTTTTACATACAAATTTGACATATAAAAATTTGGTTAGCTTATGAACATATGTGAATGACTAAATCCCGATGCAACTCACGAATATCACAAACCTTATTATAAATAAAGGCTAAAGAGAAATGATCAAGAAAATTCACCATTATTTCAGATGAGACCCTCACATCATACACCCACAAGAAATGGTCTTGGTTGCTTTTTCATTGAGTTATCTAGAATGGATTTTACTTTTTATTTCGCCAATTATACCTCCATTGTAAAGAGCATATACGTTTGTCGCGGTAGAGCTTGTACCAAGTTTTAGAGGTGGTAAAATGATAATTGGATGGGTTTTATTTTTTAGATAAATGACAATGGAACAACCAGATATTATGTGTCTCATTAAATTGATTTTTTTTTGTAGCTTGTTCAAGAGTAGTTAACATTATCTATAACATTTAGTGGTTAAGTAAGGATTAACGAGTTTAAAAGATTATTTTACCGGGGTTAAATCTCCTTTACCTAAAAAAAACGAGTTTAAAAGATTTAAACGTGTCGCTTTTTTTGAATTTCCGTTAAGATAGTGTGAACTTAACAAATTCTTAACGAGTCTAAGGTAACGAAGGAGGTGACCCAAAGAGGATAGAAGGGTATTTATCGCTTTCTGCATAGAAAGGATTGTGTGAGTAAATAATGATTGCCCCTCTCACAAATGGTTAGAGGGGTATTTATAGGCCTGAATTAGAGCTTCACTTTTGCGTGGGCTATAAGTCATGGGCTTCCAAGAATGTATCATTTACCTACGTCCCATAAGTTGATAATGACCCAACAATCCTTTTTGGTCTTGAGCGTGAATCATTACGAGGGCTATAAACGAGCTAAACTAAGGGTTACGTATTGGTCAAATTGTAGGTGGGCGACTAAGGCTGAACTATTGAATGTTGTTAAGCATCTTTTTCCAGTGCCAAGCCAGGTTGTGGATAAGTCACATTAATTAGCCGGCTACACAAGATTAAAATCGAGGAGGCTAGCCGGGTGGCCTAGCGTGCCCGACTATCCTAGCCGACAACATAAGTTTGCGACCGAGTTGTATAGATTAGTCGGCGAAACAAAAACTAGTCGGGTAGCCTAGCGTGTCTAACAATATTAGCCGGTGACAACGGGAACGTGACCGAGTCACCTGTTTAGCGTAGTCGAGGAAGTTGTGGGGAAGTCCAAGAAGATAGTCGGGTAGCCTAGTTTATGTGGCCGAAGTGATGGCCGAATAGCCTAACCTAGGAGACCGAGGTCATAGCCGAGTAGGCGTGTGGAGGTTAGGGCCGGACAACAAACATCATGTGCTTAATATCTAGCACATAGACACACTCCAAATATAATGTCAGGTCTACTAGCAGTGCCAATATTAATTTAATGCCATATTCACTTTATTCTAAATTGCATTACCTAAAATTACACATAAAAAAATCGAAATGAAACGGGCAAACAAGGCTTCAAATTTTTCAATGGGAATTTGCAAACATGTTTTACTTAAAGTGGATAATTTTATCTTCCCAATTGATTTTGTAATTGCGGATATACCGGAAAATGCGAAGTATCCTATACTTTTAGGAAGATCCTTTTTAAATAATTCGAGAGCTTTGTTGGATTTTATCGACAAGATTATCATTAGAACAGAAAATTCATGGGTGAAATATGGTAACACTAATTTGTTCTATAAATCACCATGAATCAATTTGTTCTATAAATTTTATTTCTTGTGTTGAGACTAACGTGCATGAACTAAGTGACGAGGAGAGGTTAGAAGCTATTTTAGAGGCATATGATGATGATTCAGATGGGGAGTGAAAATACGAACCTTTGGAAAGATTGTTATCTTATGATAAGCATCCCACCGAAAATGCAAACATGAGTGATGAAGTAATATGCAAGAAGAACCGGATAAAGTGGACACACAACATGATAAAGTGGACACACAACATGAAGTTGATGAGATATTTTTGCACAGTGTGTTGAAGAATATTAAAATGGAAATTGTAGCGGTAGAAGCAAAGTTTGTTGATATTGAATTGCATAAGTTCTTATTGTAAGTTTCAGATGGAGTTTTTGATCCGGATAGGGATATTCGAGAATTGGAGTTTATAATGAATCATAATGAATTGTTATTGCTGGAAGAATCACCGAACAAAGCGGAAGAAGAATGGCACAACGAAACTGAAAGTTTGAGAACCGGCAATGTCAGGCGACTAGGAATAACCAACCGCCGGCTGAACCTTCACATGGACATTCAGCCAACGGCTAGAAATATCGAATCGGTGGTTGGGGAGTTTGGAATAATTTATTTCACAACACAATTCCCGAGACTTTTCGTTTACTATCTAGATTTCACACATTGCTCGAGGAAGATATTAATCAGAAGATGAGGGATTCATTTCTTCAATTGGAGGATTAAAAAACGAATGGTATGATTTCTTCTTTTGTCGATCCATTTTTGCGTACAATTTGGGATAGAAATAAAGCTATGCAGCATCATCTGGACCAACAATTACGAGGAAATCAAAATTTTAGTAATAATAATTATGAGCTTTACATGGAGAATTATTTGGTGGAAACATTGAAAATGAAAGGTTTAACATTATGTGTTATGAAATTGAAATCGTGCTACTGAGGGAACAAAGGAATGGCACGATGCATGGCTAAAGTTTAATAAGGATCACGATGTTGGAAATGACGTTTTGTTAGTAGGTAATAAGTTTGAGGTTGTTGGGTATGGAAATTGGATGCATAATCGGAGAATACACATTGCAAAAGAACGAGGGAAACTTCATTCTTTACACATCAATACTTGAGTGAAGAATGAGTCGAACTTACCGACTCTTTAATAAACAGAAGTGCTTCAGGGAGACAACCCTTGTTTTCTTCTTTTTATTTTTATTTTTTTAGGATGTTAAGACTTTTATGAGTTGATGTGGTTGACATTTTTTCTTTTATGAATTTGGGTGATGTGATTTGACGAGACATGTTGGCAGTAAGTTTAGCGAGTTTTGTCGTGCCCTGGATAATGTCCGTTTGGCTAGCACTCAGTTCATCCTTGAGGTACCCGTATGACAATGTCAAGCTCTAAAGTTTACTACAAGCCACCAACACACTCAACAAAGAAATAAAGAAACAAGCATAAAAAATGTATGTTAATAGGCTCAAATCTTTGTTTCTTTGTTGAGTGTGCTGGTGGCTTGTAGTAAACTTTAGAGCTTGACATTTTCATACGGGTCGAGATCACATTAATAAGCATTACATTAGGGTAACCTAGTGTGATCGATATAATATTAGGGTCAGATTAGGAGTAACAAAGTTGATTTAGCCTGTTCGTTTCATTTATTATATTTTTAGCTTAATCACATTGGTTAGCTAACATTCTGTCTAGAGATGGCAAAAAAAAAACCGTATCCGATGGAGACCCGAAAACCGAATCCGAGTTGACCGGGTAAATCCCCGAGTTGATCGGGGACGGGGACGGGGACGGATAATAACCGAATTCAAAATCGGGGATGGATGCGGGGATGGTATTACCTATCGGATATCCATAACCGTACCCGAAACCGGCCCCGATGGATACCCGAATATATATATATATATATATATATATATATATATATATAATTCATTTTTCCAAGATCAGATTGTATATCTTCAAGACTTTAGACTCCTCGTTTCCCGCTAACTCATAATTTCATCAGATAATATATTAGGCTTTTTTCTCTTGCATCAACAAATGAATTTCGATCTGTCTCTCCTTATTCCTGCAAATCACCAGCGCATGCCTGAAGCCCTGAACAACCCCTTCACTCCTACAGGTTTATACTTTTTAACAACCATATTTTGGAATCTTTGCTTAGATTAATAAATAGTTGCTATAGATTTGATTTCTATATAAACTTTATTTGATTGACCCATCTAATGTTGAGTGTATATGTATTTTTTATGATTTTTTTTTCTTTGTACTGGTATTATTTTCTTGTCGAGGAAGATGAATATTTTTAGGCTCAAAATCAAGATGCTTTATGTAGTGAACTTGTTATTTTTTCTACTTTTCATATTCAAGATCCTCTTGTCGAGGAAGATGAAATTTAAGACTTTTTATTTAATATTATCTATTTTTTAAAATGAGTAGTAATGAGAATGTTTTGGACAGAAAAATGGAAGAGGCTGCCTTTGGAACTGAACCACAACCTCAGTCAACACCAATCGACCCTTCAAATGCTCAAGTTGAACACGATTTTACTAGTCCAAATGATATACCAGTTGAAGAAACAAGTCAACATCCACAAGATGCCGAGGTAAGCCCACCAAACAAAAGACAAAAAAGTGTTGCTTGGGAGCATTTTGTTAGATTAACAGTAAATGGGAAAAAGAAAGCTCAATGCAAAAAGTGTAGTAACTTATTAGGAGGTGAATCAAGAAATGGCACCTCACATTTGTTAGCACATATTGCAAAATGCAGAGCGAAGGGCCAACCTGATATTCGTCAAAAAAATTTGGCATCTAACTTGAAATCCGATTTGTCTACATATGTATACAATGAGAAAGATAGTCGAAATGCATTGGCTCAAATGGTTATATTACACGAGTATCCTCTTTCTATTGTTGAGCATGCTGGTTTTAAAAATTTTACCAATGAGAAAGATAGTCGATATTTTGGTGATTGAATGTTTGAAGACTTTTTATGTTTATGTTTCTTTTGGTGGCTGTAATTTGTGAACTTGATTACTTGAATGTTATTGTCTAATGTCCGTATGAATTTTGCTATTTTGGCGATTAAAGTGTTTGCTTACTATTATTCCTATGATTATTTTGTTAGTAGTTATTAAGTGTGAAGTTATTTATAATAAAAGTTCAAAAACTTTTAATGGGGAAAATTCCCCGATTACCCGTTGGGGATCCCCGTTACCCGATGGGGATGGGGATGGGGCCAAAATTTTAATACCCGACGGGGATGGTTACGGTTATGGGTATGGGGGCGGGGATCTGGTTATGGGGATGGGAAATGCAATAACCGGCAAACCCGTCCCCGTTGCCATCTCTAATTCTGTCTAACCCTTGTAACACTCATTTTTAGTGCAAGAAACTCTAATTAAACACTTTGATCCTAACCTTCTCTTTTCTTAGCTCCACTATATATATTTGTACAATCGCATGATATTTATTTTCTTTTTCCCTAGACAAGAGTCCGAACATGTTTTTAATTGCCATTATAGACTTAGTGTTTCACATTGGGACACTCGTAATGTACTAAATTTAAGTTATTGTTCGGTTTTTTGAGGAGAATGATATATTTAAAGCTATTAATATGCCTTTTGAGAGGTGTCTTGTAACAAGGATCGTTAGGTCAAACTGACTGAGAAAATGAAAACAAAAGTGATGTAGAAGTTTAAATGTCTAGTAAATTTGAGTCATATAGAGGTCTAGTGGCAATTCGGTTCTTCAAAGTTTAAATGTTCGGATTTTTGGTCTATTTAATGTATACTTATTATTACCTTTTGTACATTATCATAATTATTCCCTTCATTCACTATCATTACCTTTTGTATATTACTCGCATGCCATTACATAAGACATTACAATCCAATGAAGTCCCCATTAATGGTTACATCTTGACTCTAATGGTGGAAATGTGATACTTTATCAAGCCTATGTTAGAATATTCGTCATGACTGAGCTTTTGAGCTATTTCGAATTACTATTACACTTAGAATGGCTAGTTGAGTGATTGAGTGTTTTACTCCCCAATTGTGAGATGGTTTGGTTATGCTATTAGAATTGGCTTGATAATTTATATTTTTGAATTCCATTTACTTACGAATTGTTCACCTGCTTTGTTGAGTGGATAAATATTTTTATAGATGATATGTTTTTAGTTCTAAAATGACAGTTTACTTGAGTACAACTAAGATTCAAGTATGGGGTATTTTGATACGATTATTATTAATTGCATTTTATGATCCATATCTTTATATTCTTGCTCTTTATTTCCGCATTTTGTTATGATGTGGTATTGTTTCTTTCATTTATGCAGGAATAAGCTTTACTTGGATACTAGAGAAAAAAAAAAGGAATTGAAAACAGCGGAAAATAGGTGAAATTAAGCAAATTGTACAATCATGAAGACTATGACCCGGCTAGGATCCTTCAGGCGCCGGCTGGAGTGTGGTCAACGAAACTCAAGAACTCAACATTCATTAAAGTTGATCGTGGTAAAGAAAGGTGGAAAAGAAAGGTGAGCCGACGACCCAGATTCTGTTGGGCCGCCGGCTAGGCGACGATAGATTTCTTATATTTAGGTTGTTAGGTCTCACTAAGATCTCAAACAATGGCTAATCAATCACAAATAAGTATTTAGATGTTAATTATTATTAATCGATTGATTACTCATTTTCTTGTTTATTATTGTGGAATTATAATAACACAGAGTAGATATAACACACAGTTATATTACTTAGAAAGGTGTGTCGATTACAAAGTTCAAGCTCACTATTTATACACAATAATAGTGAGCTTGATAAATATGAATCTTAGAAAATCTTCTCAAAAGATAGAAGATTTTATCTAACTACCATACCTAAAATACTGCTCTACGTCTCTTCATGAGTCTTAGTAGTCAGCTTCAGTCACTCAGACTCAACTCACTCAGACTCAGTCACTCAGACTCACGTCACTCAGACTAAGACTTTAATTAACAGATTTATTAACTTGGGTTAAATCATTGTTTTTCCCAACAATCTCCCCTATCTGTTTCAATTAAAGTCTTTTACAAACCATGCATAAAAAATAAACACAAACATAAATAGTTAAAGACATATTGTTTGTGAACAAAAAGATACATGTAACAGTCTACTTTCTTTTCTTGACTGTTCTCTTCTTCTTCTTCAAGGAGGTCTCAAATGGCACAGGCTGATTCACTTCATTTAACCATTTCAACCTCTCTGTCTTCCAAGCAAGTAATCTCTCCATTTCAGTTGCAGACTTGTGGAAGAGCAGTTGATACTCTTTCTTGATCAGTTCCACTTTGTCAGCCAAAGTTCCAATTTCTTCAATCCTCCTGAGATTGTTGAACAGCCAGCTAATCAGCTTCAGTCTAAATGGGAGACACTGAGCAGACTCACATTCACTAAGTAGAGCAATGCAGTGGTAGATGGAGGCCATATGAATTCTGTCTTTGGCTTGAAAGCTTTCCTCTCCCCCACAATCTACATAACACAGACCTGCATGCTTCTCAGTTTCTATATAGGTCCTGTCTTGAAATGTGACTTCTCTGGGAACATGATGCATGTTACTTGTTTCCAGACCCAAGGATTTAGCCGCAGCTCTCACCTTGTGCATAGTACAGAAAGCTCTATAATCTTCATCAGGCATCAGATTTAGCATATGAGCTACATTGACATTGGATGCAGCCTCTCTTTTTATAGCCATTCTGTGATCTATGTTTGTTATTCCTGTGCTTAACTTCGCTATTTCTTTCCATTCCTCCAGACCCAGAGTATGTAACCTGGTTAGCCCAATTTTGTAAGACCCTACTCTGTGGTAGCATGTGAGTAGAAGATCAGATCCACCAGGACTTGTGCACTCTATCTGTTCTTGTGCTTCCTTGTTGTAAAATTTGTTTCAATGTAGTTTAGCCTGGCTTCTTCTCTGAGAACTTGTTTGGCCATTAATCTATCAGCTTTTACCCTCATTTGTTCTTCTTCAATGGCCTGATCTTCCTCAGCTTTCATCTCAGCTTCAAACACTTCAGCTGCTTTTGATGATTGATCATATGGATTGAACTCAAACCTCTCTTGGTATAGCCCCTTCACATATTCTTTGTATTGCTCCCCAGTCATTCCAGAGTTGTGGGCATACCTTTGAAGTTTGGCCAATTTCTCAGCTTCATCTTGTTTCTTTTTGACTTCAGTTTCAAGTCCAGTCTGTATCTCCATTTGTTCTTCTTCTTCAGTCTGATGATCACCAGCATACCCCACTTCTCCTTTTTCCTTGTTCTCTTCCTTCTCAGATTCATCACTCGATATATCGCTCCAGTCAGTTTCATAAAATACTTCAGACTGACCAGTTTTAGTGTTAAACCTGGTAGTCTTATAGTACTTTTTCTCCCCCTCTTCACTCTTCCTTTTCAAACTTTGCTTGGGGATCTCAGATTCAACAGTTGAAGCAGTTAGTTTCTCCCCCTGAATCTAAGAAGCCTCTGCAACAGTTTTTCCTTTCCTCATCATACTAACCTCAGAGGTCAGTTTCAATACCAGCTCCTTGAGTTCCTTCATCTCCTCTGCATTGTGAGTTTTAAGAGCATGAACCTCAGTCTGCATTGCTCTCAGTCTGTCATCAAACTGAGCAGACATGTCCTTAAGGGCTTGTAACAACACAGGAACAGTCAAGGCAACCTCAGACTGGGGTTGAGTGGTAGCAGTAGATGTTGTAACAGGTGGCACAGCTTCACTCCCTCCCTGTGATTTAGGAGAATGATCATAAGCCATAGAAAATGAAGTCTGTACCTCACTCTGTGTGGTGAGTAAGGCATTGGCGACTAGTGTAAGAGAGTGTAAGAGATTTGATGGTGGTACCTTATCGTGAACTAGCACAGAGCTAGTGAAAATAGTCGTTGGAACTGGCTTTGAGACTGAAGGGGGTGATCCCATACTGAGTACAGGGATATCCAGGAGTGGGACATCTTCTTCAATGCTCGCCACATATGTCTGTGTGGTAGCAGCAACGTGTGTCTCCAAGTTTACTACCCTAAAGGGGCTTTGGGTAGTCAAGGCAGTCAGATCCAACTCTTTCTCTAGCAGAGAGAGACTGGTCTGAACTGCAGCACTTGAGGGGAGTTTAGAACTCTCAGCCTCATGGAATAGTGAGTCCATCAGTGCCTGATTTGTTGTGGGGCTTGATGTGAGAGATTTTTCAAATGAACTTGGTGAGTTCATCAGTTTGGTCGCTTGTGTAGCCAATACATCAAGATGTGAAGTGGACTGCTCAGACTGAGAGGGGATACTCTCAGACTGAGGTAAGGAAGGAATGATGTCCATACCTTGGTCAGCTTCATCGTGCCCAGCCCCACCCATTTCCACCTCAGCATCTACTGCAGGGATATTTCCCTCAATCTCCCCTGCAATTCTGTCAACCCGGACATCTGAGTCTGAAGAGTCAGACTCAGTCTGTTCTTGTTCAATGAACGGATTGGCAATCCATTCGAGCATTACAGGTGTTAATGCTGCCTCATCCTCAGTGATATGAATATAAGTGAAAATTTTAGAAGTCAGCCTGGGGAGTTCACAAGTGTAAAAGATTTGATCCAGCTGATCATAAGTTTCCTTTCCCAGGACTTCCTCAAAACACAAAGAAAGGACTTGAATGAAGGGAACATCATTCGGTCGTTTTGTTTTAAGAGCAAGTGAGAGAATCTCATCAAAATATAGTTGTGAAAAAGAGATTCTCCTACCCGTTACCATGGCGTGAAACAGATGGGTTTCAAACTCGTTCATCTGATCCAAACTGCCCGATTTACCCCCCAAGCACCTTGTAATCATTGAAAATAGGAATCTCCATTTTCCAGTAAAAAATTTATATTGTATGACCCCTTGTATTTCAGGCTGACCAATGAGAGGAAAGGACTCAGCCCGAGCTTGCTGTTTGGTTCTTCTTGCTTGAAAACCACCTTCTCCTGCCTCAGAAAGGGTGGGAAGTAAGAGCGCTGCACGAATGGTATCTTCGGTAATGGTGATTGTCTCCAGCCCATCATTATACGTCCCAGTGAGGGCGGTCTTGTCAGCGTTGGCGGTGCATGTATACCACCATTCACAGAGCACCGGGGGACACATCGTGTTAGCACAGAAGAAGGCGCCGTAAAGGGGATGTGCCTTCATATACTGAATGAGTTGCTCAAAACCCCTGTTTTGACGGTGGGCGGGAATTTCAGCGGTAGCCACGCGGTTGTTATCTTTGATCTGAACACGATTTTGAAAGTCCGCACCTGGAATCATTCGTGGGGTAACATGAAGAATCATGTTTGCATTCGCCATTAGAGAAACAATCAAGCAGAAGATTAGTAAGAAAAAAAATTAGGTTAAAATTTGAAATTCAGTTACTTTTAAACTAAGAGAGCGAAAATTTAGAAACTAAGTTAGAAAACTTTCAGTTTAGACCTTTGAAGTTTATCAGATTTGCACTATTGACCATTGACTGTACATTGACCCGTTTAAAAAAAATAAAAAAAATATATCTAAAAGAATAAAAGAGATATACAAAAAGAATTAAAAATATTTACTAAAAATACATTCAGTCTGTGCACTTGGTCAGACTGGAATATTTGGAGCTGACTATTGAGTCAGACTGAAAATTCACAAGCTGAGTAACAGGTCAGCTTGAGATTTATGTTTTTGACATATTAAGGATTTAACATTCCTAGTTCTCCTAGGAGATAGAAAAACCTGTCCTCACTCAGAGGCTTCGTGAATATGTCTGCCAATTGTTCATTTGTAGTCACGAACTCCAGTCTGACCTTTCCTTTCTCCACACAGTCTCTAATGAAATGATGGCGTATCTCGATGTGTTTGGTCCTGGAGTGGAACACTGGATTCTTAGTAATTTGGATTGCACTCTCGTTGTCACACATGATTGGAGTGTTTTGAATCTGGATATCAAGATCAGCTAATTGATGTTGCATCCATAGCAATTGTGCACAACAGCTTCCTGCAGCCACATACTCAGCTTCAGCGGTGGAAGTTGCAACTGAGTTTTGTTTCTTACTGGACCAACTGACTAGCTTTCCTCCTAGAAGCTGACATCCTCCTGAGGTACTCTTCCTGTCAAGTTTGCATCCTGCATAGTCTGCATTTGAGTAGCCAATTAGTTCAAAACCAGAATCTTTAGGGTACCATAAACCAAGGTTTGATGTACCCTTAAGATAGCGAAAAATTCTTTTGACAGCTCTAAGATGGGATTCCTTGGGGTCAGCTTGATAACGTGCACATAGACATGTGGAAAACATGATATCAGGTCTACTGGCAGTTAAATAGAGTAAAGAACCAATCATTCCTCTATAAGTGGCTTGACAAACTGACTTACCATCTGAGTCTTTGTGCAATTTGTCAGACGTGCTCATTGGTGTTTTAATTTCAGAGCTTGTTTCAAAACCAAATTTCTTGACTAAGTCATGAACATATTTACTCTGGTTTATAAAAATTCCATCTTTCTTTTGTTCTGCTTGTAGGCCAAGAAAGAAGTTAAGTTCCCCCATCATACTCATTCTGTATTCACTACACATGAGTTTTGAAAACCAAGTACACAAGTTGTCATTTGTGGAACCAAATATAATGTCATCAACATATATTTGAACCAAAATGACATGACCATTTTCCTTTTTGATGAACAATGTTTTATCAATTGATCCCCTTTTAAAGTCATTTTAATAAAAAATTCAGATAAAGTGTCATACCAAGCTCTAGGAGCTTGTTTGAGACCATATAGTGCCTTGTTTAACTTATAAACATGATCAGGAAAGTTTGGATCAACAAAACCTGGAGGCTGCTTAACGTAGACTTCCTCCTGCAAATCTCCATTCAGAAATGCACTCTTCACATCCATTTGGTAAACCATGAAATCTTTGAAGGCTGCATAAGCTAGGAATAGACGAATTGCTTCTATTCTAGCCACAGGAGCAAATGTTTCATCGTAGTCAATGCCTTCTTCCTGTTTGTAGCCTTGAGCCACTAGTCTGGCTTTATTTCTGATCACAACTCCATCTTCATCATACTTGTTTCGAAAGATCCATTTAAGGCCAATAATGGTCTTATACAGGGGACGTGGGACCTTTGTCCAGACATTGTTGCGAATGAATTCTCCAAGCTCCTCTCACATGCCATCCACCCAGTCTTCATCTAATAAGGCTTCTTCAACTTTCTTTGGTTCCATCAGACTCAGGAAATTTGTATAGAAACAAAAATTAGCTGTGGCATTCTTTCTTCTCGTTTTGACACCTTCAGTTAAGGAACCAATAACAGACGAAATAGGATGGCCTCGGACAGTCTTAATGTTGCCTGAAACATTATCAGTGACCTCTTCTTCTTCAGTTTGGGTATTATCAGTCTGAGTAGTTTGAAGCTGAGCTTGGTCAGACTGAGATATCTCAGGCTGAGTCTCATCCGTTTCATTTGATTCTGAAGTTTCTAAGTTTGAAACATTCTGGAAAGATGATTCATTAGTTTCACTTTCTGATTCTTGATTTTGAGGAGTGTTGCCAGCAGTCTGATCTTCACTCTGAATGTCAGATTCAAATGAAGTTATAGCAGTTCATCGCAGAGTTGATTAATTGTGGAGATGTCAATCTGTGATGATGAGTCATCTTTTTCAGACTGAGTGGTGTCATCAAAGGTGACATTGATGCTTTTTTCAACAACTTTTCGTCGTTCATTGTAGACTCTGAATGCCTTAGCAATACTTGAATATCCAACAAATAACCCTTCATCAGCTTTAGGGGACATTTTACACAACAAGTCTCTCTGGTTGAGAATATAGCATCTACTTCCAAAGACATGGAAGTAATGAATGGAAGGAACCTTGTTATGATATAATTCATATGCTGTTTTACCATGACGCTTCACAATGATTGATATGTTCTGTGTGAAGCATGCAGTGTTCACAGCTTCAGCCCAGAATTTTATCTCCATGTTTCCATAACATAGCATTGTTCTGGCAGCTTCAATAAGAGTTCTGTTTCTTCTCTCTGCCACTCCATTTTGTTGAGGAGTTCGAACTGAGGCAAAGTTTTGAACTATACCTAATTGATCACAGAAGTTTATTAAGACTGAGTTTTTGAACTCAGTTCCATGGTCACTTCTCATCTGACGAACAAGGGCATTTTTCTGTCGCTGTTCTCTTTTGATCAGACTGATAATCTCCTCTGCTGCATCACTTTTGGCCCTTAAGAATATGACCCAAGTGAATCGAGTAAATTTATCAACAATGACAAGAGTATATTTCTTTCCTCCTTTACTTTCAATTCCAATTGGTCCAAATAAATCCATATGTAGCATGAACAGAGGTTCATCAATGGAATGCAGCATTTTGGATGGAAATTGAGACTTCGTTTGCTTTCCAAGAACACAGGCTGAGCAAACTTTATCTTTGATGTAGGTCAATTCTGGCAGACCGCGTACCAATTTGCTCTTGGACAAAGCATTGATGTTCTTGAAGTTTAAATGAGATAACCTTCGATGCAATAGCCAATTCAATTCTTCTTTTGTCTCTGTGAACAAACATGTCTCAGCTTCATCATTTGTTGTACTCAGATCCAGACAGAATACATCTCTTTCTCTCTTGGCCAGCAGTAATGGTTTTCCCTTGGCACTATAGATTATTCCAGCTTGTTTCCTGAATCTGACTTCATGATCCTCATCAGTAATCTGGCTCACACTGAGTAATTTATGTTGTAATCCTTCCACATATGCAACTCTCTTGAATGTAACAGCTCCAGCATGAATCTTTCCATATCCACGAGTCATTGATACCCCGTTATCACCATATCTTACTTGAGGCCCATCTTCTTCCTTATAGTCTTGTAGAAAAGACTTCATTCCTGTCATGTGCCTTGATGCTCCACTATCGAGATACCATTTTGTAGAGTACTGCACATAAAATAGAAGAGATTAGTTCCTTTTGGGTACCCACTTTAGAGTGGATCCATGAACTGGAGCAGGTTTAAGTTCAGGTTCAATCTTGCAGTCAGTTTTGGGACTGGTATAGTTCCATTTGTTGATTTCCTTCATGCAGTTAACAGAATAGTGACCTATAACACCACAGTATTTACATGGGGTGTCCTTGAGACTGACTCGAGATGAAACTGACTTAGTTTTAATGGGTTGCGCAGATGTTGTCTTTAATGGAGAACTATTTCTTTGCTTTTGAGGAGAAACTGACTTTGATGAAACTGACCTGGACTTTGGTGAAACTGACTTATGTGAGGCAGACCAATGTTTTGGTGAAACTGACGTTTGGAAATTAGTTTGCTGTGGTCTAGACTGACTCAGTTGTTTACAAAATACAGCTTCATGCCCTTTTTCACCACAGTTGTAGCAAATTCTCTTAGGAGGAGTTTTAGGCCTGACTTGAGTTGGTGATTTGTTCTTGACTAAAGTTTTGACTATATTAGTCAGTTCCAACAATTGATTTCCCAGTTTATCAATAGTTTTTGTTTCATGACTTTTATTCAGTTGTTTGGGACTGACTGGGTGGTGAATCTTGGGTTTATTCACAGCCTTCCTTATAGTCTTGTAGAAAAGACTTCATTCCTGTCATGTGCCTTGATGCTCCACTATCGAGATACCATTTTGTAGAGTCCTGCACATAAAATAGAAGAGATTAGTTCCTTTTGGGTACCCACTTTAGAGTGGATCCATGAACTGGAGCAGGTTTAAGTTCAGGTTCAATCTTGCAGTCAGTTTTGGGACTGGTATAGTTCCATTTGTTGATTTCCTTCATGCAGTTAACAGAATAGTGACCTATAACACCACAGTATTTACATGGGGTGTCCTTGAGACTGACTCGAGATGAAACTGACTTAGTTTTAATGGGTTGCACAGATGTTGTCTTTAATGGAGAACTATTTCTTTGCTTTTGAGGAGAAACTGACTTTGATGAAACTGACCTGGACTTTGGTGAAACTGACTTATGTGAGGCAGACCAATGTTTTGGTGAAACTGACGTTTGGAAATTAGTTTTCTGTGGTCTAGACTGACTCAGTTGTTTACAAAATACAGCTTCATGCCCTTTTTCACCACAGTTGTAGCAAATTCTCTTAGGAGGAGTTTTAGGCCTGACTTGAGTTGGTGATTTGTTCTTGACTAAAGTTTTGACTATATTAGTCAGTTCCAACAATTGATTTCCCAGTTTATCAATAGTTTTTGTTTCATGACTTTTATTCAGTTGCTTGGGACTGACTGGGTGGTGAATCTTGGATTTATTCACAGCCTTGGGCACTCTACTATTTAGATGCACATAAGTTTTTTCAGCTTGCACAGTTTGTTCAGTTTCAGACAAATTAACACAATCAGACTGAGAAGAAGATGAAGAATCACTTTTATTATAAACTTTTGAAATTACAGGTTTTACAAAAGCATTTGACATCATTATTTTTTCTCCTTTCAAGTAAGTGAAAGTGTTTGGAAGAATTTCTGGTTTGAAAATGATTTTTTCTCTTTTCGCCTTTTCAGCTTCTTCTTCTTCTTCAGTCATATATTTCTTCAAACTGAATCCCTCCCCCAACACTGCTTGAACTTGGTTGGGTACCGATCTACTCAAACAATCTTCATTTTTTAAGGATGATATGCACCATGATTTGCAAATTCTTTTATAATGCTCAGTTTCTTCTCTAAGTTTATGATTTTCTTTTGCAAGATCACTATAAGCTTGAGTCTGAGCATTTAAAAGTACTTTGTAGCTTTCTAGTTCAACTATTTTATCATCTTTAATTTTCAAATTATTTTCAAAATCTTTGAATTTTTGTTTGAGTTCAGTTTGTTCTTCTAAAGTGGTGGTCAAGTCAACATAAATATACTCAAACATTTGAAGTTTTTGTTCATTTGTGTAAGAGTTAAAGTTGTGTACCTTATACAGCTTTGACTTGTTCCAGTCTGAGGTACAGCTCAGTCTCTCAGCTTCCTTCAGATCCTTTTCAAACAAAGATGCAGATTTTTCAGCTTCAGTTACTTCTTCTGTAAGTGCCATCAAACATTTATCTACCACTTCATCTTCATCAGATGATAGTTCCTCATCTAGCCATTATTCAGCAAAGAATGCATTTTGCTCAGTTTGAGGCTTCTGTGTGTTTGAACTGTTGCCCTTCTTGTATTTAAGATATTTCTGTCGATATATTTGGGCCCTCTCAGCAACTTCGTCCATATGGTCAGTCTGAGCATTCTTTACCTTACAGTCAGCAGCCATGTGACCATACTCGTTGCATTTAAAGCATTTCACCTTTTTCAGATCAAAAGGTTTCTTTCCTTTGTAGCCTGTCTTCTGTTCAAGCTTCATTGTTAGAAGAGCAAGCTGACTTTTCAGTTTCTTAACCTCAGTTTCATTATCTGATTCTGAGTCTGAGTGTGACTCAGATTCAGATGAGTCAGCTTTAGAATAAATCTCTTTATTCCTCCTACTGGTTGCAACTAATGCAGCTTCAGGATCCCTTGTAGTTCGTCTATTGTTAATCTTTTTCCTTTCTTGAGATTCCTCAAAATTTAACAATAAACCAAAGAGTCCTGGCAGCTTGTAGGTGGACAGCTTCTCGCTAACTACAAGAGATGTAATGACAGATTCAAATTTGTTAGGTAAGATATCAACAAATTTCTTACAAATTTCATCATCTTCCTTCGTCACTCCTAGAGCTGACATATCATTCAGCATAATTTGGAAACGTGTGTGAACATCAGCCAAAGTCTCCTTTTCTTTCATATAGAAATTTTCATAATTTCTAATGAGACTGTTTAATCGTTGCTCTTTCACCACTGGAACACCTTCATAGGACACAATTAACGTGTCCCATAATTCTTTAGCAGTTTTGCATCCAGCTATTTTTGAAAAGATTTGATCAAGATTGAACAACAGCTTGTCTTGATCTGTCCATTGAGATTTGGTGGTTTGAACCCATCTTCCACGTTGAACTACTTTATCACCTTCCTTTACTTCATCAATGTGCTTTCCAGGAATTATGGGTCCTTCAGTTATTATTCTTATCATTTCTTCATGAATTCCTGAGAGATGCCACTCAGCTTTAAGCTTCCAATGGGCAAAATTGTGTCCATTGAAAACAGGAATTCCTTTACCGGCCATTGCAGGTGAGTTTGAAGATGATGACATTGTTATGAGATTTTAAGTATTGATCGTTAAGATTTATAAATTTATTAAAATTTAAATCTTATTTGCTCTGATACCAGTTGTTAGGTCTCACTAAGATCTCAAACAATGGCTAATCAATCACAAATAAATATTTAGATGTTAATTATTAGTAATCGATTGATTACTCAGTTTCTTGTTTATTATTGCGGAATTATAATAACACAGAGTAAATATAACACACAGTTATATTACTTAGAAAGGTGTGTCGATTACAAAGTTCAAGCTCACTATTTATACACAATAATAGTGAGCTTGATAAATATGAATCTTAGAAAATCTTCTCAAAAGATAGAAGATTTTATCTAACTACCATACCTAAAATACTGCTCTACGTCTCTTCATGAGTCTGAGTAGTCAGCTTCAGTCACTCAGACTCAAGTCACTCAGACTCAGTCACTCAGACTCACGTCACTCAAACTAAGACTTTAATTAACAGATTTATTAACTTGGGTTAAATCATTGTTTTTCCCAACATAGGTTAACTTGTTTAACCTAATACGTATCTTTGTTTTTAACCTAGTTTTGGGAGAGCTGCAACCATGGAAGATTCTTGAAGTTTTCGAGTGATCAAGACCAAAGTTTTAGCTATAGTCAGGCTCGAATATGGGCAGGTGCAACAAGTGATGATGCACAGGGCCTAAACATTTCAAGGGTCCAGTTTTTCAAGATGAAGAAATCTCAAGTGGTAAGCTCAAATCCGAAAATATAAGATGATGGTGGAAAGATGAACCTTGTAACACACAAAGACTCTTATTAGAATCTCTGACATAAAAAAAGAAAAAAGGAAGAATCAAAGATGAAGATTTTGTATTGAAATTACTTACCAAAGGAAGAAGAATCAAAGAGATTATGATGAATATGAAGGAATAATCTTCTCTCAATGTAAACCCACTCAAATGTTTAAGATATACCTCTCAATTTTCTAGAAATGTGATGAAGAACATGAGAGAAATGGATGTGGGAAGTGATTTGAAATGAAAGAAGAAAAGAGAGAAGAAGATGTAAAGATGAAATATGCTATGAGAGAGTGATGAGATGACTTGTTAGATCTAATTATGGTCGAACCATCCATACTACGCAATATCCAGAGAGAAATCACGAGATGGCAAGTTGTGGATCTCAAAATTACCGAAAACGACGTTTTTAGCATATTCTGTCTAGAGCTCTGACTGCGTGGCAGTCCACTGTTGACCACGCCCAACCATTGGTTTGCAAGGTCCAGTTGCCGGCTGGCCAGCCAACCAGTTAACTTTCGTTAACTTTTCATTAAAATGACTAAATTTGTAATATTTTTAATGTTAATCTTAAATCAATTATCGAAGGCATAAACACCCTAACTTATATTAAAAGAGTACTATCTAATCGTAACTTCCGTCACGAAGGACAAAGCAACAAAATACAATCCCGACTAAGTAGAATAAAGCCTGAAAACCAAAAATAATAAATATGATAGGGTCACAACAGATATCGACAAAGTAAACGACAGAAGACACCCCGAAATGGTACTTCAAAATACGCGGTTGTCACATTAACATAAATAAAATTTTGATAATTAAATAAGGGACAAATATATTTTTTTTCTTGAATATTAACATTAAATTTTTTTGATAAATATTTAATACTAAGTATAGATATAAATTGAAGAATAAATATATACATAATAAATAATAAATAGCCTATGTTTAAAATAACAAGCATGGATCACATATTTTTTGCTTGCATCAAGTCTATTAAGACAGAAACGTAAATAAACACAATGATTGAAATGAATCAAATATATTCAAAAACTCAATTTTTATAAGTATAATAACCCATAAATATGGTGGACATATATTAGAAGTAATGGGACGTATGGACCCCGATTCCATCCACACGCCCATTTTTTCCTCATAAAAAATGGTTAATTAATATTTTTTTTTTTTTTTTTATTGATTAAAAAATTTCTTTGTATTACCTCCTAATTTTAATGTATAATTGATTTTACTTTATTCTGAAATGTTGTTATCATATTCATATTAGTTATTTGTTAATAATAGAAATATTTGACCATGTTAATATGAGTCATTTGTAAGCTTGTATAGATGAACAAGAATAATATTAACCTATCTGTTCAAGTGGTTTTAATTTGTAATAAATTCTCAAATCAGGAAATACTAAAAACTATAATTACTAAACAACAAATTAAGGGGGACCAATACTGTGACTCGTTATATTTCCGATAATCCATCATATATAATTTTGTTTTTTTTATCATATGAATGTTGAATCTCTAATAGTAGGGTTCTAATCATATTAATATGGGTAAATTATGGAGGTCGTTCTCGTGGTATGTTTAAATTGTTTATTTGGTTTTTAGAGTAAGAAAATAACACTTTTAGTCTCTAGAGTCTAAAGTTTATATAAATTCGTTCCTATCAGTTATATTTACAATACAATCTGTTAAATATTTTTTACATTTGATATTTTTAGTCCCCTTGCAATTTAATTTATACTACTTTATAAAGCAGATTTGATATATTTTAATTTTAAAATACTTTTAAATTTAGTTTTCAAAATTATTATTAGTGGTAATTTGTAACTATCAAATAAATGTTCAAATTCATAATAATGATTATTAAATCTCATAATTGTTTAATAAATTACATTATTAGTTTTCAAATTAATAAAAATAATAATAATAATTAGCTTTTTAAATTAAATGATGCAAATGTAGTAAAAAATTATGTTAATATCTAATTATATCTTTCTAATTTATTCATATATCTATACTACTTTATACAGAAAATTTGATGTATTCTAAAGAATATTCTTAAAATTAATTTTCAAAACTTATTATAAGTGGTAATTTGTAACTCTTAAATAAATGTTTAAATTCATAATAATGATTATTAAATCTTATAATTTTTCAATAAATTACTTGATTAGTTTTCAAATTAATACTAAGTATTCTTAATTTATTTTTCATTTTTAACACATATGTTGTTTACTTCTATTTTTTTTTATAACGTGACGTTGCACAAACACAATTTTATCTATAACTACCATAAAATCGACACCCTACTTCAAACAAATTAAACTTCAAAAATAGTTTATATACGATTTCAAGTGGATAAAAGTTACCCGCCGCGTAACGCGGGTACACTCCTAGTTTATAAACAGTAGAAATTTTTGATTCTATTAAGTTTAGTTTTTTTATTTGAGTTATTTTTTCACAAGTTATTATTTTACTTCAATTTTGTTAAGTTTTGCCTAAATTTCGTAAGAACGTAAAACCAAGGTTATCGATCTTACGATCAAGATCTTAAAATCTTACAATTTTACGATTTTAGTCATTGAAAACGTGCAAGATCTTACGTAGGATCTCTATACCATAGGATCTACATAGGATCCCGATCTTGCTCATAAGATCTTAAGATCTCGATCCAAGTCGATCTTACTTAACTTGATTTACCGAGTTAAAAACCATAAATATGCAAGTTTTTTTTTTTATAAAAGTAGTGAATCAATAACCTCTAAAAGTATATATTTAATCACATATTCACTTTAATAGTTCAATACTTATATTTAAAGACAAAATAATATATTTAGTAATATGAAAGCATGTATATTAGATTAAAGTTTTTTATATTATGTTTAAATTAATATTTATTATGAATATGTCATATATTTAAATTTTTATATGAAATACAACACATGATATTAACCATAATTTTTGATACAATCTTTTAGCAATCCTGCGATCACGATCTTGTAAAGACAAAAACGATCCATGATAAGATCCCGATTTTGACAACCTTGCGTAAAACACCTATACAATATTTTTTTAAATGATTAAAATATTTTATTTTTTAAAAATGCTTTTAGAAGCTTTTGTAACTATCGTCACCAATATAGACGGAAAAAAAAAAGTTCAAAAACATTTTTAATTAAAAAAATTCCAAAAAACGTTTTTAAAAAACGTGTTGAGGTTTTTAAAAAATAACCAAGAGGTGGTTCTCACGTTCTCGCAACATTTATCATTCTTATTTTAACATAACCATATACTAATATCTTTATCTCAATTGAATTTACTCATATTTTTTTTTTTCTAAATACTAAACATGAACCTATCATAAATTCATGTCTAAGTTTTAAATATATCGTCATATAAGTTTGAAAATATTTTTCAATGTACTTAAAAAAACATGTTGATCTTCTAAATTTAAGTTAATGATATTACCTTCAATATTTCATGATACCATGTCTATAACTATATAATTTTTTATATAATTTCTTTTATACTTTATCATATAATATTTAGAAAAACATTATTACATAAATTATTAAATATATACAAATACCAACGTGTATAAGTTATATTTGGTATTCATAAGTTAAGAGTCTTATTTTTGAGAAATAGACATACAGTAGATAGCGATATATAAACTTGGAGAAATTAAACTTTAACAAAATAAATTTATTTTTTTGGGACTAAAAGTGTTAAATTTAAAAAATATTTTAATTTTTTTTTGTTAAATATGACTGATAGGGACGAACTTGGACAAAATCTTAGACCTTAGAGACTAAATCGGCAAGTTAGATATACCACAGGGACAATTTCTATAATTTACCCTATTTATATGGGAAGTGATTTTTTATTTGATACACATGATTTTTATATGTAAAGACTATTATGTCCTCACTATTATTTTAGCCTTTCCGCTTCTCCATTTACACTAAACCAACATTTCCTCCACGACTCTTCTCCACTTCCACAGCCGCTAACGCAGACAGACATCCTTCCACACCGTAACCTCAACTAGATACCAAAAATTATATCAACATTTACTGACTCTCATTATCTTAAATGTTAAAATTATCAAAATCAACCAAAAGAGTATTGGAATAAATAATTGAACAAAATAGTTAGCCAATTTCATCATATATTCTCCTTTTTTCTTTTCTTCCGATGTCGGTCTTGTGATAAGTACTCATAATCACGATTTCGAGTAGCTTATAAATGGAGATCATAGATATTTGGTGGCATTTCTTTATAGGAAAAGAAATTGAGCAATTTGAAAAGCGCTAATTTTAATGGCTGTGATTTTTACGAATTACGCGGAGGGGGTGGCGTTAAAGTAAGGTTGTACCATATTTATGGTGAGTACGTCGGAAGGGAGGAGTTTGTTTGGTATGAAATTACTTTTCGTAATGGAATTATGATAGCCTTTGGAAGTATAAAATGGAGTAAAACAATGGTAGGGAATTCAACTTATATTTATGAAACAAATATCTAAGTGTAAAAATCACAAACCTATTTATACTAAAGTTTAGTTAATAATAAAAATGGTTAGACCATATTAGTTTAATGTATGAAGGTGAAATATGTATCAAACTTATAGAATCTATATTTTATGTAGAGTTAATTACATAAATCATCCCTATGGTTTATCTAAAATTAAAGATTTCGTCCATAAGTTTAAAAAGTTGCATAAATCGTCCAAATTTAGAAATTATTAACGCTTTTCGTCCCTAATTTCTAATTTACACCCGTAATTGGGGCAAACTTTAAGGACCAAATTCGTAATTTAGGACAAACCTTAGGGACGAAATTTGTAATTAGAGTAAATATTTGAGACGAAAAAAGTAATTAGTTTTTAAAAGTGGATGATTTATGCAACTTTTTAAAATTAGGGACGAAATTTGTAATTTGAGATAAACCTTATGAGCGATTTATGTAATTAACTCTTTTATGTATTTAATTATTACTTTTTTCATATAAGATATGTGTTTTTGAAAAAGTGGACAAATAATTTGGAATAAATAAATATAGAAAATTGACAAACGTCATGATATGAAAGGAGTGTATATTAATATAATCTATAGTATATAATTATATATCGGAATATATTAGTTGCATTATAATGTAGACATCTCCTATATTTTGAGGGGAAAAATTTCCTCAGGTAATATTCTTTCAAAATTAATTAATTCATAATTTTCTTTTATATCTAATGAAACAATGACATTTTCTAAAAAAAATATGTTAGTCATGTTACATGTAATAATGTAGTCAAGTTATCAATTTATGAACTAGTAATTAATTGAAAGTGTCATTGTTAAGTTTCCTTATGTTTATAAAATTCAAATGAAATAGTATTACCCACCTAATTAAAAGAGAAGAATACATATGGAAGTGTGAAAAAAATTATTTTTTAATCTTTTGGCATTTCCCATTTTAGTCCCTAGACTTTAAAGATTTAGCGGTTTCCCCCCCTCAACTTTAAAGGCTTAGCGGTTTACCCCCCTCAACTTTAAAAACTTTAACGCTTTTTCACCCTCAACTTTAAAAAATTTAACGCTTTTTCACCCTAAACTTTAAACGACTTTTAGCTTTTCCTGTCTGCACTTTATATGTTTTTGCGTTTTCCCCCCCTCAGCTTTAAATAATACTTTTACGTTTTTTGCCCCTCAGAATTTTTTTTGTATTCAACTAATACGAGCATCTACTCAGATTAATAATAAATAACGGCATCATTTTAGCAAATAGCAACATTTATATTTCGATAAAAAAGTAAAAAAACAAAAACTTGAGTCGTTTTATCCGGAGTAGGATAAACGACATCCTCTGCTATTCTCGCTTCGATCGATTAATAATAAATAACGGCATCGTTTTAGCAAATAGGTACAATTATATTTCGATAAAAAAGTAAAAAAACAAAAACTCGAGTCCTTTTATCCGGAGTAGGATAAACGACATCCTCTCCTCTTCTCGCTTCGATCAATGACTTGATCCGGACCTGATGGGATGGAATGTCGTAAAAGTATTATTTAAAGTAAAAAAAAATTTACGATAAGTAAGAAATAAAAAAGACGTGGAAGCCCAACAATAATAAGCCCAAACAAAGCCCAAAAAAACACCCTCAGCCCATACCCGGGCACGAAAAATGTCCTGATCTTGCATGCGACGGAGGTTATGGGAAACACGTTGCCATTTCCAGAAATACCGCAAAAAAAAAAGAACCCGTGCAACGCACGGGAAACCTCTAGTTTAAATGTAAATGTCATTGTTTAGTTATATTTTATATTTACTTAAACTAATTTAAAAATCTTATCAATATTAAAATGTTTGGTCACATCAATAATTGTTATCTGTAAACTTGTATAGATAGATCAAACCGATCAATCCAAGTTATTTTGATATGGCAATAAAATCTCAACTCAAGGGTCGAACTCTTTCATGGTCTTACGGACAAGATGTGAAGTAGTTGGTGTTTAAACACTTGTTTGTAATTTTATTGTTGGTTTGGTGATCATGGAGCAAAAGAAACAAGACACACATACGACTACATTTTCCTTCTTGATGTTATTATTCATTAATAAACTCATACATATTTATAGGAACTAAACACACTAACTTAATATATGACCCACTAACTCCTATTTTCATGCTAAACTAGTGCGGAATATGACCACTTCTTTTCTAAACATGAGACACCACTACTTCTTTCCCAATGACTAGGTAAATAAATGCAACATGGCCCATTAACTAATCAAGATTATCCAACATTCACCCCCATAATCTTGATGATCTTGACCCGGATTGTCATACTGTCTTTGGCTTCACTCGATTTCTTCCATTTCTTGCTTTCTAACTTGCTATTTAAACCATAAGGTCTGGTCTTGCTACTTGCTACAAGTCACACGTGACCCGGTTCATACTACTTGCTTTCTTGCTTATCGTTTCTTGCTTACTAACATGCTGTAAATTCTTGCTGCTTTTGATCACCAAATGTGATCGGCCTTGCTTTCTTGTGATCATCACACATGATCAACTTTGTCGGTCTTTTGTGAATCTTCGGTCATTTGATTCAACAATTCCGTCTTCAGCTTATAAAGCTTCGGTCTAGACAACCCGTCGGTCATGGTTATCTCTTTCGATCTTCGGTCTTTTCTTTCTCGGTCTAGATGCCACCCGGTCCTTTTGCGGCTATCTCGGTCTTCTCGGTCTTGGTGCAAACCTCCGGTCTTGGTTTACAAGTTCTCGGTCTTTTCGGTCTTTGACGGAACACACTTTCCGGCCACAGTCTAGTTTGATGTAAGCTTCCGGTCTCTAGCTTACACGGTCTAGGTGTCTTTCTTTCTTCTGAGACCTTTTTTTTTCTTGCTTTCTTTCTTACTTTCTTGTGGTATGCTACTTTCTTTCTTACTTGCAGTACCACTGACTTCTTTCTTTCTTTCTTTTGAGGCCTTCTTTCTTTCTTACGAAGCGACACCGGCCTCTTTCATTCTTTCTTTCTTTTGGTGACGCCTCTTCTTCCTTTCTTGCTGATCTTGATAAGCTTACTTTCTTGTTCTTTCTTTGTTGATTTGAATCAACACTTCTTTCTTCCACTTGACGTGATTGCATAGGTTTGCAATCAGTCATCTCTTTCTTGATCCGAACCAGGTATGATCTCCCTTTCTTAACCATCTCTTAAACCCGATCGAACTAAGCTCTGATACCAATTGTTGGTTTGGTGATCATGGAGCAAAAGAAACAAGACACACATACGACTACATTTTCCTTCTTGATGTTATTATTCATTAATAAACTCATACATATTTATAGGAACTAAACACACTAACTTAATATATGACCCACTAACTCCTATTTTCATGCTAAACTAGTGCGGAATATGACCACTTCTTTTCTAAACATGAGACACCACTACTTCTTTCCCAATGACTAGGTAAATAAATGCAACATGACCCATTAACTAATCAAGATTATCCAACATTTATTACGTATTTGCCTTCATTGGTCGATAAATAGGTGTGTAGGGAAACGTTTTATGGGTGTGTCTATGAATGTATATACTTGTTACTGATTTTTTCATCAAATCCATTTAAGATCAATGAAGAACACTATTTAGTGAATTCGTTAATCTCAATCATCAATCAATTATGAGATTTTGTATCATAATTGATCACGCATTTTATCAGTTTAGTTTGTTTAGTTTTGGTTAAATCATGTCAAAGTGTCACTATTTGATTTGCATGGATAAAAACTATTAGGATCCTTTTTTACATCTGTCATTGACGAAGTCCTCTGTTACACCACTTGCATGTATGTAGATTTGTTATGACGTAAAAAGCATATACATACAGATGAACTTTAGAGAATATGGCATATATTATAAAACAAATAATATACATATTTTAAAGAGTAAATTTCATAAATGGTTTTGGTGATTTATCGAAGATATTACAGATTCAGTCATTGTGTGTGACAAACGTCTTAAACACAGGTTCAGTTCATTAACCATTTATCTCGACTACATATTTATGATACTTGATATAACTAATTTTATGTGTTACGTAGTTACAAAAGCATAACTCATTAAGCTAAGCTCTATGTAACTCATGCAAAACTTTTAACGTAGGTTTACGTTACATAAACTTTAAACGTGTGTTTCTCGGAATTGGAATCGAATCAATAAACGAAACCTAATACCAAGAAAACATATAATGAACTTGTCTAAGTTCATTGCAAAACAATCGTATACTCTAAACAACGCATGTACGTAACGATAACGCAAACGAAAAACGAAAAACCTAGAAAATAGGCCCGGTGAGCCGCACCTAGACACTGGTGCAACGCACCAGAGTGCATAATTTTTTTTTAAAACTTTTATTAGTCATGCTTAGTGGGTTAAACATGCAACACTTGTCCCTAAACGTGACATGAACTGAGTAAATCCATAAATGACTCATTATGAGTCATTTCTATATCATTAACACTTCATTTTCATAAACTTCATTTACACAAACTCATAACAAACACAACACTAAATACATACAACTTGGAGTTTTGGGAAAGAATTAAGGCAAAGAAAGGGAAATTGCAAAAGAGATTTCTTGATTGTAAGTATTCTTACAAGATTTATATAAACATTTTTGTATGTAAAGTATCATTTTGACATGATATTTTATAAACTAAAAAGTTTGATTGTTTGTGTTGATTAGGAAACATAGATTGAAATTACACAAAAACTGTTATAATTTATAAACATAATATGATCTTGTAATAAGATAAATTTTCATATGATAACTTGGATATAAATTGGTTATTGAGACTTATATGTAAATCATAACTTTTGAAACCTACAAATTATCATGTTTATAATACTAAACTTCAAGTGGTTAAGTATAATTTTTAGTTGATATTTGATTAATATTGTTTAAAGATATGAGTATAAAAAAAAACTTGGTTATTATAATACATAAACATTACTAGTATGAAGTTGTAGTAGTAAACAAGAATATTGAATTTATAAACTAGAAATATGATTAAAATTACCAAATATCATGTTGTTAAAACTTAGTTTGACATTTGATTAAAAAGAACCAAGAATGTAAGCTTTTTATAAAAACATCTAAAATATTGAATTGAATGAAAACTTATTGATTTTGGACAAAATAGGTTAATAAAGTTAACGTAACAAAGCTAGATTGAAAAACGTTAATATTAACTTATATAAACGAATAAAACAAAATACTTATACGATATTTGGTATTATAGGATTCCGTTGATTCTGATTCGATATTGCACGAGATTTACGAAACACAACGACTTATTACAACAAGTGAGTTACATACCCCCTCTTTTAAACGCTTTATATATTTCGGGGTGAAATACGAGTCTTATGCTTTAAACGTTTTCTTGATATCTTTAAAACGTTGTTTGCATGCTTAAACGAGATACTCTTATGCTTGAAAACTTATACTTTTATACATGGATTGTATGCATTTAAACTTATATGTATGATACGACTAAAATTCTCGATACTACCAACATACATTAGTTGCTATTAATCCCTTTGGAAATGACCCGTAGTAATTGTGGATAGCGCTATTAGGGTAGTTAGACCCTCACAACAACGTCAAATAACGATTGCGAACGATTATTAATTGGGTAGGCTTTGAGGCTTAGCAACGAAACATTGGACAATACGTTAGGATCGTCACATAGTCGTACACTATGTGATCGATACCTACATACTTGAAACTTATGCCACGTTACCTATTTTGGTACAACGCGCATATGCAAAACTTATATACTTATACTTTACGCAAACGTTTTATGCGTCAAAACTTTTTGTGCTTTTACTTTATGCAAACATTATGTGCGTCTAAACTTATATGCTTACTCAAACTTGTAACTCACTAACTACGTATTTCGTAGTTAACATTTTACTCGTATTTTCAGGAAACGAGTAAGTGGCTGGTTATGCTTGTAGATTACAAATGACTTTTGCGGGTTTTTGGCTGGATGACTTCAAGATTAGGGAATGGTTTGGCGGGTTGGATTTGAACGTTTGTTATATTATAAACATGTTGTAAACCTAAACTTATGTCGTTTTGTATATGATAAACTTTGGCAATTATCTATAATATGTTTAGATATATATGATAAACTTTGGTACTTATCTATACACTTGCGTAATGACAACCTCGCTCTTCACACCTCATGTTTCCGATTTAGCGGGGTGTGACAGACTTGGTATCAGAGCCAATGTTATAGTGAATACTGATTTTCAAAAAAAAAAAGAAAATCAAACTATAACCAGTTTTCTAAACGAAGAATTTTATTTAACCAAAACGTGAAAGCATTGTTTAAACTTAAATTATTCGGATCCTGATCAACTACGAATAATTTAACCTAAGCTATGCTAGGACGGGATTGGTAAACATTTTAAACGAACATTCCCTGGGATTCTTGAAGTCAGACCCGTATGAACTTGATGCTAAATTTAAGATACACTATATGCTCGGCTTATTACAAACGTTAACGTAATCCTTAATACTAATTCAACTCATTTCCTGTCTAGGATATGCTGAAAGTAAAGGAGTTAGCGTTATCCGATGACGAATATGAGTCCTCTTACGAATCACTATCACGCTCTAGGAGTCAGGAGCCGATACCACCTACGACTAAATCGGTGCCTGCTTATTCACCACCATTCCGTAGGACTGCTAGAATGAGGACGGGTCCTCGCGGCCTGATGCCAATTTTGTCTCCTCTCCGTCAGAACGGGGAAGGATGCTCATGACCCTCGACACACTCTACTCGGCGTTTACCAGATCCTTACTCGAGGCCTCAAACGGTGACGGAAAGGTATTCTTTCGAGAATGTCGTGGGCGAGGTTCAAGAGCGACAGGCCGAGGGTAGACCTCCGAGAGATATGCCACAGCTACCTAGCACACGGGGATTGACTCCCAGCGAGATACGTGGACTATGTAACATGTCCGTTGACCTCTGCGAATTCACACATGTCGTGTTGGAGCACATCACCCAGACACAAGATCTGTATATTGATATGTTGCACGCGGAAATGATGACACGTAGGGAAGTTCGAGCGACACGTTGGTGGATGATGATATGCTTCGTGTTGGTGTTTCTAATGGTTGTAATGGTTGTACGTAAGGTTTAGAAGTTGTTGGCTGATGTCTTTTGGTTTGTATGTATGACCTTTAAAACGTTGTAGTTGTAGAACTTGTAGTTTGTGGTTGGTTGTAAACATAGTAGTAGTTGATGTACGACGATGGTCGAGGATGTTGAATTTTGGTTGTAAAAAAATGTACAAACATCGAATTTTGAAGCATGATATATATAAAATGGTCGGATTATAACTACAATTGTTTATGTTCTTGTTATTTATCGTTGTTTGATTCTAAAGTGAAAAAGTATCAAAACTCTAAACACGAGTTCTCTCTTGTAGGAAAATGGTCGATCGCAACGCTGACCACATTGCCCAGCAAATCAATGATCGATTGAATGAGGCATTACCCGGCCTCATTGCTCGAATCAATGCGAGCGTTAATCAAAGAGGACAATGTGGAAATGAAAATAACAACGAACAAAACAATAACCAAGGATGTAGTTATAAAACCTTTATATCTTGTAGATCAAAAGAATTTCATGGTACCTCGGGTGCCATAGGATTATCACGTTGGATTGAGAGCATGGAGGCGGTACTAAGGATCAGCCAGTGTGCTGATAACCAAAAAGTGGAATTCACATCCTGTATGCTCCAAGGTCGAGCTTTAACTTGGTGGAACAAACAACTACAAGTCCAAGGACAAGACGCTGCCTATGGTATGACCTGAGGGAGATTCAAAGAACTTCTAATAGCCGAGTATTGTCCGAAAGAGGTTTTAAAGACACTTAAGAACGAACTTTGGCACCATTTTATGGTCGGGACTGACATCAACTCATACACTGCTCAATTGCACGAGCTAACAAATTTAGTACCTGAACTAGTAACCCCTGAGGATAAACGAATCGAGCACTATATTTGGGGACTTGCACCTGAGATCAGGGCTATGGTGACAGTTGCCGATCCAATCAAAATGCAACATACTGTGAGTATGGTTACTTTCCTAAATAATGATTGGATAAGGAACGGAGGTGTGTCTTTGTTGGTCCAAGAGGATGCTAAGGGGAAATGAAAGGTTGATGAAACATATGGAAACAAAAAGGATCGTTTTAATAAGAAAGTTAAAACGGTAAGAAACTATGGAGTAGTGATGGCTGAGAATACCGCCGCCTATCAAGGAAATCAACCAAGATGTGATAGGTGTGGGTATAATCACGTTGGAAATTGTCGATCATGCACAAATTGCAATAGGCTTGGACATTGGGCTCAACAGTGCAGGGTAATGAACATGAGACTGCAGCAGGCGGAAATGCAACAATAGATTGAAAGACCACAACAAAACGAAAGGCCTCGTCATGGCGAATGTTTTGAATGCGGTAGTAGGGAACACTACCGTAACGCCTGTCCAAGGTTAATCCGTGACCAAAATCCAAACCAGAATTGTAACCAAAACCAACCCCGAAACCAGAACCAAAATCAGAACAATAAAAGGGGCAACAATGGGGGACAAGGTCGTGGTAGAGCCTTCATGATAGGAGCTGAGAAAGCAAGACACGAACCCCGAGTGGTTGCAGGTACATTTCTTATTAACAAGTATTATGCCTCAGTGTTATTCAACTCAGGCGCATATAGAAGTTTTGTATCTCTAGACTTTAGACCTTTGATTGAATCAGAAACCGAGCCTTTAAGCGAAAAGTTTATGGTAGAATACGCTAATGGTCAGATATATCAAGCTAAATACGTAATTAAGAATTGTACGTTGACTTTAGCTAATCATTCTTTCAAAATAGATCTGATTCCTATAGAGCTTAAAAGTTTCGACGTAGTAGTAGGAATGGATTGGTTAACCACTCAAGATGCAAAGATATTCTGCCTAGATAAAACGATTCGTATGCCAATAGAGGATGGTAAAGAACTAATTATACAAGGTGACAGACCGGGACAAACTTCAAAATTTGTATCGGTAATGAAGATACGTAAATATTTGAATAAAGGCTGCTTCGCATTGTTAGTAAACATAAAAGACAAACAAGTAAAGGAAGCAAACCTTAAGGATATACCGATAGTTAGAGACTATCCAGAGGTATTTCCCGAAGAACTACCAGGATTACCACCTCAAAGACAGGTAGAATTTAGGATCGAATTGATTCCAGGAGCGGCACTAGTGGCAAAGACGCCATATCGTCTAGCTTGAACAGAAATGCAGGAATTATCCAATCAAATTAAGGAGTTATTGGATAAAGGATTTATTCGACCTAGCTTATCACCTTGGGGTGTGCCAATTCTTTTCGTTAAGAAGAAAGATGGATCATTTCGTATGTGTATCGATTACCGTAAGTTGAATAAACTAACCATTAAGAATAGATACCCTCTTCCACGAATCAATGATCTATTCGATCAACTCCAAGGCGGAACCTATTTCTCAAAACTCGATTTAAGATCTGAATATCATCAAGTCCTTGTTTCTGAAGATGATATTCCAAAAACTGCATTCCGTACTAGATATGGACACTTTGAGTTCTTGGTAATTCCATTTGGACTCACAAATACACCGACTATATTTTAATGAATAGAGTCTGCCGACCATATCTAGAAAAATTCATTATCGTATTCATTGATGACATTCTAATATACTCTCATACCAAAGAAGATCACGCAGAGCACTTGAAATTGTTGTTAGAATTACTCAAAGAACAACTTTATGCAAAATTTTCTAAGTGCAAATTCTGGTTGCGTGAGGTAAAATTTCCCGGTCATGTAGTCAATGGATCCGGAATTCATGTTGATCCATCAAAAAATCGAGGCTATAGAGAAATGGGAAACTCCTAAAAGTCCGACAGAAATCCGCTCATTTTTAGGATTGGCTGGATATTATTGGCGATTTATTCCAAATTTCTCTAAGATAGCCAAAACATTGACAAAGTTAACTCAAAAGAATTTTGTGACAACCGTCTAAAATTCAGGTGATTCTCAGTTACTATATCGGTTCGAATCTCTAGTTACTCTTGTTATCGTGTTCATATTGTTCGAGTACGTACTTGATAAGTCGGAATCAACTTATAAATCCTAACACCAAATAAACTATACAAGAACTTGACTAAGTTCATAACGGAAACTAATAAATATTCTAGTCCACAACTAATTATAACGGAAAACTTAAAACGTCACCGTGCTGGAAAAACCTTCCAGCCGACGGCTGAAGGCTGTCAGCCAGCGGCTGAAGCCCAGCCGGCGGCTGAAAGCCGCTGTCCAGTGGATGGTGACTCATTTCTGCATGTAATCTGATTGGACCAACCTCATTAAACGGGATTGGTTGGGAAATTACTGCCAAAACATTTCCCTAGGGCAGTAACCTCCCTTTCCCCTCCTCCCAAAACACTTTCCCTTTCATTTTCAAACATAAACACACACACCTCTCTCTCTAAACTTTTCTCTCTAAACTCCTAAACTAAACCAGTGATTTCTTCCACTAAAACACCATTAAAACAGCAAATAAACACCATCAATCATACACAAAATCGATCTAGGGTAAAGGGGTATCAAAGAGGAAGCTTTAAATCGGGTTTTGAAGAAGGTTTTCACACTTTTTGAAGCTAGAAACTCATCCATCCGATCCAAAACCATTTCCTTCGGTAAAACTCTTTTATCTTACTGTTTTTATCTAAATATGTACTTGCATGGACGATCTAAAGTCTAAAAAGTGGTTTTTTACAAAAGTCTAAAACGTTTTCTTGCTTAAAAACTAGTTTATCTAATAGATCTACATTTTGATGATATAAATCTAAAAGAAACTGTAACTTTTGCTTAAAAATACCTATATTTGATAAATAACAGTTTGCATGTTCGAATCTAACACTAAAACGGGCTAAAAATCGAAAAATAACGAAATCTAGAAACTGGCCGAAGGCCTTTGGCCGGCGGCTGAAGGCACTCAGCCGGCGGCTAAGGTCCAGCTGGCGGCTAAGGTCCAGCCGGCGGCTGAGTGTCTCCAGCCGCTGTCTGGATCCTGCTGTTCGTAAAAATTGTCGTTTTGAGAACTTTAAACGTAAAAATGAGCTCAAATAACTTTATTACAGATTATGTATTCTGGGAACTCACTGATTTTGTAAATAAAATAGTTGAATGAGTTTGAGAACCTAAAACATGTGTATTATTATTTGTAATTGTTAAATTGCATGTTTTGAAGCGGGAAAGTGTTTTGAAATTGGACTTAATTTTTATAGCACGGAAGCGCTGCCCAAATTTCCCCATAAAATATATTCCAAATTCAGTAACTTAATATTTTTGGGATTTATACACTTTGACCTTGGACATTAGCACTTTTGGACTTAATTGGACTTATCGGACTATAAAACGTACACGAACACATTTATTCATATAATTTTTCCGTAATACTCTTTTGGGACAGAATCTAAAGTATAAGAAATTGGGATTTAAAATGTTAAATTGAAACTTAACATAACTTAAATGATACTAATAAAACTTATACAACATTCCGGTGTTTTAGGTTATCTTTGATTACCGACGTGTTCCGCTCCATCCGTGCTTGTTCGTATCTTTTCTTCGCAAACCGTGAGTTACAACCCCACTTGTTTTACTATTGTGCTTTAAACATTTATTTGGGGGAAACATCAGATTGTATGCTATGTAACTTTCGAAACTAGTTGTTATTCGTTGAAACTTTTGAAACTATGAAACTTTATTGAAACTTTGGAAACTTTGAAACATTTTTGAAACTTATGAAACTCGTAAACTTCAGAAACTTGTATGAAACTTTGAAACTCTTGGAAACTTGGGCTACTCGTATAGTGTCTTTCCCGAAGATTTACCCGGGCTACCTCCGCATCGAAAAGTGGAATTCCGGATAGACCTAGTTCCTGGTGCAGCACCGGTAGATAGGACACCGTATCGTCTAGCCCCACCGGAAATGCAAGAGCTGTCGAAACAGCTTCAGGAACTCTTGGATCATGGTCTTATTCGTCCAAGCTCGTCCCCCTGGGGAGCCCCAATCCTCTTCGTTAAAAAGAAATACGGATCCTTTCGTATGTGCATCGACTACCGCGAATTAAACAAGCTGACCGTCAAGAACCGATACCCACTCCCGAGGATCGATGACCTTTTCGACCAGTTGCAGGGTGCAACTTATTTCTCGAAGATCGACCTCCTTTCGGGTTATCATCAGGTTCGTGTCAGTGAGACCGACATTCCTAAAACCGCTTTTCGTACTCGTTACGGTCACTACGAATTCCTTGTCATGCCATTTGGTTTAACCAACGCACCAGCGGTGTTCATGGACTTGATGAACAGGGTGTGTAGACCTTATTTGGACAAATTCGTGATCGTGTTCATTGATGACATCCTTATCTACTCGAGAAACAAACAAGATCACGCGAAACATCTGAAACTCATTTTAGAACTCCTCCGAGATCAGAAATTGTACGCCAAATTCTCTAAGTGTGAATTTTGGCTTCGGGAAGTACATTTCCTTGGTCATGTGGTCAACCAAGAAGGGATCCATGTAGATCCGTCTATGATAGAAGCGATCGAGAAATGGCAAGCCCCGACGACTCCTACGGAAATTTGCCAATTCCTAGGGTTGGCCGGCTATTATCGAAGGTTCATCGAGAATTTCTCGAAGATCGCTAAGCCACTTACCGAGCTCACTCAGAAGGACAAGGATTTTGTTTGGGGTACGAAGCAAGAGGAATCCTTCCAGAAACTCAAGCACCAGCTTTGCCACGCACCGATTTTGTCTCTACCGGAGGGTACGGATAACTTCGTAGTATTCTGCGATGCATCCCATCAAGGACTTGGGTGCGTCCTTATGCAGAAGGATAAAGTCATCGCCTACGCTTCAAGGCAACTCAAGGTGCACGAACAGAACTACACTACTCACGACCTAGAGCTGGGAGCAGTCGTATTTGCATTAAAGATCCGGAGACACTACTTGTATGGGACTAAGTGCACGGTTTTCACGGATCATAAGAGTCTTCAACACATACTAGACCAGAAGATGCTCAACATGAGACAAAGGAGATGGATCGAACTGCTAAGTGACTACGATTGCGAGATCAAGTACCACCCGGGTAAAGCAAACGTAGTAGCAGATGCCCTGAGTCGGAAAGAAAGGGTGAGACCATCTCGGGTTAGAGCATTAGGTATCCAGATTCAGACGGATCTTCAAACGCAAATCACCGAGGCTCAGCGAGAAGCGCTGAAACCCGAGCACTTAAAGGGAGAAACATTGCACAATCATGAGAAGGAGTTCGAACGCAAATCTGACGGAATTCATTATTTCAAGGGCCGAGCCTGGATCCCGAAGTCTGAGGATCTTCGAAAGCAAATCTTGGATGAGGGCCACCGTTCCCGATACTCCATCCACCCTGGATCCGACAAGTTGTACAAGGACCTTAGGGAGTATTATTGGTGGCCGGGCATGAAGAAGGATATCGCCTTGTACGTGGCCAAGTGTCTTACTTGCTCCAAGGTCAAGGCGGAATATCAGAAGCCATCAGGACTATTGCAGCAACCGGAGATTCCTATGTGGAAGTGGGAACAAATCTCCATGGATTTTATTACCAAGTTACCCCGGACGGCAAAGGGTAACGACACAATTTGGGTAATTGTGGACCGATTGACGAAGTCTGCACATTTCTTGCCGGTACGAGAAACTCACTCAATGGAAAAATTTGCACAAATCTATATCAACGAGATTATTTCCCGCCACGGAACACCTCTCTCCATCATCTCTGACAGGGATAGTCGATTCACGTCCCGCTTTTGGAACGCACTTCAGAAATCTCTCGGGACGCGACTAGACCTTAGCACAGCTTACCACCCGCAGACCGACGGTCAAAGTGAAAGGACGATCCAAACACTTGAGGATATTGTTAGGGCATGCGTAGTTGACTTCGGAGGAAGTTGGGATACTCACCTTCCCCTGGTCGAGTTTTCCTACAACAACAGCTACCACGCTAGTATTAAGTGCGCTCCATTCGAGGCCTTATATGGACGTAAGTGCCGGTCGCCGCTTTGTTGGCTTGAAGTCGGTGATCAACAACTTGCAAGGCTCGACATCGTTCAGGAAACCATCGACAAGATCTCTACTATCAGGGAGCGACTGAAGACGTCCCGTACTCGGCAGAAGAGCTACGCCGACAACCGAAGGAAACCCCTCGAGTTCCAAGTGGGCGATCGGGTGCTTCTTAAAGTATCGCCCTGGAAAGGGGTAGTTCGCTTCGGGAAACGCGGCAAGCTAAGCCCGAGGTATACCGGACCATTTGAAGTTATCGAGCGTATTGGCCCAGTGGCGTACCGACTCCAACTCCCGCAAGTTCTTTCCAATGTTCATAGCGTGTTCCATGTCTCGCACTTGAAAAAGTGTTTATCTGATGAGACCATCGTCATTCCGCTCGACGAGGTCAAGATCGACAACAAGCTCAACTTCATCGAGGAACCGCTTGAAGTTGTAGACCGAGAGGTCAAGCAACTCCGACAAAGCCGTGTTCCTATTGTCAAGGTTCGTTGGAACTCCCGACGTGGTCACGAATTCACATGGGAACGTGAAGACCAGATACGTCAAAAGTATCCGCAATTGTTCAAAGATACTTCTACCTGATGGCATGAGTCAAATTTCGGGACGAAATTTCTTTCAACCCGGGGATGATGTGACAACCGTCTAAAATTCAGGTGATTCTCATTTACTATATCGGTTCGAATCTCTAGTTACTCTTGTTATCGTGTTCATATTGTTCGAGTACGTACTTGATATGTCTTTACTTTTGTCGGAACCAAAGTCGGAATCAACTTATAAATCCTAACACCAAATAAACTATACAAGAACTTGACTAAGTTCATAACGGAAACTAATAAAGATTCTAGTCCACAACTAATTATAACGGAAAACTTAAAACGTCACCGTGCTGGAAAAACCTTCCAGCCGACGGCTGAAGGCTGTCAGCCAGCGGCTGAAGCCCAGCCGGCGGCTGGATATGGTCAGCCGGCGGCTAAAGCCGCTGTCCAGTGGATGGTGACTCATTTCTGCATGTAATCTGATTGGACCAACCTCATTAAACGGGATTGGTTGGGAAATTACTGCCAAAACATTTCCCTAGGGCAGTAACCTCCCTTTCCCCTCCTCCCAAAACACTTTCACTTTCATTTTTAAACATAAACACACACACCTCTCTCTCTAAACTTTTCTCTCTAAACTCCTAAGCTAAACCAGTGATTTCTTCCACTAAAACACCATTAAAACAGCAAATAAACACCATCAATCATACACAAAATCGATCTAGGGTAAAGGGGTATCAAAGAGGAAGCTTTAAATCGGGTTTTGAAGAAGGTTTTCACACTTTTTGAAGCTAGAAACTCATCCATCCGATCCAAAACCATTTCCTTCGGTAAAACTCTTTTATCTTACTGTTTTTATCTAAATATGTACTTGCATGGACGATCTAAAGTCTAAAAAGTGTTTTTTTACAAAAGTCTAAAACGTTTTCTTGCTTAAAAACTAGTTTATCTAATAGATCTACATTTTGATGATATAAATCTAAAAGAAACTGTAACTTTTGCTTAAAAATACCTATATTTGATAAATAACAGTTTGCATGTTCGAATCTAACACTAAAACGGGCTAAAAATCGAAAAATAACGAAATCTAGAAACTGGCCGAAGGCCTCTGGCCGGCGGCTGAGTGTCTCCAGCCGCTGTCTGGATCCTGCTGTTCGTAAAAATTGTCGTTTTGAGAACTTTAAACGTAAAAATGAGCTCAAATAACTTTATTACAGATTATGTATTCTGGGAACTCACTGATTTTGTAAATAAAATAGTTGAATGAGTTTGAGAACCTGAAACATGTGTATTATTATTTGTAATTGTTAAATTGCATGTTTTGAAGCGGGAAAGTGTTTTGAAATTGGACTTAATTTTTATAGCGCGGTAGCGCTGCCTAAATTTCCCCATAAAATATATTCCAAATTCAGTAACTTAATATTTTTGGGATTTATACACTTTGACCTTGGACATTAGCACTTTTGGACTTAATTGGACTTATCGGACTATAAAACGTACACGAACACATTTATTCATATAATTTTTCTGTAATACTCTTTTGGGACAGAATCTAAAGTATAAGAAATTGGGATTTAAAATGTTAAATTGAAACTTAACATAACTTAAATGATACTAATAAAACTTATACAACATTCTGGTGTTTTAGGTTATCTTTGATTACCGACGTGTTCCGCTCCATCCGTGCTTGTTCGTATCTTTTCTTCGCAAACTGTGAGTTACAACCCCACTTGTTGTACTATTGTGCTTTAAACATTTATTTGGGGGAAACATCAGATTGTATGCTATGTAACTTTCGAAACTAGTTGTTATTCGTTGAAACTTTTGAAACTATGAAACTTTATTGAAACTTTGGAAACTTTGAAACATTTTTGAAACTTCTGAAACTCGTAAACTTCGGAAACTTGTATGAAACTTTGAAACTCTTGGAAACTTTGAAGAAGGTTTTCACACTTTTTGAAGCTAGAAACTCATCCATCCGATCCAAAACCATTTCCTTCGGTAAAACTCTTTTATCTTACTGTTTTTATCTAAATATGTACTTGCATGGACGATCTAAAGTCTAAAAAGTGGTTTTTTACAAAAGTCTAAAACGTTTTCTTGCTTAAAAACTAGTTTATCTAATAGATCTAGATTTTGATGATATAAATCTAAAAGAAACTGTAACTTTTGCTTAAAAATACCTATATTTGATAAATAAAAGTTTGCATGTTCGAATCTAACACTAGAACGGGCTAAAAATCGAAAAATAACGAAATCTAGGAACTGGCCGAAGGCCTCTGGCCGGCGGCTGAAGGCACTCAGCCGGCGGCTAAGGTCCACCCGGCGGCTGAGTGTCTCCAGCCGCTGTCTGGATCATGATGTTCGTAAAAATTGTCGTTTTGAGAACTTTAAACGTAAAAATGAGCTCAAATAACTTTATTACAGATTATGTATTCTGGGAACTCACTGATTTTGTAAATAAAATAGTTGAATGAGTTTGAGAACCTAAAACATGTGTATTATTATTTGTAATTGTTAAATTGCATGTTTTGAAGCGGGAAAGTGTTTTGAAATTGGACTTAATTTTTATAGCGCGGAAGCGCTGCCCAAATTTCCCCATAAAATATATTTCAAATTCAGTAACTTAATATTTTTGGGATTTATACACTTTGACCTTGGACATTATCACTTTTGGACTTAATTGGACTTATCGGACTATAAAACGTACACGAACACATTTATTCATATAATTTTTCCGTAATACTCTTTTGGGACAGAATCTAAAGTATAAGAAATTGGAATTTAAAATGTTAAATTGAAACTTAACATAACTTAAATTATACTAATAAAACTTATACAACATTCCGTTGTTTTAGGTTATCTTTGATTCTCGACGTGTTCCGCTCCATCCGTGCTTGTTCGTATCTTTTCTTCGCAAACCGTGAGTTACAACCCCACTTGTTTTACTAGTGTGCTTTAAACATTTATTTGGGGGAAACATCAGATTGTATGCTATGTAACTTTCGAAACTAGTTGCTATTCGTTGAAACTTATGAAACTCGTAAACTTCGGAAACTTGTATGAAACTTTGAAACTCTTGGAAACTTGGAAACTTTGGAAACTTTGAAAACTTGGAAACTTGCGAAACTATTATGCGTATATGTGTTGATGCTCCTTCATTGGTTAACTAAATTTAGGATACTAGTTAGAGAAACCAATCCTTGATGAAAATATAAATCCGTAAGTGCTTACTACTATTTTTAGAAACAGAACTCAGTTGCCCCGTTTTTGGCTCGGAAACTTTACACACTATTAGCAATAGCCGTTAGTATTATGGGTATCGATACTTAGGAGAGGTCACTCCTTGCTCAGGGTTACTGACCCAAGTACATATTACTAAGATTCAGTTGGAAACTCAATGAAACATTTTGGGGCTAGATCCTGACCAGACAATCGGTTTAGTGTTTACTTACTATTTATATTATGCCAAGTGATTGATACGAGTTACTAATTTAGTTAAACACATATTACCTACGCATATACTTTATTTTAGCGACGGATTCCGCTTCAAATTTTATTATACAAGTTTTATTTTTACTTACGTGTGTATGAAACTCCTTACTATTTTTATATATGTTCTAGCGTCGCTCCGTTCCTTTTTACTTATGACGTAAATACATATATTTCTATTTTTGGAAACTTTTATCGAAACTTAAAACTGTAACTCACTCACTACTCAATGTAGTTGACACTTTATCTTATGTTTCAGGAAATTAGTGTAAGTATCGAGATGCATGGCAAGGAAGGGTCGATTTGGTCACGTGAGGCGAACCTTGGGAAAGACCTTGTTATTTTGGGAATTTAATTTGGAAACTTGTATTTGTACTTGGATTAAACTTTGAACTGCTTGGTTGTTTTTGAACTATGAACTGTTTTTAATTTTAAATGAAATGACTTGAATCGTTTAATTTGCTTATAACCGTGTAATGATATTCCAGCTCTCACATTCCGTGTTTCCGCTATAGCGGGGTGTGACAAATTTGAAATTTAACTGGGGAGATGCACAAGAACGAGCTTTCGATATCTTAAAAACAAAATTGTGCGATGCTCCTATTCTATCTCTTCCCGAGGGAAATGAAGACTTCGTTGTATACTGTGACGCATCTAACCAAGGGTTAGGTTGTGTATTAATGAAACGAAACAAAGTTATAGCGTATGCATCTCGACAACTTAAGAAACATGAAGTCAATTACGCTACACATGACTTAGAGCTGGGAGCAGTAGTTTTTGCTCTTAAAATCTGGAGACATTATCTATACGGAACCAAATGCACCATATTTACTGATCATAGGAGCTTACAACATATCTTAGATCAGAAACTACTCAACATGAGGCAGAGGAGATGGTTAGAACTCCTTAGCGACTACGACTATGTTATTAAGTACATCCCGGTAAGGCAAATGTCGTAGCAGATGCCTTGAGTAGGAAAGAAAGTGTGCAATCAACTCGAGTACGTGCACTAGGTATCTATATTAAACCAGATTTGAAAATGCGTATAGCATGTGCTCAATAGGAAGCTTTGAAAGCAGAAAATAAAAAGGTTGAAACATTACATAAGCATGATGAGGAATTTGTAATAAAGAATGACGATGTCTATTATTTTAACAATCGGGCATGGATCCCCTCAATTAAAAACTTTAGAAAGATGTTTATGGATGAAGCACACCGGACACGATACTCCATTCATCCAGGGACGAGTAAGATGTACAAAGATCTCAAGGAACATTACTGGTGGCCCGGTATGAAAAGAGATCTTGCTTTGTATGTGGAGAAATGTATGACTTGTGCAAAAGTGAAAGCCGAATATAAAAAACCATCAGGATTACTACAACAACCCGAAATTCCCGAATGGAAATGGGAACAAATTACAATGGATTTCATTACCAAATTACCTCGCACAACAAAGGTTAATGACATGATCTAGGTTATAGTAGACCGACTAACGAAATCAGCACACTTTATTCCCATCAAGGAAAGTTATAACATAGAAAAACTTGTCCAAATATATATCAACGAAGTAGTAACGCGTCATGGAATTCCCACATCAATTATCTCGGATAGAGATACCCGTTTTACTTCCAGATTTTGGAAGGCATTCCAAAAATCGTTTGGCACTCGATTAGACTTGAGCCCAGCTTATCATCCGCAAAATGACGGTCAAAGCGAGCGTACAATACAAACATTAGAAGATATGCTAAGAGCATGTGTTATTGATTTCAGAGGAAGTTGGGATAATCATTTACCATTAATAGAGTTCTCCTATAATAACAGTTATCATGCTAGCATTAAATGTGCGCCATTTGAAGCTCTTTATAGAAGAAAATGTTGATCTCCATTATGTTGGATGGAACCAGGGGATCGACAACTAATCAATATGGATGTAGTGCAAGAAACGATTGATAAAATCACAACGATAAAAGAACGACTTAAGACTGCTAGAAGTCGTCAAAAGAGTTACGCTGATGTGCTTAGAAAAGACTTAGAATTTCAAATTGGTGAAAAAGTACTTCTTAAGTTATTGTTAGTATGGTAATTAAATACATGCTAGTCTAGATGCTTGGAGCAAAAAAAATTAAGTATCATTATTATTATAAAAAGTTAAAAAGAAACAAAAAAATTTAAGTATCATTTTCAAGTTGAACATATTTCAACTTCTCATACTCTATCAAGCTTTATTAATTTTTGTAGAGTTTGTAATCAAACGTGTTTATGAATTTGACCCAAATATTTGTTTCATTTTTTTAAAAATAAATCTCATTAACTATAGCATGAACTCATATAAGAGTTTTAGTTTCAAATCATAAATTCCTTAATCCATATATTAATATAGTTTTTAACAAAACATAAAATATAGTTTTATTATATGAAAGAAAATGGCTAACAATTATTGAAATATTCTACTTATTGTTATTATAGTAATTAAATACATTCTAGTCTAGATGTTTGGAGCCTTAAACTATTATTTCTTTCCTTTTTATTAAATTTATACAATTGAAATTTTATTAACTAACATTAATTGTAATAAGATATTTTAAATAATGATATATTGTGAGAGGTATAAAAGGGGTAGATAAGTAATTTTAATTTCTTAGAATTTAAGAGATTAAAAGCATGAGGAAAATGTTTTATAATATAGTAAAAATAACTATGGCATGAACTCATATAAGAAATTTAGTTTCAAATCATAAATTTCTTAATCTATATATTAATATAGTTTTTAACAAAACATAAAAATAGTTTTATTTTATGAAAGAAAATGGCTAACAATTATTGAAATACTTTAGTTATTTACTAGTCTAGATGCTTGAAACCTTAAACTATTATTTCTTTCCTTTTTATTAAATTTATACAATTGGAATTTTATTAACTAACATTAAATGTAATAAGATATTTTAAATGATGATATATTGTGAGAGGTATAAAAAGGATAGATACGTAATTTTAATTACTTAAAATTTAAGTGATTAAGAGTATGAGCGAAATATTTTATAATATAGTAAAGATATAGAACCATAAACATTCATATATTCTGAGTTTCAAGAACCCTACTTGATTCTTTAATATGAGGAGAATTATGAAAGGAAACTAGTTCGTAAACAACCAACGTTTATTTTGGAATGTAATTATCCTTAAAGAGAGTATTTAATCATATCTTCAAATTGGTTCTCGATATCTTGTTCATATTACCATTCACATTCCTTTGGACTCTAAGGGTTTTAATTCTATTAGACACCGATTTTCCTTAAAGTAAATGTATTTAGATATGTAATGTCACATTTCAGTTTATTCAGTGGTTAACGACACTAGACGTTTTACAATTAGGTACACTCATTCTATAATTATATTTTTATTTGAATGCCCATATGCTCAAGGCATGTCTAGAAATATCATTTTCAACTTATCTTTGTTCTTAAGGCCTCGTTTGAAACATGGACTCGAAAAAGACATTATTGACTATATGGTCACGAATTGGGTGTCATAAAACCCATGGACGATTGTAATAAATAATAACGGGACATCTCAATAATGATCACATGCAAGTTCAATTATTGATGAACTATAACTATGGTAGTTGAATAATACTTCAATAGAAGATTTTTAGTGAAATTATTGCTTACAAATTCAACTTTTTAAGTCTTATCTAAATTGTTTGAATTGTTACAGAAATTAAATATGAAATTTCTCGTACTTTTCTAAAATGTGATTGGATATTTGAACTTTCAGTTATTGTAATTATTGCTTTAATATTAACAAAACTATCTCTAATCTTTAATAAATAAAAAAAGGGTCTTAAATGTCATATGATAAAGTAAGATTCGTTAGATGGGTTAAATTTTTTAATTTTAGCCGTTAGATGAGATTGATAATTTGAGGAATATTATTTTTATTTTAGACCATTTTACAATAAATAATAGCATTAACTCCTATATTCAATTCCCACTAAAATAAAAAACATGTCTCTTCTCTCATTTTATCAATCCTTATTTACTTATATAATCATTCAATTTACACTATGATTTACCTTATACTTATTCTAAAATTTCGTAATACAAAATATTAAAACATGTGAATAAACGTAAAGGTATATATGTTATTAATTATAACTATAAACAATATTTGTATAAACGTAAAACTATATATATATATATATATATATATATATATATATATATATATATATATATATATATATATATATATATATATATATATATATATATATAAATATATATATATGGGAAAAGTGAATATGAGGTTGTTACATGTTCGAGCAGTGGTTGTCAAACACAAGAAATGGGGGATGTCAACCTTGGATCTCCTGTGATGAGCACAGTGCAAACCCAACAAGTTCTTGACGAACCTAGGGTGATCAAGGTTGAAGATGAAAGCAAGAGTATAAGAACTCTGTTTAAGCCTGTGTGTGTGTAAGTGAGATTGAAGTGAAGTGCGTCTACCCTGATTAGATTACGTATTTATACTACCCGTTTCAAGCATGGGGAACGTCCATCAATCAATGACGATCATGAATGTTTAAACTGTTATAGTAATCAATCAGTGGTATACTAATCGTCTTCACTTTATTATTTGTTAAGATGCGACGTCCCACAACCTAAGGCAACCTGACGGGCGAGCGCCTCGCGCGCGCCTGTCATGCGCGTCAGGGCCTTGCAGGCTGGCGTCAGGCTGAAACTGCCTTGCAAGATGACGCCAGGCTGACACTGCCTTGCAGGCTGGCGTGGCTGAAACTGCTTTGCAGGCTGGTGTCAGGCTGAAACTGCCTTGCAGGATGACGCAAGGCTGAAACTGCCTTGCAGGATGACGCAAGGCTGAAACTGCCTTGCAGGATGACGCAAGTCTGAAACTGCCTTGCAGGATGACGCAAGGCTGAAACTGCCTTGCAGGATGACGCAAGGCTGAAACTGCCTTGCAGGATGACGCAAGGCTGAAACTGCCTTGCAGGATGACGCAAGACTGAAACTGCCTTGCAGGTTGACCTCATGTTGAGGCGGGCGCCTGTCAGGCTGGCGTCTGTCAGGCATGCGCTTGTCAATGGTATACAGGCTGTAACATGCGTGTCTTGCTCAATGGGCTTGCTTGTCAGGCGGGCGCCTGTCAGGCAATGGCATACAGGCTGTACAATCTTGACAGGCGTGTCTACTAACCTCATCATGCCCCCGAGTTAGGATTTGCCAAAACAACGGTTTGCAAGTCCTAACTTTCTTTACTCGTAAGCTTTTCTTTTTTTTTTTTTTTTTTTTTTTTTTTATTATATATATTTGTTCGTTGTAATTTGGCATGGCGTTGTGTAGGCTTAGCCTTGCTTTGAGACATTGTCTAGCTTTTTAAAATAATGTTTTATTGGGTGATCAAGCCAATAACACATTTTTATTTTTTATCTTTATGAATGTTGTGTCCATGACACCGTCTTGGGTGTGCATTACAGTGTGTATATTTGGTTGTGCGTATGACACTTTCTTGAGGGCCCATGGTTCCTTTGTATGTCAATGACATAGGTAGATTTGAGTATGCTTTACATTGTGCCTGTGACACTGTGCCAATGGCACTTTTGTTGGTTAACCTTTATTTTGTTTACTCGCGAGGATTGTCGCTTCCCAATGAGAAGTGCTTATCTTTTATCAAGTAGATTAAAAGACGAATATGATTGTATGTTATTTGGCCAGACAAGGTTTGTCTTTCTTGGCTTCATACATGTTGTATTGAACTATGTTCTTAGGTGTGTGCGTGCGCATGTGTGTTCAAGTTGTAACATTGTACTTAATGAAAGTGCATGGTTGGCTTTAGACTGAGATGTCTATTGTGGCCTTATGCTTTTTGTATTGAATCCTTACTTCAATATATTTATTTGTTTATGCAAATGCCATAGAAAAATGATATTGTGCGATAATATTGGGATACAAGATCAGACCAAATGCTATTATTGCCAATTTCATACATGACCATGACATTCCATGTGCTTGGAAACATTTATTGAAAACATAAAGGAAAAAATGATAGTAAAGACTATTGCACCTTGATAGGTCAGTTCATATTGGCTCCTTCATGTATCATGAAGACATGACTATCAGGTGGTCCGGGGTGTTCTGTGTCTTCCCCCTTCTTTTGCCATGCATAATTCTTCTTAGGTGGAGTTTTATTTGCTTGCTGCTTAGCGCCAGGGACAAGGTGTTCTAGCTTGCCTTCTTCCAGAGCCCGCCTGATTTCCCTTTTGAGCTCTCTACAAACATTTGTGTCATGTCCATGGTCTTCATGGAAATCACAGTATTTATTCATGTTTTTCGTACCTGACCTATGCTCCATCTGGGGTGGAGGTGTGAAGGTAGCGCACACCTGCTCTGTTATCAAGATTTCTTTTGGTGTTTTGCTAAGAGCAGGTTCAGACGCATGTTTATCGTATGGGCCAAACCTCCTATTGGTCCTTTCATCTCGTCGAGTGTCGGTCCATGACTTGCCGCCTACCTCTCTTGTCAGGGAGACAGTTTCCTTTGACCTTAGATAGTCATATGCCCTGTCCGTGGCTTCTTTGAAAGTAACCGGAGTTCGCTTGATCAACTTCTCTTGCAGTTGTCCTGGGAGCAAGGAAAGAGTAAATCCAGAAATTTGTTGACTCTCTGGTAACATGGCAATCTTCTGGCATTCTTGCGTGTATCGCTGGATAAAGTCACGCAACCCCTCTCCTTCTTTTTGTCGTATCAAATGAGCCTCTATATGAGTTCTATGTTGCTTCTTTTGTTGTACAAATTGAGTCACAAACTTGGCTTTTAGATCTGCGAAATCTTGAATACTCCTCTCAGGCAAGTCAGCAAACCAATCACGAGCGAAACCTTGTAATGTTCCAGGGAACATGTGGCAAGCGACTGGGTCTAACCATTTCTCCGTCATAATAGCCTGTTCAAACAGAGCAAGGTGGTCGTCTGGATCTCGAGTACCGTCGTAAGTACCAACAACGGACGAGACTTTTTGCTTATCTGGGAGTGGGAATTTGGCAACCCAGTCACAGAATTTTGAAGTAACCACTGACAAAGGCATAGTGGCTGCACGGGGTGGAACTACTGCTGTCACTAAGGTTTGCAAGACTCTGAGCATGTCGTTAGATGTGTCATATGGTAGAGGTGTTGGTGGGGTGCGTGTGCTTGGTTGCCTTAGACGCTCCAGGAGTTGTGACAACGGATCCACTGGCTGTACGGGCGCTGGCTGAGGCGTTGGGCGCAATGCCTCCACTAACTGGGACAAAAGATCTGACGAAGCAGGTGGTGGTGGGGGTGGTGGTGGCTGAGTGCTCTGAGCCAACCTTCTAAGCAGTTCCACAATGGGATCCTCCTGAACCCCTTGAGTAGCAGGCTGGGAAGCAATCGAAACAGGTTGTCGTACAGGATCCGTGCCATCCTCCTGAGAGCTTGTCCCGTTGGACAAAAGAGGCTGGAAGGGAGGGATGGTTGTCACTAGCGGTGGTGAAGTAAACGTACTTGTTCCGGCAAACCTTGTGGAAAAGAGGGGACTGGTTAAGGAGGGATACCCACGCGACCGTAGATCCGACACCGTCCACTCAGAGTCAACGTATGGCTCTGACAGTGAGAGGCGACCAGGGGATGGAGGAAGAGCAGGGGGTGAAGTCGTCACTGTTTCCGGTGTGGTGGTAATCACAGTGGTTATTTCTGGTACTGAAGAAATGACTTGGGATGCATTTGTTGCCTCCATGGAAACTGCTGATTATAAGGTATGGGAAAGAAAAAAAAAAAAAAAAAAATTTTGGAAAAAATGAAACGCCGTTAAAAACGTGTCTCACGGATGACGCCAATGTTCGAGCAGTGGTTGTCAAACACAAGAAATGGGGGATGTCAACCTTGGATCTCCTGTGATGAGCACAGTGCAAACCCAACAAGTTCTTGACGAACCTAGGGTGATCAAGGTTGAAGATGAAAGCAAGAGTATAAGAACTCTGTTTAAGCTTGTGTGTGTGTAAGTGAGATTGAAGTGAAGTGCGTCTACCCTGATTAGATTACGTATTTATACTACCCGTTTCAAGCATGGGGAACGTCCATCAATCAATGACGATCATGAATGTTTAAACTGTTATAGTAATCAATCAGTGGTATACTAATCGTCTTCACTTTATTATTTGTTAAGATGCGACGTCCCACAACCTAAGGCAACCTGACGGGCGAGCGCCTCGCGCGCGCCTGTCGGGCGCCTGTCATGCGCGTCAGGGCCTTGCAGGCTGGCGTCAGGCTGAAACTGCCTTGCAAGATGACGCCAGGCTGACACTGCCTTGCAGGCTGGCGTGGCTGAAACTGCTTTGCAGGCTGGTGTCAGGCTGAAACTGCCTTGCAGGATGACGCAAGGCTGAAACTGCCTTGCAGGATGACGCAAGGCTGAAACTGCCTTGCAGGATGACGCAAGGCTGAAACTGCCTTGCAGGATGACGCAAGGCTGAAACTGCCTTGCAGGATGACGCAAGACTGAAACTGCCTTGCAGGTTGACCTCATGTTGAGGCGGGCGCCTGTCAGGCTGGCGTCTGTCAGGCATGCGCTTGTCAATGTTATACAGGCTGTAACATGCGTGTCTTGCTCAATGGGCTTGCTTGTCAGGCGGGCGCCTGTCAGGCAATGGCATACAGGCTGTACAATCTTGACAGGCGTGTCTACTAACCTCATCATTACACATGTAAGCTTACATGCAAAACTCATCAAAAAATATGTCGTTTTGTTAAAAATTCTTCAAATCTATATAATTTTAATCATATTTATTAAACTAAGTTTACAAAACTTTATATATTCACATCTTTTTCTTCATTAATCGTGTCTTTCAAAAATATAAGTTTTTTTGTCATCACTGGACATCTATCGAAGTCACTTTTTATAACTTCTTCATAATAAACAATGACCCCCTGCATTTTGGGTATCACCTCTCCCTTGATGAATATAGGACAAATCAAGCGTAAAAAAGCATTTAAACCACAAAACGACATAGTTTTTAATGAGTTTCGCATGTAAGCTTACATGTGTAACAGCCCCATATTCACTTCCCCATATATATATATATATATATATATATATATATATATATATATATATATATATATATATATATATATATATATATATATATATATATATAGAAATGATCAATTAAGACCTATAATTTTTCTGAGACCAAACGACATTATCTTGGTCCTTCATCAATTTTAATCTAATGGCTAAGATTAAAACTGTTAGGTCTCAATAAGATCTCAAACACTAGCTAATCAATTACAAATAAGTATTTAGATGTTAATTGTTACGAATCGATTAATTGCTCAGTTTCTTAGTTTATTATAGCGGAAATATAATAACGAAACAACTAAAATAACACACAGTTATATTGATTCAAAAGGTACAACGATTTCAAAGCACAAGCTCACTATTTATACACAATAATAGTGAGCTTGATAAGTACGAATCCTAGTAAATCTTCTAAAAGAATAGAAGATATTATCTAACAAACATACCTAATATAAAGCAATACGTTTCATTATGAAGGTGAGTAGTCAGCTCCATAATGCCTTAGACGCTTTCAGTCACTCAGACTCAGAGTCACTCAGACTCAAAGTCACTAAGACTCAGAAACTAAGACTTTAATAAACAGATTTATTAACTTGGGTTAAATCGTTGATTTTCCCAACAATCTCCCCCTATCTGTTTTGGATTAAAGTCTTTTACAATTCATGCACCAAAAATAAACACAAACTAAAATTGTTTACATAAAACTGTTTGTGAACAAAAAGACACATAATACATATCACTTCCTCTTCTTGACAGATCTTTTCTTCTTCAAAGGCACCTCCCATGGAGTGGGCTTTTTCACTTCCTTTGCCCATTGAAGCCTTTCAGTTTTCCAATCAAGTAACTTTTCCATTTCAGCATCAGATTTGTGGAACAACAGTTGATACTCTTTCTTGATCAGATCAACCTTGTCCATTAAAGTCCCCATTTCTTCAATTTTTCTAAGGTTATTAAATAACCAACTGATCAGCTTCATACGAAAGGGGATGCATTGATCAGACTCACATTCACTCCGCAGAGCAATACAATGATAGATGGAACTTGGAAGCCATATTCAGTCTGTCTTTAGCTTGGAAGCATTCCTCTCCCCCACAGTCAACATAACATAAGCCCTTATGATTTTCATTCTTCACATAAGTCTTGTCTTGAAATATGACACCTTTGGGAACATGATGCAGATAGCTTGTTTCTAGACCAAGAGATTTAGCCCCAGCTCCCACTCTATTGACAGTACAAAATGCTCTATAGTCCTCATCTGAGATCAGTTTCAGCACATGGGCAACATTTACATTCGAGACAGCTTCTCTTTTTACTTCCATTCTGTGTGCAATGTTTGTTATTCTTTAGCTCAGACTCGCAATTTCTTTCCATTCTTCTAGACCCAAAGTGTGCATTCTGTGTACTCCAATCCTGAAAGATCCCTCTTTATGATAACAAGTTAGCATGAGGTCAGATCCACCAGTATCAGCACAATCCAAGTTTTGGATCTTATTCTTGTTTTTTCTCATTGCAAAGTTTGACTCATTATTATTATAAAAATTTAAAAAGAAACAAAAAAATTTCAGTATCATTTTCAAGTTGAACATATTTCAACTTATCATACTCTATCAAGCTTTATTAATTTTTGTAGAGTTCGTAATCAAACTTGTTTATGAATTTGACCAAACATTTGTTTCACTTTTTTAAAAATAAATCTCATTAACTATAACATGAACTCATATAAGAGTTTTTAGTTTCAAATCATAAATTCCTTAATCTATATATTAATATAGTTTTTAACAAAACATAAAAAATAGTTTTATTATATGAAAGAAAATGGCTAACAATTATTGAAATATTCTAGTTATTTACTAGTCTAGATGCTTGAAACCTTAAACTATTATTTCTTTTCTTTTTATTAAATTTATACAATTGGAATTTTATTAACTAACATTAAATGTAATAAGATATTTTAAATGATGATATATTGTGAGAGGTATAAAAAGGATAGATAAGTAATTTTAATTACTTAAAATTTAAATGATTAAAAGTATGAGGGAAAATGTTTTATAATATAGTAAAGATATAGAACCATAAACATTCATATATTCATTAAGAGTTTCAAGAACCCTACTTGATTCTTTAATATGCGGAGAATTATGAAAGGAAACTAGTTCGTAAACCACCAAGGTTTATTTTGGAATGTAATTATCCTTAGAGAGAGTATTTAATCATATCTTCAAATTGGTTCTCGATATCCTGTTCATATTACCATTCATAGTCCTTTGGACTCTAAGGGTTTTAATTTTATTAGACACCGATTTTCCTTAAAGTAAATGTATTTAGATATGCAATGTCACATTTCAGTTTATTGAGTGGTTAACAACACTAGACGTTTTACAATTAGGTTCACTCAGTCTATAATTATAATTTTATTTGAATGCCCATATGTTCTTAAGGCCTCGTTTGAAACATGGACTCGAAAAAGACATTATTGACGATATGGTCACGAATTGGGTGTCATAAAACCCATGGACGGTTGTAATAAATAATAACGGGACATCTCAATAAAGATCACATGTAAGTTCAATTATTGATGAAATATAACTATGGTAGTTGAATAATACTTCTATAGAAGATTTTTAGTGAAATTATTGCTTTCAAATTCAACTTTTTAAGTCTTATCTAAATTGTTTGAATTGTTACAGAAATTAAATATGAAATCTCTCGTACTTTTCTAAAATGTCCAATTGGATATTTGAACTTTCAGTTATTGTACTTATTGCTTTAATATTAACAAAATTATCTCTAATAAGATAAAATAAGATTCGTTTGATGGGTTTAATTTTTTAATTTAACCCGTTAGATAATATTGATGATTTCAGGAAAATAATGTTTCATTTTATACCATAACAATAAATAAAAGCATTATCTCCTACATTACATCTCCACTAAAATAAAATAAAAGGTCTCTTCTCTCATTTTATCAATCCTTATTTACTTATATAATCGTTCAATTTACACTATGATTTACCTTATAGTTATTCTAAAATTTCGTAATACAAAATATTAAAACATGTGAATAAACGTAAAGGTATATATATGTTATTAATTATAACTACAAACAATATGTGTATAAACGTAAAAGTTATATATATATATATATATATATATATATATAGAGGTGGGTTCATTTAGGAACCATCAATTATTTAGGAACCATTAGGAACCATTTTTAGGCAAGGTGGCAATTTTGTAATTAAGTCAAATCCCCAAATTGGAAATCAATTAAAACCCACTTTAAAATACTAATTAACTTTAAATTAACATATCTAGAGTATAACTAGGTTTTAGGAAAAACTAAATACACCATTAAAACAAGCATTTAATTATCTTTCCAACGAGCACCCACTTGATATACTTTTGACGACTTTTTTTTTTTTTTTTTTTTAGTGAGTTTCGGTATATACACTAGTGTATATACTAAATATTCACCAGTGTATATACTAATTCACCAAAAACACATCTAAACCATATACACTATACACTAGTGTATACACTATATTCACTAATGTATACGAATCTTTATATTAATTTCCTTTTAATTGTGAATACGCAATATACAAAAGTGAATATACAATATATATATACACAAGTGAATATACAATATACACCAGTGAATACGCAATATACACAAGTGAATATACAATATACACCAGTGAATACCATGTATTCAATAGAGAATACATCTTATACATTAGTGAATATAGTGTATACACTAGTGTATATTGTATAAATACACTAGTGTATAACTATACATTAGTGAATATAGTGTATACACTAGTGTATAAATATACTACTGTAGTGTATAAATACACTAGTGTATAACTATACATTAGTGAATATAGTGTATACACTAGTGTATAGTATATATGGTTCAGATGTGTTTTTTGTGAATTAGTATATACACTGGTGAATATTTAGTATATACACTAGTGTATATACCGAAACTCACTCTAAAAAAAAAAAAAAAAAAAAAAGTCGTCAAAAGTATATCAAGTGGGTGCTCGTTGGAAAGATAATTAAATGCTTGTTCTAATGGTGTATTTAGTTTTTCCTAAAACCTAGTTATACTCTAGATATGTTAATTTAAAGTTAATTAGGATTTTAAAGTGGTTTTAATTGATTTCCAATTTGACTCTCAATTTTGACTTAATTACAAAATTGTCACCTTCAGTTTAATTACAAAATTGCCACCTTGCCTAAAAATGGTTCCTAATGGTTCCTAAATAATTACATGGTTCTTAAATGAAACCAACTCTATATATATATATATATATATATATATATATATATATATATATATATATATATATATATATATATATATTATACTTATAACATTGTCTTCTTATCTATAATTCTATAATCTACACTAAAAGAGATGCATCAAAAGTTACATTACAAAGTTTAGACCATTAGATGTGTTTCAAAATTTAATTTAAACCCTAAGATCAAAATAATGATGTAATATAAAATCATAATTAACTATTTTCAGTTTAACCATTCTCTTCTAAATATAATTTTTACCCTTAAATTAAATAATTATATAAATAAAAATAGTTTGAAGTCATTATTTTAAATAAAAGATATATTTTATGTATTAATTTTTTTTTATAAAAAATATTTATTTAACTCGGTTTTTTTATCTTTTATAATATTATCTGTAAACATAAAACTAAAAAAGAAAAAAACAATTTGTTTTTAAATGTATTACGGAAATCTTAATATAACATATTTTTATATATACTATGTTTTACTAAACTAACAAAAGATTAAAATTCATAGTTCGAAACTCCTTAATTTAACCTCTAAAACTCTAACCCTTTAATAAATTAACATTGAATATAAAATTTTATGAAAAACCTAATACCACTAACATCACATAACCTAAAATCTAAAATTTGATATAATGAATAATCAAAAATACTCAAATGACTCTCCTTTAAAGGAGGAAACTATTTCATTGACTCTTTAGACTCCATTCGCCCTCAATATTATATGTTATAATTGTATTATATTCGATAAGCTTTTCTACGTATACAAATTTAAAGTTGATGTGGAAACAGTACGTATAAACGAAACGAGAAATATTCGATATCACAACTCATTATCCTACGTTGTTACACAATAATATTCAGTTTCTATATATTATACTCTTATGTTTCTCGATAACGTTATCTGCGTATACGCGAGAAATAAACTAGTAATAACTTAAAACATGTACATAAACATAAAGTATATGATTGTACTTTTGTTTATATTTATCCATATTACCGTAGAGCAATGATCTAGTTATAAACATATAGTAAGATCATTTTCCTTTATCATATTACAAACATACGGAAGATTTTACTTTGTCTAAACGTGATTGCATTATTTCCAAGAATTTTGAATTTATTCCAAAATATATAAAGATTTATGTTATTAGTAACTACTATAAAATTATTTTTTGTGTTTCGTTATTTTAAACAATATTTTACCTTTAGGAAAATGAAAAGGAAAAATAATTACTACTATGTGCTAGTTGTCACATGTTGAGGTGTTAAACAAACAGGGTCTCTTAGTAGGTTTGGAAAAACAGGAAGCTCAACACCAATCAGAATTTATCGTGATTATGGTTAATTCATGTAAAAAAATCAATTCCATGTCACCTAATTTGAGAAAAAGAAATTCTCCATTCTAAATGTCAATATTGATATAGTCATTCATCTTCTAAACTTTATGTTGGATACATTAAAGGGTATTGTTCGAGCAACGATTGTCAAACACGAAGGTGAGGTGATATCAACCTTAGATCTCCTGTGATGATCACAGTGCAAACCCAACAAGCTCTTGACGAACCTAGGATGATCAAGGTTGAAGATGAAAGCAATAGTATATGAACTCTGTTTAAGCTTTTGTGTGTGTGTGTTGAAGTGATGAGATCGACAATGATTGAGACTATGTATTTATATGACCAGTTTCAAGTATATGGAACGTCCATCAATTAATGACGATCATGAATACTTAAACTGCCTTAGTAATCAATCACTGGTATACTAATCGTCTTCTATCTTTATTATTGTATGCGACGCCTCACTATTATGACAGTAGTAAAGTGGTTGTCAAGCGTCATTATGACTGTCGTCAAAGGCAAAGGGAAGCACCTTCAAATGACAGGCGATGGCATGACAAGCGTTAACAATCTAAGACAACCTGACAGGCGATCGCCTGACAGGCGGTACAACTTGACAAGTGATGACAGATGTCGACAACCTGACAGGCGATGATAGCCTGACAAGCGATGACGGCCTGACAGGCGATAACAGCCTGACAGGCGATGGCATACAGGCGGTACAACTTGGCGAGCAATGACAGGAAGGCGATGACAGCCTGACAGGCGATGACAGACAGGCGATGGCATACAGGCGGTACAACTTGGCGATCAATGACAGGCAGGCGATGACAGCCTGACAGGCGATGACAGACAGGCGATGGCATACAGGCGGTACAACTTGGCGAGCAATGACAGGCGTTGACAAATGTGATACAACCTGATAGGCGCTCAATAAAAGCCCATGTTTGTAATCCCTACTAACCTCATCATGCCCCCGAGTTAGGATTTGCCAAAACAATCGATTTGCAAGTCGTAACTATTGTCACTCGTGTAAGTCTGCGTTCTACTTTTTTTTATTTTTTTTTTTTTTTTTTTTTTTTTTTTTTTTTCGTTTTTGGGTTCGCCGCCAAGGGTATCGACGGTATTGGATCATTGCGCAAGCCATGTACCGGCTGTAATAGCCTTGGTACCGGCGGTAGTGATCGAAAGCGAGGACCGAAAGCCGGGTACCGACTGTATTAGCCTGGTACCGGCAGCGGATCAAACAGGCACCACAGCCAAAAGCCGGGTACCGAGGCATAGGAGGTACCGGCTGTACCGAATCATAGGGGTACCGGTTGTACCGAATCATAGGGTACCGGTTGTACCAAAGCGTAGGGGGACTCGGCTGTACCGAAGCATAGGAGGAATCGAGGGTACCGGCTGTCGACCCAAGGCGAGTACCGGCGGCTTCGCAGAGCCTTGAACCGGCTGCCTCATCCAAGCCAGGTACCGGCGGCCTAGGCCAGGTACCGGCGGTATATACTAGCCGGGTACCGGCTGTTTAGGCCTGGTACCGGCGGTTGCGCCTCGAAGCTGGGTGTCGCGGGTGTTTTGTCCAGGGATTAAACCGGATGCGTTACCAAGAATGTCGGGTACCGGCGGCATGACCTAGCCAGGTACCGGCGGTCTAGCCAAGCCGGGTACCGGCGGCATGACCTAGTCGGGTACCGGCGGTGTTGCCTAGGCTTAGCCTTGCTTTGTGTGACATTGTCTAGCTTTGGCCTGCCCAGTGTTGGTGCGGCTTTGAAAAATAATGTTTTATTGGATGATCAAGCCAATAACACATTTTTGTATTTTATCATTGAATTATGGATGTTGTGTCCACGACACCGTCTTGGGTGTGAATGACAGTGTGTATATTTGGTTGTGCCTATGACACTTTCTTGAGTGCCCATGGTTCCTTTATATGCCAATGACATAGGTAGATTTGGGTATCTCTTATGTATGCTTCATATTGTGCCTGTGGCACTGTGCCAATGGCACTTTTTTCTTTTTTTTTTTTGGTTAACCTTTACTTTGTTTACTCGCGAGGATTGTCGCTTCCCAGTGAGAAGTGCTTATCTTTTATCAAGTAGATTAAAAGACGAATATGATTGTATGTTATTTGGCCAGACAAAGTTGTCTTTCTAGGCTTCATACATGTTGTATTGAACTATGTTCTTAGTTGTGTACGTGCGCATGCGTGTTCAAGTTGTAACATTGTACATAATGAAAGTGTATGGTTGGCTTTAGACTGAGATGTCTATTGTGGCCTTATGCTTTTTGTATTGAATCCTTACTTCAATATTTATTTGTTTATGCAAATACCATAGAAAAATGATAATGTGCGATAATATTGGGATACAAGATCAGACCAAATGCTACTATTGCCAGTTTCATACATGACCATGACATTCCATGTGCTTGGAAACATTTATTGAAAACATAAAGGAAAAAATGACAGTAAAGACGATTGCACCTTGATAGGTCAGTTCATATTGGCTCCCTCATGTATCATGAAGACATGGCCATCAGGTGGTCCGGGGTGTTCTGTGTCTTCCCCCTTCTTTTGCCAGACATAACTCTTCTTAGGTGGAGTTTTATTTGCTTGCTGCTTAGCGCCAGGGACAAGGTGTTCGAGCTTGCCTTCTTCCAAAGCCCGTCTGATTTCTCTTTTGAGCTCTCTACATACATTTGTGTCGTGTCCATGGTCTTCATGGAAATCACAGTATTTATTCATGTTTTTCGTACCTGACCTATGCTCCATCTGGGGTGGAGGTGCGAAGGTAGCGCACACCTGCTCTGTTATCAAGATTTCTTTTGGGGTTTTGCTAAGAGCAGGCTCAGACACATGTTTATCGTATGGGCCAAACCTCCTGTTGCTCCTTTCATCTCGTCGAGTGTCGGTCCATGACCTGCCGCCTACCTCTCTTGTCAGGGAGACAGTTTCCTTTGACCTTAGATAGTCATATGCCCTGTCCGTGGCTTCTTTGAAAGTAACTGGAGTTCTCTTGATTAACTTTTCTTGAAGTTGTCCTGGAAGTAAGGAAAGAGTAAAACCGGAAATTTGTTGACTTTCGGGCAGCACAGCGATTTTCTGGCACTCTTGAGTGTAACGCTGGATGAAATCTCGTAGCCCCTCGCCTTCCCTTTGTCGTATGAGATGCGCCTCTATATGAGTTCGCTGTTGCTTCTTTTGCTGCACAAAATGAGTCACAAATTTAGTCTTTAAATCTGCAAAATCTTGAATACTCCTGTCTGGTAAGTCAGCAAACCAATCACGAGCAAAACCCTGCAATGTTCCAGGGAACATATGACAAGCAACTGGGTCTAGCCATTTCTCCGTCATAATGGCCTGTTCAAAAAGAGCAAGGTGGTCGTCGGGGTCTCTTGTACCGTCGTAAGTACCAACTATGGATGGAACCTTTTGCTTATCTGGGAGCGGGAATCGGGCCACCCAGTCACAGAACTTGGAACTAACCACTGATAGGGGCATAGTGGTTGCACGGGGTGGTACTGCTGCTGCCACTAGCGTTTGCAATACTCGCAACACGTCATTAGATGTGTCCTGTGGTGGAGGTGGGGGTGGTGTCTGAATGTGTGGCTGTCTTAGTTGCTGTAATAACTGCGACAATGGGTCTACTGGCTGAGCAGGCGTCGGCTGTGGGGCTGGGCGCAACGCTGCCACCAGCTGAGACAACAAATCTGAGGAAGTAGGTGGTGGTGTAGGCGGTGGTGGCTGAGTGCTTTGAGCCAATCTTCTAAGCAACTCAGCAAGTGGATCCTCCCGAACCCCTTGAGTAGCAGTCGGAGGAGCATTCGACACATGCTGTCTTACCTGGTCAGTGCCATCTTCCTGAGAGCTTGTCCCATTGGAAAAAAAAGCCTGAGGGATAGATGTCACTGGCGGTGGTGGAGTAAACGTACTTGTTCCCGCCAACCTTGTGGAAAAAAGGGGACTGGTTAAAGAGGGATACCCACGCGTCGACCGTAGATCCGACACCGTCCACTCAGAGTCAACGTATGGCTCTGACATTGGGAGGCGACCAGGGGATGGAGGAAAAGCAAGGGGTGAAGTCGTCACCGTTTCCGGTGCGGTGGTAATCACGGTGGTTATTTCTGGTACTGAAGAAATGACTTGGGATGCATTTGTTGCCTCCATGGAAACGGCTGATTACGGAGTATGGGAAAAAGAAAAAATTTGGAAAAAATGAAACGTTAAAAACCTGTCTCACGGATGGCGCCAATGTTCGAGCAACGATTGTCAAACACGAAGGTGAGGTGATATCAACCTTGGATCTCCTGTGATGATCACAGTGCAAACCCAACAAGCTCTTGACGAACCTAGGGTGATCAAGGTTGAAGATGAAAGCAATAGTATATGAACTCTGTTTAAGCTTTTGTGTGTGTGTGTTGAAGTGATGAGATCGGCAATGATTGAGACTATGTATTTATATGACCAGTTTCAAGTATATGGAACGTCCATCAATTAATGACGATCATGAATACTTAAACTGCCTTAGTAATCAATCACTGGTGTACTAATCGTCTTCTATCTTTATTATTGTATGCGACGCCTCACTATTATGACAGTAGTAAAGTGGTTGTCAAGCGTCATTATGACTGTCGTCAAAGGCAAAGGGAAGCACCTTCAAATGACAGGCGATGGCATGACAAGCGTTAACAATCTAAGACAGCCTGACAGGCGATCGCCTGACAGGCGGTACAACTTGACAAGTGATGACAGATGTCGACAACCTGACAGGCGATGACAGCCTGACAGGCGATGACGGCCTGACAGGCGATGGCATACAGGCGGTACAACTTGGCGAGCAATGACAGGCAGGCGATGACAGCTTGACAGGCGATGACAGACAGGCGATGGCATACAGGCGGTACAACTTGGCGAGCAATGACAAGCAGCCGATGACAGCCTGACAAGCGATAACAGACAGGCGATGGCATACAGGCGGTACAACTTGGCGAGCAATGACAGGCGTTGACAAATGTGATACAACCTGATAGGCGCTCAATAAAATCCCATGTTTGTAATCCCTACTAACCTCATCAGGTATAAATAAAACTAAAGTTTTCAAATTTTTATTTGTGTTTAAGTTTTTAAGTTGGATGAACAAGTTTAACATCCGAAATAAAAGTTTTAGTTCGGATCAAAAAAATCAACATCAGAGTTAAAACTTGCTTGGTCAGTTTGAATTTAACATTGAAGAAATTAACTCTGATGATTAAACTACTCATCCGAGTTAAAGTAAATATCTTCATAGTTAAATGAAGATGATGACTTAAGTGCGTGTTTAGCTGTTTAGATGTCTACAAATAGAAGGATGTGTGTGTTAAGTCAAGTGTCTCTCGATGCAAGGTCACCAAGCCTGCATTTGAAGAGTAACATTGAGCTTCATATTAAAAATATCTTTTGTAACGTCTTTTCCCGCAAATCGTTCTATTCAATGATATCTTTACATTCTGTTTCAATTAACAATTCCTCAATCAAATTAAAGCTTATGCCAATCAGGTTCTGCCTGGTTGGTAAGGGGTTTTCCTGGTGAAGGAGAGGTCTCGAGTTCGAGCCTCTCCAGAGGGTTTCCTCTTTGGTGGGCATTGGGGTGGCTGGTAATGGTGGCACGATGATACTTCATTACTGGCCCGCAGGAGTTGCCGTCTCAAAAAAAAATTAAAGCTTAGATTCACTTAAAATGAGAGATTCTACATCTTAATTTGAGCATACATTTTACTGATTTCGAGGTTGATCTGGCATAAAAAACCCTGACAAGTGGTATCAGAGCCGGATAAATCAATTGATTTTGGTTCATCATTTTGACTCGATTCAAATGAATATAGTCAAATTATCAGTGTCATGGTGAATCACATAAGTTTGAATTGAAAATCGAGAGAAGTTATTGAAAAAATTGTGGAGATTATATTAATTTTTTTGGAGGAATTGATGTTGAAGTATCAACTAAAGAAACAATAACTGATGAAGAGAAGGATGAAAATAATGAACAAGAAGATGAGAATTTATTCAGATCTCAAGTCTGCATGTTATCCAAGCTTAGATTAGTGTTTCGTCAATTTAATCCGCTTAAGTTAATTCAGCCGAAGATTTGTGCCGAATTAAAGTTTAATTCGCATGAAAGATTGTAGTGCATATGAGATTGAAGCTAATCTAAGATTATCAATTTATGAATTTTGTGTTATCAATTTTCTGTGAAGTTTATGAAATTCAAAATATGTGAGTGTTTGAAGATTCCATAAGATATTGAAGATCTACTAGTTCGGAAGGCTTATATGTTTATGCTAATCATTCTCTAAGCTCAAAATTCATTCTCTAAGCAAACAATATTAATGATCATCTCAAGTCTGAATGAGTTTTGTAAATTGTTTAATTCGGATGAACAGGTTTCAAAATCCGAGTTAAATCATTGAAGACTAAAGGTACTTGTTTAAGGCAAAGATGAAGATGAAGACAGAGAGACTCAGTCAAGTCAAAGTTAAATCAGTGAAGACAAAGTAACTTGGTTAAATCAAGTCTGAAGACAGATGCAAAGTAATTTGGAACTAGTAAATGATCATTCGACTTAAAGAAAAGTTCATCAATTGAAGCAAAAGAGCGAGTATTGAACTTGAAGTTTGAACAGAGTTTGAAATGTAAAGAACTGAAGTTTAAAGGAGCTGATCTTGGAGTATGAAAGGGGAAGATTGTTATCTAAGGGAGAGATTGTTAATTAGAAGAATTTAAACTACCAAAAGAGAATCAGTTAAATGGGAAGATTGTTGGTTTGAAGAATCTGATTCATGTGAAGCTTACAATGAAGAATATGTTGTTTGAAGAAAGTGAAGTGAGTAAAGCTTACAACGGAGAATCTGTTGTTTGAAGAAACTGAAGTTTGATAAGCTCATCATGGAGAATCAGCGGTTATTTAATTTGAAGATATTCATAGCATCATCCAAGGGGGAGATTGTTGGGTACAATGAAAAGTATTAATGAAGCTAAAAAATCTTCAAATGTGTTTTTGTGTTTAAGTTTTTAAGTCGGATGAACAAGTTCAACATCCGAACTAAAAATTTTAGTTCGGATAAACAAAAATCAACATCCGAGTTGAAACTTGTTTGGTGAGCTTGAAGTCAACATTAAATAATTTAACTTTGATGATGAAACTCATCATCTGAGTTAAACATATTCATAGTTAAATGAAGATGAAGACTTAAATGCGTGTTTAGTTGTTTAGGTGTCTATAAATAGAAGGATGTGTGTATTAAGTACAAGAGTCTCTCGATGCAAAGTCACCAAACATGTTATCTTTTTCTTAAACGTGTAATGGAGAGCAGTCTACTTGAATCGTAGAAGTTTAAAATGAAAGACAAATTGGTGTTGAAGAGAAAACGGTGAATGGAGTTTTTAATAAATGAATTAGTTAGAAATAATTATCATGATGAAAGATAAATATAAGAAAACTCTACATTACCATTCGTTATCTTTCATTTAATTTCATAATTGTCCTAATTCATTTCATACATTAATCAAACTCTTCCAATGATTCATATTAATCAAATTGGTTGCCACGATTCTTATATAACTTTTTTCATTTTATTTCATAATTGTCCCAATTCATTTCATACATTAATCAAACTCTTCCAATGATTCATATTAATCAAAATTGGTTGCGACAATTCTTGTATAACTTTTGGTTTTTGTTAAAACTCTCTCTCTCTCTCTCTCTCTCTCTCTCTCTCTCTCTCTCTCTCTCTCTCTCTCTCTCTCTCTCTCTCTCTCTCTCTCTCTCTCTCTCTCTCTCTCTCATATATATATATATATATATATATATATATATATATATATATATATATAAAATTAATTAAAAGAGGATTGAAATAATTTAGAGGATGTCATTTCGTAACCCTTAAAACGACATGTGTCATTTATTTTATTTAAAAGTAAAAACGATCACTTTATATATTTTGGATAATTATTATGTTATATACTAACATATAAATATAAATAAGTTGGATAAATATTAATACAATTACAAAAATTATATTTATATCTTAGTTATTTATTATTGTAATAAATTTCATTATTTAGTACACTTATTTTTTTGAACGGCAATTTTAGTAATTCGGGGTCACAGTGACATCCATTTGGGCAGTATGTGATCCACGAACCTTACACCAAGGTAAGTTACATATCTCCTAATATTTATCTAAGGAGGAAACCCCATAGAAGGGCTCGACCCTAAGACCTCCCTAGAAGAGAACAACCTCCTATTAATGGGACAAAGTTATACTAAGTTGATTTAATAGCCACTTCTATAATAAATAAGTTGATTTAATAATTTATGTTTTAGAAAATATTAGTTTAAAAAATGAAGTAATAATCAGAATTATGTTTTATATAATATATGGACAATAAATATTTAATTCGTGTGTTTCTTGAATTTCAATGTTATTACTTCTATAATAAGTTGATTTAATAGCCACTTCTATTATTTCTTAATCAAATAGCAGTGACAATTTATAGGTATAAGTAATTTTACATTGAAATACAAAAGTTATATGTATAACTTTTCATGAACAATATATTTTTTAAGCTTAAAATATTGATTGTCCATATATTATATAAAACATAATTCTTATTATTACTTCATTTTCTAAACTAATAGTTTCTAAATTATAATTTTTTTTATTAAATTTAATAATAAATTTTTAATTACTGTTAATCGTACAGGTATTAAAACTAGTATATATATATATATATATATATATATATATATATATATATATATATATATAAGAAGGATTAGGTGAAAATGGATTTTTGGTGAGAATGTGAGAAAATGCATTAATTCAACATATTTTCTTTTACTTCAAAATTTTATACTTTTTAAAATATCATTTTTATGTTGTTATGATTCAATACATCCATAAAAATACTTATTATATTACGGATTCTAACTACGATTGACAATTTCTATGACTTTTTTTTTCTCGAAAAATTTTGAATCAAAAAAAAAATCTGTTGAACAAATGTGCTTTCTCACGTTTCTTACAGAAAATACATTAAATTACAAATTATATATATATATATGGGTTTAAATAGGAATTATTAAATATTTAAGAACCAAAATGAACCATTTTTTAACCTGTAATTTAAAACCCACTTTAAATTACAAATTAAATTTAAATTAACATATCTAGAGTATAACTAGGTTTTGGGAAAAACTAATTACATCATTAGAACAAGCATTTATTTCTCTTTTCAACGAGCAACAACTTGATATACTTTTGACGATTTTTTTTAGTTTTTTTATCTTCTTTTTTTTGTGGATTTCGGTATATAACTAGTGTATATACTAAATATACACTAGTGTATATACTAATTCGCCAAAAACATATTTGAACCATATATTCATACATGAATACATATGTATACACAAGTGGATATACTTCTATTCACCGGTGTATGAATTTGTTCGTGACCTACATTCATCAGTAAATACATATGTATACACAAGTGTATAAGATGTTATTCACCAGTGTATATACATAGTTTTTGAAAAATTCAAAATACGTAGTATATACACCATGAATATATCGTTCTAACGATGTATTTATTATTTACCTTTGAAAAGTTTTAACGATGTATTTATTATTTCGTAAAAGTTTTAATTTAAAAGATATTTACCTTTGAAAATGAAGTGGGTTTTGTAAAATTAATGATTAAAAAGTGGTTCCTATATTTCTTAAATATTTAACTGATTTTCATTTGAAACCATCTCTCTTTCTCTCTCTATGTATATAACATAATAAAAAAAAATTATTCTTATTTTAAGGTTATTATTAATCTTTATTCATGGAAAGAACGATTTCAAATAATAAAGTAAAAAATGTTATCTTGAAAAATTATAAAAAGTTAAAAAACAGTCTAGCCAAAACGGATCAAATGAATACAAAAACTAAAAACAAGAAACAAGAAACTTTATTTCCAACAATAGGTAATAATGAATACAAAGACGAGGATAATTTACTAGGATATGAAATAATTCAAACCATATGAGGAGAATTTATTGAAACATGATTTGACGATTATAAACGCCACAAACACGAGAGATGCAACATTATTTCATTTAAAAGACATATAACGATTAGATTTCGAAGTATGATATGTCAACAAAATCTTCAACGGTTGGCGGTGGTGTAACATAATCTTGGTTAACCAAATCGATAAATTCACTGTTCTTAAATCCCATTTATACTAGTTTAACTCCGACTTTAGTAGTAAGTTCCTCCAATGGCTCTACCCATTTTTGTGGAGCGAAGCTATAGACAAAATTTATAGCAAGTCGCTTATTTCCGTTGTTTTTGTATGCTCTGTGTGTCGCGGTTAGATATTTCTTATTGCTCAAAACCTATAAATATCACCATATATTATTTAGAACTTTAACACTACAAAATTATATTATTTTGAATACTCTGTGTGTCGCGGTTGAAAATTTATTTGTTTCTTCTGCTTCTTATAACTAATGCAGCTTCGGGATCCTTAGATATTCTTCTATGATTGATCTTCTTTCTTTCTTGAGTTTACTCATGATTCAAAAGAAGACCAAACAAACCAGGCAGTTGATATTCTACCAGTTTTTCACTTACCACTAATGTTGTGATAACTGATTCAAATCTATTAGGTAGAATATCAATGAATTTCTTGCAGATTTCATCATTACTTTTATTGAAATCAACTGCAGCAAGATCATTGAGCTAGATCTGGAACCTTGTATGAATATCAACAACTGATTCCTTGTCTTTAGTATAGAAGTTTTCATAATTTCTTATGAGATTGTTCATTCTTTGCTCTTTAACCACTTGTACTCTTTCATATGCGACAACCAGAGTGTCCCATATTTCTTTTTACGTTTTGCAACCAACAATTTTAGAGAAGATTTGCTCAGAAACTCCATTTCCAAGAATGCTCTTAGCTTTTGGATGAAGATTAAAATATTGTCTATCTAGATCAGTCCATTAAGCCTTGTTTAACTGCACCCATTTGGCACGTTGAATTATCTTCCCCCCTCCTCTTTTACTTCGGGAATATCCTTTCCAGGAATGATGGGACCTTCCCTTATTTCCCTCATCATTTCAGCATGTATGCCGAATAAGTGTCACTCAGCTTTAAGTTTCTATTGAGCAAAGTTATGTCCTGTGAAGATAGGAATGCCTTTTCCTGGAACTTGATTTTGTAATGAAGGCATTAGCAGTTTTGCGATTTTACTTTTTGATCGTTAATATTATAAATATTAATAATTAAATCTTATTTGCTCTGATACCAGTTGTTAGGTCTTAGTAAGATCCCACTAATGTGATAATCATATTGTTAATTTAATCAATCAAGATTGAATCAATTAAGCAAAACAAGTATTCAAATGTTAATATCACATACAATAATCAATCAGTTTATTGTTAAGAATATATAGCGGTATTATAAGTAAACAAGAAATGATAACAACACTTAGTTGATCTGATTGATATCAAAGATGCACCAAATACAATGTATCAAGATCCTTATTAATACACAAAGTATAGAGATCTTGATAAACGAAAAATAAAAAAGTAGATACAAATCTTCTTAACCAGATAGAAGATTTACATAACAAACTACCTAATATTTCGGTGCAAGTAGACTTCTGAGTCTGACTAAGTCACTCAGACTTAAAGTTTACTTAGGGGGTGTTTGTTTGGGCTTATATAAGGAGCTTATGACTTATTGACATTTCGGCTTATGTTTTATAAACCCGAATTTTTCGGCTTATGTAACCGTTTATGACATAATAAACAGTAATAAGCCCATAAACGGTTACATAAGCCGAAAAATCTGGGCTTATGAAACATAAGCCGAAATGGCATAAGCCATAAGCCGCTTATATAATCCTAAACAAACATCCCCTTAGACTAATTTGATCACTCGGACTCAAATTTAATAAGCTCCAGACTTAACTAATAGATTTATAACTTGAGTTAAATCGTTGTTTTTCCCTACAAAGCCCTTATAACAAGCCATAACATAATTATATCTTAATAGTGTAGAGTATATCAATTTGATAGAACCCAATCAATTATTATCATAAAAAATAGTAAATAAGTAATTTTAAATTTGTTACGGCGATTCTGTTCTGAAATAACTTTTAGAATCGTATCATGAAATAATTTGGTTTTCTTAACTATTTTTTATTTAAAAAAAAAAAATCTTAAATGTATTTTTCGGTAGATACATCTTTTCGTTTTTTTTTTAATAATATGTTTAATTTTAAAAATGTATTTAATTTTTATATAAAATTAGATCTTATTGTAAATATTTAAAAAATATTAAGATAAAATGCATCTTATTTTTAAAAAACAATATATTCACTTTTTAGAAAAAATATCTACCGAAAAAAATGAATCTAAGTTTTTTTTTAAAAGACAAACTTATTTCATAAAACGATTTTAAAAGTAATTTTAAGAAGAATCTTCAAAAAATATTTAAAAAACATCTTTTTGTTATTTTTAAAATAATTTTTAAATGTTTTTATCTTTTTGTATGATTAGGTCATTTTGTATAAAATTTATTATTATTTTGGTGCTATTATTAAACATTATTCATGCGCAAATTAATATTAAATAATAAATTAAATAATGTTATTTTGGAAAATTATGAAGTAAATTATAAAAAGTTGCAAAACCAATTTAGCCATAACGGATAATCAGTACACAAATCAAAAAGACGAAACAAGACACTTTATTTTCAACAATAGATAATAATGAATACAAACATGATGATAGTTTATCGATACATGAAAATAATTCAAAACATATAAAGATAATTTATTGAAACATGATCTGACGATTCCAAACACAACAAACATGATTTGCAACCTTATTTCATTTATTGGACATGTGACGATTAGATTTCGAAGTAGGATATGTCAACAAAATCTTCAACAGTGGGTGGTGGTGTAACATAATCTTGGTTAACCAAATCGATAAATTCACTGTTCTTAAAACCCCTGTATACTGGTTTAACTCCGACTTTAGTAGTAAGTTCCTCCAATGGCTCTACCCATTTTTGTGGTGCGAAGCTATAGACAAAATCTATAGCAAGTCGCTTATTTCCCTTGTTTTTGTATGCTCTGTGTGTCGCGGTTAAATATTTCTTATTGCTCAAAACCTATAAATATCACCTTATATTATTTAAAACTTTAACACTATAAAACCATATGTTGTTGTTTATAACAAATAGAGCTATTATAATATATATATATATATATATATATATATATATATATATATATATATATATATATATATATATATATATATATATATAAACAAATGTTACCTGCATAAGGTCACACATGATGACAACCAAGTTTCCTTTTTTGGGAATAATTGGAATCCATTCCCCCTTAGTGAATATCTCCAAACCACAAACATCGTCCTGGAGAATGATTGTGAATAAGTTTGGGTCTTCATGATCGCAAATTCCAAGGTTATCGGTTTCTGTTGATAAAGTATAGTGCATTGGCAACATGTAATCCCAACATCGGTCGTTGTTGTAATTCTTAAGAAAATTTGGTGGGAGCCCTAATGAGTCGTTTAAGATTTCCTCTAATATTTGTGAGGTCTTCACAAAAAAGTTGAACACGTCGTTATATGTTTCCCTACAAATTAATGAATGACAGTGTGATAATGTGCATATAGTTTTATAAAAGACTACACTTATATGAATACTTAATTTACAATAACAAATAATGGTTGTAATGTAAATTAACAAATTATCTTTATATATGTGACAAATAAGGCAATTTATAATTTTGTCTCTGCTTAGAAAATAAATAGCCTATTTAAAGTGTTTTAGAATGGATAAAATATAAGAAATGGAGAAAAGACAAGTAATGTGTCTCATTTGAAAAACAAACTAAAACGAAAGTCGTTAATATAGATGCTAAAACCTATTATTTGATATTATGATTATTGTAATTTTCTATTTATAGTCATAAGAGAAATTAAACGGATTTATACTTCTAACTATATTAACTAACATCTTTATATACTAATATTTCTATCTATTTATATTAACTGAATATATAAAATCCATTACCTATATTCAGGTTGAATATCAGGAACACCATTGTACTGTTTATCCGGAGCATACATAAGAATATATTCATAGTCATGATATATGCCATCTGACAGTTTTCCGTAGCCTGAACCAGCCATATCCAAATCTTTCTTAGTAGAGTCTTTTTTCACCTCATCTGGATAGGTAAAAAATGTCTTTGTCAGACTTAATAGTTTCTCGCACTGATCAAGATGAGGGTTCTCAATCTGAAAGGCCCCAAGGGTGGCACATGCATCAGCAATGGTATCCATAACTTGTTTCTTGCAAGTAACATCTCCACCTTTTAAAAAAGGTGTAAGATCTACGGTGGGAAGAACGGTTGAAGAGGCTTGGGTAGTTTTTTCCATGCTTAATTATTTATATCTTACAATTGCCTTTAGTTTGTGTGGCTTCTTAGCTGATACCTTGTCTTCTTTATATAGTGTCTTACAAAGCAAATGCTCAATTTAAATAATTCTAAATTTAAAATAAAATGTTTAGATTCACTTTTTAAAATAAGTCCTAACACATGTCACGTGTTACTGGTTTATTACAAAGTAGTGCCCTTATTCAAAGTTGTAGCTCTAGTCAAACTTTTTAATTTTGAACAATTAAAATAAATGTTATTTAAATAGAAGTATTTAATTCAAACCGAACTAAGTACATAAACAATTTAAAAAATTGAACTAGTCTTAATTAGTATTTGTTCCATGTGAGTTACTAAGTATTCAAAAAAAAAATACATCAAAACAAGGTGTCTTGGTTTATGAATAAGAATAAACAGTACAACGGTGTATGTTTAATTCATAGATTAGTTCTTTTAATTTCTTGTATATATTCGTCAGAACGAGAACCTCATTGACGTTCATATAACTTGTTTCATGGTTAAAACATAAAAAAATGTAAATTCCTGGATGTTAAAATTGTGTACACATTTCAATAACCAAGAATCCAAATACACCCGATCACAAAAGAGTTGGATATGTACTCATATTATTAAAATAAAAGGTGTTAAGAAAATATAGGTTTTTAAATCAAATTTTACATGTTTCTTCTTATTTTTTAAATGATTATAAATTGGAAACGTATGATTATAAAATACAAGTTGTCATATTAAAATATCAAGTGGTGGTTATTGAAGAGTTCCATGTGGTGGTTATTGTTTGTAGACCATGTTCGCATTAATTACTGAAGAAGCTAACCTTGTTGTCACCTATATACACATGTTTATTTGGCAAGTCAATGAAGTTGCTAGGAATTTTATCTGAAGGTCACCTAACCTTTTTTTATATCATTAGACCTTTTCTAATTATATATTCAATTTTTAAAATATCAAAATATTATATATAAAATATTAATATTTTAAAATTTAATCCCTCTTCAACCATATAATGTCTTGAATCGTAACTATACGTTAAGAAATGTATTTACCAATTAGGTATTTATTTTTAATTATACTTTAGTTATTTGATTTATTTCTGTATATTTATTTATTTATTTAACATCAGTTGTTTTGTTTTTGTAAAAACAAAATCTAAGTATAAAACGGGAGAAAAGAAGAATATAAATTATCAAAAGGAAATAATCAAATTGTTTCTTGGAAGAATGTTATTATACTAAGGAGTTAATTACATAATTGGTCCATGAGCTTGTCTCAATTTAATGGGTTCAGTTCCTGGGTCGAAAATCGTTCGGGTCCAGTCCCTAATGCACATGTTTGGTTACACGCTTGGTCACTCTTCCTAACGTTCGTTTATTTTGGTCGTTAAGTAAGTCATGTGCTTCTCACGTGAGGGGTATTATAGATATTCTTTATTTTACAGGGATCAGTTATGTATTATTATGATGAAACAGTTTTAGAGAGAGAGAGAAACATAAAAAGTTTGAGAGAGAGAGAGAAAGTAAGAAGATAAAGAGGGAGAAAGAGATCTGAGAGAAACAAATAAAAATCATTTCTTTGAAATCATAGAATTGTTATATTTATATTCCGATTTATTTCATCATCACCGGCGCCGGAATCCATGGCCCACTACTACAAAAAAGGGTTATAGAGACCGGTTATATGGTATTATAGAGACCTGTTCCGCACCAGGTCTCTTTGAAGCAGGTCTCAAGTATAGAGACCGGTTAAATAACTGGTCTCTATATTAATATAGAGACCAGTTATTTTAAGAACAACATGTCTCTTTAGTTTTATTTAAATTAATTTAATTTATTATAGAGAGCATGTGTTTTGAGAAAAACCGGTCTCTATAACCTTCATATATTTTTTTGTTTAAATTTTGAAATTAAACAAAAACCTGCTATTATATATTTTAAAAACCTGATACAATATATCTAATAAAAAATTATAATTTCAACCAAAACACTAAATTTCATACATTCAACAACCAAAATCATTACATTGATATTTCATGTAATCCGATGTCAATACAACCAACCAAGTAATGAAATAGTCTAAAACATAGAAATTAGTTCAAGTAGGAATAACAAATCCGTTTGAAAACATACCAACTACAAAATCACACACGTTCGGGTCATAAGGTTGTTTCCTTAACCATGGGATCTGTATAAAAAGAAAACGAATTATATCATTATCATGAAATAAGTGAGTTAAATTCAATAGAGGTAATGATTACAATGATTTAATAGTACTTACAGTTGATGGAAAAGAATGTTGTTGTAACAACACAAATTCATACATCCATCGCATTACATAATACCCAGATTCCCAAGTAGAAGATTGTTGTTGGACCTGCATTTTAAAACGAAAATAAACTCAGAATTATGTAATATAATGTCGATGAAATGTAAATAAAACATATAAAATAACGACGATGAAATGAAAATAAATATTTACCTTTGCCATCTCCCAATTAAAATCTTCCGAACACCTAAAACGAAAATAAGCAATAATGTCATGTTATACTTTTAAAAACAAAATAACTATAAATTTATACGAATATATTAAACTCTTACCGATTAATAATGTGTGTGATTGCAAAGTCCTTCCAATTCTTCGATCTCATTGTAGAGTCCAAAATAAACCCCCGATATTCATTCTTTAAAAACACAAATAACGACCAATGACTCCTGCAGTGATTTAAAAGCAATGAAATTAAGACTTACCTTCTCAATATACGAATAAAAAAAACCATATAAGATTATGCAAGAATTGAAATAGTATTATATTGTATTAACCTTTCATGATATGGTAATAAAAAAAACATCTATATCTCGTCCACGTTCTGTCGCCTCTTTCAAATAACTCTCCACACCTTTTGGATTATCTAAACACGACTGGGCATCAACTAAAAACGGGTTAAGAAAAGCACACCTGTTTCCTTTCGGGTGTACGATCATCTCCTCATGTAAGATCCTAAAAACGAAAGACAACATATACTTTATGTAAAATATGACCGAATACAATAAAAGACATGGGTTATAATTTGTTTTATTTTAGAACCCAAGACGTATCAGTGTCTCATTGTATATATAATATTCTAAATATTTCAATTATATAACGAAGTGTATACTTACGTGCAATAGAGTGTTAAAATGGAAACATCGAGATCTTTCTTTGTCAAAAACCGCATAACTTCATCAGCCACAAGCGGGACATGAAACACTTCATTTTTACCAAAGATCAGGCCATCAATATCAAAAGTTGCCCCGCTGGTAGGATCAGCCCGCTGCATCCAACGATTGTAAAAGGTTTTTACAACTTTTGGCCTGGTCGCAAGTATCCCACCAACCTCTTTCATTTTCTCTAGTCGTGAAATTTGTACCTATACATCGATATATATCTATTTATATTATGCAAATTTAATTTAATAATCATTACGTTTTGATGAATATACTAACTAATAGGATTTAAGGCTTACCGATGGGGAAGTAGACACATTTTGACACAACGTTTTTGAAGTAGACACCTTTAAAGCCTCCTTTCTTGTATTTGACAAAGCCTCATTTCTTGTATTTGACGGTAATTTTTTTGTTGTTGGAATTTCACTACGTGCCTGTCAATCAGATTTATTTGTTATTACATTAATAAATTATATTACAATATTAGATATAGTCAGTAAAAGGATTTAGAATTTACCGATATGGGAGTACGCGCAATTTCAGACGACTTTTTTGAACTAATAGCTTTTAAAGCTTTCTCCTTTCTTGAATCCAACGGTGATTCTCTTGAATCTAGTGGTGTTGGTATTTCACTTGGTGCCTTTCAATAAGTTTCATTTGTTATTCATAAATAATAAATCAAATTACAATATTAGATAAATTGTAGAAGTATAGGAACTGTACTGTCCATATTTTAATTGGCACACCCACACCTATATATATAGATATAGTAAGTAAAAGGATATATAATTTACCGATCTGTGAGTATGGGCTCTTTCAGAAGACTTTTTTGAACTTAACGCTTTTAATGTTTTCTCCTTTCTTGAATCCGACAATGTTTCTCTTGAATCTAGTGGTGTTGGAATTTCACTATGTGCCTGTCAATCAGTTTTATGTGTTATACATTAATAAATTATACTACAATATTAAATAATTTGGAGAAGTATATGAACTGTACCGTGTCGATTTGAATTGCCTTTTTTGGCCATTGGATAAAAGTGGCACGGGCCTGAATAAGTTCATAAATATCTGCATTTGGGTTTGACACCGGTATATCTAATGTTGTGTACTTCTTCTCCAAGTGGTCAACAAGCACTTTCATGTACCCCTCTCGTATAGGTTGTCCATGAAGCACCACAGACCCCCCCGAAGGATATACCATCCCGTTGGCACAAACGATATATCTATCTATGTTCGGGACTAACAAGTTGCATTTTGTGGGAATCTACAAACCACATAACATGTTGAATTATAGTAATTTAAGAGGTCAATAAATATACAATTATCATAACTCATACGTAAATCTTCTTGTTGTTATCACTTTGTAAGCTTATTATTCTTTAATTTAGAATATTGATCTTATACAATAACACATTTACCTCTAACGCCTCAAATGGATCGCTCATCATCGCTGATCCACAGCTACTTCTCCTCATCCCGGGGCTAAAGGCTGCTTCCATTGCAGTGACCCCTATATGATTACTTATCGCTTCCAGTTTAGTGTCAAAATCATTCTTCATTGAATTCATATTAGCAACAATTTCATCTTGGAATTGTCGCATATCTTTCACTGTAGTTCTCTTCTTCGTTTCTTTCACATTTTTTAAGCCTTTTCTCAAACCAATAGGACCAACTGTTCTAACGTACCCCGAATGTTCCGCTCCTATAACACTGATTAGTAAATCCGATCCTCGCTCAGGTTCCCAACTTCCTTCACGCATTTGCGAATCTAACTGTAACTGTTAATTAATATATAAGATATAATGAAATAAGCCATTGAATCATAAAAAAACAATAATATTATAATACGATAATTGTTACTATAATAATAAGTAAAAAATATTTATCATCTTACCAACTCGTCCAAGTAAGGACTCAACTCGACTGGTACATACTTTACATTATCTTCATCTTTTACTAATCTAGCCATAACCCACCGACGTGAACGAGGGTCATAAATCCTATGCGCATCAGTCAATAATGGATTTGTTCTTGCCTCCTCTTTCCAGGCTTCTTCCCAACCACGATAACCTTTTGGCCCCAAACGAGGCGGTAATTTCTTCTTTAGGGCATTTTGTCTCCCTTTTTGCCGTTGCACCTTCATACAAGTAGCAAACAAATTATAACGTTATAACATAATTTTTAAAATATTTTAATATAAACTCAAGCAAATTACCCTTTTATCCGGTGTATCTTCCTTATCAACGAACTCTTTCCAATCCTTTTCTTCTATGGACGAGTAAATTTTACACGGGGAGCGACCCATATCCATGAATTCTGCTCGAAGTTTTGTTTTCCACCTTTTCCATGCGGAGCTGCATTGATTTAACATTTGCTTTTTCGCATCATCATTTTCAATCTCATACAAATCCTGTTTATTTTAAGATCGAAAATGTTAAATGTTTAATTTCGTATTTGTTAATCAAATAAAGATTATTAATAAAAGTTAATACCTTTACTTGAGCCCAAACCAAATCTTTCTTATCATCCGGCACTAGGCGCCAATCTTCGTAAGTAATAGGAACGATGTTCCTTGTAATTAGTCCAACTTGATTCGAAAATGTTACAAATTTGTCTCCAATCGGTTGGCCTAAATCATTGAACTCGATTACTTTTGGTACATTGTCTTTGATCTTCTTAACAAGACCTCTCGTTCTTTTTGGTGCCGGTTCTTCTATCTCTTCTTCCAAAAACTCCTGTTCTTCAATCTCTTGTTCCGAAAACTCATGTTCTTCATTTTCCTATATTAGTAGTTTTAATGAGCATTACAAAACAACAACAACCAAAACAACATAAGAAACTCTAGTACCAAGCTAATTATGATTATAAACTCAATAGTTTTACATCAGTAATCTAATTATTTGAAAAATACAATTCCGGAGGTATTAATTAAACTCAATAGTTTTACATCAGTAATCTAATTAATATATCATCTGAATGGGAAGCTTTTGGATCATTCTTCTTTATGATTCCACAGGCCAGTAAACAACACAACTTTCTTTTTCTTTTCATGTAACTAACTACTATTTACGAAGAAATGATATTACAGGTTGAGTTTAATGAATTCGAACGTAGTTCAATGCTTGTAACTACTATTGCCTGGGATGATTCCCTTTCATGCTCATTTGGGAAGGCACTACATGCACTTCAGGCCACTATGAAGCAGGTTCCATATTTTTGTTGCCCCAAGGATTTTGGTCTCGACTAAACTATGCTTCTGTTTTCATGCAGGTTTCCTCCAGTATTGTAAAGTTACGGAAACAGGTTCCTAATTCATCGATTCTCAGTAGCAATAATGTTCCCAGTAAGAAACTATGGGATTTTGGCGTTAATAGAGCATTGCAAATGATAAACAAAAACAACTCACCCCTTATCAAGGTGTTATATCAGACAGAGCACTACCCAACTGCTGTTGCTTTACTTTCATCTCGTTCTAATTTCAATGGCAGTAGAGTATCTTTATCCTGTAGTTATCCCTTAAGTTGACTGATTTCGTTTAATATGTGACAGGCTGCTATATTCTTCTTAAAATAACAAGAAAATAATACTTATGACCTCACTTTCAAACCATTTCTCCTATAGGTTGTGCTTGCACGTAGCAGCATAATTAGGACATCGTCTGATATTGATCCGTTGACATGGTTGGCAACTTTACAGGTGCGATTTCATTTTTTTTCTTCTTCAAAATATCACTTTTTGTTTTCTCTGATGTAGATTATTTCATTCATTTTAGGTTGAGGGTGAAAATGCTTATCAGTTCTGTCTTCAGCCTCCTGATGCACCATCGTTTATCGGGAACACTGTAAGTGCAACTATATACACCATAAAAGTCATATATCCTAAACACTTTTCAGTGAACCTGATAACGAGCTAATGCTTATGTGTAACTCATTTAGGGGTTCTGGTTCCAACTGATGAAAACGTGCACGAACAAGCAAACAATTTGAGGGTAGATTTCCAGTGAGTTCAGTGAAGGCATTAACTTCTGTTATTTTTGTAACTCATTTAGGGGTTCTGGTTCCAACTGTCTTGTTCTGATGCTATATATTACAGTTGAAAAATGTGTGCCTTTAATTGATTGGCTTAGACAGAGAATCAGAAAAGAAGAGGCGGCCTAATAGTTGATTTGGCAGGGCTGGTCGGTTTGGAAGCAGGTCAAAAACATGTTCAGAAACATTTTCTTAGCACTAGAAAGTAAAACCTAAAGTCTCCATGTTTGTATTTAGACAAGAGTGCTACTCGCAGCCGACTTTTAAAGTATTACGGAAAATGAAAATGAGAGTTAAGAAGAAGAGAAATACCATTGTAAACGATGATATCAACTAATTCAAACGAAAATGGTCCTTTCTGAATCTGAAGTGCACTAACCCTGCAAAAATTAAAACATGAAATAAATATCCAAATCGTACTAAACGGTTTCTAAAACAGCTCAAGCTTTTCTAGTAATCTATTATAGTAAAATTTGAGCAATATATAAACAAACAAAACCATCAATTGAATTTTCACATCCGCAAAACCTAAGAGTCTAAAATCTTTACCTATTTTCATTTTTTTAACACATAAGACATCCATATCAAGTGAAGATAATTAGATGAAATTGGGCCCTAAATTGATTTTAATTTCCAGTTTTTGACTATGAAAATCAGAGATTATAATTCATATACACAGTACATACGATTTATAGAATGTGTGGTTCTTATGGTACAACAGTTAATTTGACTATGAAGAAAGAGTGAAACCTGTATATCCGACAACCCTCCACCGGATTCCGATGCTGCCTTGTTATCTCCGGCGCCGACTGGATCGCCGTCGTCTCCAACTTTACGGTTATAAAGATTTATGCTTTACTAAAAATCAATGGGTTAGGAGGTGCAATGGTAGTTTTTCCAGGTGGTGTTAGAGAGAGGGTTATACTTTGGAGGGAATAACTAGCGGGATATAATTTGGGATAATTTGGTAGCATAATTCAGATAAAATTTAAAACCGCTTACTCTTGTTTTATTTATATTTAACATTGAGTCATTATTTGTGTTGTAGAAAATAGTAGAATTTCGATTTAAATTTATACTTCGGATCTTAGATGAAAAATATTTATTAGGAGGTGTTTGTTTTGGCTTATATAACGGGCTTATGAGCTTATGTAAATTTTGATAAGCTCATAAGCCTAATTTTTCCTGCTTATAAGCTTATCAAGTTGAGCTTATGAGCTTAAATAAGCCATATGCTCAAGTTGATAAGCTCATAAGCCGGAAAAATTTGGCTTATGAGCTTATCAAAATTAACATAAGCTCATAAGCGTGTTACATAAGCCGAAACAAACACCCCTTTAGAAAAGGATTTACAAAAATAATAACCCATGGCTTCTAAATAAATTAAATAAAATACCATCGAACAACTTTCAAGTACATATAAATTGAACAATTAAATCATGGCTTAGGCTTATTCATCTTCTTTTTTTCCTGAAATAACAAAAAAGAAATATATATGTTAACATACCGAGAATATTACATTAAAAAGAATAGATTATTATATAATAAGATATTTAAAAAAAATATGATATGTACCTTCATTTAGCTCGAGGTTTATCTATCAATATTCCTTCGTGGTGGTCGGATCTCAAGTAAACAGAATCATTAATAGTAACATTTGTTGAAGCATTATCTGTAGGAAAGAATGGAGGTAGCTCGTCAAGTTGATTGTATTCATCCTCGTCCACAACATTTTCTACACCGAGGATACGACGTTTTCCTTGAACGACGACGTGCAATTTAGAATTACTTGGGTCCTTAACATAGAATATTTGGGTAGCCAATTTAGCTAAAATGAATGGTTCTGATGCATAGCCGTTTGTAGAAAGGTCGACAGTTATGAAACCATTAGTGTCAACTTTGTCACCTCGTTCGTTTTCTACCCATTTACACTTGAACATCGGTATAATGAAAGTATGATAATTGAGTTCCACAATTTCTTCAATAACACCGTAATAAGAGTCCTTTGCGATAGACGATCTCGTGGAGAATCCTGCAGTTGTTGCTATTACCGTAATTGCGCTGTTTTGCCATGTACTCTTCAGATCCTGTTCTTTGGTATAAAACGTATATCCGTTAATGTCGTAGCCTTGGTATTTTGTAACACTATCGCTCGGACCGTAAGCCAACCTTTTTACTTCTTCATCCACATTTTCTATACTATTTACCTTTTCTTTCAACCAAGAAGCAAACTTTTTGTAATGCTCAATAGCCAACCACTTGTCGCTCTTATTTCTGTTTGTCGTTTTTAGAAATTGTTTGTGTTCATGTACAAATGTACCAATGCATGTCATGTGTTGTAGGATTGTATAATGTGCGTCGTGGATGTAATCTTGCGGGGGGAACTCTTCTTTCTTTCCAATTGTTCCAACCCCTTGAAGTCTACCCTCGTGACGACTTTCTGGTAGCCCAATACTTTTAGAACCTTCTAGATAGTCGGTACAGAATTCAACAACCTCCTCAGATGCATAGCCTTCAACAATACTGCCCTCCGGTCGATATCTGTTCCTTACATAACCTTTTAGGAAACCCATATATCTCTCAAATGGATACATGTACCGTAGGAATACTGGACCACAAGTCTTTATTTCATACACAATATGCGATACGAGGTGAACCATGATATCGAAAAAGGATGGTGGGAAATACATTTCAAGTTCACATAAAGTGATGATAATATCACTTTGCCATGAATCCAACACCTCGGGATCAATCACCTTCGAATGAATCATGTTAAAAAACAAACATAACTTTGTGATTGTCTGTCGAATGTTGTTTGGAAGTATTCCGCGAATTGCGATAGGAATCAATTGTGTTATTAACACATGGCAGTCGTGGGACTTCATACCAAACAATTTATTGTCTTTTAACGAAACCAATCTCTTAATGTTGGCTGAATATCCCGATGGAACCTTAACACCATGTAAGCATTGGCAAAAAGAAGTCTTTTCGGCCTTCGACATTGTATAACAAGCAGGTGGAAGATATGTTTGTTTCCCATCATTTTTCTCTTGTGGGTGAAGCTCTTTGCGAATTTCCATATGTTTCATGTCTTTTCGAGCGTTAATTCCATCTTTCGATTTCCCTGGAATGTCTAGAAGTAACCCAATCAAACTGTCACAAACATTTTTCTCAATATGCATAGGATCAATACAATGTCGGACATTCAAAAATTTCCAGAATTCGAAATCCCAAAATATAGATCGCTTTTTCAATCTTTTTGGTGGTCCACGCTTTCTTTTTTTACCAAACTCATTGCTAAAGTTTTCAACTCTAGAAAATACGGTTTCTCCATCCATTGGTGGCCGTAAAGTTTCGAATTCAGTGGAACCGTCAAACAAGGTATCCATACTTCGGTACGGGTGACTCGACCGAAGCGATCTTCGATGCCCCATGAACACCGTTTTCTTACAATATTTCAACCATCTTGAAGATGTATCATCTTCACAAATGGGGCACGCCTTTGCCCCTTTCGTACCATATCCTGACAAATTCGCGTATGCTGGAAAATCACTAATTGTGCAAAAAATCATGCCTCGTAATCGAAAAGTCTCGTTTTTGTACACATCGTGCACTTCAACTCCCGAGTTCCACAACTTTTTCAAGTCATCGATTAATGGAGCCAAATACACATCAATGTCGTTTCCGGGTTGCTTGGGACCTTGTATTAACAAAGACATCATGATGTATTTTCGTTTCATGCATAACCAAGGTGGAAGATTATATATGCATAGAAGAACTGGCCAAGTGCTGTGAGAACTGCTCATGTTTCCAAATGGATTAATACCGTCTGAACTGAGTCCGAAACGTATATTTCTAATCTCCTTTCCAAATTCTTTATATTTATTGTTAATATTCCTCCATTGTGGAGAATCAGCCACATGTCTTATTTTTCCATCTTTTTTACGCTCTTCCTCATGCCAACGTAACAATTTTGCATCCCTAGGGTTTGCAAATAATCGTTTTAATCTTGGTATGATGGGGAAATACCTCAATACTTTAGCAGGGGGGCCATTTTTTGTGACATCATTATTGTATTCGGTTTGATTTTTACGCATATACCTCGATGTACCACAAACAGCGCACTCGTGATCGTTTACGTACCTATCTCTATATAATAAACAATCATTTGGGCATGCAGGTATCCTTTCAATTTCCAATCCCATCGGACACACCATTTTTTTAGCTTGATATAATGAAATAGGCAACTCGTTGTCTTCGGGAAGCATATCATGAAACAACACTAAAAGACTTGTAAAACTTTTATCACTCCAACTATTATTTGCTTTTAAGTTCAACAATTTCAATACAGCGGACAATTTGGTAAATTTTGTACATCCATTATATAATGGTTTTTCTGCATCGACAAAAAGTTTTTGGAAATCATCACTATCATTCTCATCAACATCATGCTCCAAATCATGTAACATGTCACGTACATTATCGTGTTCGTTATTAATAGAAAAATCATTATTTTCATCGCTGTCATTTTGATTAGAGTAACAAACACCTATGTTCTTATCAACCAATAATTCTCCATGCCATGACCAACAAAGATACCGATCCACGAATCCGTATTGTACTATATGTGCGCTAATTATATTAGGATCAACATGCCAAACGAAATTTGCACATTTTCTACAAGGACAACATATTTTTTCTTTTCCTTTATTCACTCTATCATCCTCCGCAACTTCCATAAATTCAGCTAACCCTGACAAAAAATCTTCTGAAACCCGCGATATCTCATACATCCATTTACTACGATCCATCTGAAAATATAAAAAAATATATATTTCATTAATATGCATGCATGTATGATATGATATGAGTACGTACAAATAAGTGTTTTAGGTGGCCATCCTAACCCGCTTTTTGAATACTTTGTCTTGTATGTGAATATGTATTAACAGATTGAGTATTTAAAAAAAACCGACAGCATTTCCCCTTAACTCCCCAAGTATGTGTATAAAACACAAACTTATAGGAGTAAGGAGAAATGTTGTCGATTTTTCTTAACCACTCAACCTGTTAACACACATTCACATCCTAAACCAGACAAAGTATTCAAAAAGCAGTCCCAATTGGGGACAATCCGAAATTAACCTCTATTAAGTTAATTTCGAACGGGTGTAAACCTACGGCATATGAATTGGACCCTATACTATATGAATGTAATGATACAAGTAATTAATATAAATGATTAATAGGTAGAAAGATTTAGAAATATACCCCAATGCGTACGCCAAACGATCCAAAATTAGAATTACAAAATATGTCTTCAAACAAGTCTCTGTAATAGAAAACATTAACAAAATTAAAAAAACATACTTTCTAATATATATAAAAATGCAAACAAATATATAAATAGAGCTTCAAAAAATGTAAAATTAACTTAAATTTTTAAAAGTTTGATTAATACATATGTTAGCAAATTTACCTATAAATGTAATGGTATGTGAACTCTTCAAAATGTTGAAACTCTTCAAAAAACGAAATTAGTAATTTTGATTCAAATTAATTAATGTGCATGAGAAAGGAGGTGAAAATTAATATATAAAGCAAAAATTGTATAGAGACCAGTTTCTTTGAAAACAACACGTCTCTTTAGATAAACTGTTATATTATTTAGGAAACACGTTTTTAATGCCGTTGTTGTGACATAAAGAGACCAGTTTTTCTCAAAACAACCGGTCTCTAAAGTTTTAAACTTTAGAGACCGGTTCCTTTGAGAAAAACACGTCTCTATAGAGAAATTGTTACAATATTTTCGGCAATACGTTTTTAATGCCGTTGTTGTGGGCCACGATCAACATAAAGAGACCAGTTTTTCTTAAAGCAACCGGTCTCTAAAGTTTTAAACTTTAGAGACCTATTGTTTTAAGAAAAACCGGTCTCTATAACTTTAGAAACCAGTTGCTTTATATAACTGGTCTTTATTGGTGGTCTCCTTTTTTTTTTTTGTAGTAGTGGCCTCTCGCCGGCGTATGCTTCTGAAAGTCATAATTCTCGGCGACAGCGGGTTCATTTCTTCAATTTTTATGATTTATATTAAATTGAGATAAATTAAGATGTTTTTTTTATGTGAATTACATGATTAAAGCTAACATTGGTCTTTTAACCCCAATCCAGGTCAATGCTTTCCCAAACAATAAATCATGAGTCAAGAAAGTGAGCTTGCCAGACAGATTGGTCCCAGCTGCCAACTTCTGTGCTTCAGCTACATAGTGAGATGCATAGTGAGATATGTGCATCTATATATATTGAAATCAAAGAAATGAATTTTATTTGTTTCAGAGAAATTGATTCACTATCTGAGATCTCTTTCTCTCTCTTTATCTTCTTTACTTTCTCTCTCTCTCAAACTTTTTATGTTTCTCTTTCTCTCTAAAACTATTTCATCATAATAATACATAACTGATCCCTGTAAAATAAAGAATATCTATAATACCCCTCACGTGAGAAGCACATGACTCACTTAACGACCAAAATAAACGAACGTTAGGAAGAGGGACCAAGCGTGTAACCAAACATCTGCATTAAGGACTAGACCCGAACGATTTTCGACCCAGGGACTGAACCCGTTAAATTGAAACAAGCTCAGGGACCAATTATGTAATTAACTCTAAAAAAATGTATAGTATTTGACTTTATCGATAAACAATATAATATGGTATAAAATAAATATAAATATATCTTCATAAAAATTATTGAACAAAAAAGATAACACAATATGAAAAATCAATAACACAAACAAATGAAAAACCTCAATTAAAATTTAAATTTTAAAAATTGTGAAATTAAAATAAATTCCGTATAAATTTTAGTAAAAAGTTTGTGTCCTGCATATTGGGCGAGCACTCTCATAGTACTTTAAAAACTATTATTTATATGTATTAGAAATAATTTTTTTAATACTATCACGGCTTATGGTTTAACTAACCAATATGTTTTATCCCGTCGAAATACACGAACTTATAACCTAGTTTACACACTATCATTAACACTCTAAAATCAAAATTTCAAATAAAACGTATACCAAAATTAAACTAACAAAAGTCATACCTTTATTACTTTTACCTTTTTATTTATTGTTCCTGTAAGTAATTAGGTTTTATTTTTTCCTTTTTTAATAGACGGACCAACAAGATCATAAGAATAGATGTGGAGTGGGGGTGAAGAATCGGCGGTTTTTCCGATTCAAACCATTTAATGAACACTCCTAGATAAGAACAGAAGAACAGATGTGGAGCGGTTTTTCTAGCATATATTTTAAAATAATAATACTTATAAAATATCAAATTATTTGTGGTGAGATCACATTATCTATACTATATTATAAATAATCTCCTATAAACTCTTAATCTCTTAAAATTTAAGTAATTGAAATTATTAATCTATCCTTTCCAAATTAAACACACCCTCCTCAATTCCTAAAATTAATCTCTTCCACTACCAATTCCCTATTTGTTTATCAAACACATGTTTGCTCAATTGTTGATCTCTGTATTGAATCACATTTTGAAACTACACTCGTATTTTGATAAAGGTATAATTTCCTGTTTTTTGTTTCTAATCTTCGATAGCATTTTTATTCAGGGTATACTTTTTTTTTTTAACTTCGATTGATTCAGTTATTTTTTTTCTATTGATGTTGAGAAATCAATCAATGAATCGTAAGCAAAAGCCATAGTTATTTCGATTTTCGTTTTATGGTTTGGATTTGAGTTCACATGGATGATAATTCATTTTTTTAAGTAGGCGTAGATAGTTTAAGTTTTTTGTTGTTTGACTGCTAAACTCGAATGTCTTTTTATTCTTCTTGTTCTATTAGACTTCTTCTCGTGTTCTGCTATTAATTTTAGTTCGTTGGTAGTGATTTGGGAGTGTCCATATAGTGTTTGATAAAATGTCTTAAAAAAACCTAATTATATGGAATTCACAAATGTTTACTTGAACATGGTTAAGTAATAATGTAATATGTATCCCAACTGCCATTATGGTTTGACTTGTTGTTTTTGACAAAGCAAAATCGAATACACTATTAAAGCTTTAGTTTTTGTAAGTCATTGTTACTACATACCATTTGCTTGAATGATTGTTTACATCGCCGGTTAATTTTTCGAGACAACAAGGATGTCATCGTTTAACTTGGAGAAAGAAGATGGGATATCAAAGGTTTTTTTCCAGCCTATACCCGTAGCGGGTCGCGAACCTACCTTGATATTTTAATGCTTACATCTTCTTTTTTTCATGGTGAAAATTATCTTCTGATTATTATTATGTAAGTTTTGGATATATTATAATTAAATTATTTGTTAAATAGCTAATATACCTTTTATGACTAGGTTATTAAACACAATGTTGAAGTGGTGGGAGAAGAAAGAAGATAGCTGGTTTTGGGTGAGAGCCAGAAAATGTCAATGGAGATATTTTCAAGATTCGGGCTACATTTTAAAGTCACAAACAAAGGCACATTTAGAAGAAGAATCCATCCATCCAGCTCTGTAGGATGAGATTAGAATGTGGTGAATGTGAGTATTGTATCTACCCTAAGTTGTTGTTTCCTTTTGTTCATCGATCACAACTGAATTCCGATATGTGTTGTACGAGTACACACATTGATGTGCTTGTGTTAGTACATTTTACTTTGTTTGGTGTATGTAGGCCATAATTGTATGTGGATTGACTTGGCTTCAGCCGTTGCGTTTTATTTTAAGTCGTTTACTTCAAAGTTATTTGATGTATTCCGTAAAAAGCATATTAGTCTGAAATATATTAACATGGTCATGTTGATACATGTTAGCGGTGTATATCCGCAGCGAAGCGTGGACCTTACAACCCTTGTTACGGACAAATGAGAAACTTCGAAACCACTTTACAATCTAATTTTGTAGAATATAAAATTGTTGTCGCCGCTGCATCGCGCGGGTTCTATAGTAGTCAATAAAACAATTGACAAGATTTTAAAATTAAAGAAATGATCCATTAAGACAAATTATTTTGTAAGGATCAAAAGACACCATCATAGTCATTCATCTCATTTTAATCTAATGACTAAGATTAAAACCAAAACCCACTTTCTTTTCATTTTTTAAATTAAATTATTTCGCAAATCGTTCATCGTTAGACGAAACCAAATACACTGTTTCGATCGTCTCATTTTTCTCTTTAATTAGAGTAGTGGTGTTATATACTTTCGATGATTTTTTTTATGGGTATTGAAATTGTAACGATAAAATCACATGTGATATTTTTTTCACAGAAACGTAAAATTTTATAAAAGAGAATTACTATAAAATGTATAAACTACCTAAATTTAGAAAAAAATCGAATTTTGACAAGTTTTATTTTTTCTCGTTTTTTGACAAAAATATGATAGTACTAAAATCATATGTGATAATACTAAAATCATATGTGATATTATGTATGTAAAATTTCAAAAACTCGTAAGAAAATAACATACATGATTTTAACTCTAAATATAAATTTTAATACACAACAATGTTATATAATGTATAACCTAAACGAACCCGGAAAAAAATTCGAATTTTGATGAATTTTTATTTTTTCGTTTATAGCCAAACGTTCGTAAGGCAATATCAAATATGATTTTGAACACTGAATATGAATTTCAAAACTTATATTTTTATATTACGTACATTCAACTACAATAAAAAAAATAAACATAAAAAAATAATATGTCAAACTACTGAAATCACATGTGATAAAACAACGATTTTATAATATCAAATTTAAAAATCCATCATGAAAAAACCCGAATTTTTTTTCGTCGAAAGTGTATGAAGTGGGTGCTCTATAGAAAGAGAATTTAATGTCCGTTACAATGGTGCAATTTATTCGTTTAATACATTTACAGTTTTTATGATATTTAATTTTTAAACAAAATTAAATTTAAGTGGGTTTTTGAAATAGAGAGTTGTGATTGATTGATTTGGTCTCAATTTTTTTTTTCCGATCCAAACTTAAATTAATATATAATACCATTATTCCATTATTTTATTATTATTAATTACTACTTTTCATTATTTTACTAGATTATTGACCCACGATAATGCGTATAATTTAGACAAAAATTAAATCATAAATTTTATGCTTATGTATATGTTCTTTTCAGTTATTATGAAAAGAAAATGTTACATGTATAATAATATATATATTTTTACGTTTATACATATGTTGTTTATAGTAAGAATAACATATATACCTTTATGTTTATACGCATTCTAAAATACTTTGTATTAGGAGATTTTAGAATAAAAATTAGGTAAATAATAGTCTAAATTGAGATAAGTAAATTATGATTGAAAAAATGGGATAAGAAACAAATGCTTTTATTTTAATAGCGATGAAATGGAAGAGAGAATGCAATCATATATGTTCTTCAATTCAATTAACAAACTTGAATATGTAAATGTTTTTTGTTCTACTTTTAAGTTTGACTCATTTATCTTTATTATGATATAAACAATGATTAGTATTAAATAAAAATTAAAATTGTTTTAATTAAATATAATAAATGTTACACACGAGAAAGTATTATCTTACAAAATTTGCATTTTATTTTTAAAAAGTTTATTAATGTTTTTAAACTTATTAGATAGATGATATTATAATATATGTTGTAAAAGGAAGTAAAATGAAAAAGATATTTGATGAAATCATCAATTTCATCTAACGGTTGAAATTAAAGATAGTAACTAATCCAAAGGGTCTTATTTCACTATAACATTTAAGACCGATATTTTATTATATATTAAATATTATTGTATTTAATCACAGGTGGTTTTTCAAACCAACCCAACTATTTTACTCTGACTTCCTCTTTCTTTCTTTTATAACTATCTAACCCTCCAAAACTTTTAACATTTACAAAAGCCTCCTTTTAATTTTATATTTTTTCTTAACAATCCTAAATATTAAAAGTGATTAAAAAAAATCCTCCCACTATTAATATTTTATATATAAATATGTTTTTATAGAATCAAATTAAGAGAATAAATTATATTTTAATTTGGTAGTCAAACGTTTATGTCTTTCAATTTATTAAACTAATATTATTTTTCTCATTTTCGTTTTATTTTTTGTTTTAAATAGAAAGTTTAAGATTAATAATCACATTTCTTTTTTACAAGAAAAAGCAAAATAGACATAGATTAAAACAACCACCTCATATAAGAAAGATCAAATATACAAAAGGAATCTTCAGGAAGGAGATAACGAACAATTCAAAAAGTGAATAGAAAGATGAAACATTAATGTTTCAAAAACACAAGTTATAAAAGCTCTAATGAAAAGTTTGTTTTAAGTAATACAACCACCACCCACCACGACTTGGTTCCACGCCAGAAGAGCGATTAAACTTTAATATATGTGTAACAATTACTTTTGTGATATGATTTTGTTAATTAATTTTTTAATAGCTTCATAAATTTTATGTTATTTCAGTTATGATTTTTATTTTTATTTTATCTATTTTGTATAATATTTATAACATCTTTTCTTTTTTCATTTGTATTTGAAAGATTTCATAAAGATGTTATTTTCTAATATGCTTTATTATAAAAAAATGATTATCTTTTAACCCGTTGCAACACACGGGCTAATTATATTCATTCTTTAAAAAATAGTCATATTTTAAATGTTAATAAAATATAACAAATGCATATTTTAACATCTTTGTTTAGTGCCCATAAAACAAATATTTTTTTATCTAACTTTTAAAATAATTTTAACATCTTTGTTCCAAGAATGAAAAATATAACTGTTTACTTCATCTTTTAAAATATTATAATATAATATTAAACTGTTTATAATTGAATGGCTCTGTCACCAATAGACTATAAAAACTCTTTGATAGATTATTTGATTTTTGTGAATGGAATATTTAAACAAGAATAAGACAAAGTATCTGTTTATAAGCCTTTAACATCATGAAACCAAGCATAGTTGATTCTAAAGAATAAAATATTTTTTGTGTTTAACATGAGGGAGAAAATAAAATAAAGAGGATAAATATTTTTCTGTTATGAATTATTGATCCAAGTGGATGAATATATTGTCAAACTCCATGTCTAATCCATGAGACTATTACCATACATACTTCTCTAGTAATACTACTAATCTTGGTAAATAAATAGTGTATATTAGTAGTATAAATACTACCTCAAATGTAGAGATAAAATACACCTCATGTATACACTTTCATAAGTTATACATTACTTGTCTCATCTTGTTCTTCTTAAATCTTAAGTTGATTAACAGATTTGTTAATCACACCATAATAATAGTTAATTTATAACACGTTATCAGTGCGAAAGTTCTATACTCTAATCAAGAAGGTTAAACAATCATAAGGTAATATTCAAGGTATGTTTTTGTTAAAATATATAATTTATGAAACATATTAAAATATAACCACCATTAATATATATTTAGACTATTAAAATATATGTTATCTAATATAGTAACCATTTTTCAGATTATTATAACTCATAATTAATGGTGTTTTAAAAGTTTCTAATATAAACATTATTAACTAATATTTATCTATATACTACTATATATATAATCTTATAAATAGTTTAATATAAGGTTATTAGCTTTAGTGTTTTTAATCATGTTTTATTTTGTAAACTTTTCCTAAACTAATTTATATCTTAATTATTCTTCTTAATGATTTAATTAATTTTTTTTTATATTATTAATTTACAACGGCTACATAACAGTTATAAACGACGACTAACGACGTTATAACGACTACATTTTTCACTATAAATTGAGAACTCTGGTTCATCATTTTTCACAAATAATTCTCTCTTTTCTCAAGTTCATTTGGTTTAAAGACTTTTGAAGATGATTCATCCGCTTTTAATTTTCGTCATTGTATTAATTATGTTATCGATCATTCTCCTTGTTCAACTGTCATGGCTTGAATTTTATTTTTTCTTGACCTTACTTGTAACTTTTGTTTTTCCACTTCTCTGTGTTTCATTACGCATTGATATATATGGATTCTAATTTTAATATTTTATATTTGTTTAATTCTTATAGTTACTATATGTCGAACATTGCAAAGATTGAATTCAAAGCACTTGATATAAGTGGAAAATATTATATGACATGGACCGCAAGGGTCAAGATGTGACAACCGTCTAAACTCAGGTCGAGAACGCTAACTTATGACCTCGATACGTATATTTGATAATTGCTGTAACTAACTTTATGTGTTACGTAGTTACGTAGACATAACTCTTTAAGCTAAGCTCGATGTAACTCACACAAACTTTTAACGTAGGTTTACGTTACATAAAATTTAAACGTATGTGTCTCAGAATCGGAATCGGAAGTCGGAATTGAATCACTAAATGAATCCTAATAACAAGAAAACATATAATGAACTTTCCTAAGTTCATAGCAAAACAATCGTAAACGGAAAACGAACACAAATGCTTAACAATTACGCGAACGAAAAACGAAAGAAACCGGAAAAAGGGCCCGGTGCGCCGCACTAGGCCTTGGTGCGACGCACCAGGTGGCTGGACAGCTTCTTGGTGACTCATTTTTGCATGAAACGTAAGTGGTCCACTTGCCTCATCACGATTGGACCTTCACTTCTGCCAGAAATCTCAGTCCCAAGGAGTATTATCTTCTTTCTTTTCTTTCATTTTAACAAAACATAAACACACACTCATTTACACACACTTAAAATTCTCTCTAAAAATCCTTTTGATTCTAGTCCATTTTCAACCTTAAAACACATAGAAACTACCATAAAAACACCATCAAATCGTTCTAATAGCAAGGGGTAGAAAGGGTTGCATAGAAATCGGGTCAAGAAAACGTTTTCTACACTTTTTGAAGCTCAAATCTCTTCCAAGACATCATCTAAGCTTTTCTTCCGGTAGAAACTCTTCCTTTTTACTTATATTACTAATAGAACTTATTGCATGGATGATATAAACTGTAAAAATAAGTTTTTACAAAGTTTTATAACACATTTTATACAAAAACGGGTTTTTATCAAATTGATACTTAGATCTACGATTTTATGGATAAAAGTTATGTATAAACTGTTAAAATGACATATTATGAAGTTTAGACCGATTGAATGACGAAATCTATGGCTGGAATAAACGATTTTGCAAGAAAAACATAAAAACGGGAAAAGACAGCAGGCAGTGCGGCGCACCGGGCCGCTGTTTTTCCCGAAAATCGTCGTTTTGGCCGTTTAAAACTTGGGTACACATTCTGACTTTTCGTGGATTAATATTTGGGACTGAGATTGGTAAAAATACTTATATTTGAGACATTTTATTGGACTTAAATTACATAAATGAACTCGTTTAAATAAGTTATGTATATGTTTTGTAAGCGGGAAAGTGTTGTTATTTTGGACATAAAAATTATGGCGCGGAAGCGCTGCCCAAATTTTGCTAGAAACTATAAAACACTTTAGCGACAAATATATTAACGTAATAATAATAACGCTAACTTTTGGACACTTTTGGACTAAACGTAATGACTACGATTTGAACGATTTTCGGACATAATAACTTTTGGTACTAAGAGTAAAACAAAACGTTACACCTTATAAATACTATACGATATGCGAATACAAAAATTAACCAATAACATTATACTTACCCAAAATTTGGCACATATTAGGATTCCGGTGATTCCGAGAACTTTTCAAGCTTTTCCGAGCACGCTACGAACTTCGCAAGCAGTGAGTTACAAACCCCTACTTTTTAAACGCATTTAATACATTTTGGGGTGAAATGCGAGTCTTAGGCTTAAATACTACATTTAAGCTGAAACAAACTTTGAACGCTTGGATACTCGAATACTTTTATAAAACGTTTGATACTTGAATACTATTATGAAAACGCTTTGATACTCGAATACTATTACGAAACGCTTTGATACTTGAATACTATTACGAAAACGCTTTGATACTTGAATTCTGTAACGAATGACTATTTTGCCGGCATTGTTGAGGGCTTTGCCAACAATGTCGGGGACACGAAAACTATTTTGCCAATGACTAAAACATTGATCGTCATGTTGCGGACGTTGTACAACATGGATGTGAGATACCACTAAAATTCCCGATACTACCAAGGACATTATTTGCTATTAATCCCTTTGGAAAGGACTGTTAGTAGATATGGATAGCGCTATTAGGGTAGATTGACCCTCACCACAACGACTTATAACGATGGTGCATAATACTAATAGGGTAGGCTACATGCTTAGCAACGATCATTGGGCAATACTTAGGATTCTCACATAGTCGCGCTATGTGTTCAATGCCTACAAACTCGAATGCTATATTTTTACACACGTTTATGTGGTAGCTAATTGGATACTAATACTTTATGCATGGTTATGCGGCAACTATTTGAAAACTATACTTTACGCCATTTTTATGTGCGTCGAAAAGTTGTATGCTTTTACTTAAACTTGTAGCTCACTAACTACGTCTCCCATAGTTAACACTTGACTCGTATTTTCAGGTAACGAGTAAGCTAGATGATGAATTTATGCTTTGGGCGGATGACTTCAAGAACGGGATGGGTTTGGGTAGTTTGGTTATGAACACCCTATTTTGAATTCGGATATGTAAACGAGGTTTTAAACACTTGTAAACTTTTGATGTTATGTTTTCTTTAATATAACTTGGTGTGGAATTATAAACTTGTGTATCGAATGCTATTGCTCTTCACATCCCGTGTTTCCGCTTTAGCGGGGTGTGGCAGACTTGGTATCAGAGCGCAAGGTTATAGTGAATACCGATTTTTCAAAAATCAAACTATAACCAGTTTCTAAACAAAATATTTTATTTAACCAAAACGTGAAGGCATTGTTTAACTTGAATTATTCGTAGCATGATCACCTACGAATAATTTGGACTAAATTATGCCAGAACGGGATTGGTAAACATTAAACGAACCTTCCCGGGGAATTCTTGAAGTCATACCCACACATACCTAGATGCTAAACTTAAGATACTCTATATGCTCAGCTTATTACTAACACTAACATGAGCTGTATCTTCGATTCAACTCGTTTCCGGTCAAGGCTATGCTAAGAGGGAAAGAGTTAGCTACGTTCGACAACGAAACGCTATATGCTTTAGACTTATACTAAGATAACATTGAGACTTAGTGGGAATTTGATCCCATTCACCCTCCTATGATGCGATGAAGGGAACGATTATAACCGTGTCAGACAACGAGGTGGATACCCGACGTATACTCTTGAGAACTCACATTTCCCTACGAACCTGATATACGATAGTGATACGTTATCAAGGTATAGGAGCGTTGGATTAACATTATCGTAAGCTATTCATACAATCGTAAACTATTACCTTACCGTATAACGACTCGGATCTGGACTGGTTTATACTGTCCCACGCCGACTATTTCTCTCGTTCTTTAGGCGGAGACAACAGATTCTCGACTATCAACACCGTACACACAACACATTCTTGACTATCGACACCGTATACGCCTTATCCCACTAAACCTTACGCGATGCCTTTTATGGCAACTGGGAAGTATTCCCACATAAGACATGAGTGCAGTTGCAACTCGACATACAAGTGATGCACCCAAGATATCCGATAACTAAGAATTGACACTGGAAGACATGATGGATTCATGCGACAAGTTTACGGAGCTCCAGAAATGGTCCAGAAGTCGATGTATCATGATACTCGTATTCACAAACTATCACTCGACATACTTCATACCAAATAAACGATACCTAGGGCAGTCCAGACAACGCGATGCTAGTTGTGGAATTGCTACACGTAAGAGTTTTGAAAATCACTTAATCATTCGTTCGCTTTAGTATACATAATATTGTAAACTTCGGTCGCACACTTATTCTTAATCTTAATTACATGATATGCCCCTAGCATAAACATGTATATCTCATACCTTACTTTCATTCATTGACATTATTATTATGCAAAATAATGTACAATAATTGATTGTACTCGATTAAGGGTCTAGCATTTACGAAATCGCAAGGATATCGCAAACTTATCTAGGGAATCGTTGGTCAGTGTGGATTCCTAGACTTAAATACGAATCTAAGGTAACTTCAAAACAAGGTAGGTTTTGAAAGTATATCCTAAAACGAAAGATCACCACGAAGATACGATCACAATGTTATGATTACGATAAAGCACGAAATAGTTAATTGTCAAACATGTTGAAGTCATGTCTCTACAAGAAAATCATCGAAACATCTGCTCTACAATAAGACCTTATTCATACAACGAGACATGGAAAGGACAAGGCTAAACCTTATGCCCGAAAAACACTTACCACCGAGGTTATGGCTCGTTGCTATTTTACCAAGAAGGTGCCCAAGGAAACCGATTAGTAGTAAGGGAGTACCGAGAGTATTTCCTGGTGACTTGCCCGAACTATTACTAGTCCACTAAGTAAACTTAAACATTAACTCAATACTTAGCACAACCCTTGCGGCCCGAGCATCATAAAAGTTAGAGCCTTCGCGATAGGAACTGAGGAAGCGAGATACGACCCCCGAGTAGTTGCAGCTTTGACGCAGTAATAGAAATGGATGGGTTGACCATCCAAGATGCGAAGATATTTTGCTTAGATAAGACGATTCAGATGCCATTAGGAGATGGGAAGGAATTGATAGTACAAGGAGATAGGCCGGGACAAACTTCGAAACTTATATCGGTGATGTAAATGCGCCAATACCCGAATAAAGACTGCTTTGCATTATTAGTAAACATAAAAGACAAACAAACGAAAGCAGCAGACCTTAAGGATTTACCGATAGTTAGGAACTATCCGGAGGTATTCCCCGAGGAACTACTAGGACTACCACCGCAGAGGCAAGTAGAGTGAATCGAAGAATTTCCTGGAGCGGCACCAGTGGCAAAGACGCCATATCGACTAGCTACGACTGAAATGCAGGAATTATCCAACCAAGTTCAGGAGTTAATGGATAAAGGATTTATCCGACCAAGCTTATCACCATGGGGAGCGCCGATCCTATTCGATGAGAAGAAATATGGATCGTTCCGCATGTGTATCGATTACCGAGAATTGAATAAGCTAACTATCAAGAACCGATATCCTCTTCCGCCAATCGATGACCTTTTCGATCAAATTCAAGGCGTAACCTACTTTTCAAAGATTGACTTAAGGTCCGGGTATCATCAAGTGTTGGTTTCTGAAGATGATATACCGAAAACCGCATTCCGCACTAGATACGGACACTACGAGTTCCTGTTAATGCCATTTGGACTCACAAATGCACCGGCGGTATTCATGGATTTGATGAATAGGGTATGCCGAACATATCTAGACAAGTTCGTTATTGTATTCATCGACGACATTTTAATCTACTCGCGTACCAAAGAAGATCACGCAGAGCACTTAAAACTATTATTGGAATTACTCAAGGAACAACAGCTCTACGCAAAATTTTCAAAGTGCGAATTTTGGTTGCGTGAAGTCAAATTTCTCGGTCACGTAGTGAATGGATCCGGAATTCACGTTGATCCATCAAAGATCGAAGCTATAGAGAATTGGAAAACTGTCGAGAGTCCGACAGAGATCCGCCAATTTTTAGGACCAGCTGGATATTACCGGCGATTCATTCAAGATTTCTCTAAGATAGCTAAACCCCTAACAAAGTTAACGCAAAAGAACGAGAAGTTCAATTGTGGAGATGCACAATAAAAAGCCTTCGATATCCTAAAAACTAAACTGTGCAATGCGCCGATTCTAACTCTTCCTGAGGGAAACGAAGACTTCGTAGTATATTGTGACGCATCTAACCTTGGATTAGGTTGTGTATTGATGCAACGAAAAAAGGTCATAGCTTACGCATCGCGACAACTTAAGAAACACGAGGTCAATTACGCTACACACGACCTAGAATTAGGAGCGATAGTTTTTGCCCTAAAAATCTGGAGACATTACCTATACGGAACCAAGTGCACGGTATTCACGGACCATAGGAGCCTACAACATATACTAGATCAGAAGCTACTCAACATGAGGCAAAGGAGATGGTTGGAACTCCTCAGCGACTACGACTGAGATATTAGGTATCACCCTGGCAAAGCGAATGTCGTAGCAGATGCCTTGAGTAGGAAAGAAAGGCAGCAATCGACGCGAGTACGCGCATTAGGAATCTACCTTAAACCCGACTTGAGAACGCGTATAGCAAGTGCCCAACATGAGGCTTTGAAGGCAGATAACATAAAAGTCGAAACCTTGCACAAACACGACAAGGATTTTGTGAGGAAGAGCGACGATGACTATCATTTTAGGGATCAAGCCTGGATTCCTACGACTAACGAATTGAGGAAGACCATTATGGATGAAGCACACCGAACACGATATTCCATTCATCCAGGGTCAGGCAAGATGTATAAGGACCTCAAGGAACATTATTGGTGGCCTGGAATGAAAAGAGACGTTGCTTTATACGTAGAGAAATGCCTCACTTGTGCGAAAGTGAAGGCCGAATATCACAAGCCATCCGGGTTACTGCAACAACCTGAAATTCCCGAATGGAAATGGGAACAAATCACAATGGACTTCGTCACAAAGTTACCTCGAATATCAAAGGGTAACGACATGATCTGGGTTATAGTGGATTGGCTAACGAAGTCAGCACACTTTATTCCCATCAAGGAAAGTTTTAACGTGGAAAAACTTGTCCAAATATACATCAACGAGGTAGTGACTCGTCACGGAATACCCACGTCAATTATCTTGGACAGAGATACTCGCTTCACTTCCAGATTCTGGAAAGCATTCCAAGAATCGTTTGCCACTCGATTGGACTTAAGCACGGCTTACCATCGACAGACCGATGGTCAAAGCGAGCGCACTATACAAACACTAGAGGACATGCTGAGAGCATGCGTTATCGACTTTGGAGGAAGTTGGGATAACCACTTACCACTAATAGAGTTCTCTTACAATAACAACTACCATGCTAGCATCAAATTTGCGCCCTTTGAAGCTCTATACGGAAGGAAATGCCGATCTCCACTGTGTTGGTTGGAACCAGGAGATCGGCAACTGATTAGCATGGACGTGGTGCAAGAAACGATCGATAAGATCACAACGATTAAGGAACGACTTAAGACTGCAAGAAGTCGTTAAAAGAGTTATGCTGATATGCGCAGAAAGGATCTAGAATTTCAGGTCGGCGACAAAGTACTTCTAAAGGTGTCACCTTGGAAAGGTGCAATACGCCGCGGAAAACATGGAAAGCTTAGTCCGCGATATGTAGGACCATTTGAGATACTCGAAAGGGTAGGTCCAGTTGCGTATCGTTTAGAACTACCGCAAGAGCTCGGTAACATTCATAGCACTTTTCATGTTTCAAGACTGAAAAAGGGCTTATCGGACGAAAAACTTATCACACCTTTAGAAGAAGTACAACTAGACGAAAAGTTGCAATTTGTCGAGGAACCGATTGAAATCATAGAACGCGAAACTAAGAAACTGAGACACAATAAAATCCCTATAGTGAGGGTGCGATGGAACGCAAAACGTGGCCCCGAATATAATTGGCAACGAGAGGATCAAATGATGCTTAAGTATCCTCATCTCTTCACTTCTCCCACAGCGAATACCACAAGTTGAAATTTCGGGACGAAATTCTTTCAACGTGGGGAGAATGTGACAACCGTCTAAACTCAGGTCGAGAACGCTAACTTATGACCTCAATACGTATATTTGATACTTGCTATAACTAAATTTATGTGTTACGTGGTTACGTAGACATAACTCTTTAAGCTAAGCTCGATGTAACTCACACAAAACTTTTAACGTAGGTTTACGTTACATAAACTTTAAACGTATGTGTCTCGGAATCGGAATCGGAAATCGGAATTCAATCACTAAATGAATCCTAATAATAAGAAAACATATAATGAACTTTCCTAAGTTCATAGAAAAACAATCGTAAACGTCAAACGAACACAAATTCTTAACAATTACGGGAACGAAAAACGAACGAAACCGGAAAGAGGGCACGGTGCGCCGCACTAGGCCTTGGTGCAACGCACCAGGTGGCTGGACAGCTTCTTGGTGACTCATTTTTGCATGAAACGTAAGTGGTCCACTTGCCTCATCACGATTGGACCTTCACTTTTGCCAGAAATCTCAGTCCCAAGGAGTATTATCTTCTTTCTTTTCTTTCATTTTAACAAAACATAAACACACACTCATTTACACACACTTAAAATTCTCTCTAAAAATCCTTTTGATTCCAGTCCATTTTCAACCTTAAAACACATAGAAACTACCATAAAAACACCATCAAATCGTTCTAATAGCAAGGGGTAGAAAGGGTTGCATAGAAATCGGGTCAAGAAAACGTTTTCTACACATTTTTAAGCTCAAATCTCTTCCAAGACATCATCTAAGCATTTCTTCCGGTAGAAACTCTTCCTTTTTACTTATATTACTAATAGAACTTATTGCATGGATGATCTAAACCGTAAAAATAAGTTTTTACAAAGTTTTATAACACATTTTATACAAAAACGGGTTTTTATCAAAATGATACTTAGATCTACGATTTTATGGATAAAAGTTATGTATAAACTGTTAAAATGACATATTATGAAGTTTAGACCGATTGCATGTCGAAATATATGGTTGGAAGAAACGATTTTGCAAGAAAAACATAAAAACGGGAAAAGACAGCAGGCAGTGCGCCGCACCCTTGCTCAGTGCGGCGCACCGGGCCGATGTCCTTCCCGAAAATCGTCGTTTTGGCCGTTTAAAACTTGGGTACACATTCTGACTTTTCGTGGATTAATATTTGGGACTGAGATTGGTAAAAATACTTATATTTGAGACATTTTATAGGAGTTAAATTACATAAATGAACTCGTTTAAATATGTTATGTATATGTTTTGTAAGCGGGAAAGTGTTGTTATTTTGGACATAAAAATTATGGCGCGGAACCGCTGCCCAAATTTCGCTAGAAACTATAAAACACTTCAGCGACAAATATATTAACGTAATAATAATAACGCTAACTTTTGGACACATTTGGACTAAACGTAATGACAACGATTTAAACGATTTTCGGACATAATAACTTTTGGTACTAAGAGTAAAACAAAACGTTACACCTTATAAATGTCACACCCCGCTAAAGCGGAAACACGAGATGTGAAGAGCAAAGATATCATTACACGAGTTATAATTAGAAACATACGGTTTCAAGTCATTAAGATAGAAAATTTGAGTTTACAAGATGAAATAACCAAGTATTTAACGAGTTGCATAACAAAAGTACATAATTAAGCGTTTAACAAATTCCCAAAATGATAAAATAGGTCTTTTCTCAATTCTTGATTTCACGTGACATGCCTGACCCATCCACAGAATGCACTTCGTGTCTTACATTTGGTTTCCTGAAAACATGAGATAAAGTGTCAAACTACAAAAGTAGCGAGTGAGTTACAGTTTTCTAGTCCTCGACTGTAAAAGGTTTAAGTTAAGTATATCAATACTTAATAGTTTTGATAAGTAGCACAATTCTTAAAGAATAGTTTCGATCCATAAAAGTTGTTCAAAAGATAGTTCGATCCATAAAAGTTGTTCAAAAGATAGTTCGATCTATAAAAGTTGTTCAAAAGATAGTCCGATTTATAAAAGTTGTTCAAAAGATAGTTCGATCTATAAAAGTTGTTCAAAAGATAGTTCGATCCATAAGAGTTGTTCAAAAGATAGTTCGATCCATAAGAGTTGTTCAAAAGATAGTAAACTATAGATTGAATGTTGGGGGTGTTTGATCTTAAGAACTCAACGTTATATCAATAACCTAGCGGAAATAAGCTATCGATTATCTAGCGAATATATAACCTTCGGAAACGGAATCAAACCAACGATTGTTGATACGATCGGACCTAAGGAAGACTATTCGGATGATTGTTTATACTTTATAAACGATTTAGAACACAGAGAATACGAGCAGCAGCAGTTCGGCACGAATGTAAAAACCCTAAAAAATAACTTACGTAATGCAGAAACCTAGCTGGGTATATATAGGCCCAGCTTTTCATCCGTACGGATGTGATCTCATCCGTACGGATTACTTCCTATTCGTGCGGACATGATCTCGTCCGTACGAATGTAACATGCTAATAAACACTTTGTTTACTTAACTGATTCGTGCGAATGGAACTTTCATACGCACGGATATCATCCTCATCCGTGCGAATGAATCTGAATATTATTAAAACATCACAAAACACATATTTGATTAATTCATAACAACGTAAACGTTCAAGCATATAATTAATCAAACATTCAATATTAATATTCAAACAAACAATATAAAGACTGATATTAGAATAAACATTAATTACATACGAATCTAGTAACTAACTAAATGCACCTACAAACTCCCCCTAGGAACTAGATTCTATGTCTTCAGTCTTAAAAAAATCTTTGCTGCTGCCCAAAACACGTCTTCGATCTGCCCTCTTAAGCGTGGATCTTGTATACGAAACATACACGTACAATCTTGTTGAAACGCATCGCTTGATCCATATCCTTGACATCAAAGAATATAGGACATTCAAACAGACAAAAAATATCATCATCAGAGAAATTTCTAATCCACATCGGATCAAAAATTCTCAGTGTTTCCCAAACACCTTTACGCTCCATCACAATCACAGCTTCAGTGGTTCGGTCATCATAATACCACCATTTGAATCTCCGATGGAAACCGGGTTTCATTTGGCGAAGTGGAATCTTCTCCATCACCTTCGGCGCTTGATACTTGACATGCTTCACAGATTTACCCGTTCTTGAATTCTTCCGATCTTTGGAGTAGGTAATCTTCGGAAACTGCGGCCTTAGGTACTTCCATTGATTTCTGAACTCAAACCTAAGCTGTTTTTCCAACCAAGTTGCTTTATCATCTTTCTCACTGTACAGCAACTTAAGACGAGCCAACTGCATCATATCAAAATATGGCAACGTCTTCAAATCGTGAGCGCGTTTAAAGTAATATATTCCCCGTTCTCTCTTGACTGCATAAACATTCAAATCCTCCAAGTATGCCCAACTTATTATCTGATCTTCAGTCTTCGCACCCTTCAAGGAGTAAAACTTCGTATAGTCAGGTTGAACAACTTGTTTAGATGGGCGAATACAATCTTTCACTGCCTGACACCATTCAGCTTTCTTAACATTTAAATCTTCTTGATTTGGTGTAGCTTGACTGGCTGCCGGAAGTTTCTCCAACTTCCGATTAAGATCTTCATCATTGACATCAAACATTGCATCGTCATCAGGCAGATCTTGGAAATCGTTTGACTGATAGATAGGTTCTGTTGAATCAACGTTTGGCTCGAACACTATCTCATCATCATCAGCATCAGAATCGGGAGGATTTAAGTCAGAAGCAGATGCAGATTCATCAGACATAACGTCATCAGGATTCATCTCAAATAATTCTGCAATCTGTTCTTTGGACAAGCTATGTACTATCTCTCCTTCTTCTTTGTCGTAATCAATGCTAAACTGTATTACCCCCTGCATATCCAAAATGTAAGTTAAATTGGACTTTTTATGTGAAATAGGAGTAATATCATGCTGCGATTCACTCGGATGTTCTTTACCATCTTCATCAGACTCCGTGTTTTCACTATCTTCACCAGTCGGGTCAGCAGATGCATCGACTGGTCCTTTAAGTCTGAATATTCCATCATCACCTGCAAACATACTGTCTTGTATCAGATTTGTAGCATTCTCCAAATTCTTGATCTTTTCTGATTGCTCTGCAGTGAGACTTTCGAATTCCTTGTTCTTATCCTCAATCAACTGCTTCTGAGAATCAAGCAATAAATTTTGATCCTCAATCTTCTTCGACATTTCAGCTCTTTCAGCTTCCCCTTTAGCCACCAAAGCATTCAGTCTCTTAATTTCGTCATCCTGTAGCTGTTGTTTAGCTAAAACACTCAATAGCATAGAGTTCAAAATAGAGAGCTGAGCTGAATCAGGAATCATAGACGACGATGATCCACCAGCAGTTGTCGTTGTTATGGTGGCAGTCGTCATGATAGGTTCGCTTTGTTGAGGACCTTGCTGTTGTTGAGAGGCCATAGGAGGAGGAACTGGAACTTCAGAGCTGGCAGTTGTCTTTGGAATAAGATCAGTACGTTTCACCAGCTTGAAACGTTTTGAAGATTTCTCCCTTGTCTTGATAATATCACCCAACGACCTTCCTGCAGAAACAACTTTTCTTTTCTTTAATGAAGGAGTCTCCTCAGTACTCAAAACAACATCGTCTTCATCTCGTAACTCAACTTGAGATGACGATGTACCAGTAACAGGAGATTCAACCGGAATAAACTCCTCATCGGAATCAGATTGAGGCACAACTATATCCTCAGTATCTGATTCACTGTCCTCGTGTCGCCATTTCTTACCACCAGGACAGACATACTCTGGATTAGCAAGATGCCCAATCAATCTTTTCTCCTTAGGCTTCACATCCTTGCCCTTGTATGAAAGCATGCGTACCATAGTTGCATCATTCATCACGTCTAGCTTGATTGCATCAGCATCATTCTTTGGCAAGTTTGGAATCTTCGCATCCAGGATCATTTGCACAAATCTAGCATACATCAAATACTTCTGCTTCTTCATCTCCAAATTCTCGGTCATGTGCTGCAAAATCAATCCTGAAAAGTTAAACGGAATGTTCAGCGCCAATGCAGCAAACGCGCTCTGGATAGTCTCTCGCATTTCATCATGTCCAGCTCTCCGAGGACTCAAGCAGTGCTGCAACACATGACACAGATATTTGTATTGTATGCTGAACCCCGACTTAGTGATCACTCCTTTTTCAATATCACCATTGTACTTCACTCTCAGAAACAGCCCTCTGACTAGATACTTGTTCAGTCTCGTAGGCATATCCACTGAATCCTCAAAGCCGATAACTTCTCGGATAACCTGTTCATCAATCACGACATCAGTCCCGAGAACGGAACTGTGGATTTGAACCTTTCCATCTGCACGTATAACTTCAGCATTTTCCCAGAAGGCTGATACATGAGTCAAATAGGGCACATGCTCAGTAGAGATAGCCTTGAAAATTCTTGATCGCTTCAAGAATTGGATGATTCCAGCAAAACGTGTGGCATTGCGGGTTTCCTCGTTTAGATGAGCGCACATGTTGTTCTTCGTACCAACGATCAAGCCAGCGCTTTGAGATTGAGAGGATTGTGCCACAGATGCATCAACGTAGCCATTTTCTGCAAACAGAAATTTAAACATCGAGCTCAAAACAGTTAGAATAAAATTCAAACGTTTTAAAGTTTCTGTTCTGGCCATCCGTACGAATGAACATTTTCATCCGCACGGATCAGTATGCATCCGTACGAATGAACTAATCAAACCAAATGGATTGCATTTTATACATTCGTATGTATGACTTAACCATTCGTACGAATGTGATCCAATTCGTACGAATGAAGATCACATTCGTGCGGATGGAGTTCATCGGAACTGTTGGTTTTCCAAAACCTAGATTTTCATAAAAGACCTGTTTTTGATCACAAAAATCATGCCAACATGTTCGCAATGTGCCGATTTACTAAACCCCTAACCCAATTAACCATTACAAACACACATATATGACCGATTGATTAAGTTATTTTCCGGACTTAAAATTCAAAATTTGTCCCCAAAACGGTCACTATACCTTATGTGTTTTAGATGGTTGGAATCGTAATGCAAAGGTACACAAGAAACTGGGATTCAAAAACTCTTTCTAACAAGTTTAAAAATTTATGAAATTTTTCTCTCTCTTTCGGACGAATGTGATATAAAAGTGAACAGCGCAGACGGATCTCAAACATATATATACCCATTTCTCATTCGCACGAATGTGAAAGACATTCGCCCGAATGTGAAGGACATGCGCACGAATGTGAAGGACATTCACACGAAGGAGAATTTTCAGCCTAAACAATACCTTCCCTTTGATTCGTGCGATTGAGTAACTTATCCGTGCGTATGTAATTTACCTTCGCACGAATGAGCTTTCGAACTCATTAACTTCAAAATTTCACTTTTCTTCAAAATCAAACATCAAGTAAACGTTAAACACATAAAATTATCAATTTCAGAAAAGATAAACGTTTTGCTCAATGAAACATAATTTCAAAATGTTCTGGCCAAAAACTTCATCAACAATCATGACTTTACGAATTTGACATTTATCTCGGTTTCACATTTAAATCTCAAGTCACGACAAGCAACCGTAAAACTAACAAAATGAAAAATAAAGAAAAACTAAAAATTAAAAATCTTTTTGTATTTTTCTGTTTTTGGTAAATCAAAGGAAATTTTAACTACGACAAACTACTGAAAGTTTAAAAGTTTAACTAACAACTACATAAACTGAAAATTTCACATTCTTTTTGTGTTTTTCGAATAAGGGATCAGACTGATACTGAAACATAGCATTGTCATTCATTTTTCTTTGTAACTATTAACATCTCAATTGACGATTATTGGTATATTTGTCCTCTTAAACTTAAACAAACATTCACTTGACAGTTTATTTCAAAATGGTTATCTCGCTAAGATCTCCCAATATTTTGAACATAGAAATCAACACACCTTTTGAATCTTAACAGTCATCAGAATTATATCATAATTAGAATTGTACGTATGTTTGTGTATTTGTCCTCTTAACTTTTCAGCCTTTTCAATTCTATCTTCATAAATACCAAACGTAATATCATAATATTTATTTCGTATGTCAGTATGACATCCACTGCGCAGGCAATAAGGACCAGTGATTCTTAATCGTTAAAACGTTTAATTTACACCATTCAGAGAATAAGGTTCGTCACCCTTTATTTGGAATGCTCGAGTTATGATCATTCTTTCGACCTTATAACTCTGTTCATCCATCAAGGTATTTTTGAAGTTTTTAAGTACTTCCTCACCCTTTATTTGGAATGCTCGAAATATGATCTTCTTTCGACCTTATATTTCTGTTCATCCATCAAGGTATTTTTGAAGTTGTTTACTTATCTCTTACTTTGTATTTGATCTTGAATAGACTGAGTCTATTTTGGTGTTCACATAATTTCTTCAAATTCATTGATCTTGATCAAATCATTCAAGAATGTTATCCCAAAATCACTGGAATGGCCCTTAATTGCTTCAATATATACTGACATACTGTATTTATTTTCTGATATTACGCCTAATATTTACTATTTTCGAATTAATCCAGCGAAAAACCACAAACACTACAAGACAAAAGCTAATCATAATATTTTAACAATTTAATTTCGACTGTTGTGTGCTGTTTACAGTGTTCTGAATTGTTATTGATCTCCAGATATCATTTAGACAGTCTTTGAGACATATCCATAACGATTCAAATTAAATTTGATATCTGCGACAACCATTTTAAAATGATTTATTTTCGTCAAGTTTTAGTGAGATAAGCCTACCAATATATCCTACAACTGACATGTATAAACGTTACGTTCAGCATACTTTTTGACAATTACATGTTCAGTTTAGTTCAGTATTTCCTCACTTCCCCCTTTTTTTTTTTTTTTTTTTTTTTTTTTTTTAAGTTATTTCTCCCCCTAAAATTCTAAAAATAAAAATCTTTTTGTATTTTTCGAAATTTTATAAAACTAAAAAGAAGAAAATAAAAATAAAACTAAAAATAACAATAAAAAAAATCTTAACGTAGTGTACAAAAATAATCCCGGTTACTTGTCCGACTTGACCTCTTCAATTACGTCACTCTTTTTGACAACACCATTTTCCAGCAGTAAAAACCCAAACCTAGACTTATCAAATGCTTTTGTAAAAATATCTGCTTTTTGAAACATTGTTTCGATATAGATGACATCAATTAAATGTTTTTCAAAGCAATCACGAATGAAATGATATTTTACGCCTATGTGTTTGGTTTTAGGATGGTGCACGGGATTCTTAGTGACAGCTATGGCAGCAGAATTATCAACATAAATAGGAGTAGTAGTGATAGACAAACCGTAATCACGCAGTTGTTGCTGAATCCAGATAACCTGAGAACAGCAGCTAGCCGCAGCTACGTATTCAGCTTCACATGTTGATAATGCTACAGCGGTCTGTTTCTTGCACTGCCATGTTATGAGTCGTGTTCCGAGAAACTGACATCCTCCTGAAGTTGATTTAGCATCCTTCTTGCAACCTCCATAGTCCGAGTCACTGAAAGCTGATAATTCAAAATTGTCATCATTAGAATACCAAAGACCTAAATCTGGAGTACCCTTCAGATATTGCATAATTCGTTTCACTGCTTGAAGATGAACAACAGTTGGTGCTGCTTGGTATCGGGAACACAAGCACACAAGAAACATAATATCTGGACGAGAAGCGGTGAGGTACATAAGAGAACCGATCATGGAGCGATAGAGAGACTGATCAATTGGCTCCCCCGTAGTTTCTGGTGATATCCCGTGATTCACCGATAAGGGAGTAGAAGCAGACTTCGTTTCCAACATTTCAAACCGTTTCAAAATGTCGTTGACATATTTTGTCTGATGTATAAAGATTCCCTCTGCTGTTTGATCTACTTGTAGCCCCAAAAAGAACTTAATCGGACCCATAGAACTCATTTCAAACTTGCTTGTCATAACCGCTTCAAATTCCGTACACAATTCTTGATTAGTAGAACCAAAAATGATGTCGTCCACATATACTTGCACCAACAGAATATCGTCACCTCGTTCCTTAATAAACAGCGTACAATCGATAACACCTCGACGAAAGCCATTGTCGATCAGATGATTTGCAAGTGTGTCATACCAGGCGCGCGGTGCTTGATGCAGACCATAAAGTGCTTTATCAAGAATGTACACTTTATCCGGATGTAGTGGGTCTACAAAACCTGGTGGTTGATTAACATACACTGTTTCTCGAATATTCCCGTAAAGAAACGCACTCTTTACATCCATCTGGTAAACGGTGAATCTTTTATATGATGCGAAGGCTAGAAAAATCCGAATCGCCTCCAATCTCGCAACCGGAGCAAACACTTCATTATAATCCAGTTCAGGTATTTGTCGGAAACCCTGAACCACTAGCCTTGACTTGTTCCTAACAACTATACCCTGATCATCCCTTTTGCAACGGTGGACCCAACGGCAACCAAGAGACTTTGCACCTTTTGGCTTAGCAACAAGCCTCCAGACACCCAACTTCTTAAATTGTAGGAGTTCCTCTTGCATCGAATTTATCCAATTGTCATCCAAAAGAGCTTCTTCAATATTAGCCGGTTCAATCTGGGAAATAAAACATGCATGGGCACAGTAGGTGACATCCCCAGATTTAAACAGGTCAATGTAAACATCGCTTTGAATTTGTCTTCTGGTTCGAACTCCTGCCGTGTGTTCACCTATTATTTTCGAAACAGGGTGATCACGTTCAGTTCGTGTAGCCGGAGTGTGAGGAATTTCGACATTTGGACCCAAGTTATTAACATCAGGATTTTCAACTTGCTCATTAACAGTAGCTGAGCCATCAGAATCTGAACCATCATCATTTGCGTGATACTCTGCAGTATGATCCTGAGTACCAGGAGGAGTAGCAGCTGTTGGAGTTACTGGATCGTGAGGAATAGGATCTTCCAAATCTTCTCTGTGAGAATAATACCTTGCAACATCTTCATCGGAAAACTCTGGAAGATTAAATGATTCAAATAGCGAATCATAGTCAAACATCCACGGATATCCTTTGGAAGGAATAGGTTTAGAATACTTCTGAACGTCCACCTCATACCATTCTTCAATAGCTTTAGTAGTTGGATTCCAAACTCTCTTGTTAGGAGTGCTGTATCCCAGAAATATCCCTTCTACTGCCTTTTCATCGAATTTTCCCTCTGATTTACGCTTGAGCATAGTACAAGGAGCTCCAAAGGGTTCCAAGTACTGCAAATTTGGCTTTCTTTTCTGCAACAACTCATAACAGGTTTTCTCATGACGCTTTACTACTAGCACTCGGTTTAAAGTGTAACATGCATTAGCTACCGCTTCATTCCAAAATTGTACTGGCAGTGATGAATCAGCCAACATAGTCCTAGCTGCTTCAATCAACGTTCTGTTCTTCCTTTCTGCAACCCTGTTCATTTGTGGAGTATAGGCTGCACTGAATTGCTGTTGAATTCCTCGATCCTTGCAAAAATCTTCCATCCTCTGATTTTTAAACTCTGTACCGTTATCCGTTCTAAATCGTCGAACTTTCAACTTATACAGTGTTTCCAATGTCGTAACTAACAGCTTGATATTCTCGAATGTTTCTGATTTTTCCCGTAAAAACATAACCCACGAGAATCGAGAGTAATCATCAGTCACCACTAAACAATATTTGTCCCCTGCCACACTCGCATATTTAATTGGTCCGAAAAGATCCATATGTAAAAGATCAAGTGGAGTGTCGATCGTGTGAAACTTCTTTGCTTTGTGAGACTTCTTGGATTGCTTTCCCTTTTTGCACGAAATACAGACTTCCGGCAACTGAAAACCTTTCACATTTACTCCCATAACCAAATCCTTATGCATCAGATGATTCATCTTTCTCAAACTAAGGTGTCCCATGCGTTTGTGCCACAAAATCGATTCACGTTCAGTAGCTTTCGAGACAAAAGCTTGATGTTCAGTCGAATTCACAGTAGTCTTCGACATGTCGAGCACATACAAATCTCCAACCCTTGGTGAAGTTGTAATAACCAACTCTTCTGGAACCTTGAAATCTTTACTCATAATGTAACATTGAAAATCATCAAAAATCACTTTAAACTTCTTGTCGCAAATTTGAGACACAGACAACAAGTTGTTGACCAGTGCCTGAACAAAATTCACTTTATCAAAACTGATCTTGTTATTTGCAACCAATCCCTGGGCTGAGATAAAACCTCCCTTATCTCCAGCAAAAGAAACATATCCTCCTTTAATAGATCTGACATTTGAAAGTAATTTCATGTTTCCTGTCATGTGCCTAGACGCCCCACTATCAACAATCCAGGTATTCTTGATAGGATCATAGACGACCTTTGATGACTCTGCAGTACCTGCCATCATTGCAAACTCCCTCTTTGTCTCTGGTGCTTCCGATTCTTCCGAAGATTCCTCAGATGATTCTTCAGATGTAACAGACTCCTCCCCGTCACTTTCTTCATTGAGATTCAAAATCTTCACAATGTTGACTTCAGCATCAGATGGATTGTTATCAATTTGAAATTGCCAATCCAATCCTTCGTCAGATTGAAAAACCAAAGCCTTGACATCTGAATTCTCTGTACCAGTAGAGACATTTGTGCCAGTTGTCACCATAGCAGTATTCTTGTTCACCTCAGGAGTATTTCTGTTCACATTCCTATTTTGCTGATCTCTGAAAGGGTTCTGAACAGTCCTTGGTCGTTTTGGCTTCTCACATTGACGAGCAAAGTGACCCTTCTCTCCACAGTTGTGACAAGTAATAGCAGACATATCGAATCCATACTTTGTTTCCTTGTTGGCCCCGATTGTGTTACCAGTCCTTTTCACGTACTCTTTTGCCCTCCTAACAAGATTAGCGAAACCCCACATAATGTCGATTCGTTCCATCTCATCACGATCAATCTGCTCGTAATCTTCACCAGTCAAGTTTATGTTTCCAATTTTACCCTGCAACAAGTTATCATAGGAAGCAACTAAGGTAGTCAACAAAGCCATATCTTCGTTTACACCATCCACATTTCCTTTATGAAAGTGCTCGATCTTCAAACTTGTAGCAACTGATTCAGAAGTAGTTTGAGCTGAAGACTTTTGAGCCGGAGTGCCTTGACTAGAGCTTGATTTTGAACACCCAGAATTTCCTGAATTACTCGAGGTGTTAGCAGAAAAAGCTGTCTTCAGTGGAGCATGAGTAGGAGTGGCTGGAGTGGGATCAGCATAGTATAACGAAGGATCTTGAGTGTGTCCCTTTCTCTGAGCACGAAACTTGTCATCCTGCTCCTTTTCTCTCAGCTTGGTAAATAGATCATTTAAAGTAGTGCGAGCAAGATAGCCACTTTCCTTTAGCATCTCAATGTACCCATTCCAGCTGTCTGGTAAAGCATCAGCAAAAAATTCTACTCGTTCTGGACCGGTTGTAACCACTGAATATCCGTGCATCTCACTAATCAGATGTTGAAAACGTCTGATAAGGTCGAACAGTGATTCTCCATGTAAGCAAGTAAAATTGTCAAACTCCTTTTTCAGTGCTCTTCCCTTCATCGACTTCAACTTGTTGTTTCCCTCATAGTCTAATTCAAAAGCATCCCACAGTTGTTTCGATAACTTGTACGTCTTGTACTGATGAAACACAGATCTAGGAATTGCCTGACATAAATAAGAATAAGCCTTTTTCTCAATGTCATAACTCTTCCTTTGTTCCTCGGTATATCTGTGAATGGGAATGAGGTCTCCATCTTCACCAATTGGTTCAGTATATCCATTTCTAATCATATCCCACATTTTTGAGTCCAATCCGTTGATATGAATTTCGAACCGAGGTTTCCAGTGTGGGTAGTCGTCCATTGAAATTAGTTTTGGGACCTTGTTTATACTTCCAGTTTCAGCATCATTAATTAACATTTCCGACATTTTAGAATTGGTACTAGCCATAGCGTATTCCATTTTAAAAGTGAAAATTCAATTTAAACTGCTTCGTGCGGATGAACTACTTTGACTCGTACGGATGAACTACTTGATACGCACGAATGAGAGTGATTCGTACGAACGAGACAGATAACCTAAAACTCTATACGAATGAGTTATTCGCACGGATGAACAAACTGATGTGCACGGATGAGTTCCTATTCGTACGGAGGAAACCTATTCGTACGGATGAGCTAAAAGTTAAACTTTTAAGCAAAAATTCCAGATTCGCACGAATGAATCCTAGATCCGCACGGATGAATTCCTATTCGTGCGGATGCGAACTTTTCAAGAACTTCGTCCGTATGCGCCGCTGAAACTTTAGGGTTTTGCTAAAACTCGATCTACAATTCGATTTTCCAAACAAAAACGCTTCCTATCTGCCCAGAACTTAACCTAAACAACCCATAAACGTTTTAAGACAACAAAAACACTCCTTTTAACGTAAAATTCCAAACGTAATTTTCAATCAAAAACCGAAAATCTTAAAGAAAACGCTAGAAGAACGTTGATTTCTACAACCAACGCTCTGATACCACTTTGTTGGGGGTGTTTGATCTTAAGAACTCAACGTTATATCAATAACCTAGCGGAAATAAGCTATCGATTATCTAGCGAATATATAACCTTCGGAAACGGAATCAAACCAACGATTGTTGATACGATCGGACCTAAGGAAGACTATTCGGATGATTGTTTATACTTTATAAACGATTTAGAACACAGAGAATACGAGCAGCAGCAGTTCGGCACGAATGTAAAAACCCTAAAAAAAAACTTACGTAATGCAGAAACCTAGCTGGGTATATATAGGCCCAGCTTTTCATCCGTACGGATGTGATCTCATCGGTACGGATTACTTCCTATTCGTGCGGACATGATCTCGTCCGTACGAATGTAACATGCTAATAAACACTTTGTTTACTTAACTGATTCGTGCAAATGGAACTTTCATACGCACGGATATCATCCTCATCCGTGCGAATGAATCTGAAAATTATTAAAACATCACAAAACACATATTTGATTAATTCATAACAACGTAAACGTTCAAGCATATAATTAATCAAACATTCAATATTAATATTCAAACAAACAATATAAAGACTGATATTAGAATAAACATTAATTACATACGAATCTAGTAACTAACTAAATGCACCTACATTGAAATCATGTATAACGACTACTTGGCATAATAACTTAAGTGTTTACACTAAACCGATTAATCAACCGCGAGGCCCCTTACCCCGCACTATCTACGGGGAGTCATTTCTGATCGAGTAATATGTACTTAAGCTGCCGCCTAAGCAAGGAACGGTTATTTCCTAAGTATCGATACCCATAATTACTAAACGGCTTAACAAAGCTAATAGTGTGTGTCGCAAGAGTGGGCACTAACGTTTCATTTTATCACTGATAGTAGTCACTTATGGTTAGTTATATCCCTCAAGAGTCACGTTAGTTATACGATCAATCAAAGTTCATACGAGTGCCGAGTGTGGCATTAAATAAATTTGAAACAGTGCCGAGTGTGGCAAAATAGTAAATTTATCACAGAGTTGAACCAATAAGCCAATTAAAGGTGGCAAACCATTAAGCCGAATAAGGGTGGCAAACCATTTAGTTTATTGAATGCCAAACGGGCAATTAAAACTGTTTTCGCATGTAAGTTCCACAAAACGTTCAATAAGAGTTCAATAGAAATAAAACGTTCCAAGAATTCATAATAGTTCCAAAGTTCATTTAGATCTCATGTTTCCCCCAAAAGTTATGTAAAACAGTAAATAAAAGTGGGGTTGTAACTCACGGATTGCGAAGATAGATACGAATAAGCACGGACGGAGCGGAATGCGTCGGGAATCAAGGATGACCTAGGACACCGGAATATTGTATAAGTATCATTAGAGTGATTTAAGTTATGTTTAAGTTCCAATTCAACATTTTAAATCCCAATTTCTTATCTTTTAGATTCTGTCCCAAGAGTTTATTACGGAAAGATTTCATGATATTACGTGTTCGTGTACGATATAGGGTCCGATTAGTCCATTTATGTCCAAAAAGAGTCAATGTCCAAGGTCAATATGTATAAGTCCCGAAAACATTAAGTTACTGAGTTTGAGTAATAGTTTAAGGTGAAATTTGGGCAGCGCTTCCGCGCTATAAAAATTGAATCCATTTTTCAAACACTTTCCCGCTTTGAACAATCATTTTTCAACCAATGTAAATGATAATATAATAGTTTCAAATCCTCAAACTCAATAAAACAATTTCTTTATTAAAAACAGTAAGTTTTCAAAGTTACATAATCTGTAATAAAGTTATTTGGACTTATTCTTACGTTTAAGGTTCTCAAAACGACGATTTTTGTGACATCAGACACATCCAGCCGTCGGCTGGAGCTCCTCAGTCAGATCCGAATTTTTGTAAATTTTGCGTTTTTAGGCGTTTTAAAGAGTATTTTCGGTAGATTTCGACATGCAACTTAAAAACCTTTAATAACATCCATTTATTTCTTCAAATAGCATCTTTTTATATCAAGATCTTTGTAAAAGTTTTATAAAATTTATGTTTTTAGATAGTCACCATAGAAACTTTTATAAAAACCTTTATTTGATGTTAGATTAGACATGCATGTGATGAAAAGGATAAAATGTAAATAAAAACAGTGGGAAAAAGTGGTTATACCTCAAGAATATGAAAGAGTTATGATCTAGACGATTTGATGATGATTTACCCAAAAATGTTGAAAACCCAAGTAACCGACCGAAAGAATCACCACCTCTTGTTCCTTTGTTGATAAAAACAGATTTATTGTGATGTTTATGGTGATTGTACGGTGGATTTCACAGCCACAAGATGATGTTTGAGAGGGATTCTTGGAGAGAACCAAAGAGTATGTGTGTGTTTTTGTTATAACTAAAATGAAAGAAAATGATAAGGAAAGGGCTAGTATCACCTTGGGCAGAGATTTCTGGAGATGTGGGGGTCAAATCGGGTTTTGCCAAGTGGCCCCAATCATATTTCATGCAAAAATGAGTTACCGACCTGTCCAGACTCATCCAGCCGCCGGCTGGAGAGGCTCAGCCGTCGGCTGAAACCCTGCCAGCTGCTGGATGGTCGGCTGGCTCGGCATACTTGTTTTCGACCGTGAAGGAGTTTCGTTCGTCGAAAGCTCCCGATTCTTTTTGCGTTGCACTTAGGAAAGTTAATACTTTGATTTAATTTATATTAGGTTCATTTAATATTATATTTTCACTTTTGATTCCGAGATTCGCACGATTTCGGTAAAGGAGCACACAAGAGCAAAAGCACGATATCTCGCGTATAAAGAATGCGTTAACCGAAAAATTTGGCATAGACCTTCTAACTTATAATTATGAGGATACTAACAAGTTGGCACTTAGATATTTGATTCCGAATTTGATTCTGACACTGACGCGTTCTCGGTAAAAGTACGGTTAAGGGCAAGACGGACACTTTAAAGGATAAAGAGCACGATTTTCACCTGAAATTTTTGACGGTTGTCACATTCTCCCCGGGTTGAAAGAAATTTCGTCCCTTCATGGAGAAGTGTTCTTGAATAGATGTGGACTCTTCTGACGGATTTGGTCCTCACGTTTCCACGTGAATTCATGACCACGTCGGGAATTCCACTGAACTTTGACAATAGGAACACGATTTTTTTTTTTTTTTTTTTTTTTTTTTTTTTTTTGGCTGAGTTGTCTGACCTCTCGGTCTACAACCTCAAGCGGTTCTTCGGTAACGTTGAGCTTGTTGTCGATCTGGACCTCGTCGAGTGGAATGACGATGGTCTCACCAAATAAACACTTTTTCAAGTGCGAGACCTGGAATACGTTGTGAATGTTGGATAGAATCTGCGGAGGTTGGAGTCGATACGCAACCGGGCCGATTCGCTCTATCACCTCGAATGGATCGGTGTACCCCGGGCTTAGCTTTCCGCGCTTCCCGAAGCCAATTACCCCCTTCCATGGCGATATTTTGGGAAGCACTTTATTGCCAAACTTGGAACTCAAGGGGTTTCCTCCGGTTGTCGGCGTAGCTCTTCTGTCGGGTACGAGATGTCTTCGGTCTTTCCGATTGGTAGCAATCTTGTCGATGGTTTCCTGGATGGTATCGAGCCTTGTGAGTTGTCGATCGCCAACTTCTAACCAACAATGCGGTGGCTGACACTTACGTCCGTGTAAGGCCTCGAATGGTGCGCACTTGATGCTAGTGTGGTAGCTGTTGATATAGGACAACTCGACCAAAGGCAGGTGAGCGTCCCAACTTCCTCCGAAGTCAACTACGCACTCTCTTAGCATATCCTCATGCGTTTGGATCGTCCGTTCACCCTGACCATCGGTCTGGGGATGTCAAGCGGTACTGAGGTCTAGTCGCGTCCCGAGCGGTTTCTGAAGGTCATTCAAGAAGCGGGACGTGAATCAACTATTCCTGTCAGAGATAATGGTGAGAGGTGTTCCGTGACGAGAGACGATTTCGTTGATGTATATTCGAGCGAACTGCTCCATCGAATGGTTTTCACGTACCGGTCAAAAGTGTGCAGACTTCGCCAATCGATCCTCAATCATCCAAATCATGTCGTTACTTCTTGCCGTACGGGGCAGTTTGGTGATGAAGTCAATGGAGATCTGTTCCCACTTCCACAGGGGATCTCCAGAGGTTGCGGTAGGCCTGATGGTTTCTGATATTCGCCTTGACCTCAGGGCAAGTTAAGCACTTAGCCGCGTACAAAGCGATATCCTTCTTCATGTCTGGCCACGAATAATATTCCCGGGGGTCTTCGTACAATTGTCGGATTCTGGGTGGATGGAATATCTGGAACGGTGGCCCTTGACTAGTATAAGTTTTCGAAGGTTTTCGGATCTCGGAATCTACGCTCGGTTCTCGAAGTAGTGGATTTCGTCCGGATTGAGCTCGAATTCCCTTACGGGGTTCTGTAGTGTCTCGTCCCTAAGGTTCTTGGGTTTCAATGTTTCGCTATGAGCTCTAGCGACTCGAGTTTGAGTTTCTGAAATGGTTCCTCCTGTCCTTTGCCCCAAAAAGGGAAGCTGAATATTTCGGAGTGAGTTCGGTCAATGGCTTAGCGATCCTTGAAAAGTTCTCAATGAACCTTCGTTAGTAGCCAGCCAATCCTAGAGATTGTCGGATTTCCGTAGGAGTCATTGGGGCTTGCTACTTCTCAATTGCTTTGACTTTTGGCCGGGTCTACGTGAATTCCCTACTAATTGATCGCCTGACTAAGGGAGTGTACTTCCCGAAGTCCGAAATTACATCTCGAGAGTTTCACGTACCACTTCTGATCCCTAAGGAGTCCTAGAATGAGTTCCAAGTGTTTCGCGTGGTCTTGATTATTCCATGAATAGATGAAGATGTCGTTTATGAATGTGATTACGAATTTGTCCAGATATGGTCTACACACCCGGATCATCTAATCCATGAACACTGACTGTGCGTTGGTCAGACCGCATGGCATAACAAGATATTTGAAATGCCCGTAGCCCGTTCGGAAGGAGGTTTCAGAGATATCGGTTTCACTGACTCGAACCTGATGATACCCTGGACGGAGGTCGATCCTTGAGAAGTAAGTTGCACCCTGCAACTGATCGGATGGGTCGTCAATTCGAGGGAGAGGGTATCGGTTCTTGACGGTCAGTTTATTGAGTTCACGCGAATTGATGTACATCATGAGAGATGCGTGTTTCTTTTTATCGGAGAGGATTTGGGCTTTCCAGGATGACATACTAGAGTGAATTTGCCGAAACAGACAATTTCAGCTCCGGATCGGGCTAAGCAACCCATTCCGGTGTTGATGTCGAGACCTCTCAGTCCAAAGGGGATGAGATCGATGGGGAAGATTTTGTCAGATAGGCATAATGAACATCCTAAGATTTTATCCTTGGCTTCAAACTCTTGACCGTTAGCATATTCGATAGTAAGGCTATCCTTAAGAACTTTAGATCCTAGGTTAATGAGGGGTCGAAATTGTAAGGAAACAAAGCTTCTTTCAGCTCCTGAATCGAATAGTACGGAAGCAAGGTGGTCATTGATAGAAGACGTACCCGTAACTGCGTTCGGTTCCTGCCGAGCTTCCTCGGCTGTGATTGCGAGAGTACTAAAAGTTTTTGTTGTATGCGCTATGGGACAAGTCCCACGAAGGTGTTGGTCGCTCCCACACTCGTGGCATAACCGCTTCTTGACTTGTTTGTTTGCTTTTTCTGGACAGTACTTCGAGAGGTGTCCCGTCCTGTGGCATTTGTAGCACACCGGGCACTTTTCAACATGGTGGAAGGGGCAGTTGGGACACTTAGGGAGTGACCCAGTGTAAGTTCGGGTTCCTGGTGTGGGTTTCTTGTTGCTGTTGCTCCTTGTTGGTTGATGATGAGCCTTCCTTTTCTTACTCTCCTTTCGCTGGACGGTTTCCGGAGGGAGAAGGAGGTTATTGTTTCTGGAGTGCTCTCCTTCTTCTTGTTTGATTGCTACTGGAAAGAGAAAGGGGTTAACGATTCCGAGGTTTTCTCCTTCCTCTTGTTTAACTGTGGTTGGGAAGAGGTGGAGGTTATTGTCACCGTTGTTCTCCAGGTGGTTGTCGTTGGGGTTATCATCCCAGAAAGTTTCGTTGTTGACCCCAGCGATGATCTGAGCGATCATGTTTGGGAGTGCTGCTTTGAGCTGCACGCTAATCTGCTCGGCTAATAGGTCAGCGCGGCTTCTCTTAGGAGGCATGATTCTACAATGGAAAGAAGGAAACTAGTTTAGAACGCACGAATACGGATATGAAATAAGGATATAGAACAACAATGTATATCGGAAGGATACATAGCGCACGCATGATAAGCGATTAAGGAATGAGAAAAGGATTCAAGCATAATAAACAAGTAAGGGTTATGAAGGTAGAAATTCCATTCCATGATAAGAGTAGTTGATTACGAAGTTCATAATGTGAAAGGTTCAAATACTAGTACAATACAACATAAAATAAAATACGAATTAGCTTCAAGTCGTCTTCATATGGAAAATTACGACTTAAGCTTACGATACAATACATAAAACGAAATGCCTAACGACGCCTATCAAGGAACATCTTCGCTACGATAACCGCAATAAGGGTCCCCATAATCAAGCAAGCGCTGACGAGACACTGCACCGTCCTCGACGTGGCTTGAGCCGACGTGATGACTCGGATTGACCATTCAGACAGTCGGTGTGCTGCATCAGAGACTTCACACAGAAGAAGACCCTGCCGTTGGGCTTCTTCGGTGATTCCCCGAAGTTCTCGATGAAGCCGAAGGAACGTTGCTGGTGGGGGCGATGGTAGTGAAGACGGCATCATCGACCTAGATGGTACGACGCGGTCGGGGTGCTGCGTCTGCTGCTCCTGAAACTGACGCTCCCAATGATATCGATCCATCGTTGGCGCACGCAAAGTTCCAGCGTACGGGTCTACGAACGGCATCGCGGGAGGAGCGGTTCTGGATGAGTCGGGAGTCTGTCCCATCATCCTATTAGGCAGACGACCAGGAAGGACGACCTGCTTACGTGCTGTCATCCGGACACGGGGTCCACGCTGCTGGGGTGGTGCGGAAACTGGCACCGGAGGAGCAGCTGGTAGCACGGTCCTCAGGCTGGAGGTACCGTGGCTGCTCGAGAAAGCCATTGAGTTCTCCTCGATCGGGTCAGTGGTCTCGTGGTGTTGAGCCTCTGGTGCGAAGAAGTCTTCCGAGACTCCTGGCGTGTAGACGGTTTGCGTATGTGAGTGCGACTGTGACCGGGAGTGAGACTGAGATCGTGAGTGCGACGATTGCGACATGTCAGATCTAAGAATAATGAGTTACGTGAGTACAGGGGATGGAAAAATAAGGAAAAACGTAAACGATAGTGCATATATGGGTCAGTCACGTGAGAATCGGGAATGGATAAGACCGGGAATTTTTCGACTCGAAAACCGTTTAACGATAGCAATTACTTTCCGTTCTCGCATAATTTATTTTGAACTAGGCATAGTTGATCAAGTTACGCCTAGTTAAAAGTAATTCATGCAATTGCGGAATTAATCTACTAAAGTTCGAAAGCTCGTGAAATGATTTTTCCGAAAAAGCCTTGGTTATAGTTTGGTTTCAAAAATTTTAAAAAATTATTAAAACCGTTTTTCACTATAACCTGGCTCTGATACCAAGTCTGTCACACCCCGCTAAAGCGGAAACACGAGATGTGAAGAGCAAAGATATCATTACACGAGTTATAATTAGAAACATACGGTTTCAAGTCATTAAGATAGAAAATTTGAGTTTACAAGATGAAATAACCAAGTATTTAACGAGTTGCATAACAAAAGTACATAATTAAGCGTTTAACAAATTCCCAAAATGATAAAATAGGTCTTTTCCCAATTCTTGATTTCACGTGTCATGCCTGACCCATCCACAGAATGCACTTCGTGTCTTACATTTGGTTTCCTGAAAACATGAGATAAAGTGTCAAACTACAAAAGTAGCGAGTGAGTTACAGTTTTCTAGTCCTCGACTAAAAAGGTTTAAGTTAAGTATATCAATACTTAATAGTTTTGATAAGTAGCACAATTCTTAAAGAATAGTTTCGATCCATAAAAGTTGTTCAAAAGATAGTTCGATCCATAAAAGTTGTTCAAAAGATAGTTCGATCTATAAAAGTTGTACAAAAGATAGTTCGATCTATAAAAGTTGATCAAAAGATAGTTCGATCTATAAAAGTTGTTCAAAAGATAGTTCGATCCATAAGAGTTGTTCAAAAGATAGTTCGATCCATAAGTGTTGTTCAAAAGATAGTAAACTATAGATTGAAATCATGTATAACGACTACTTGGCATAATAACTTAAGTGTTTACACTAAACCGATTAATCAACCGCGAGGCCCATTACCCCGCACTATCTACGGGGAGTCATTTCTGATCGAGTAATATGTACTTAAGCTGCCGCCTAAGCAAGGAACGGTTATTTCCTAAGTATCGATACCCATAATTACTAAACGACTTAACAAAGCTAATAGTGTGTGTCGCAAGAGTGGGCACTAACGTTTCATTTTATCACTGATAGTAGTCACTTATGGTTAGTTATATCCCTCAAGAGTCACGTTAGTTATACGATCAATCAAAGTTCATACGAGTGCCGAGTGTGGCATTAAATAAATTTAAAACAGTACCGAGTGTGGCAAAATAGTAAATTTATCACAAAGTTGAACCAATAAGCCAATTAAAGGTGGCAAACCATTAAGCCGAATAGGGGTGGCAAACCATTTAGTTTATTGTATGCCAAACGGGCAATTAAAACTGTTTTCAAGTTCCACAAAACGTTCAATAAGAGTTCAATAGAAATAAAACGTTCCAAGAATTCATAATAGTTCCAAAGTTATGTAAAACAGTAAATAAAAGTGGGGTTGTAACTCACGGATTGCGAAGATAGATACGAATAAGCACGGACGGAGCGGAATGCGTCGGGAATCAAGGATGACCTAAGACACCGGAATATTGTATAAGTATCATTAGAGTGATTTAAGTTATGTTTAAGTTCCAATTCAACATTTTAAATCCCAATTTCTTATCTTTTAGATTATGTCCCAAGAGTTTATTACGGAAAGATTTCATGATATTATGTGTTCGTGTACGATATAGGGTCCGATTAGTCCATTTATGTTCAAAAAGAGTCAATGTCCAAGGTCAATATGTATAACTCCTGAAAACATTAAGTTACTGAGTTTGAGTAATAGTTTACGGTGAAATTTGGGCAGCGCTTCCGCGCTATAAAAATTGAATCCATTTTTCAAACACTTTCCCGCTTTGAACAATCATTTTTCAACCAATGTAAATGATAATATAATAGTTTCAAATCCTCAAACTCAATCAAACAATTTCTTTATTAAAAACAGTAAGTTTTCAAAGTTACATAATCTGTAATAAAGTTATTTGGACTTATTCTTACGTTTAAGGTTCTCAAAACGACGATTTTTGTGACATCAGACACATCCAGCCGCCGGCTGGGATGATCCAGCCGTCGGCTGGAGCTCGTATTAGCCAACGTAAACTAATAAGTTCGCCTTCGTTAAGATCGTGATTTATTGAAGAAGTTCAGCAGCGGATGAACACTTCAATATTAACGAGTTCTCGAACAATATAATGATATATGATTAACAATAAGAACAACAAAATATAGTCGAATTATAAGCCTCAATTGTATTAATGAATACTTCAATACAACGTGTTTTCTATCATACACGGATCTATCTATATATAGACCTTGAGGCCGACCTAGATAAACTAGGGAACATCTTCTATCCTTATCTAAACATATCGTTATCTAGAATAAGGAAACTATATCTACTAACAAAAGGAAACTTAAGTATAATCTAATTACAGCTCTAATTAGATTATCCTTGCACGACAAGTTGGTCTTCCGTATCAACTTGACTTCTTCCGTAGTAACTTGACCAGCCGTAGTAACTCTGTTGGACAACCGCGCTAACTTGTTCTTCCGTAGTAACTCTTAATGTCTTCCGCATTAAACGTTTAAGTTACTTTTCTTGTTTGTTAAGCGTATTGTTTATGGTTAAACGATATTGCATCTATTATTATCCAACAATCTCCCCCTAACCTTGAACTTTTATGACACATCAAAAGTACAAGTTTCATGCTCCAACCGTACTAACTATTTTTATTAACAAAAGATGATTTAACTATTACAAACTTTCATTCATCTCTGTTTAGGCCAATCACCTTCTTTGCCTTTGTTCTTTTCATCTATTATCTGCACCAAAATTCTCCAAACCAATTCATGTGCCAGAGGTGAATCATGAACTCCATTGAGTTTGACTTCAATCATTTCTTCCAACGTCTTCACTCCATGTGGATACTGAACATCCACCAAATAAAATTCCATGGATCCCTCCTTTCTTCTAAGCGAGTAGACACCACTTCGATCATAAATGAACCACTTGATCACTGGATTAGTTGGACTTCCTCTTTTGAACACTGAACTTTTCTTGATGTACCCTGGTTCAAATAATCCACATAGAATGTCCATAGCAAGATCAACGCTTGAACATACTCCTCTTTGATGAGAGTACTTTGTCTTGCCTATGTGATACATTCTTTCTAGATCATCCCTGTCAAAGTCTCCGATGGCTTGATGGAAGGCATGAATTATCTTCTTTGACTTGTCTTGTTTGACAACTTCATACTCAGTCTTCATTTGCCCGCCTAAATACTTCCAGTCAATGATTATTGGAGACTTTACTGCCAATGGAGTTGATATCGCTCATTTATACGAGTATTTCATAGCGATATTTTTTTATGTTTAGAGTCCAAAACGTAATGGATAGGCCCCGTATTACTTATATTTTGTGTAAAGTTTGTTTTATAGGTTTTTTGTTATGTTTGGAGTCAAAGGAGGCAATTTGGGACCAAAAGAGGCTAAGAAAAACAAGTCGGGAAGCAAAACGTCGAGTTGCCTTGGTTATTTCCACTAGTTGCTCCGGACCTGGTTGACAAGGAGTTTATGGTGACTAATGAAGTTGACTTGCGGCACAACATCCATGGCTTGCGGCGCAAGTAAGCAACATACTGGCTCGAATAATTGAAGGTTTTGCTGCGCAAAAGAGTGAGCTGCGGCGCAAGAGGGGTGCTGGCAGTTACAATTTAGTTTCTTTAATGCTAATCATGTGGGAACCCAAGAGTTTAGTGGAGCTATTACAAAAACACGATTTCCGGACAGAGTAAAGCATCATTATCATTCCCAATCACAGTTTTAATCATCATTTTTGGCAAGGAGAATCAAGGCATTTTTCATAATCATAATCTCAAGTTTGTGTTGAACAATCAGTTACTTTCATTTCTACTTTCTTATTTTGGAGATACTTGGAACCTATTTTCTATATTTTGGTATTGAACTTTTATCTATTTCATATTGCAATTTAATCATGTCTTTTATTTATTTGATTAGTTTCGTTACAATTATGAGTAGCTAATTTCTTTAAACGTTTGCTTGGATTTGTGATCGTTTATGTGTTAGATTTTGGGTGTGAAAGTCGATTGATGTGTAGAGGTTAATTGGGGATCCGTTTGGGTTGTTATTTGGATTATATTGTTAAGATTGTTTATACTTTTATTTGGTAAACTAAAAACGGGTATTCGAGAGGAATCCGTAATTTTTACTAAAATAAGAACGAATTAATCGGCCGGTCTTTAGTTGATTAAGAGTTAGCGATATTCGAGAGGAATCACTAACAACAATCTAAACAAGTAAGTAATAACACAAACGCTAGTTAATAAATTAAGAGAAATCGGTTTATTAGTTAGTAAGCTATTCGAGAGGAAGCTTATAAGTTAATTCTCACACATCAGCTTGGAACTTTATGCACAATTACTTGAGGTGTTAACTATATTCGAGAGGAACTTAGGATTTTATATTAGAAGTTTTTCGACATTTTCACACCTAAGAGATAACACACATTCGTAAACGGTCCAAGCAAGCGTCTTTTATCTATATTTGAATCAGAAAAGTATTTTTGTTATTCGTATAATCAAGTCTTCTTAAGACCAAACCCAATTGTTACTTGTTACGTGTTATTATAAAACTAAATTTCTTAACTATAAATAGTCCCTGTGTTCGAACCCGATATTTACCGATACTATTTTGCAATCGACAAGGGTACACTGCCCGTGTAGTAATCTAGTAAAAGTTAATTTTCGGAAAACTAGATTTTTCACATCAAGTTTTTGGCGCCGCTGTCGGGGACTTGATTTAGTTGGAATTTAGTTTTTGTTTGATTAATTGTGTTGGGTTATAACATAGTCAATAACGTTTAACCATAAACAATACTCTTAACAAACAAGAAAAGTAACTTAAACGTATAATGCGGAATACTTTAATAGTTACTGCGGAAGAACAAGCTGGTGCGGCTGTCCAACAAAGTTACTACGGCTGATCAAGTTGGTACGGAACTAATCAAGTTGATACGGAAGAAGTCAAGTTGATACGGAAGACCAACTTACCGTGCAAGTATAATCTAAGTTATAGAATTATAATTAGATTATGTTTCCTTTTGTTATTAGATAGAGTTTCCTTATTCTAGATAACGATATGTTTAGATAAGGATAGTTGATGTTTCCTAGTTTATCTAGGTCGGCGTCAAGGTCTATAAATAGATAGATCCTTGTATTGATAAAAACACGTTGTATTGATATTTTCTCATTAATACAATTGAGGCTTATAATTCGATAATATTCTGTTTGTTCTTATTACTTTCCGATAACAAAATATTAATCGATAACTTGTTAATATTGAAGTGTTCATCCGCTGCTGAACTTCTTCAATAGATCACGATCTTAACGTAGGCAAACTTATTAGTTTACATTGGCTAATACGATCCTGACAAGTGGTATCAGAGCACAGGAGGTGCTTTAGATCCATTGATCAACAAGTTTATAATCCTCATAAACGAAGAATCAATATTACCATCATGACTGAAATCACAATTGGAAAAGTTCCTGTTCTAAACAGCAACGAATTCGACTTATGGAAGCTACGAATCAAGCAACACATTCTACTTTCTGACTATACAGTTTGGGACGTGATCATTAATGGTAACAAACGACCTACTCCCCATGGAGCTGATGGAGAACCTGGAATTGCTGCTCGACCACCTTTTTCTGATCTTGAACGGAGAGAAAAACAAACCGAAATCAAGGCTCTGAGTATTCTTTTAATTGCTATTCCCAACGAATATCAATCGCAATTTGAAGAATATCAAGATGCAAAATCGCTATGGGAAGCTTTGGAGAAAATATTCAGCGGAACAAAGAATGCAAAGAAGAACAAGAAAGCTCTTCTTAAACAGGAATATGAAAACTTCAACTCCCTGAATGGCGAACGAATGACACAAACTTTTGATCGATACAAAAAGCTCACCGGAGAGATGATCAGCGCAGACATTAAGTACGATAAAGATGATCTCAACAGAAAGTTCATAAGAGCTCTAAGCAAGGAATGGAAAGTATACACAGTCTCCTACAGACAAGGAGACACCTTAGAGGAACTGGAATTAGATGATCTTTACAACGACTTAAGAGTTTTTGAGGCAGAAGTGGAAGCAGAAAAATCTGACAATAGCAACCCTAATACTAACAATGTCAATACTTCACTTGCTACAACATCTCTAGGACCAAAACATGATATCAACGAAGAGATTTCATTCGACCCATTTATATCTAAGTGTTCAAATCTCACAGGAGAAGACGTAAAACAGATGCATCAGGATGACTGTGATGAAATTGATCTAAAGTGGCAATCTGCTATGCTGGCACTACGAGCAAGAAGATTTCTAAATAGGACAGGACGACGATTCAATCCACGAAACAACGAACGAATTACTTTCGACAAAAGCAAGGTGAAGTGCTATGAATGCAACGAATTAGGTCACTTTGCTAGGGAATGTCCAAACAAGTCACGAAACAACAATCCACGATCCACCCAAGACACAAATCAGAGTGCACTTATGTCGCAAGACATCTTTGGATATGATTGGAGTGACTTAGCTGAAGAAACAAGTCAAAATAGGGCACTAATCTCTGAGGAACAAAATCACGTAGAAAATATTACTACTGTTCACCATGCATGCATAGCCGTAGTAATGGATGATACGGACATTATTTCCATGGAGGAATTAGTTCCTACGGATGACTTAGTTTCTACGGAGCTCGTTTATACTGATGTTGGAATTACTGAAATTGGCAACAACATACTTGGATATGACTGGAATGATGATGATCAAGGAGCACCTCAAGAGGATGCTCTAATGGCGATTGAATCACCATCACCAACTTCTGACAATCCATCTCTTATGGCCGAGGTAAATTCTAAACTTTGTACTTCTGAGTGTAAGACTATAATTGTTAAATATAAAAATCATAATCAATTGATGAGTGATTCAATTAAGATCTTAGAAGAACAAAGACAATCATCTCATAGGGTAATTGATAACTTAGAAAATCAGATCAAGTCACACAAAATTAATGAACAAAGTTATCAAGAAAAGATTAATCTAATTGAATGGCAAAAAGAGGACTTACTCCTTAAACTCAAGATGGCTAGGGACGAAATCAAACGACTAAATCAAGAACATGATAAATTTGAGTTAGATGTAGGGAAATTAGAATTCGCTTCAAAATCAGTAAATGACCTATGTCAAAAACAAATACATGGCAAGGTAAAGGCTGGTTTAGGTTACAAAGAAGTTGCCCCTCCATTTAACCAAAACTATATCCCTCCATCCTTAGATGAGCCTAGGATTACCATCTCTCAGACACCTCCAAAAGAATCATTCAATGTTGATCCAATCAACTATGATGAAGTTCTAATTGAGGACTTAGTTGAAGAAAGTAAGATCCATATTGTGAAAAACAAGGATATTCCATTGGAAAATCACTTACTCACAATAGAAGGCATAACTCTACCTTCTACACAAAGTCTAGTGTCTATGCCAACTTCTGACCCCATTAAAATTGTCAAAACACCCCCTAAAGGTAAGAACAAGATAGTCCCTAAGGAAAACGATAAGGCTTGGAAACACATAAGTAAAAGAGGAAACCAAAGAAATATGAACCAAGTAAAAACTCAAAAGGGACAAATTATCAAAAGTTCTGGGAAGGGATGTTTTATTTGTGGTAAATTGAATCACTATGCAAAAATATGTTATCACAATCCTTAAAATCAAATGCAAGTGAGTCAAAAACCACATCATGGGGTGGGATACACAGGAAGGGTTGCCCATAACAATAACTTTGTCAACCAAGTCTCTTCAGAAAATCAAAGTGTTAACAAAAGAAACGTAATTTCTAACAAGAAGAATAGAGTTCCTACTGTTGGACAAAACTTTGTTTCTACTGCTAAGGTTAATACGGCCAAACATAATGGTGTTAATACTGCCCGTATTAATACTGTGAAACATAACCATGTTAATCCTGCTCGTGTTAATACTGCCAAAAGTAACTTCGTTACTAAGACTACTATTAACACTAAGAAAAAAAGGCACGTCAAACGAGTACCTGTTCCTATTGTTAAATCAAAAAGTGTTAACACTAAAACTGTTCAAAAGGCAAAATCTTTCAAACAAGTGTGGCAACCAAAGATCCAAGTAACTCAACCACCTATTCCCATTGATTTCTCAAAACTAGTACAAAGGAAGGTGAGTTACTTTGACGAAATGGGCAAACCCAAGTCAACTTTGGCTTGGGTTCCCACCAGAAACTAATCTCTATCGTTTATGTGCAGGTTCAGCCAACAAAAGAAAGTGAGAACAGTTGGCATGTAGATAGTGGCTGTTCCAGGCACATGACGGGCAACATGTCATGTCTTCAGGACTTTGAAAAGGTCAATGGAGGATATGTTGCTTTTGGAGGCAATCCAAAAGGAGGAAAGATTACTGGGAAGGGAACAATAAGAAATGGTACACTACACTTCAAAGACGTGTACTATGTGCAACAGCTTCAATACAACTTGTTGAGTGTCTCTCAAGTCTGTGATGAGAAACACCCACCGATCTTCACTGCTACAGAATGCATTATAATGAAGCCTGGGTATGTCATAGATGAAAGCATGATCTTACTCAGAACACCAAGGAGAGACAATGTCTATTGTCTAGACATGTCAAAGGTTCAAATCAATTCACCTGAAGCATGCTTGCTCTCAAAAGCTACTTTAGATGAATCCACTCTATGGCATAGGAGGATGTGCCACATGCACCTGAAGAACATCAATAAACTAGTTAAATCTAGTTTGGTTAGAGGTCTCCCAAACAAGCAGTTCAACCTTGAAGACAACTGCTTAGCATGCTTGAAGGGCAAGCAACACAAGTCGTCTCACAAGACAAAGGAGATTAACTCTAACACCACTCCTTTACATTTACTTCACATGGATCTCTTTGGAGAGTATAACAAAGAAGTCATACTGCCTTGTCATCACCTGACTGACTTTTCAAGATATACATGGGTATACTTTCTGGTACCAAGATGAAAGCAATGTCAACTTCTCATCACCTTTTATCACCAAGATTGAACTTCAACTGAACTGAAGATCAATAAAATTCGATGTGACAATGGCACGGAATTCAAGAACCAAGTAATGAATGACTTCTGTGACAAGAAAGGAATAGAGAGACAATTCAGTGCTGCTAGGACACCCCAACAAAATGGAGTTGCTGAAAGACGAAATAGGACATTGATTAAAGCAGCAAGAAGCATGTTGGCTGATTCCAATCTTCCCATCTTTTTCTGGGCGGAAGCAGTTAACACTGCTGCTCATGTTCAGACTAGAGTTCTTCTAGTCAAGGCCCACACCAAGACTCCATATGAGCTCCTCAACAAAGAAACAACCTCTTGACCAGTTTTCTACGCGCCTTTAGAGTCCATGCACAGTATTAAACTCAAAGACTACCTTGGTAAATTTGAAAGCAAAGCTGATGAAGGTACATTTCGTTGGTTACTCATCCCAAAGCAAGGCATATCGTGTTTACAATCACAAATCTAAGATTATTGAGGAAAGCTCAAATGTGACATTCAATGAACACACATATACAAGAAGGGACATGG
>CAJVGC010000001.1:14858255-14912945 GCA_910822075.1 Senecio squalidus
GTAGGACAGATTCGATGCTCTCGAACCATTGGAGCAGTCCTACAGCACCAGTTGTGCCATGGAACTCCTTTGGCTTACACGCCATAAAGCTCTTGTAGTTGCATGGAGGAGGGTTCGGGTGCTGGTTCTGGTTCTGATTTTGGTTTTGATTGTTCTGCTGTTGCTGCTGCTGCTGCTGTTGCTGTTGATGTTGCTGTTGGTGGTTGTTGACATTGGCATTGATTCCCGCAGTGATCTGGGAGATCATGTTGGGCATTGCCGCGCTCAACTGTTCAGCAACTTGCTCGGCAATGATGCTAGCATTGGTGCGAGGAGCCATGATTCTACAATCAGAAGAACAGATTTAGTTTAGAACGCACGAAGGGAATATGATAAGAATGCAATTTAGTGACCATAGATAATTATAGCACGAGATTAAGATGGATGATCAAGTAGTACACGCATGATTATTACTCAAGAGATAGAATTGTAATGATTGTCACAGGTACAAGATTCATAAGGTAAGATAAGTATAATGATAAAAGATAGGGATTTCATTAATAATAATTAAGTTTGGTACAGTACTGAAATGAGAAATACTATTACAATACATGAAAGGAAAGATAATAAATGCCTATGTCGTGTACAGAGAGAAAATTGCGACTAGACTAAGTACAGTACAACAAAAGAAATAACTAATGGCGCCTCTCCAGAAACATCTTGGCTGCCATAACCACAATCAACGTGCCCATCACCAAACACACACCAATGAGGCGCTGCACGGTTTGTGACGTAGCTCGGGTCGATGCGATGAATCGCAACGCCTGCTCCGACAATTGTTGTGCAGAGTCGGTAACCTCACTGATAAGGTGCCCCTGGTGCTGGGTCTCCTGTGCCAGTCCCCGCACTTCGCGGTGCAAGTGAAGGAACGCGGCCGGTGGGGGAGCTTGAAGGGTAGGAGGCATCCTCTGCCTTGCGGCCTCGGCGTCTCTGGCCCGCTGCATTTCCTCGCGCTCAAACTTCCTTTCCCAGGAGTAGTGGTCCATGGTAGGGTTCCGTGGGACCTCTGGAGGGTGACCAAAGGGTAGGTGTGATGAAGTAGGCTGGGATGGTCCCTCCTGGCGCGCAGCCATCCTATCCGGCAGACGGGCCGGGAGGATGACCTGCTTTCGCGCGGTCAACCTGGTGCGCGGGCCCCGGTAGTGGAGTGTGGCGGCAACGGGTACCGGTGGAGGGGGTGGTAGCACATCCCTCGGGCTGGACCCGATGCTGCTAGAGATCGCCATGGAGGTGTCCTCCGTGGGATCGGTGGTCTGATGTCGCTGGCTCTCTGAGGCGGTGCGGCCCTCGGAAGGCGAAGCGACTCTAGGTAGGGAGCGGGACTGTGAGTGTGACGGTGAACGTGAGCGTGAAGAGTGAGACATGACGGCTCTGTGAATAATGAGTTCCGTAAGTATGAGAAAATACAAAGGAATAATAAAGGAAATGTGTAATGAAATGCATGTACGGGTCAGTCATGTGAGAATCGGGAAAAGAGAGTACCGGGAATTTTCGACTCAAAAACCGTTAACAATAGTAATTACGTTCCGTCCTTGCATAATCCATTTTGAACTAGGCCTGGGTGATCAGGCCATGCGTAGTTAAAAATAAACATGCAATCGCGAAATTAATTCTCTAAAGTTTAGACCCATAAATGATTTTCCGAAAAGCCTTGGTTATAGTTTGGTTTCGAAAATTTTTGTAAAATTTTTAAAACCGTTTTTCTCTATAACCTGTGCTCTGATACCAAGTCTGTCACACCCCGCTAAAGCGGAAACACGGAATGTGAAGAGCTGGAAGATCATTACACGGTCATAAGAAAACACAACGGCATTCAAGTCATTTAAAATATTAAAAGAGTTTACAAGTTCATGAAAACAACCAAGTCACAGAATTTAGTACACAAAATACATAAGTTTAAAGTTCCAAAATAAAATTCCCAAAAGTAGTGAACAAGTCTTTTCCCGAAAAGGTTCTCACACGGCCGCCTCGACCCGTCCATGCCATGCATTCCATACTTACACTTAATTTCCTGAAACATAAGATAAAGTGTCAACTACGAAAGTAGTGAGTGAGTTACAGTTTAAGTAGTTCGGCAAATATATAAGTAAAGTATATAAAAGGAAAAGTTTCCAAAAGGAGATTTAGCGGAGAAAAGTCGCTTAAAAATTATATACTTTTTAAAGTTCAAGTAACGGGCGAATCGGTGCCCTAAGTTCGTAAAGACTAAGTAGAGTCAAATTTAGTCAAATTGTAGTCGCGGAAATCAATCGCTAAAAATTTCGTAAATTTATGCGTAAGTAACTAATTAGATTTCTTGTATCAACCTCTTGGCATCTATAACTTAAGTGTTCACACTAATCCGATTGTTCAACCGTGAGGCCCCTCTTCCCGCCTATCCTACGGGAAGTTGTTCAAGTTCTTAGTAATATGTACTTAGACTGCCATCTAAGCAAGGAACGGTTCTTTCCTAAGTATCGATACCCATAATTACTAAACGGCTCTGTAGTTAATAGTGTGTAAAGTTCTAGAAAAAGTAGCTGGGCACTAAGTAGTTTTGTTTTAAAGAGAGATAGTTGTTCCGTCACTTAAGATCATGTTATAGTTCCATCAAGGGTCGGTTCGCATACAAGCATCAATAATTAGTTTAGTCCAAAAGGGAGCAAGCCAGTAAGTTCAAGTAGAGTAAAAAAAAGTGTTTTACGCATAAGAGTTCAAAGAGTTGTTCAAAATAGTTCCATAAGTTCCAAAGTTCAATTTGTTCAATAAGTCCCGAGTCAAAATAGGTTCCAAATAGTGTAATAAGTCAAAGTTCATAAAGTTGCAATTTGATTCATAAAGTTTTCAAATATAGGTAATCTTATATTTTCCCCAAAAATTCATGCAAAATACATATAAAATAAGGGGTGTCACGGATTGCGAAGAGTAAGATACGGAAACTCGGTCGGAAATGGAAGCCGGGAATCACGGATTGCCTAATAATACCAAGATAGTTTAATTAGTTATTATATTATTATGTTCTTATATAATAATATAGATAAAATTTATATAAACTTTAAGTGTCAAGGTTAACTATAGTTAAAATAGTCCAAAAAGGTAATTGTCACGTTTTTGTCCAAAAGTCCGATTTAACGTTTTTGATTATTATGTCTTAAGTGCTATTGCTCGCTGAAGTGATTTACATTTTTCTAAGGAAATTTGGGCAGCGCTTCCGCGCCCAAATTTCATATCCAAAAATGTACAATCACTTCCGCTCACAAATCACCTAAAACGCAATATAATACATATTATAGTTCAATTCAAGTCCAAATAGTCCATATATGTCTCAAGTATTATTTATGTTACATATTCAGTCCCAAAAAGTCATTGTATCAAAAAGTCAGCGGGTCAACATAGTCCAAACGTGCTAAAAACGACCAAAAACGACAAGTTTTGAAAATCCAGCAGCTCTGTGCGCCGCTGTGACCACTAGGACGGCGCACAGAAGCTGAAACCCTCTCCCGCTGCGTCGTTCTAAGGTATAGGACGGCGCACGGTTCGAGTGGTTTCGGGTTTTTGTTGCAAAACGTATTTTAAGCCATAGATTTCGACATGCAAATAGTTTAAACTTATTAAAACATCATTTTAACAGTTTATAAAGCATTTTTAGTTATAAAACCGTGGATCTAAAGGTTATTTCAGTTAAAAACGTTTTTGACCATAAAAAGTCATAGATTTGCATAAAAACTTATTTTTAACCGTTAGATCTTACATGCAATTGATTATTTGTATAAAAATAGTAAAAAGAAAGAAATCTACCGAAGGAAAAGCTCGGATGATGAGTTTTGGTCGGATTTACGCTTCAAAACTCTTTACAAGCCTAGTCCTTTTTGAAATAAACGACACCGCTTTGCTTCTCTTGATGATTGGAACGATTTGTATGGTTAGAAAATGGATTTTGGTGGCTGAGGTTACTGGAAAATGAAGAACTCTAGAGAGGTTTTTGAGAGAAAATGAGTTTTGTGTGTGTTTTTGTTTGTAAAAGTGATTTAGTAAAATGAAAATGAAAAGGAAAAGAAAAGGGATAGTAATGTGTGCATTGGGACAGTAAAAACCAGTAATTATGGACTGGAAATCGGGTTCCATTGGTTGGAAAAGTTGAGAAAACGAGGCATGCAAATAATTCAAAATTATTACAGAAATCGTCCTCCAGGACGGCGCACATGGCCTCTGTGCGTCGTCCTGGACCTTCCTTGTAATTATTTTTGTGTTTTGGCTGATTTTGTACAAGTGTTTCGTTGGACCTTTTCGTTAACTAAAGTTTTAAAGTATGTTACGTTATGAACTTAGGGAAGTTCATTGGGGGTTTTCTTGGTATTAGGACTTATTTAATTTGATTCCGGTCGTGCATCCGACGTTGTCGCGTTTCCGATTATAGTAAAGTTAAAGACTAGTTAGACCGAAAGAGACATAGATTATAAAATGCACCTGGAATTAGACGGTTGTCACACACGGCCATCCTGTCCGGTTGGCGGCCCGGGAGGATTACCTGCTTTCGCGCGGTCAACCTAGTGCGCGGGCCCCGGTAGTGGAGTGTTGCGGCAACGGGTACCGGTGGAGGGGGTAGCACAGCCCTCGGGCTGGACCCGATGCTGCTGGAGATGGCCAAGGAGGTGCCCTCCGTGGGATCGGTGGTCTGCCGACGTTGGCTTCCCGAGGCGGTGCGGTCCTCGGAAGCCTCAGAAGGCGAAGCAGCTCTCGGTTGTGAGCGAGACTGGGATCGTGACGGTGAACGCGGACGATAGGAGTGAGACATGACGGATCTGTGAACAATGGGTTTCGTAAGTACGTGAAGCCAAAAGAATAATAAAGGAAATGTGTAATGAAATGCATGTACGGGTCAGTCACGTGAGAATCGGAAAAAGACAGAACCGGGAATTTTCGACTCAAAAACTGTTAACAATAGTAATTACGTTCCGTCCTTGCATAATTCATTTTGAACTAGGAATGGGTGATCAGGCCATGCGTAGTTGAAAATAACCATGCAATCGCGAAATTAATTCCCTAAAGTTTGAACCCATAAATTATTTTTCCGAAAAAGCCTTGGTTATAGTTTGGTTTCGAAAATTTTGAAAAAAATTTTAAAACCGTTTTTCACTATAACCTGTGCTCTGATACCAAGTCTGTCACACCCCGCTAAAGAGGAAACACGAGATGTGAAGAGCTGGAACATCATTACACGGGTTATAAGAAACATAACGGTATTCAAGTCATAGATTAGAAATAAAAGTGTTTACAATTCAAAGACAACCAAGATTTTCAATACACAATACATAAGTATAAAGTTCCCAATTAAAATTCCCAAAAGAGAAAGGACAAGTCTTTTCCCAAATCAGTTCTCACGCGACCGCCTTGACCCGTCCATGCCATGCACCTCATGCTTACACTAAATTTCCTGAAACATAAGATAAAGTGTCAACTACGAAAGTAGTGAGTGAGTTACAGTTTAAGTTGCTCGGTAAAAAGTTGATTAAGTATATAAAAGTAAAAGTTTCCAAAGAGGAGGTTAGCGGAGAAAAGTCGCTTAAAAATTTATATACTTTGAAAGTTATAAGTAATGGGCGTGTCGGTGCCCTAAAGTTGGTATAGACCAAGTAAAGTCAGATTTAGTCAAATCATAGTTGCGGAAACAATCGCTAAAAGTTCGTAAATTTATGCGTATAAGTAACTAATTAGATTCTTGTATCAACCTCTTGGCATCTATAACTTAAGTGTTCACACTAAATCGATTGTTCAACCGTGAGGCCCCTTACCCCGCCTATCCTACGGGGAGTTGTCAAGTTCTTAGTAATATGTACTTAGACTGCCATCTAAGCAAGGAACGGTTCTTTCCTAAGTATCGATACCCATAATTACTAACGGCTCTGAAGTTAATAGTGTGTAAAGTCTAAAAAGCAGGTGGGCACTAAGTAGTTTTGTTTCAAAAAGAGATAGTCGTTTGTCACTTAAGAGTCATGTTATAGTTCCATCAAGGGTCGGTCTCGCATACAAGCATCAATAATTAGTTTAGCCAAAAAGGGGGCAAGCCGGTAAGTTCAAGTAAGCCAGTAGAGCAAAAGTGTTTACGCATAAGAGTTTTAAAGAGTTTGTCCAAAATAGTTCAATAGTTCCAAAGTTCATAAAAGTTCATATAAGTTTCCAAAGTTCACAAAGTTTCAATTGTTCATAATTGTTTTCAAAGTACAAATAATCTTATGTTTCCCCCAAAAATCATGCAAAAATACATTAAGTAAAAGGGGTTGTAACTCACGGATTGCGAAGAGTAGGAACGCGAAAGTTGGTCGAAAATGGAAGCCGGGAATCACGGATCGCCTATTATTACCAAGATAGTTTAATTAGTTATTATCTTATTATGCTATTTATATAATATAATAGATAAAATTTTATTAAGCTTTAAGTGTCAAGGTTAAGTAATGTCCAAAATAGTCCGAAATGGTAATTGTCACGTTTTTGTCCAAAAGTCCGATTTAACGTTTATTATTATTATTATGTTATGGGTGCTTTTGCTCGCTGAAGTGGGTTACATTTTCCTAAGGAAATTTGGGCAGCGCTTCCACGCCCAAATTTCATATCCAAAAATGTAATTACCAATTCCGCTCACAAATCACCTATAACACAATAATACGTATTAATCTAGTTTATTTATGTCCAAAATAGTCCACACGAGTCTCAAATGTTATTGTTTTTACTTATTCAGTCCCAAAATGTCATATGTCAAAAAGTCAGCGGGTCAAATATAGTCCAAACGTGTCAAAAACGACAAAACGACAAAGTTTCGGAAAAGTTGCAGCTTTGTGCGCCGTTGTGAGCACTGGGACGGCGCACAGAACACATTTTTGTGTTCGCTGCGTCGTCCTGGTCTCTGGGACGGCGCACAGAACGCGAGTTTTCGAGTTTTTCTTGTAAAACGTTTATTTATCCATAGATCTCGGCATGCAATAGGTTTAAACTTATTAAAACTTCATTTTAACAGTTTCTAAAGTATTTATAGTCACAAATTCGGTGATCCAAAGGTTATTTCGATTAAAAACGTTTTTGACCATAAAAGTCATAGATTTGTATAAAAACTTGTTTTGAACCGTTAGATCTTACATGCAAGTAATAAAATCAGTATAAAATGAAAAGGGAATGATTTCTACCGAAGAGATTAGCTTGGATGAGGATTTGGCCGGATTTTAGCTTCAAAAATCTTTACAAAAATAGTCCTTTCCGAAATCTTTGGCTTCTCCTTGCTTATCTTGATGTTCTAAACGATTTGTGTGGATGAAAAATGGATTTTGATGGTTGGAAATCACTGGAACAAGTGTGTTTAGAGAGAGTTTTTGAGAGAAAAGTTTGTAGGTGTGTGTTTTGTTTTTAATAAAATGACTAACAAAATGAATAAAAGAAAAATGATGGAGTAAGGCATTGGTACTGGTATCAAGTCAGTAATTATGATATATTCTCGAGATTGATTGGTTTAAAAATGGTGGAAATCAAGACATGCAAAGTTTTCAAATTTATTACAAAATCAGTCCTGCAGGACGGCACACATGGCCTCTGTGCGTCGTCCTGGACCATTTTTGTAATAAATTTTGTGTTTTGGCTGATTTTGTATAATTGTTTCGTTGGACCTTTTCGTTAACTAAAGTTTTGAAGTATGTTACATTATGAACTTAGGAAAGTTCATTAGGAGTTTTCTTGGCATTAGGACTTATATAATTTGATTCCGGTTGTGATTCCGACACTGTCGCGATTCCGATTAATGAATAGTTAAAGACTAGATAGACCAAAAGAGACATAGAGTATAGAAATGTACCTAGAAATGGACGGTTGTCACATTATGAAAACGCTTTGATACTCGAATACTATTACGAAACGCTTTGATACTTGAATACTATTACGAAAACGCTTTGATACTTGAATTCTGTAACGAATGACTATTTTGCCGGCATTGTTGAGGGTTTTGCCAACAATGCCGAGGACACGAAAACTATTTTGCCAATGACTAAAACATCGATCGTCATGTTGCGGATGTTGTATAACATGGACGTGAGATACCACTAAAATTCCCGATACTACCAAGGACATTAGTTGCTATTAATCCCTTTGGAAAGGACCGTTAGTAGATATGGATAGCGCTATTAGGGTAGATTGACCCTCACCACAATGACTTATAACGATGGTGCATAATACTAATAGGGTAGGCTACATGCTTAGCAACGATCATTGGGTAATACTTAGGATTGTCACATAGTCGCGCTATGTGTTCAATGCCTACAAACACGAATGCTATATTTTTACACACGTTTATGTGGTAGCTAATTGGATACTAATACTTTATGCATGGTTATGCGGAAACTATTTGAAAACTATACTTTACGCTATTTTTATGTGCGTCGAAAACTTGTATGCTTTTACTTAAACTTGTAGCTCACTAACTACGTCTCCCGTAGTTAACACTTGACTCGTATTTTCAGGTAACGAGTAAGCTAGCTGATGACTTTATGCTTTGGGCGGATGACTTCAAGAACGGGATGGGTTTGGGTGGTTTGGTTATGAACACCCTATTTTGAATTCGGATATGTAAACGCGGTTTTAAACACTTGTAAACTTTTGATGTTATGTTTACTTTAATATAACTTGGTGTGGAGTTATAAACTTGTGTATAATGCTATTGCTCTTCACATCCCGTGTTTCCGCTTTAGCGGGGTGTGACACAAGAGGCATTTTGAATCCATGGGTATTTTAGATACCATAGAAGCAGACAATAAATGTTCATCGCTAGAAAAAGCGAAAGCTAATGTTTTCATTAATAAGCATTTGGATGATATGCTAGAAATGGAATATTTTAATATAACAGATCCATTCGTTTTTGGGAAGGATCTTAAAATAAGATTTGATCATCAAAAGGAAGTATTACTTCCATCTGCTAGGGATGAATGGAGAAATCTAAGACTCCAAGATTTTACAAAACTAAATGAATACACCTCCACTGTGTTTAGAATATGTTCAACACTGGAATTTTGTGGACATGGTGTTACAGAGGAAGAAAAGTTAGAGAAAACATTATCCACCTTTCATGCATCAAATATAAATTTACAACAACAATATAGGTTACATAATTTTAAAAGATATTCTCAATTGAATGCATTTCTCCTTGTCGCTGAACAAAACAATGAACTTTTGATGAAAAATCACGAGTCCCGTCCTACAGGATCATTAGTATTGTTTGAAGCAAATGCTGCAAACATAGATGGTTCCAAAAATAATATGAGTGGACGGGGACGTAGTCTTGAACGAGGCCGTGGACATTTTGGCCAAAACCATCCTTATGGCCACAACCATAATTCTAGTCGAAACCAAAACTTTGGTAGAGGGAAATCTTATGGTCGTGGGCATGGGCGTGGGCGTGGGCGTGGTCGCTCAAATTATTACCATGCTCCCCAAAACAAAAAGTTTCAACCACAAAGAAATTCCAAAACGACAAATCATGGTGATGGAGCAGGTCCTTCTCAGAATCATGAAGATATTTGTTTTAGATGTGGTGTAAAAGGACATTGGTCTAAAAACTGCCGAACGCCTCACCACCTCTGTGAACTCTACAAAGAATCCTTGAAAGGAAAAGATAAGGAAGTAAACCTTACTGATGATCTTGAGTTTACAGAAACTGAGCTTAATGCTGCAGATTATTGCAATAATCTTAACCTTTTGGATTGATATGGATCTTGATGACCTCTATTTACTAACTTTATGTTTAATAACTATGTTTATTTTCCCATAACTATGTTTCTCTTTTATAACTATGTTTTTCAATTTCTTAACTTGTTTTTGTCTTCCATGTAATATTTATGCAATAAATGTACATTTTGTTATTATCTACTTCACTCATTTCTTATTTTATTTTTTTTAATATTTGAAGTTTGATATGAGTTCCACTGGAATACAACATCAAACAAAGGTTGGAGATCTCTGCATATCAGATAGTGGTTCCACACACACTATACTGAAAACTAAGAAATATTTCTCTGAACTGAAACCTACAAAAGCAACCATTCGCACTATATCAGCTCCTTTAGACTTGATAGAAGGAATGGGAAAGGCTAATTTTATGCTACCTAATGGTGCAAAGCTTTTGATAAAGAATGCTTTATTTTCTCCAAAGTCGTCGAGAAATTTATTGAGATTTAGTGACATATACCTTAATGGATATGATACTCAAACTGTGACTATAAGTCATGAGAAATATATGCATATTGTTGAAAAGAACAAAGTTCTAGAAACACTACCAAGACTTCATTCTGGTTTACATTATACACATATACATGTGGTGGAATCAAATATGGTAGTGAAAGAAAAATATAGTAATCCTGGAATAATTACTTTATGGCATGACAGATTAGGCCATCCAGGATCAACAATGATGCGAAGGATAGTTGAAAGTACTCATGGACATCCATTAAAGGATCATAAGATACCTCAATCACGTTCAATAATTCCATGCATATCATGTTTTCTTGGAAAATTAATTGTGAGACCTTCACCACTTAAAGTTGAAAATGAATCACCTGTGTTTCTTGAAAGAATTCACGGTGACATATGTGGACCAATTCACCCACCATGTGGACCATTTAGATATTTTATGGTTTTAATAAATGCATCAAGTAGATGGTCTCATGTTTGCTTATTTTCAACCCGTAATGTGGCATTTGCAAAATTTCTGGCTCAAATTATCAAGTTAAGAGCACATTTTCCTGATTACACTGTTAAAAGGGTAAGACTTGAAAATGCTGGTGACTTTACATCCCAAGCATTTGATGACTATTATATGTCTATAGGGATTGTTGTTGAACATCAAGTTGCTCATGTTCACACGCAAAACGGTTTAGCAGAATCACTGATTAAACGTCTTCAACTAATAGCTAGACCATTAATAATGAGAACAAAGCTACCTATATCAATATGGGGTCAAGCAATTTTACATGCTGCATCACTGATTTGGTTAAGACCAAGTGCTATCATACATATTCTCCCATGCAACTTGCTTTTGGGCAAGAGACAAACATTTCTCACCTTAGAGTGTTTGGTTATGTTGTATATGTTCCCATTGCACCACCACACCGTACAAAAACGGGACCTCAGAGGAGGTTAGGAATATATGTTGGATATGAAACATCTTCTATCATAATATATCTTGAACCACTAACAGGTGACGTTTTTACAGCACGTCTAGCTGATTGCCAATTTGATGAGACAACTTTTCCAACGTTAGGGGGAGAAAAGAAAATTAAAGAAAAAGATGTTTCGTGGTGTGAACCTTATTTGTTGCATCTTGATCCTCGCACCAAACAATGTGAAACAGAAGTTTAAAAGATTATGCACTTGCAAAAAATTGCAAATCAATTACCCGATGCATTTGTTGATATAAAAAGAGTGACCAAATCATATATACCAGCTGCTAACGCTCCAGCTCGAATTGAGATCCCAGATGGAAAATCTGACGATAAAGCCACTCAAGAGTCTAAAACACGCTTGAAGCGTGGAATACCAATTGGTTCCAAAGATAAAAATCCGCGTAAAAAAAAGGTGCAGAGTATGCAAATGATCACGAGAAAAGTGTTCTTGAAGAAACACAAAATATCATCATTTCTCCTACTGGAGAAATGAATGATAACAATAAAGAGATTGCAATCAATTATGAAAATACACATGCATTATGTAACCGAAACGAAATGGAAAATATTGATGAAATATTTTCATATAATGTTGCGTGTGAGGTTATGAATGAAAGTGATGATCCTGAACCTCAGTCTGTTATTGATTGTCAAAACAGACATGAGTGGGTTAAATGGAAAGACGCCATGCAAGCTGAATTAAATTCTCTCAATAAACGGAAAGTTTTTGGACCTATTGTTATCACTCTCAAATCAATGAAACCTGTAAGGTACAAGGCCAAACTTGTGGCTCAAGGTTTTTCTCAAAGACCAGTGATTGATTACGATGAAACATATTCTCCTGTTAAGGATGCTATCACTTTTAGATATTTAATTAGTCTAGCAGTTTCTAAGAATTTAGAAATGCGTCTCATGGATGTTGTTACTGCTTACTTGTATGGATCACTAGATAGTGATATCTATATGAAGATCCCAGAAGGATTTAAAATGCCTGAAACATGAAGTACAAAACCCAAAAGAAATGTACTCAATAAAATTACAAAGATCTTTATATGGTTTAAAGCAATCTGGACGGATGTGGTATAATCGCTTGAGTGATTATTTGATAAGCAAAGGTTATACGAATAATCTTATTTGTCCATGCGTCTTTATTAAGAAAACAACATCTGGATATGTGACCATAGTTGTCTACGTTGATGATCTAAACATCATTGGAACAAACGATGAAATTAATGAAGTGATTGTGCTTTTAAAGAAAGAATTTGAAATGAAAGACCTTGGAAAAACCAAATATTGCCTTGGTTTACAGATTGAGCACGTGAATAATGGTGTACTTGTACATCAATCAAATTATACAGAGAAGGTCTTAAAGCGTTTCAATATGGACAAAGCAAATCCATTAAGCACACCAATGGTTGTTAGAACACTCAATATTGAAAAAGATTTATTTCGCCCTTGCGAAGAAAACGAAGAAATTCTTGGTCCTGAAGTACCATATTTGAGTGCAATTGGAGCTCTTATGTATCTTACTAATTGTATTAGACCTGATATTTCTTTTGCAGATAATTTGTTAGCAAGATTCAGTTCATCTCCCACCAAACGACATTGGAACGGAATCAAACATGTTTTTCGATACCTTCGAGAGACTGTTGATTTGGGTTTATTTTATTCTAACAATTCCAAACAAGGGTTGATTGGTTATGCAGATGCAGGTTATTTATCTGATCCTCATAAATCTAGGTCTCAAACTGGATATGTATTCATGAATGGAGGTACTACAATTTCATGGTGTTCTCAGAAACAAACTCTGGTTGCAACATCTTCAAATCATGTTGAAGTTATTGTACTACATAAAGCTAGTAGAGAGTGTGTATGGTTAAGATCAATGAAACAACTTATTGTGACCTCTTGTGGACTAGAGACGGACAAAACTGCTACTTTGATCTATGAAGATAATGCAGCTTGTGTCGCACAAATGAAGGATGGGTATATCAAGAGTGACAGAACTAAACATATACCACCAAGATTTTTCTCATACACACGAGACCTTATAAAGGATGATCAGATTGAAATGAAATATGTTCAATCTAGCAACAATTCAACAGATCTTTTCACGAAGGCACTTCCTACTGCAACTTTCAGAAAGCATGTCTATAATATTGGAATGAGACATTTGCATAGTACGTAACAGTTTACGGATGTCTAAATGAGGGGGAGTCAACTATACACTGCACTCTTTTTCCCTTAGCTAAAGTTTTTTTCCCATTGGGTTTTTCTTTGGCAAGGTTTTTAACGAGGCAGTAGTTTACAGTTGAACTCTGATTAAAAAATGTGTCATCCAAGGGGAAGTGTTATGAATTATTGATTCAAATGGATGGACACATTGTCAAACTCCATGTCCAATCCATGATACTATTATCATACATACTTTTCTAGTAATGCTACTAATCTTGGTAAATAAATAGTGTATATTAGTAGTATAAATACTACCTCAAGTGTAGAGATAAAATACACCTCATGTATACACTTTCATAAGTTATACATTACTTCTCCTATCTTATTTTTCTTAAATCTTAAGTTGATTAATATATTTGTTAATCACACCATAATAACAGTTAATTTATAACATTTTCTCACTATCAGGTGTATCATATGGTTAAAAAAAGCTCCAAATATAATTTAATTATAAAAATATATGCATTGTTGTGTTTGCCACTAATATACAGCCTATGTCTAAAATTATGTAAATGGAGAAAAAACATTTATATATTATTCGTATTAAAACAACAACATGAATCAGCACAATAATTGACTTGATCTAAATAAATTTAAAAACTCAACTTTCATATTATGTGAATCAAAATTGATTGCATAAGATCTTATAAAACCAATAAACAAATTAATACAATGATAATCATGATCAAATAAAGTTTTCGATGCTGATACTCTTAAACTTGTTATCAAAACAATTTCATACATAAAGTTTAATCCAAAAATATAAGAGGTAGTATTAGATGTTTAAAACAACTCATAAAACAATATCCTTAAAATAAATGCAAAAACACAACTAACATATTATATGAAGATTGCACACACAAAAAGTGGTCCCCAAAGTTTCCACTCTAGAAATTCCGTTCACTTCTATTTTTAAACGTTAAAACTATATTAAGTATACTTGGAAAAAAATAATTTCATCTACAAATTAGAACCCAACTATAAACACGATAAAAATACTACCCAAAAAAAAAAAAAAATTCCCTGTCAAAATACATAATTTTCATTTTTTCATTTTCTTTTTAAATCTCGAAATTAGATGCATGTTATGAAAAGTTGATGAATTTTATTAAATTTATATAAAATTTTATTTGAAAGTAGATATAATAATATACACATAATAAATTTTTTTGCAAAAGGTTAAAGAAACAGTAAAATGTATTTTTTGAATACTAGATTCATTTTATGAAAAAGTAATTAGATTCAGTAAATTAAATTAATTTTTATTGCGAAGTACATATAATACAAACTCTTAGCAAAAATTTCTCAAAAAGTCACATACATTTTTATTTTCTTTTGAAAATAAATAAATAATTATTAATATATTATTGTCGTTCATTAAAATGTATTTTTTATTTATTGAGGAATAATAAATACAATTTTATTGAAAAATAACTTATGACGTTAAAAATTTTGTATTATCGTTCACTTTTACCATATCTTAAATTTAAAAAATGAAGTTTTGTTTACATAAAAATTGGTAGTTATATTGTTGTGTATCAAATTTAAATATTTATTGCATACAAACAATGAATTTGATGCACAACACTTAAACAATATATTTTTTTTATTCAATATATAACTATAGCACAAGGTAATACGATCTTCTTACCTTCACTCCTTAATTCATATTCATTACTTTTCCCTCTATGTATGGCATCACAATCAAATTGTCACGGACGACCCAATAATATGTGACATACGTCCATAGGTATAACATTACATAACACCTCGTCAACGTAGGATCCTAAAGTAAAATCGACACGAACTTGTTTCGATACTTTAATTCTACTTCCATCATCGAGCCAATGAAGTGCATACGGTCTAGGATTCTCCATAGTATCCAATCCCAGATTGGGTCATTATTTCACTAGTACCCACATTTGTAAAACTACCCCCATCGATAATCAAACTACACCATTTGTCATTGACTTGACATTTGGTGTGAAATAGTTCACCCCGTTGATAATCACTAGAAACAACTTGGGGTTTCAAAGCTGTAACAACCAAAGTTATTTCCATATTGGGAGACGCATAACTTTCCACTCTTCCTCACAATCATCATACACACCCGCCTTTTTCATGTAGCGCGGTGGAAGGATAAATAAGATAACGGATAAACTCCGTTAATTTAACAATTAATACCCGGAATAAATCACAACAATCACTATTCGTTGATTCTAAAGAATACCGTATAATGATTAAATCAAATAGTTGATAAAATTATCAAGAGTTTTTTTTAAAGCAAATCTTTATTTTTAATTCATATCAAATCTCCATAACCTTAAACAAATGAGTTATTAACATAATTAACTAGCTTGGAAAGAAAGCTAATAAACCACAAATTCATATAAAACCTTGTAAAATAAAGATACGACAAAATAAACCTTAAACTTAAACATAACTGCATCATTCTCTCCCTCTTGAGAAAGGCTTGACCTCGAGTCGTGTTTCAACTTCACTTTTTGCTTAACTTTTAGCATCCAAACTTGTATTCTTTGCATCAACTTTCCACTTTTCAAAAATACCCGACCTTGAATCTTGATTGTTTTCATACCCAATTTTTTGACCTTGTGTGTGGGAGCCATATTCTCAACTAGATTACTTTTACTAATAAAAAAAACTAAACATATTATACTTATTGATCACATCATCTTTTTTCAACATAATCAACCCAAACGAATCTTGATATATAATGTTTAGAAAATTAATACTTGATACGCTTTCTACCCGATCACCATACAAAAATACTTCATCTTTATATTTATCTTTTTCATCGGTATCGAGATCATAATTGGATCCGAGTCTTCCTCAATAATATTTTCCTTTTCTTCGTTACCAGTATCATAAATTGGCAACGAGTCTTCTTCTTCCAATATGTCCCAAATAACGTTATCATCCCATATGACATCCATTGAGTCAGTATCCTGGATCATGCGATCTTGCGAATCAAACACGATTTTATCGTTGCCTCGGTCGGCGATTTGGCGAGTAAAAAGGTAGTTCTCAACATGCAGAGCCATTTGAATTAACCAAATCTCGGATCGTTTGTCTCTGATACCAACTGATGTAGTGCGAGCGAGATAACTATAATAGATAAACTCCATTGATTCAACAATGAATAACCGGAATAAATCACAACAATCACTATTCGTTGATTCCAAAGAATATCGTATAATGATTAAATGAAACAATTGATAAACGTATCAAAGAGTTTTGATCATAAAATTCATAAGAAAATATTATTCGTCGTTCATTGTTGCATAACACAAGGATTAAATATTAACCCTAATAAAATAAACAAAACAAGTCATTATCATTTAAAGAGTAGATTAAAAATAATAATCCTTGACAAATCAGGAAAAAACGTTGCATCCTGCTGAAGCCATGTTGCGGCGCATCGAACCCTCAGTCCTACTCCAATCGAGCTACAGTTGCTTGGCTTCTATATGAACCGCATCATTCTCTCATTCTGGAGAAAGAATCGTCCTAGAGTTTGTTTCACTTGTCTTCTCTTCCTCAAACAACTCATCCCTACAATCTATTTCTTCCCTCAAAGTCACAACCCTCTTGTTTGGACACGCATTTTGAAAGTGTCAAAAACCTTGACCTTTGAAGCATTGGGTTTTGGACAAATAGTTTTCCCCGCGGTGCACTAGGTGCTTTAAGAATAAATGGAGAAGATGAATCAACTATATTACTCAATGATACGCTCAATAAACCACCCGTATTACCCACCGGGTCGGTAATTTCAACATCAACATCGGATTTTACCCCTTGTTTGGTTCTAGCATAATCCCAATTCGAACTATTCCCATACTTCGTCCTTCCTTGGGCTTCCAACTTCAAACACAAACTGCATAAAGTATTGTAATCCGAATAGGGATTAAACTCAATTGTATTAGCAATATTGTAGTTCAAACCCCGCAAAAATCTCGACATCTTTTGTTCCTCGATCTCCCCTATTTCCCCCATAAATGACAAATTCTCGAATTCATCAATATATTTCCCAACGCTCATCTTTCCCTGTTTGAATTCAAAAATCTTAGGACATGTAGAGATACGATGTGTTGTCGGAACATACATTTTATGAAGCTTCCGTTTCAATGAATCCCACGAGGTAATCTTCCCATACCTTCACGGGTTCTTTTGTTCTTAACAACTTCATACCATAACGAAGCACCTTCATACCTTCACGGGTTCTTTCTAAGTCCGTTCCACCTGTAAATTCCAGCAATTCAGTAACCACGGAATCCTCCACGGCTCTAAATTCACCACGCCTAAGTTGTGTACGGCCTCCTTGTTGTAGGTTACGTGAAGCATCCCGAAGATTATAAACAAGCATCATCAAAATTTATCTTCTTCTTTTTTTTTTTTTTTTTTTATTACTGAGAAACGAAAAACAAGAAGATCAAGAAGAAAATTAAGAGCCAAACGTGGCTCTGATACCACTTATGATACGTAAACATAGCGGAATATTATAATAAAGATAATATGTTAATTGATTTAAACCTATAAATCAATCAACGAATGATAACACCACTAATGATACGAATTCGCAGCGGAAAAAAAAAACAATCAACGATTATGATGCAATTTGTAGTAGCAAACACGAACAAGATAGTATGTTATTGATTTAGACCTATAAATCAATTAACGGAGATAATCAAGCAAGATCTATTACTTGAAAAGTCGAATCAAACTAGATAACGCGATCTAATATTGAAACAATGACGAATTGAAGCAACAATTCAAAAGAAAAGGATAAAACCTTGTTTATAATCGAAATCTGAGTTATTAGATCAATAAAAACGTTTACAGTATATAGGAAAATAAACTAAACCCTAAAACAGAAAAAGGAAAGTAAATAAAGTCGGTTTTGTCCTCTGAAGGCCCACTGCGCCGCAGTGGGAGTGAGTGCGTCACAACGGGAAGAATCTAGAACCACCTCGAACCAAAACCACACTCATTGCGTCACAGTGCAAGTCATTAGGCTTCAGTGACACTTCAACCTATACCCATCTTGCTGTCAACCTCCAAATGCGTTGCGGGGATATCTTGATGGGCCCCAATGAGTCCCAAAGTGAAATCTTGAACCAAACAAACCTCCCAAGTCATCAAACAAAACCCCCGAGCCATGGTTTCTTCATATGCTTCATATCCAATCATAACTACCTCTTGACCAACCGTAACCGTATCATCCATTTATACGCAAAACACTAGAAAAATAAATAAAATAATTTTATTTTCTTTTTATACTGATTATTTGTATTTGTATGAAGAAAAAAAAATTCCAATATTTAAAAGATATATGTTTCATATTTTTCTATATATTAATTTAGAGTAGAAGTGTTAGATTATCAAAAGTAGAACAGTTAATTATGTTATCTGAATATCATTAAATCTATGAGTTAAGTAATATAAAATAAGATGGTTAAAATGAAATTAGTAATAATGACATTATCAAAATGATCTAATGGTTTAAATTAAGGTAACAAACATATTAAATACTTATTATTTTTTCCTATAACATTTTAGGCCTCTTTTTTATTATATGTTAAGATAAGATATAATTTTTTTTGTCCAAATTAATTTTATTTTTCATAATCCTAATGTTTTAGAATTTAAATTTCCCTCAATATATATGTTTAACCTAGTGTAATAAATCTAGGATATCAAAAGTGTTTATGTTCTATAATATTTTATATGCTTACGATTAAGTTTATATCATATTTTATGAAATGTATTTAAACTTTAGTATTGATTACTAAAAGTAGAGTAATTATATAAATAGTATCTATGATTTGTTTCCGAGCGATGCAATAGTAACAAAAAGGTTCTATTCAATAGAATTACATTACACATATATGAGATTGTCGATCGCTACATATAATTGTGAAACAACCAGGAAAAATGGGACACGACCGGAAGAAGAAGAAAAAAATGAGAAGAAGACAATATAAAAAGAAAGAAACCGGAGAACGAAAGGTATACAGTCAAACGCTCTATACATACAAATTTCAAGTGCCAAGTTGCTTTCAAGATCTCAAGATCCAAGCTACTAACAGTTTTTGTCCTTAGGTTGTGGGGGAGTATTAGACATTATATTTAGAAATAATATTTAGGGATTTGTTAATATTTATATTTAGGAATATATATTATATAGTTTCCTAGTAGGATTAGGTTTCTTGTTCACCAAGATAATTCAATCCTATAAGAAAAAGGCTTTATATATGTAATTGCTTCAGTTCACAATTCAATACAAATATATTTTTTTAGTTTATTAATGAAGAACAGTGAATGATATGAAGAAGTATTCGATGTACATTAATCATAATGTAAATGTAAGAAAGGAATATACAAATATGTAAAAAAGAATAACATTAGCTTTTGAAACGCATGTATTTTATTTATCACGTAAAACTTTTCGTAGACAATATTTAAGTTGTGTATCATGTCTTGTTTAACTTTATCAGCATGTTTCACCAATACATCTATATATCTGTGTGATATCGTCTTGGGAACATCACATAAAGTTGTTTGTGTGAAAACACACATTTCATTAGATAAACACCCACGTACGAACCTGATTGACCTTCTGCTTTATTTAGTATGGCTAAGCTACGGCAAACAGAATATTGCTTTCTCTTTAGTTTGAACATGAACATGTCATCGTTAGATAGAAATAAAGGGATTTGGCAAGACTAATCGTTTTCCAACATGTTGACTAACAATTGTTTTTCAACAACATTTTTCGGTCATGTACCAGATTACATTATCTGTCCAGTTGTATCTATTTGCAAAGTTCTACTTAATAGCATGTTGTGATAACAATATAACTTGTTGCGGTAACGATATAACTTCTTATCGAAGTAAACTTTGTTTTTTGTTAATAGTAAGTTTAGAATTATCATGGTCGACCCCTTTCCAGTAGTTGGAAGCGTTCACATGAAAAAGTCTCCCTAACTAAATTCATCAGATTATATAATTGAATCAAAGGATGTGTGACATTTGCCACCATTCTATCTTATTTCCCTATATATAACAGATTATTAGTCAAACTAAGCGTATTTCCTTGCGTTGCACGGTGACAATTTCTAAATTACTACATCACGGCCGTAAAGTCAATCTCAACTTAGATCGAATATATTATTACTAACTTCAATAGTCAAAAGGGATGTTTGACTTCAACATATTATTACTAACTTCCTGCAGCTCAGACCCTTTTCTTTGAAAGGGCATAAATGTCCGCGACGTCACCACATTTGGAAACCGACCCAACACTTGCAACAGAACCAACCGATTTTGGAGGAGCATCCTCACCAGTGTCCACCAGAAACAGTGGATCCACGTGATAGAAATTCGCAATTTGTTTGAGCTACGATGGGGGAAACAGAAAAGGATACAAAGTAAGGGAAATACATTTCTAGACATATTTAAAATATGAGTAGCCAATAAGAACACATACCTTCTTCCTGCGTAGAGAACGAATCATGTGGATTTCGTACATACCAACAACCCTGTAATGGTGGAAGTCTAGGTCCCTAGTGAAGTAATTTGGGATTCTAACCTTAAATTCAAAAGTCCGACCACCCAAACTGAATAACTCCGGAGGGAAACCATCATTGCCAATGCCCAATTGATTCACCAGTTTGTTGGCACAACTATCAAACACCTTCTCCGCCACGGAATTGAAAATGGTAAATATTGTATCACTTGTCTCATCAACAACATGCACATGGACCCTATACCTACAACAACGAAAACAAACATTACAAAAGGCAGGAATTGGGTAGGTTAATACCATAGTCCCTACATAAAACAACTTAAAACAACAAACTTATCATAGGGTACTTGCAAAAGTCATTGCAAAGAACACAAACAAACAAACCATCATTTACAACTAACTCTTTGCTGCACTCTCCACAGTTAAAACATGGTCTTGTAGGCCATCGGTCAACGACATGCCAACCAACTTGCCAATACTAATTTGCATAGCTGCCAACGCCTGGATCATTTTGCAAGAGGGATACAAAGCCGTTATTTATAGGTCATGGGGCAACTAAAGAGTTAGGACATAGTAAAACTCTCCATTATGGTACTTAAACTCAAATATTAAAAGATGTGGCAACTAAAGAGTTACGAGTTTAACATGGGGCAACTAAAGAGTTAGGACATAATAAAACTCTCCGTTACGGTAATTAAAACATATATTAAAAGATGGAGTAACTAAAGAGTTAGGAGTTTAACATGGGCAACTAAAGAGTTAGGACATAGTAAAACTCTCAATTATGGTAATTAAAACATAGGGCAACTAAAAAGTTAGGAGTTTCAAATGCACACCATTCCACTATTTGGGATTACTCACACCTTAGATGGTGTGGTTCCCTTAGATTATAAGTAATAGTAGATATGTTATATACATTATTCATATCATGATAATTAAAATATGTGAAATTATATTACATTACACTAGGAGTGTATCTGTTACGTAGCGGGTAACTTTTATCTACTTTAAATCATATACAAACTATTTTTAAAGGTTAATTTATTTGAATTAGTGTCGATTTTATGGTAGTTATAGGTATACTTATTTTTGTGAAATATCACGTTATAAAAAGAGTATAAGTAGACAACATTTGTTTTGATAATGAAAAATAAATTAAGAATACTTAATATTTAAGAAATGCGCGAGATATATTTTTTCTTGAAAAATCGTACGTAAATGATTTAATATAATTTTGTTTATATATTGTAGTTTGTATCGACTTTTTTCATTATTTAATTGCGTTACAGATTCATTATATTATTGTATCTTTTTTATTCAATAAATTTTTGGATGTAATATTAATTCAAAAGTTACATTTACCTGTATTTTATATCATAGTTATCGATAAAGTCATATACTATTTTTATATATTAGTTAGGTGCGTAAACGTTATTAAATATATACTCTGTATTAAATATAGATATAAATACCTAACTATATTTCTTACTTAAAAATGATTAGTTAGTTAATTATACTTTATATAAACAAGTTATATACTTAATGAAAAATATATTTGTAATTTATCTTTTAATATATCATATTATGTGTTGTTATTTTTATCCCACTTGGTGAGTGAGTAAAACGAAACTCTGTTTATAAGACAAAGTTTACAAAAATGTTTGAAAATATATGTAGGATAACTATGCATTAGTAATCATTATTATGAATTTAACCATCTATTTGACAGTTACAAATTACCACTAATAGTAACTTTTAAAAACTTAATTTTAAGAGTAGTCTAAAATTAGAATACATCAAATTTGCTTTATAGAGTAGTATTGCCACACCCCGCTAAAGCGGAAACACGGGATGTGAAGAGCGAGAGTATTTGATACACAAGTTTATAGATAAGCACCAAGTTATATTGAGTAAAACATAACTTCAAAGTTTACAAAGTAGTTAAACCATTGTTTACATATCCGTTTACAAAATAAAGGTATTCACATCCAAACCACCCGAACCATTCCCTTTCTTGAAGTCATCAGCCAAAAGCATCAAGCAAAAGTCTACAAGCATTGTCTCTGCTTACTCCTTTCCTGAAAATACGAGTCAAGTGTTAACTACAGGAGACGTAGTTAGTGAGCTACAAAGTTTAAGTATAAGCATTCAAAGAGTTGCGCATAACGATGCGTAAAGTATAAGTATTCAAAGTGTTGACGCATAAAAATGGGTTAAGTATAAGTATTCAAAGTTTTGACGCATAACAATGCGTAAAGTATAAGTATTCAAAGTGTTGACGCATAACAATGCATAAAGAATAAGCATTCATGTTTGTAGGCATTGACCACATAGTGTACGGCTATGTGACAATCCTAATGTGTTGCCCAATGATCGTTTCTAAGCCTATAGCCTACCCACTTAATAATTATGCACCATCTGTTGTTGGCGTTGTGGTGAGGGTCTACCTGCCCTAATAGTGCTATCCATAATTACTAACGGTCATTTCCAAAGGGATTAATAACAACTGTAGCGTTCCTCGTTGGAGTGTATGTGGATTTTAGTGGTATCACACGTACATGTTGTACACATCCGCAACATGATGATTAGATGTTTAACTCATTGGCAAACTAGTTTTTGTATCCTCAGCATTGTTGGCAAAACCATCAACAATGCTGGCATTATAGTTTTCGTATAAGTATTCAAGCATCAAAGCGTTTCGTTTAAGCATTCAAAACAATGTTCAGCATAAGTATAATGTTTAAGCGTAAGACTCGCATTTCACCCCAAAATGTGTAAAAGCGTTTAAAAAGAGGGGTTTGTAACTCACTGTTTGTGAAGATTCTAGCTTGCTCGGAAAATGCTCGGAAGGTGCTCGGAATCACCGAAATCCTAATATGTATCAAGTTTTCGTGTAAGTCTCATTACTTATTAATCATGATATTCGTTAGTCAACGAAATGTTTGTCGTTAAGGTGTTATATATATGTCTTAATGAAATTTGGGCAGCGCTTCCGCGCTATAGAATTTATATCCAAATTTTCTAACACTTTCCCGCTTACAAAGCAATAATTTACACTAATTCATCAATCACAATATTATTTTTACATGTCCAATAAGTCATTTTATACCTGAGTTTTAGTTTATTACAACTTCTTTTGTAGGGTTTTAAGTAATAAGCTCAAGGTTATGATTTATGACGGAAATGACAATTTTTCTGCAACCTGACCTTGGAATGCCCCGCATTCAGGGACTGGTTTTTAGCAAAAATCGTTTTTATGTTGAAAAATGACATTTTGATGGTAGATTTCGACATGCAATGATAGAAACATCAAAATACTTTATAAATAACAATTTATTTTGGATTTTCAACTTCAATAACAAAGATTTAGGTATTCATTATATAAAAACCCGTTCTATTAAGTAAATCACCTTAAAACTTTATAAAATGTATTTCCAATTGATAGATCTTACATGCAACTGATAAATCAAAGTAAAAACAGTAAGGATGAGTTATTATACCCCAAAGAAAGTGAATGTATGATGATCTAGAACGATTTGATGGAATTTCTTGTTGTTTGATGGTGATTTTGGCTTAAAAAATGATCGCAATCCATGTAAGTGACCCAATGGATGAATAACTATTGCTCCCCTTGATGATGATGTCGATTTATTGTGATGTTTTTGGTTGAATATTGTTGGAATTTACTGCACCAAAGGAAAGTTGAGAGGGTATGTGTGTGTTTTGCACAAAGTGAGTGGAGAGAATGAGATTTGTGTGTGTGTGATGTCAAATGAAATGGGGGACTTGCATGATGGTTTAGAGTGTTATAATTTGTGTTTAAAGAGGCTTTGACATCTGTAGGACAGGTGTTGAAAGTGTTATACACGTTTTGATGACTCACACAACAAACACCAAATTGTTGTCTGCACCTCCCAATGCGGCGCATTGGGACTATGGTGCGCCGCATTTGGGGCCAGAAATGGCATCTTCGTTTTTCGTTTGTTTAATCGTTAAGCATTTTCGTTCGTTGAAAGTTTACGATTTGATATGCAATGAACTTAGGAAAGTTCATTATGTGGTTTCTTGGTATTATGATTCATTTATTGATTCGATTCCGATTTCCGATTTCCGATTCCGAGACAAACACGTTTAATGTTTATGTAACGTAAACCTACGTTAAAAGTTTTGTATGAGTTACATCGAGCTTAGCTTAAAGAGTTATGTTTACGTAACCACGTAACACATGAAATTAGTTATAGCAAGTATCAATTTAGTATACGAGGTTATCAGTTAGTGCACTCAACCTGAGTTTTCGACGGTTGTCACAAGTATAGATGTAGGAATAAATTAGAAACATATAATTACATATTAACATAATTATTTAGTACCTTATCATCATTTCTTTGAAAAAACTAGTTATTTATATTATTTTTATTAATTTGAAAACTAAACATGTAATTTATTGAACAACTATGATTTTAATAATCATTATTATGAATTTAACCATATATTTGAGAGTTACAAATTACCGCTAATAGTAACTTTTAATTTATTTTAAGAGTATTCTAAAATTAGAATACATCAAATTTACTTATAGTGTAGTATAGATGCATGTATAAATTAGAAACATATAATTACATATTAACATAATTATTTAGTACACTTGCATCATATTTAACCATTTATTAGAGAGTTATAAATTACCACTAATAGTAACTTTTAAAAACTTAATTTTAACAGTATTCTAAAATTAGAATACACCAAATTTGTTGTATAGAGTAGTATAAACGTAGGAATAAATAAGAAACATATAATTACATATGAACATAATTATTTGGTATATTTGCAACATTTCTTTAAAAAAGCTAATTATTTTTATTATTTTTATTAATTTGAAAACTAAAAATGTAATATATTGAACAATTATGATATTTAATAATCATTATTATGAATTTAACCATTTATTTGAGAATTACAAATTACCATTAATAGTAACTTTTAAAAACCTAATTTTAAACGTACTCCATAATTAGAATATATCAAATTTGTTTTATAGAGTACTATATATATATATATATATATATATATATATATATATATATATATATATATATATATATATATATATATATATATATATATAGAGTTGGTTTCATTTAAGAACCATGTAATTATTTAGGAACCATTAGGAACCATTTTTAGGCAAGGTGGCAATTTTGTAATTAAACTCAAGGTGGCAATTTTGTAATTAAGTCAAAATTGAGAGCCAAATTGGAAATCAATTAAAACCACTTTAAAATCCTAATTAACTTTAAATTAACATATCTAGAGTATAACTAGGTTTTAGGAAAAACTAAATACACCATTAGAACAAGCATTTAATTATCTTTCCAACGAGCACCCACTTGATATACTTTTGACGACTTTTTTTTTTTTTTTTTTTTTTTACAGTGAGTTTCGGTATATACACTAGTGTATATACTAAATATTCACCAGTGTATATACTAATTCACAAAAAACACATCTGAACCATATATACTATACACTAGTGTATACACTATATTCACTAATATATAGTTATACACTAGTGTATTTATACACTACAGTAGTGTATTACACTAGTGTATACACTATATTCACTAATGTATAGTTATACACTAGTGTATTTATACAATATACACTAGTGTATACACTATATTCACTAATGTATAAGATGTATTCTCTATTGAATACATGGTATTCACTGGTGTATATTGTATATTCACTTGTGTATATTGCGTATTCACTGGTGTATATTGTATATTCACTTGTGTATATATATATTGTATATTCACTTTTGTATATTGCGTATTCACAATTAAAAGGAAATTAATATAAAGATTCGTATACATTAGTGAATATAGTGTATACACTAGTGTATAGTGTATATGGTTTAGATGTGTTTTTGGTGAATTAGTATATACACTGGTGAATATTTAGTATATACACTAGTGTAGAAAGAAAGAAAAGAACCTTCGGGCCTGTGTATATACCGAAACTCACAAAAAAAAAAAAAAAAAAAAAAAGTCGTCAAAAGTATATCAAGTGGGTGCTCGTTGGAAAGATAATTAAATGCTTGTTTTAATGGTGTATTTAGTTTTTCCTAAAACCTAGTTATACTCTAGATATGTTAATTTAAAGTTAATTAGTATTTTAAAGTGGGTTTTAATTGATTTCCAATTTGGGGATTTGACTTAATTACAAAATTGCCACCTTGCCTAAAAATGGTTCCTAATGGTTCCTAAATAATTGATGGTTCCTAAATGAACCCACATATATATATATATATATATATATATATATATATATAGGGGGAAGTGAATATGGGGCTGTTATACATGTAAGCTTACATGCGAAACTCATTAAAAACTACGTCGTTTTATGGTTTAAATGTTTTTCAAGGCTTGATTTGTCATATATTCATCGAGGGAGATGTGATCCCCAAAATGCAGGGGGTCAATGTTTATTATGAAGAAGTTATAAAAAGTGACTTCGATAGATGCCCAGTGAGGAGAAAAAAACTTATATTTTTGAAAGACATTATTAATGAAGAAAAAGCTGTGAATAGATAAAAATTTGTAAAGCTAGTTTAATAAATATGATTTAAATTATATAGATTTGAAGAATTTTTAACAAAACGACGCATTTTTTGATGAGTTTTGCATGTAAGCTTACATGTGTAACAGCCCCATATTCACTTTTCCCATATATATATATATATATATATATATATATATATATATATATATATATATATATATATATATATATACGAACATCAGGAGTGTCAGTATATATCCATGTATGAGAGAAACAACTCTATTCATCGAGTTAGACAGGTTGTTTGGTCCGAGCACCCAGTCAACTTTCTTTTTTCCTCTTTGTTTTATTTTTTTTGTTTTTGGTATTGTTTTTAATATGTATGTAAGCTAACACAACGATTATACTGTCATATGTTATATTTTATATTAGTATATAATTTCTGATAGCATGCAACTTGAGATTTTTTTTTTAATTTGTTCAATTTCGTTTTTTTTTTCCTTTTCTTTTTAGCTTCTCCTAACCTTTTTAAATAATATACCGATATCGTATAAAATATAATTTTTTTTAACCTGTGTAACCCGCGAGCATTAAAAAAACTCGTAAGAACATACATTGGCAGTATTGTTTTGAATATAACAATTAATTATTACGTTAGGTTTTTAATGTTTATTGATTATTTATTCTGTTGTTGTAATCTTAATCTTTAAAATGTGTAATTTAAAAGAGTTAAAAGATATGGTAGCCATATTATATTGTATGTTTTTTTGTTCGGTTTTAATTTGCATATGCTTTTAATGTTATTAACTTATTATTATTATTCTTTTGCATATTTCTATTGATTGATATTTTTATGCTATGTTTTAAAACTAGATTATTGTCCCGCGATAGCGCGGACAAAGATAAAAATTGAATCGTAAACTTTATGTTTATGTAGATTTTAAGTTATTATTAGAAAATAATGTTACAATTATAATAACATCTATATCTTTATCTTTATGTTTATACAAATGTTGTTTATAGTTTATAATAAAATATACACATTTAAGTTTATACCCATATTTTGATATTTTGTATTAGGAGATTTTAGAATAGCAATAAGGTAAATCACAGTCTACATTGAGCGATTTATAGGTAAATTAGAATTATATTTTTTATTTTAGTGGAGATGTAATTAAAGATGAAATATAATTAAGCATTATAAAAGGGTGTAAAATGAAAATTGTCTTTTATGACATCATCAATCGATCTAACGGTTGAAATAAAAGAAGTTAAATCATCCAATGGACCTTACTTCACCATGTGACATTTAAAGCCCCTCTTTTATTATATATTAAGATTAAGATAAGATATGTAATAAGGAAATAAAGTGAAGATAAGCTAAATAATTAATATGATGCAAAAGATATAAAAGATATAGGAATGATATGTCAATCATTTTGGCTATCAAAACTAGCCAAAACGTTTATTAAAACATTGTTAATATTGTCAACAATAATGATTTCATCGTCCGAAAAAATCTTAGGATCATATATAGTTAATGGATTCCCAGTTCATCTAGATATGAGTTAGACAAAAGAAATTTTAGAAAAGAATTAAACAACATATTTTGATATATGATAAATAATGAAAATGAAAATTATATCTCATCATAGCATTTTCACATAGCTTTTTGTCTCCACATTTATATCAATAAAAATTTTCATTAAAAACTGAGATTTTCTTTACTCTATTATAAAGCATCTAACCCATTTGAAAATTAAGTTTAAAGAAAAAAAAATATAATCTTGTCTATTCATTTTCAATCAAGGATCATAATCTATTTAATCCACACCATCCGTTCATTTAAAAAATAGTCAATAATTCTTTGAAAAATAGTCAGAATGTAATCGAAGATCTTTATTATTTAGTCAAATGTAACTCAAATCCTTTATTAGTTTGTCAAACTTTAACTAAAAACATTTATTACATAGTTAAAATGTAACCGAAATATACTATGTATATAAATATATATTGATCAAATTAGAAAACAATACACCTCGGATCATAATAAATGAACATTATCATCTATATGGGCTCTCTACGTCATCTTAAGAACAATTTTCATTAGACAAGCGCATACATAGATGTTGTTAATGAGACACATTCAACTAATGAGGTAAATTGATATCATAGATGCTCTCAATTTTTATGCAGCGGCGACCCTAAAGTACCAACAATTTCAAACCTATAACATGTTGATATCTAACTTTTATGATGGTATTTTAGATGTAGGAAAAAAAAAATTGAGAAATGAAAATGGGACAAAGTATGTATTAAACTTTTATGGTTTTATGATACTAATCAATACAAACTTATATATTTTACATGATCTTTTTAATTTGAATACTCTTATTAGGACTAGAAATTGAAAAAAAGAAGATTTTAGTTGCCAACCAAAGTGGAAAAATTGCAAAGAAAATAAAATGAAGATGTTGAATACTATTTAGGGCGCGCTTGGTTCGCTTTAGATAATGGGAAAGATAATAGTAATGAGAATAGTGAGTAATGGAATGGATATTACCATTATATTTGATGGTGCTTGGTTTATAATCTAAAATGAAATTATGAGGAATGAAATGGATATTACCATTATAAAATGAAGTATTGAGATAATTTGATTAACTAGTTTCATTACCCCCAATTTATAGGGGAATGGGGTATTACCAATTAGTGTGCAATGATTAATTACCTTATAACAAACCAACCTCTATCAATCATTTTAATTACCTTATAACAAACCAACAACTATCAATCATTTTGCATAATATGATAATATATTATTTAATGTAATTGAATCATATGAATATCGTATAAACTTTCACATACATGTAATAATATTTAATTTGAATGTTCACCACCATTGAAAATCACTTCTCCTTATTACAATGACGCATTTAACCTCACCGCATAACACCGATACGCTATTAGTGATATATAACATATAAAAGAAGGCAAATAATTCTTTATTTAAGGATAAAGTGGGTTTTCTTTAATTTTCTTTTTATATAGAAAAAGTTTAATTAAAGTTAAATGTACATAATATTGGGTTTGCCTAAATGATTTATCGAATGAAAAGTCTATGAGAAGTCTTGATCATTGGATTTGTCTAAATAATTTTTAGTGTTAAAACCCCTTAACCAAGCACACCATAGATGTACATAATATTGGATTTGTCTAAATAATTTTTCTTTTAACTTTAAATTGAATGCATTAAAACTTATAGTTATTAATAGAGGGTAAATTAATAAATTTATTTTATTTAAGTTCTTAACTTCTAAGTTAAAAATATAAATGTTTTATAATATTATTAAAGATATATTTGGCTCCTCCTTAACTCACTTAACTCACTTAAGAAAGTCCAAAATACCTTAGCTATTTAGTTTTTAGTTACGATAACCATAACCTTATAAATCGTTGTTAATATCTTATTATATTGTTTTTGTTATACGTTTATTAAAGGATTAGAAGATCTAAAAAATGTTAGAGTCGTATTTATTAATATATATTAACAAATAATGATTGTCCAAATACGATAAACACTATTTATAAAATTGATTTTTATCATTTTTCTTTATTTATTTATCCTCTTTATATTATTTCTCCCTCATTTAACATATGTACGTGAACTCAACTTTGGACTTTTATTATTATTTAAAATAATAATAATAATAATAATAAATAATAATCTATATTACATATAATTTATATTGATCTAAAGTCTTAATATAAAATTTAAGTGGTGAATTTACTAACTTGCTTTTTAATATTAACGTAAATTTCTTTTCAAGTATTACTTTCTTTTTTTAACCCATATACTTTTGTAAATTAAATATCAATCTTTTTTTTAGAAATTAAACACCTAATTATAAATTGTTTTTATTGAAATATATAATATGTTTATTATAAAAAATCTGTAATCATAAAAGATTGGCGGAAACTAAATATTACCATTCTCACTTTCTCTACCTAACCCATTATTACTCATACAAAAATAGATACCCAACTCATTTATAAGATTATTTTGGATTTCATCCACTTGCCCTCTCTCTCTCCTCATAAAAGCTCATTTAATAATTGTTTTTCTTTTTCTTTTTAAAATTTAATTTTTCATTTACACATGAATCTCGAATGATTATATTTATATTAGTTATTTGCTAATAATAAAAATGTTTGACCATATTAAATTAGTTACTTAGGAACTTTCATAGATATACAAAAGTCATATTAACGAAATCAATCCAAGTCGTTTTGATGTATAATAAAATTTCAAGACAATCAAATGATAAAGTACAAATATTTATCTATACTATTTTATAAAATAAATTTGATATATCTTTTAATATTAGAATATTATTCTATTAGTGTTAATTTGTACTTTTCAAAGAAATAGTTAAATTTATAATAATGGTTATTCAATATCATAATTATTCAATAAATTATATGTTATTTTTCAAATTAATAATATAAAGAGTTAATTACATAAATGATCCATGTGTTTGTTCGGATTTAACGACTTCAGTCTCTAAGTCGCAAATTCTACATGTTCGGTCCTTACATTGCTTGTTTGCCTACAAAGATGGTCATTCGTTCACTTAAAAAGACAATAATACCCTTAACTAATATTTTTTGTTATTTTTATTTAAAACAAAAGGAAATCCATCTTTTAAAAATAAAATAAAGAAACAATAAGAAAATCAAATTAAATCCCAACCACCTTCCATATCCCCAATTCTCTTTCAAGCTCCATATCTTGTCTGCAACCTTCTCCAAAAATTAAAACCTATACACCTTGCGAGTTATGAAGCTTATGATTTAAATTATGAAACTTATGATTTAATCAACACACCCATTTTAACAAATCAAATAAAATGAAGAATCACCCTCTACTCATATCCAAACATGTTGGAAAATGTTGATAAAACTATGATTTTCATCAACTTTGAAAGTCTATAAAGTGATGCATAATTAAAATTTACGAAGAATATTTAATATGAATGTGTAGCCCTTAGAAAGGGCTTTGCAACGATATATTATACGTCCAAAACGGAGTTAAGGTGAATGAGATATCGACACCTAAAGATGGGTGTTTGATGCAAACTGTTTTTAGCTTAAACTTGTCCCACATCGGTGGTGGAGAAAAATTTTGTGTTGTTTATATACAAGAACTTTCAACCTTTAGTCATCTCGTTTGTGGTCTGTACGCACACAAGCTCATGCCCTTGCGCGTAGGGAGGGTGCAAAATTCTGGTCCAAAAGAGTATGGGTCAAAAACTCATGCGAGCCCGCGCGACCTGCGGACACGAATGCATAACTAAGGCTGATGGTGTAAATTTGATCCAGCTGGGGTTGATTCGGGTCCAAATTTTAGTTCGGGGTTAACTGAATTGTTTTCGGATCTCCAACTATTTACCAGCGCCACCATTGATCTATTCAACCGCCACTAGTTTCCTTCACCATGGGACCACAAATCCAATGTCGAATTCTTCCCGACACAAACACCAGCTAGTAGATCTAATCACTTGAAGAATAAATTGAAAAGGGTATTTTAGTCCTTTCAAGTGAACGAAGGACCATCTTTGTAGCCAAACAAGCATCAGAGGGACTAAACCCGTAGAATTTGCGATCCACGGACTGAATCCGTTAAATTCGAAGAAACACATGCAACATTTATGAAATTAACTTAAAAATTAATAATAAATAGCTTTTGAAAGAAAATAATACAAATATATTAAATAATTAGTTTTAATATTTAATTAAATGTTTCTAAATTTTATATACATATATACTACTATATAAAACAAATTTGATTTATTCTAATATTAGAATACTTTTAAAGTTAAGTTTTTAGTAGTTACTGTTAGTGGTAATTTGTAACTTTAAATAAATGGTCAAATTTATAGTAATGGTTATTCAATACTCCATAAATCAAATTCTATGTATTTTTCTGTTTTTAGAATATTCTTTATTTTAAGTTTATAAAACTGACTATTTAAAAACATTTGTGGCCATTAGGTTTTACGACTCATTCAACAAAGATATGTTGTTAAAGTTACAATTTGACTACTTATAGTTTTGTTTCAGCATGAAATTAAACGGACACATGTCTACCTATTATTACCAACTCACACTACTTCGAACAACCTAAACTCTAAAAATAGTTTATATACAATTTCAAATGAAAACAAATTATCCGTCACATAAAGCGAGTAAACTCGTAGTAAATAAAAAATAAAATATGGTTTACATAGATTAAGAGTAAGCGAAATAAACAAATTAATAGTGACTGGTAGTGAATTGTATGGACCCTGACTCAATATATTTTAGAAACATCATCAACGCCCGCATTGTCTCTTCGTGAAAGCTCAGTTCACATAATTATAGAATTTTTAAATTATAGAATTTTTAAATTATAAAATTCAATGTATACACCCAAAATTAGTCAAGGTCAAGCATATAATAGGTGGATTGTAATCATATTTGTATATGTGTTTAGCTAATAATAAAAGAGTTTGACCATTTAATATTACTTAAGGTCAAGCATATACTAGTGTGATAAATTGTACTCATTTACTATTATGTATATTAAAATTTTAAAATATTTACTGTATGTATTTAATGTTTATTTTTATATAAATAATGTAACACAACAAAGTTTATGTTTTATGTAACCGATTTAATTGTTAAAATATCTTAAGAAAAAAATCTGGTTCATAGAACATATATAACAAAAAATATAAAATAATAATAAATATACAAAGTAGAGGATACTGAGTTTGATACATACAAATTAGTAAAGTATAATAAAAGTTATTACACTTTCACTTATTTAATCCTGTTAACTATTTATAAACTTTTAGAAATACACAAAAATAATATTAACCGATCAATCCATATTATTTTTATTTAAAATAAAATCTAAATTCACATAATTCTAAATTGTAATAGAGTAAGACTATGTTAGAACTTTAGAAGTAGTGTAGTGTATCGAGTCTCCCGTCTTATTCTAATCGCTCAATTCGGATAAGTTTCATTCTAGACAGTCACCTACTCTGTTGGAGAATATTCGTCAATGTTTGTAATTTATCTTAGTCTAGAAATATGTCGTGAAGCTTGGTATATATATATATAGATCGATTTGTAAAGCATTTCGTCGCGTTTATGGAATGTTACGCTCAGTGTTGTACAGGCAACACTGAAGTAGTGCAACACCACCGTTGCGCTGCGCAACACCACTTCTGGGGTTGCGGTTGCGTAACTAGTTAGGCTTTTATGGATGACTATAAATATCCAAACTACCAGTAATAAATGCAGTCGTTCTAGAGAGAGAAAACTGGTGCTACACAAGCAGAAGCATAGAGTTGCGCAACACCATCTCAAGCGGTCCAAAATCTTTGTAATCGTTTGTATTTGATATTATTCGTATTGTAAATCTTTACGTATGCTTAATAATATCAATTATTCGGTTATTTGAGTGTTACACCAATATAAAGTCACTTTAAAGTAATTACGCGACTTTCTAATGATCGGGTCCAAATCGAGGTCCAACGAGGGCGACCAACAAGTGGTATCAGAGCCTCTATACATGTTATAGAGGTTTTTGGATCCATTTGGGTTTTTTACGGGTAGATCTAGGATTTAAAGTTTGGTACTTTGAAGACTAGTTTTGTAGATCTAGGCTTTATCCGGGGTTTAATGGTTTTGAAACTTAAGATTTAAATTAGTATTGATATCTACATCATTTCTGAAAAAGATGGTTTCCTAAATCTGAGATTTCCTTCCCGAAGACTTGTGCAACACCACTGTCTCGCAACCGACTTGTTATGCAGCGTAACACGGTGTTACGATGCGCAACATAGTGTCACGCCACCTTGGTGTTACGCAACCTGCGCAACAACCGTGTCACGCAGGTTTGTTACGTTCTGTTCTGCCTAGTACGTAGAGGTGTTATGCTGCTCGATTCTCTCGAGAGGTGTTACACGAGTTTGTTACGTACTCATTGTTACACAAGTTTTAGTGTGTTGCGCCACCTTCTCAGCTATCACACAAGTTGAGCAACAACCTGCTAAGTTGCGCAACACTAGCGCAACACCGGTTCTGAACGCATTTTATAGCCATTACACTGCTCGGATTGCTCCAGAATTGCTACGGTAGTTATTAGGTTTAAGTACTTGGATATTTTGCTTGGTTTTTACTTTGATTCGGGTATTCGTTTGTTCGAGTGTTTGTTATTCGGGTATTCGATTGTTTGTGTGATTGTTTATTCGGGTATTTGTGCATTTGGACATTCGTGTGATAGGTTATTCGAATATTTGTTAAGAATTGGGTATTCGGTTTGTTTTTTTGATTATTCGGGTATTTGGGCTTTCTCGTGTGATCGGGTTTGTGGTTATTCATATTTTATTCTTGTATATAAACGGTTAGTGTTGCGGTTTGTGAATTCACGAGTTTTATGATAAGTTATGTATTCGAGACAGTTTTTGGGAGTATGACCCTTGTTCCGAACTCGAGTTCGTTTGAGATGGATGTCAATCAGAATCCTCTCCCTCCGCCAAAGTATGATCCAAATCATACTCTTGAAGAATGGATATTAAATTTCAATACTTTCGTGTCGTACACTGAATCCTAAATATGGATACCCATTCTCACGATGTACGAGATTCCAACTCAAGTCAATACAACTACTGGATTGCCTGAACAAAGGCCACTTAATGATTTCACTAACGTGGAGAAAGAAACTTTCTACAAAGATCAGAAGGCTCTGGAATCAATTCAACTCTGCTTAACCAATGAGATGAAGTCGGTCTTCCGACAGCATAAAACAACTTATGATAGTTGGCATGCAATCTTGAAAAGACAAGGCGAAACTGAAGCTACGAAGAAAATCAGAAGTGATCTTCTGAAAAGACAGTTTAATAACTTTTTGTGTTCTGCTACAGAGAGTCTAGACATTTGTAACTGCCAAAACACTCCCTTACTGCGTCGAAGTCAGGCTTCAGATTCGCCACATTGTTTACTTTGTTCCTTCCTTGCTTTCATTGTCCAAAAAGCCCGGTTTTACTCCAAAAGTGATCAAACACCTAAATACATACTTTTACAAGAAACATTATTATAAAAAGTCACATCAATTACGTTTTGGACTACAAACATAACAAATATCACGAGTAATGTCAGGATCGAATAGGTTGGATAACCCAAATTTTGTCTAAGAAATATCTTGATCTATCAAGGAAGTTCAGCAGCGGATGAACACCTTCATATTATAATTTTATTGATCACACAAATATTGTATAAAAGAAACAGTTATGAACAATAATGTTTGTCAAATTATAAGCCTCAATTATATTGAATAAAATTGAATCAATACAACATGTTTTCTATCAATTACAAGGATCTATATATATAGACCTTGAGGCTAACCTATCGAAATAGGAAACATCTAATAAAGGAACTACAATCTAACTCTAATTGTAATGCAACGTGCATAGCAATCTTGTTGCAGTAGAAACAAACATCAGCAGTAATGAGAATGTGCAGTAGTAATGATCATAGTCCGTAGTAATAGTCTTGCAGTAGTAACAATGTTCTCCAGTAGTAACTGTCTTCATTCCGAATTAATAACTTCAGTCCGTATTACTGAAGCAGTACTTCAACAACAGTAGTAACGAGCAACATTAATGAAATTAAAACTAATTTAACTAAGTTTCAATCCCAACAATCTTCCCCTAACTTGAACTTTTATTACTAATGAAAGTACAAGTTTTTATACAACTTTTAACTACTTTAATTTACAAGATACTATCACTCTCCTCTTGATCTTGCATCCTTCTCTTCTGCTTCTTTGACTACTTCTTCATTCAATTGCCCCATTATCCTTCACACAAGCTCATGAGCCATCTTGGAAGCAATTAGACCATGTAGTCTCACCTTGATCAGCTCCTTGAGTGTTCTCAACCCCAGATCATACCTTTTGTCCACTAGATAGAACTACATATCTCCATGCCTTCTAACTATTGAGTAGACTCCACTTCTTTCATATAGGTACCACTTGATCACAGGGTTGTTGACTCCTATTATCTTGAATGTTGGATTAATCATTTCTGCTTCAGGGTTAAACATCCCATTGAGCCAATCCATTGCCATATATGTTCCAGAGCATTCACCTCTGAACCTTGAATATTTTATCTTTCCAATGTCATATACGAGTTGGATGTCATCTCTTGAGAAATCCCTAATCAATCTATAGAAAGCTGGTAGAACAGTCTTTGACTTGTCTGCTCTAGTGACCATGTAAGAAGTTTTGTTTGGTTTTCCTACATACTCCCAGTCAATTATTTCAGGTAGCTCAACAGCCAACGGTTCAATCCCTAGTCCTTCTTCATGTATAATAAGAGTTGAACAGTCATCTTCTGAGATTTCAATGTCTCCTTCCTTGTCTTCAATAGACACATTGATTGGCTCTTTCTTGATAGGCACATTTGGTACACTTGGACTTCCTTGAGTATCAGTAGTTCAAAAACAGTAGGAATTTCACCTTGTCTTTGTCTTTTCATTGGTACTCTGGTAGAGCATGACTTCTTCCTTTTCAACTTCTCAGGTGGACTTGGCTTAATTGGAGCAAAAGAGTTATGAATTTCATTCCCCTGGGCATCGAACATTGCTCTTCCAGTCTCTTGAGCTCTTTTCATGGATCTCTCTAACTCAAATTGTTGTTGATCTTGTTGTTTCGTGAGTTGAATTTTCTTGAGAGAGTCCTTCTTCTTCTCCTTTTCCACTAAAGCAAGCAAATTTCCTATCTTCATTGGGCCCAAAGATTTTCCATTGCAGCCCTTTGACTTTAAGTATGCCATGAACTTTTGCTTGTCATCAACGAGCTTCTCTTGTGTGGTTTGTTTCTTTGCAGTTTTCCTTTTCTTCTCAATCTCTTCATCTCTTTTTATCTGAGCTAACTCTTTTTCTTGCTCAGCTAGCAACAATAAATGTTCAGCTTCAATCCTCTGGATTTTCTCCAACTCTGCTTTCTGAAGTTTGGTATGAATTTCTTTAATTGTTTCAGGATAAGTTCCCACATCCAACTCTTCAGAAGCCAGTTGAAGGGCAGTTAGCTCATCCATTTTCTTTATTCTCTCATTTCTCTTCTTTTCTTTATCTTCCTTACTTGTATCCACAACTATCTTCTTTCCCTTGGCCTTCTCAGCTGGTTCCACTTGTGGTTTTGGCTTGGGAATATAAGATATGTGAGGAGGAATTATAGGTCTCATACCTGTGGGTCTTGATGGATCTTGGATGAAGTCAACTCCTTCGACCATTTATGTACTGTCAGGTGCAACAGGAATTTCAACTCCCTTCTCTTTGGGTCTGGAAGCTTGCTTAATCTTCCTCTGCTCAATGATTTTACTTCTTTCAAGTCTTAGAAGCTCTGCAGCAGCTGCTTGTTCATCAATAGTAGGAATTGTTGTTGTAGTAGTAGCAGTTGTAACAACTGTTGCTTATGTGAAGATTGCTGCTGGAGCTTTAGAGAAAATAGTAGTTGGACCCTCTTTTGTAGGAATTGATACTTGTTGAGCTTCAGTAGAAACAAGAAGATCAGTAGGAATGGAGCTTTAGTAGAAATAGGAGGCTCAGTAGAAACAGTTCCTTTAATATTAACAGTAGAAACTGTTGCAGTAGTAATGACAGTAGAAACTGTTGGAGCAGTAGAAACCATAGAAGCAGTAGAAACCAAATCTTCAGTAGAAATGAACTCTGTAGTAGAAATAATGACTTCTTCAATTGCAGCAGTAGTAATCACTTCTTCATTTTCTACTTCCATTTCTTGCTCCCCCCCCCCCCCAAGTATATGCTCCTCCTTATCTTCTTCCTCAATATCCATCTTTTCTCCCTCCTCCTCAATATCATCTTCTTCTTCTTGCTCTGATGTAGCAGTAATAACTGCATCCTCACTCCTTCTCTCTACCTCCTCCCCCTTGACTTCAGCATCTTCTTCTGTTAACAAAATATCCTCTATTTCTTTCTCCCCCTTTTTGTCTGCAGGTGGGATGTCATCTGAAGAAGAAAAGGAGCTGGATGGTCTTGGTGATGTTCCAATACTCCTGGTTTCTGGGTTCTTGTGCATCAATTGAGTTGTAAGTATCTCTTGTTGCTTTACCAGCTGATGCACTAATTATGTTAATGTGGCAAGTTCCTCCCCTTGTTTATCCACTTTAACTATAAAAGTTTGGCACTGTTCCATCAATTCAAGGGTAGAGTAATTATATCTATCCTCACAGTTCCATCATAGGATGTAGAGGGACCCTTCTGCCTAGCAGAAGCATGTCCCTCCCCCGAGGTCTCTTGGCGCATGGGACCACGTTCCAAAGATGCCACAAAAGCAGCATCAATGGGTTGTGTTGCCTTAGGTTGGGTCTTAAGGATGTTCAAACTATCGTGTGCCTCACTATAAGAAGTAAGAGCAACAGTAGTAGGAGCCCTTCCCAAATGGTATTCCCCCTCCTTAGCGACCACCTTAGTGAGCCTGGGAGAAAGCTCAGTGTGTTCCCATGTAGTATCCTCACCTGAAGAGTGTTCAGGTAAAGTAGTGTAAATTATTGGAGTAGGGGTTGGTTTAGGCTTAAGAGGTTGAGGAACCCTCTTTGCTTTTCTTGTGAAAGTAGCAACAATTGGTGGTGGTTAATGAGGTATAGAAGCAGAAGGTGGAGTCACAAGAGTGATGCCTATAGGTGCAGTTAAAACTGGAGGAATGCTCTCAGTAGAAACTGGAGGAACACCGACAGTAGAAACTGCAGTTGTTTCCTCAGGGATAACGGTTGCGGTACTTGCAGTAGAAACTGCAGAGGTACTAGCAGTAGGAAGAGAAGTAGATGGGGGTTGAGACATAGGTGACCTCACTTGTCTCTCATCTTCAGCAGTTGTTCACACCATCATTGTAGGGAACAATGGTGTAACATTGTTTGAAAAACCTTTGTTTACCCTTATCATGTTGGCAAACACTTTCTTGGCATGAGAATGGGCAGGAAAAACATTTTGGGATCTAGTTAGATCCATCATTTTACAATTTGGAATATGCTATAAGAATCTTTGGTACATTAAAAATTTGTGTTTAGGATTGGCCAAGTTCCACAACATACCATCAAAGATAAGATTTGAAAAATTGTAGGTTTGGTTTGTGGCAAGACAAACCATGGCTGTTGCCAAGGAAAAACTTGCCTCATTCCATCCCGTTCTCTTTTGTGAAATACATTGTTGCAAAGTGTGCATAAAGTATTTCCATTGAAGGGACAGTTTTGCTTTTAAAAACGTTGAAGTATTTAAGTCCCCCTCATAGCCCATTCAGTGAAAGTTTTCAAAAACAGTTTCGTTAGGTAGAGAGCTTATTCCTTCTCCATCTTGAAGTTGAAGGTGTGTTCGGATTGTAGCCTCTAAAACTGTGACCTCTTTTCCGTCAACGGTGGCATGTATAACTGGTACCTCTCCCTCTGAAGATACCACATCAGTATCCCAAAATGCTCGTATGTGATCTCCATGAATTTCTGGACTAAATTTCAGAGCAAACTTTATACGGGACTGCTTCAAGAAGTCAATTATCGGATAAAAATAAGTGTTTTCTTTATTCTTTTTAAAGCAAGCTACCATATTATGGCTTTGATAGAACTGTAGGTCTGCCATTGTTGATTTAGGAAAGAATTTTGATGAAACAGTGGAAGAAAACTTGATTTGTTTAAGTTGCAACGGTAACTTTTTAGAAATTAGGGTTTTTGGGATGAAAAGTAATTAATAGAAAGATTAAATTAGAACCCTATTTATATGTTTAAGGTTATAACAACTTGGCGAGTTGGATTAGACACGCGTGATGATTAAAAAGGACGGTTCAATCGTGTAATGCCACGTGTTTAAAATTACTGAACGCGCGTTGACGTTTAAATTTTGAGGTCCAATCACAAACCGCCACGTGTTAAAAGTTAGTTGCCACTTGAGATTTGACTTGCCAACGCAATATTGACAGAGTAATCTTATTAATTAAGAAAACTCTGCAGTACTCATCGTTGCAGTATTAACAAATAATGACCGTAGTAATGAGGTTAATTACACTAGTAATGACACCGACGGGTCGTATTAACTGGTCTGGCAGTAGTAATGGAAATTACTTTCAGTATTAACCATTGGTCCCGTAGTAATGAGATTACTAGCAGTATTAACCATTCAAGAAATATTAACAAAACTATGGGCAGTAGTAGTTAAACCTTCCCGTAGTAATGAAAAACTTGTCGTACTAATAAGACTTTGGCCAAAATTTATTTCTACTGCTAATTTTGCAGTAGTAACATAGTACAATACTAAAAAGTAAAGCACTTGATTTATGTTAAGGTTACTACTGCCTAACTCGAAGGGACTTAACATGACATTTTTAAGAGACACATTAAGGTTGGTTAATCCATGTTGATCATGCCAATACTGGTAATTAAGAATGTAAATATACCCACATCAAAAGCTTTTGTGAGAAGATCAGAAAGCTGATTATCAGTATGGACTTTTTCAACATGAATCAACTTCTTTTCATTACAGTCTCTTATGAAGTGATATCTTATCTCTATGTGTTTGGTCTTATGGTACTTCACCGGGTTGTTGATTATGCTGATTGTGCTCTTGTTGTCTATGAAGATTGGAGTGTTCATGAAATCATATCCATAATCCATCATTTGATTTTGGATCCACAATACTTGAGCACAACAACTTGATGCAGCAATGTATTCAGCTTCTGTTGAGGAAGTAGAAACCGTTGTCTGCTTTTTGCACTGCCATGACACCAATCTTGAGCCCAGAAATTGACATCCTCCTGTGGTTGATTTCCTGTCTAAGCTTTCACCACCATAATCACTGTCAGTATAAGCAATTAAATCAAAGGGTGAGTCTTTAGGATACCTAAGACCTAAGTTAGGTTTGCCCTTCAAGTAACGAAATATTCTCTTGACTGCAATGAGATGAGACATCTTCGGTCTAGTTTGATATCTGGCACATACACATACTCCAAACGTGATGTTTGGTCTTGGAGTTGTGAGATACATTAGGCAGCCTATCATTAAACTGTAATTGTGGATGTCTACCTCCTCCCCCTCAAGATCTGCAGTTAGTTGTTTGGGAGTCTCCACAGGGGTGCTTGCCACCTTTGCTTCTAGGAAACCAAACTTGGTGAGAATATCTTTCACATATTTGGACTTGCTGATGAAGAGTCTATCAGGATTCTGTTTGACTTGTAGGCCTAGAAAGAAAGTTAATTCTCCCATTGAGCTCATTTGAAATTTAACATGCATCAGCTTTTCAAAGTCTCTACATAATTCTTCATTGGTGGAGCCAAAGATGATATCATCCACGTAGATTTGTACTAGAAGAATGTCAGAGTTCACATTTTTGATAAACAGAGTCTTATCTATGGTTCCTCTCTGGAAGTTGTTTTTAAGAAGGTAATCTGATAGTGTCTCATACCAAGCTCTGGGTGCTTGATGAAGCCATAGAGAGCTTTATCTCGTGTGTACACCATGTGAGGAAATTGAGGGTCCTCAAAGCCAGGTAGTTGTCTCACATACACTTCTTCTTTAATTACTCCATAGAGAAAGGCACTCTTCACATACATCTGAAATACCTTGAAGCCCATGAAAGATGCAAAGGCAAGAAATAATCTGATGGGCTCCATTCTAGCTACATGTGCAAATAAATTTTCGTAGTCTATCCCCTCTTCTTGAGTGTAGCCTTGAGCCACCAATCTGGACTTGTTCTTGATGACTATGCCTCTTTCATCCTTTTTGTTCCTAAAGATCCATCTTGTTCCAATGACCTTCTTTCCTGGAGGGAGTTTGACTCGTTTCCAAACATCTTGGATTTTGAACTGGAGCAGTTCTGATTGCATGGACTCAATCCAGTTTGGATCAAGAAGAGCTTCTTGAATCTTCTTTGGTTCCGTTTGTGAGAGAAAGCAAGCAAATAAACAAGTGTTTATATCCTTCAGTGGGTCCTTTTGGGGTTTGGTTTGACTCCATAACATCTAATCTGTCAGTACCAACAACTAGAGGGTTGGAAGTAGAAACAGATTCAGTATTAACTGGGTCAGTATTAACAAGATGAGCTGAAGCAGTAGGAACAGGATCAGTAGGAATAGATGCGGATTGATGAAAGTCAAAGTTGAAATCCAAGGATTTTGTTAAGGCCTCCAAATAAAAAGCCAGTTTGGTGCTTGACCCTTAGTATTTGGAGTGTTTTCATTGAAGGTAACATTTGAACTTTCTTCAATAATGTTGGACTTTTGATTGTAAACCCGATATGCTTTGCTATGTGATGAATATCCAACAAAGTATCCTACATCTGCCTTGCTTTCAAACTTACCAAGATAGTCCTTGGAGTTAAGAATGGTACAAGGACACCCAAAAGCTCTTAAGAAACTTATCAAGGGCTTTCTCTTGTGTAACAGATCATAAGGTGTCTTGTTCTGGGACTTGACTAAGAGGACTCTATTTTGCACATAGCAAGCAGTTTTAAATGCTTCTGCCCAGAAGAAGATGGGTAAGTTGGAGTCTGCCAACATACTTCTTGCAACCTCAATGAGGGTCCTATTTCGTGTTTAAGCTACTCCATTTTGTTGTGGAGTTCTTGCGGCACTTAATTGTCTTTCTATCCCTTTCTTCTCACAAAATTCATTCATCACATGGTTCTTGAACTCTGTTCCGTTATCACATCTGATCTTCTTCACCTTCAGATTGATTTGATGTTCTACTCTTGTGATGAAAGAAATGAGTAGCTGACTGGTCTCATCTTTAGTGGAAAGGAAATACACCCATGTATACCTTGTGTAGTCATCAGTGATAACAAGGCAACAGGATTTCTTAGCTATGCTCTTCACATTTGTTGGTCCAAATAAGTCCATATGGAGCACGTGTGTAATATCCCAAAAACTTAAAATACCTATTTTGAAAGATTAAGCAATAAGTAATATTTGAGTCCAAATATATTTTAATTACAACCTATGAAATTTTTATTGATGATTATGTCCTAATGGAAATTATATTTTGTTAAACCAAAGTCTTATTAATAACTATAACGTAAGTTGTTAATTACTTACTTAACCTAAGTGTTGTTAGCATTTGTTTTTCTATAAAATCCACTATACACACATGCATACATATTTACACATATGCATATGTCATACATACACTTAATTACAATACATGTAACTCCACCATAATTAAACCTACTTAATCCCATTTAGTAGCCATCATGGAACACCATTTCATTTACAAAAACTCTTGAAATCTCTCTCTAACATCCACAAAATTCTGCAATTTTTCATTCATCCAAAATTGTTTTAAAACACTTATAATTGAGATATTTTGATGTAGAAGAGTATGATAAATCACCACACAAGTTTTAAGGTATGTTTCACCAAGTGTTCTTTTGTTTTACTTTCTAAATAATCCATTGAAACCACATTTTTCTCCATTAAAGGTCACACCAAAATTTATTTGTAAAAATACGTATCTTTCGTTCTTGAAAATTTGATGGGATAAACTTTTGATAAAACACCACATATATGAATATATATATTTTGACACATCATGAATAAATTAGAAAATAAATTATATATATAAGATATAAGTGGATATTACAAACTCCTATTTGATTATGTCCTAATACGTTCCATTTGTTAGATATCTTTCGGTGATCGTTTATTCGGTAAACTTTATTCGAATCGAATGCTTTTCGTTGGAAATTGAGGTACGGATATTCTATACATTATATGTATATTTGGTGTCATCTTTCGATTGATTATCATTGTGATTATTGTTACGAATCTTCGATATATTTATATGTATGTTTGTTGTCTTCGTTCAATTGATTATTCGTGATATTGATTATTTTAATTCTATGAATATTCTTAACTTTCTTTTAAGTATTCATTTCGTTCGTATGTTGTTTATTCGATAACTCATTTCTCTAATAAACATTCTTTCGATTAAAAGCTTCTTTATGTGAACTTCATATTTATTTCGATATATGCTTCTTTTGATCATTTGTTCGGATATCTTATCTTTATAATAAACATTATTTTGTTCATAATATATTTGCACATATGTCTATCTTAAACATTCTTTTTATTCGTAACCTTCCTTATTGAGTTCCTAATTCCTTCGATACATGTTTCTTGTGATTATAGATACGAATTCATTGTTTTTATCGTATGTGTATCTTTTGACCGTTTGTACAAATTTCGTATAAATCTCTTTGAAAATATCGTTGAATGATTTGAAATATTATTGGTATGACATGTATGTTTGCATAAAAGTTTGTTTAAGTTTTGTTTTGAAATCATATTACTTTATATTGATCATTTGGTGTACTAACGAGAATTTGTGATCATGTGAAGATTTGAAAATGAGTAAACGAAAAGTATTTTATGTGTCAAAACCGTGTCTCGAAAACCCCTACAAAAACAGCCCCGAGATAGTCCCGAATCAGCCCCGAAAATGTCCCAAAACTTCCCCGTAAAAGTTTTGAAACAACCCGGTAAAGAGCACGTGTGATTGTGGTAATTGGTACGGTGATTCGTATAAAGTGCCACTCATTCCGTGCGGCTTTACATGTTCCGATAAGGACCCGTTAAGTTATTATTTCGTAAATATATTGATAATGTTGTCATGGTGACTCGTGACAATATTAGAACGAACGGTTGGGTAGACACGTGATTTTCAAAATAAATAAAATGTCACATTATATAATATTTTATGTTTATGATTAAATACTTTACTTACATTAAAAATAACTTTTTAAACATATCTTGGAGTCTATTAATCACTTTGAAAATTTGTATAAGTATTTTGAAATTTGTAACATATAAGTCGGTTAAAACGGTTTTGTAAGATATGCCTAAGAGTAACCTATCCATGGAGGTCCCATGGGCGCGTTATTGTGACACATAATGTGGCATCGACCGTAGCGGTGTATTTTGCTATATCTACATCGTCTCTTTTTGTTTACCCGGATTGTGGTAAGGTGCACTAAGTATTATTTGTTATAAGAGGCGTATGGATCGATCCTAGTAAACTTGTGTGTTTGATGGTGGACGTTTATCGTAGTGTCATACGAAACGTTTGCACCTTTTGGAAAGACTAGTGGTATGTGTTACCCTAGGATTTCATTTGATATTTTTTACCTATTTGTTTGACTTTTGGTGCATTATTTTAAAAAATTTGGCTTTCTAAAATGTGAATATATGTTTGTATTACTTTGATATACTTGACGTTGGGTGTTGTGGATATATTACATATTTGTATTTTGTTTTGAAAATAAGTTTTTTCTTGCATCTTTGTATTTTTAAATAAGTTTTGTATTTACTTATTATGCATGTCATACCTATTCCGTGTCATTTGTATATATCTGTTCACTGAGCATTTGCTCAGCCGTTTTCTTTTTCTTTCTTTCTTAAATGGAAGGTACTCAGTGGCTTTGGGGAATGGGGTCGAGCGTAGAGAGATTAAGGATTTGGAACGCTTCCCTTAGAATATTATTATCTTTTAGTACCTCATTTTGGAAATTTGTCTTTTGAATATTCGGATTGCTTTTGCATAAGTTTAACGCCCTTTTGCCTTTTAAGTTCCTTTCGATATCATTTTGTATGCTTTGTAAGATTGGGGCGTTACAGAAGGGTATCAGAGCTTCGGCTCTTTCCTGTAGAAACTTAGACTTAAGTTATGGCCTGTGAGATTGGGTAGATTTTGGGTTAGGATTTCATTTTCGTATTTTGATAAATTCGTTCTACTTTTGAATCTTCCCTTTGGTATAGATCGTTCTAATCACTTCACGATTTACTCCTTCGAATTGTTATTATCTCGTTTCGATTGATATTTTCTATGTTTTCGTTTCGTAACTTCCTTCAATTTCGAGGACGAAATTCTTTTTAAGTAGGTAGATTTGTAATATCCCAAAAACTTAAAATACCTATTTTGAAATATTAAGCAATAAGTAATATTTGAGTCCAACTATATTTTAATTACAACCTATGTATTTTTATTGATGATTATGTCCTAATGGAAATTATATTTTGTTAAACCTAAGTCTTATTAATAACTATAACGTAAGTTGTTACTTACTTACTTAACCTAAGTGTTGTTAGCATTTGTTTTTCTACAAAATCCACTATACACACATGCATACATATTTACACATATGCATATGTCATACATACACTTAATTACAATACATGTAACTCCACCATCATTAAACCTACTTAATCCCATTTAGTAGCCATCATGGAACACCATTTCATTTACCAAAACTCTTGAAATCTCTCTCTAACATCCACAAACTTGAGTTGCAGTGAAGATGGTAGTGTTCTTCTCATCACAAACTTGAGATACACTTAGCATAATGTATTGTAACTGTTGCACGTAGAAGACATCTTTGAAGCTGATTCTTCCATTGCTCACATTCCGTTTCCCAGTAATCTTCCCTCCTTTTGGATTTCCTCCAAAGGCAACATAACCTCCATTGAAATTCTCAAAATTCTGAAGGCAAGCAATGTTGCCTGTCATGTGCCTGGAACAACCACTATCTACATGCCAACTGCTCTCATTATCTTTTGTTGGTTGAACCTACACATAAACAAAGAAGTTAGTTTCTGGTGGGGACCCAAGCAAAAGTTGACTTGCGTTTTCCCATCTCATCAAAGTAACTCACCTTCCTTTGAACTAGGTTTGAGAAATCAGGTGGACTAGGTGGTTAAGTTATTTCGACCTTTGGTTGCCATACTTGTTTAATTGTTTTAGCTTTTGGAACATGAGTAGTATTAACAGTTTTTTATTTAATAGTAGGAACAAATACTGGTTTAACAATCTTTTGTTGTGCAGTATTAACACTTGCAGTAGTAACAAAGTTACGTTTGGCAGTATTAACACGTGCATTATTAACACCATTTTGTTTAACAGTATTAACACAGGTAGTATTAACACCATTATTTTTTACAGTATTTACCCGTGCAGTATTAAAAAACATTTGTTTACCAGTATTAATCCTGTTTCTACTGTTGTTAAAAGATTTTTTGTTAACACTTCTTTTACCCGAAGCAGTATTAACAGAGTTATTCCTTGCAGTATTAACTCCATTACTACTGTTCGGGGCAGTTTTTCTTTCAAGTACAGATTTTCCATGGTGTTGAACCTTGCTAGTATACCCCAACCCCCTGTGTTGCTTTTGAAGCATTTTCTTTTGATTTTCATGGTTATAAAAGCAGATTTTGGCATAGTGATTAGATTTGCCACATATAAAACACACTTTGACTTGTTTCTTAGGAATTTGACCCTTTTGAATTTTCAATTGGTTCTTATTTCGTTGATTTCCTACTGTACCTATATGAACGCAAGTCTTAATCTTTTCCCTATGACCATCAGTGTTCTTACAATAGTTACATTCACACTTCTTTGTTTTATTGGACTCTAATGACACTGGACTTTGTGAATTTTGTTGTTTAACTTCTTCTGGTTTGGTCAAGTGTTCTTCAACCTCTAGGTCACTTTCTTCGTCTACATCCTCAAATAGAACTTCATCATAGTTGATTGGAATAGTTGATTGGATCAACCTTGAATGATTCAGTTGGAGGTGACTGTGTGATTGAGATTCTAGGTACATCTAAAGTCGGAGGGATATAGTGTTGGTTAAATGGTGGGGCTAATTCTTTATAACCTAATCCATCTTTTAGTATTCCATGGATTTGTTGTTAAATTAGGTCATTAACAGATTTTGAAGCATGTTCTAGTTTCCCTACATTTAACTCAACTTTATCTTTTTCCTCCACTAATCGTTTGATTTCTTCCCTAGCATCCTGAAGTTTAACCAGTAGATCATCTTTTTGCCATTCAACAAAATTAATCTTTTCCTGATAACTTAACTCATTGGTTTTATAAGATTAATTTGATTTTCTAGATTCTCTATCCCCCTAGCAGCTAACCTTCTTTGTTCTTCTAATGTTTTAATTGAGTCACATAGCAATTAATTATGATTTCTATACTTAGACATGACTTCTTTACAATCATTCGAACAAAGTTTGGAATTTACCTCAGCCATGAGTGATGATGTTGCTGGATCCTTTGAAGAGGAATCAATGGCCATCAAAGATTGGATGAGATTTGATTCTTCAGTCGTTGCTTGTGTGTCTTCATCCCAGTCGTATCCAAGGACATCTTCATCGGTTGCAGTAGAAACATGCTCAGTAGAAACACCAGCTACAATATTATCACCTTCTTCAGTATTAATGCATGCATGGGGAGCAATAGAAACCGTCACAGTAGAAACATATGTATTTTCAATTATAATCGCCATTAACGCTCTGTTCTGTCTGGTTTCTTCTGCAAGATCATTCCAATTATACCCGAATACATCTTGCGTGATTAATGTTGTTGATGTACTCTTTTGTGTGTTTCTTGAGTTGTTGACCTTTGATTTTTTCTTGCACTCCCTTGCAAAGTGTTCTGGTTGTCCACAATCATAACACTTTACCTTGCTTTTGTCAAATGCAACTCTATCATTGTTTCTGGGATTAAATCTTATGCCGGTCCGTTGAACAAATCTCCTTGCCCTCAATGAAAGCATGTCCATCTGCCACTTGAGATCCATCTCTTCCCAGTCGTCTTGGTGGATCTGCTTCAAGTCTTCATTGGTTAGGCAAGAACTTTGTGAGATGAAGGCTTCAAAGGACAGTTCTTCTCCACAATCATGTTGAGTTGATCCAGCAGATGGTGTGATAAGGGCATTATTAAGATTGTTAATACTGTTGTTGCTGTTGCTAGGCTTCTTTTCTTCCACCTCTTCTTCAAATACTCTAAGATCGTTGTAGAGATCTTCCAACTCCATCTCTTCCAATACATCACCCTGTCTGTATGAGACTGTGTATATGATCCATTCTTCACCCAAAGATCTGATGAATTTTTGATTGATGTCATCTTTATCAATCCTAACTCCTGCACTTCCGAGTTCTCATGTAAGCTTCTTATATCTATCGAATGTCTGTGTCATTCGTTCTTCCTTCAAAGCTTTGAAATTTCCGTACTCTTGCTTGAGAAGAGCCTTCTTGTTTTTCTTTGTATTCTTTGTTCCGCTGAACCTCTTCTCTAATGCTTCCCATAAAGATTTCGCAACATTGTATCCTTCAAATTGCGATTGATATTCGTTTGGAATAGCAATAAGAAGAATACTTATAGCTTTTAACTTTGTTTGCTTTTCTTTTCTTTCTAAATCGGTTATAGGACGAGCAACAGCACCAAGCAATCCATCAGCAGCGATATTTTCAATCTCTTTGTTACCATTGACGATGGCATCCCATACTGTATAATCAGGTAGCAATATGTGTTGCTTGATGCGTAGCTTCCACTAATCAAAGTCATTACTATTAAGTACAAGAACCTTGTTGACTAATACGTGTGTCATGTTGTAGATTGATTTCTCCTGGATGAGACTTCTTAGAATCTTGTAGATCATTGGATCTTGAGCACCTCCTGTGCTCTGATACCACTTGTCAGGATCGAATAGGTTGGATAACCCAAAGTTTGTCTAAGTGATGTGCCTGAAATAATCTACATTTTGTAGCCACATTTATCATATTTAAGCTCGTTTTCTGCAACTTTTGTTATGATTTGGTATATTTTTAGTAAGAATTGCAGATTAGAGTTATATTTGGATCATGGAGCGAAAAGGAGCTGAAACCGGCTTGAAACGGAGATAAACGAGCAAGGAAATGGAAGTTTGGAAACAGCCGGCGGCTGAGTCTATTTAGCCGACGGTTAAAATTAAATTTTCACATTTGTTCATAACGTGCCACGAAAGCAATTTTTTCACGCGTACATTTTAGCCGCCGGCTGAATTCAGCCAGCCGACGGCTAAATCAGTCGGTTTAATTAATTATAAATAGGCTTCTAGGGTTCGGGTTTTTAAGGACATTATTCATTATTTTCAACCTACATCCATTCTGGAAAGCTGCAAGGAGAGTCCTAGAAGCCGTTGATCACGTGGAAGCTTTGGTTAATCATCATTAATCAATCCTGAAGTTAACAATTGTTTGGTTTGAACTTTTACGCATTATTATCTTGATACAATGTTTTGTTTTAAGACTATTATTGTTATTTGTTTACAATCCAACATGAGCTAAACTCATTAAGCGATTGCTTGGATTGTTGAAACCTGGATCTATGTTTTAATCAAGTTTATGTTCGAACTAATTGGTTTTTCTATTATTGTTTACGTTTAATCGAGATCCATGTTTATTCAAAGTTATTAAATCTACTACTTAGCATGATTGATAGATCTATAACATAACTAGCGTTCTTATGAATTTATCAGTTATTTACAATTATATGATTTATTAGATAATTGTAGCTTGATATTTAATTGAGATAGGTTAAGAGATTAGTAATTTAATGAATTGAATGAACATGACAATTATATCGAATTTGAATAATTGAGACTTTTGTTAATTCGTAGTCGACAGATTAAATTGTGAATAATAGTGAACTTAAAGCACAATTTAGAGTGGATAGTCTAAGATAGCTCTTGATGTACGATCATTCGTATAATCTTTCTCTAAAATTGTAGGATTAGATAACTCTAGCGGGAAATCTAGTTATCATAGAAATCACAGTTAAACCAATCAAACATATTCTTGTTAATCATAATCCAGGTGAAACGTAATTCCAAGTAATCGTTGCTTTCTAAATATTGATTAAATCTAAAAGACTTTTCAAAACAGTTTTTCATCCGCAATCCACTTAGTTAATTAAATTGCTATTTACTTTAGTTATTTGTTTTCTGAAATATGTTCTCACAGAACTAAAACGTCCCCCATATTTACTTGCTTTAATTAGTTTAATTATATAATTTGAGATAACGGATATAAATACACGTTCCCTGAGTTCGATCCGGACTTACTGATTCTATATTTGCGTACGATCAGGTACACTGCCTGTATTGTGTGTTAATCTACATTGGTAAAACCCTTTTCTAAACTTTAATTAATTTTATGTTATAAAATACACATCAAGTTTTTGGCGCCGCTGCCGGGGAACGGTAGCTATTTTTATTCGTAATTTTGAATTTGTAATTATTCGATCCTTTTGGAAAGATTTATCTTTCTGGAAGTTGCATTTATTTTGTATTACGTGATAATTGTTAATTGGACTAATCGGATTTTTGAAGTTACAATTTTTCAGGAAATTTGCACACAGTACTTTTTAACCGCCGGCTGAATTTAAACAGCCGCCGGCTGATTTCCAGCCGCCGGCTGAATATAGCCAGCCGCCGGCTGATTAGCAGCTGTTTGTTTATTTTTCGTTTAATTGTAATTTTAATATTTCGGTTTGTTTAATTTTCAGTTATCACGGGCTACTGACATATTTTCTTCTGTTCTTATAGGTTTTGCATGACCCGGAGTTCAAATCCAAATCTTGTAGAGCCTTTCGAAGATCCGGAGAAAGCCTTTCGCATTCGACGCAGACTGTTTTCCCCAACAGCTCAACCACTCACCAGTTTTAAAATTCACCAAAACGAAAGTTTCACTTCTGATTTTATGCAATCTTCTGACGAGGAATACAACCAGCTATCTGATCAAGAGGACGAGAAACCAATCCCCAATTCACCACCGTATCAGATTCCGAGTCAACTGAAGAATCAGAACACGAAATGGCAGTCAATATTAATGAGATCACTTTGGAGGAGTACTATGCTCTTACCCCGAATGTTGCAACAGACATTCCCAACCCAGCTATCACTCGAGGAGCCGACTTCCAGCTTAAGGGCCAGTTTCTCAAAGAACTTCGAGAGAACCCTTTTAATGGAGACGAGAATGAAGATGCTAATGTTCATGTGGAAAGGATCATCGAGATTGCTGATGCTTACACTATTCCTGGTGTAACAAAGGAGGCTGTTATGTTGCGGGTGTTTCCGATGACACTCAAGGGAAACGCAAAAAGGTGGATTGGGAATGAACCGGCCAATTCCATCACTACTTGGGCCGATCTGAGGGCCAAATTTTTGAAGAACTACTGTCCCCCTTCAAAAACCTCTAAAATGATTGATGACATCAGGAACTTTACACAGGGTATTGATGAGTCACTTTATCAAGCATTGGAGCGTTACAAAGACATGTTACACAAATGCCCCCAGCATGATCTCAACACTCAACAGGTTATCAAGACATTTTATAAAGGGGTTGATCGTCAAACTCGTAACGAGTTAGACTCTGAAGGCAAAATTCCACGGAAAATCCCAGCTGATGCTTGGGCTGCTATTGAAAAATCTGCTAAACACTCCAAGCTATGGGAAGAGGGTGGTAAAGGAAGAAGGAAGATGGCTGATAACAGCGACGGTCTCGCTGCTATAACTAACAAACTGGATGCTATGGGCAGAGACATCAAGCGCGTCAATGAGAAGGTTCATGCTATTCTAGTCGGTTGCGAAATTTGCAACGGATACCATCTCGCCAAGGATTGCCCTAGTAAGGATGAGGAGGAAGCCACTGAAGAGGTAATGTATGGAGATTACCAGGGAGGAGACAGGAATAACAACAACTATCGCCAAGGAGGAGACAATAATGGTTATCGCAAGCCCTACAACAACAATCAAGGAAATTCCTACAACAATAATCAGGGAAATTCAAATGGGCAGAAACCATATCGGCAAGGACCACCGGGGTTCTATGCTAAGGATGCTCCTAAGGCACCGTTTCCACCAAAGGACGATTTGCATGAACTGATGAAACAACTCATGACAACAAATAATCAGTTTATGCAAACCACGATCAAGCGAATGGATGACACTGATTCCATCATGCGTAATCAAAGCGCTTCGATCAAGCAACTAGAAGGGACTATGGGACAATTAGCAAAAGTAGTGCAAGAACGATTTCCGGGACAGCTACCGAGCTTCACGGAAACGAATCCTCGAGATCACGTCAAAGCAGTTACCACCCGAAGTGGTAAACCTCTCAATTCTTCTTTTACAGGTGTTACTAACGAAATTCCTTTTAATTTTGAACAGGTTGCCAAAGAAGACGGACACGAGAAAGCAGAATCACCG
>CAJVGC010000001.1:14913046-15052256 GCA_910822075.1 Senecio squalidus
AATTTTTTAAAACAATTATTTTCCCGGTTTGGTACCCCTAAAGCTTTAATTAGTGATAGGGGTACACACTTTTGTAACGCCCAACTTGAGAAGGTGTTGAAACGATATGGCGTTAACCATAAGTTTTCAACAGCTTATCACCCCCAAACAAGCGGACAAGTCGAGGTTACTAACCGAGGCTTGAAGCGCATTTTGGAAAAGTCGGTCGGTGCAAATCGTAAGGATTGGTCCGATAAGTTAGACGATGCTCTTTGGGCGCATAGGACTGCATTTAAAACTCCAATTGGTTGTACTCCTTATCGTTTAATTTATGGTAAAGCATGTCACTTACCCGTGGAAATTGAGCATAAAGCCTATTGGGCTTTGAAGGCTGCCAATATGGAAATGATACCTGCAGGGAAGAACAGGTTCCACCAGATACAGGAATTGGACGAGTTGCGCATGAACGCTTATGAGAACTCGTTATTTTACAAGGAACGGACGAAGAAATGGCACGATAAGCGTATCAAGACGGATAGGAACTTTATCGACGGTGATATGGTTCTACTTTATAATTCCAGTTTGAAGCTATTTCCGGGGAAATTACGGTCAAGGTGGTCGGGGCCGTATATCGTGCTAGATGTATTCCCTTACGGTACGGTGGAGATTGCCAACGAAAAGGGCGAGAGTTTTAAGGTGAATGGGCATCGATTGAAGAAATATTATGCCGATGGACGTGACAACCAGTTTGATTTATTTGGAGACGACGAGGAGCTTGATCTCCATGAACGTGACGGTTAACAAACATGGTTTGAGTCGAGCTTAACGACTCTTCACTAAACAAATAGCGCTTACGGGAGACAACCGGCTTCTTTTCCCTTTCTTTTATTTTGTTCAGAAAAATCAAAAAAAATACAAAAAAATTAGAAAACAACAAAAACACCAAAAATATATGTACACTACGTGTTTTTCTATTTTAATCTTTGAATTTTTGTTTCAGGTTCACTTAGATCATCATATGAGAGCTGCTAAACATGTCGGACACTAGGTTAGATCGTGTTAAATCACCGAACGAAAAAACAATTTTTTTTTGGAACAGAAAAATTTAGCCGGCGGCTAAAAATTTCCAGCCGCCGGCTGAAACATCAGGTTTTGAAAAAAATATATATAAACCGTTTTTTCTCATCCACATTCACACACACACACACTCTTATCTCTTAACCGGCGGCTGAGAGAGTTTTTCATCATTTTTGTTCGATTCTCTTCAATTGTTTCATTTCATTCTCTAATTCAAACACCAAGGTATGCTTTATTCAATCCTCTTTCTTGTTTTTCTTTGAATTTCATGAAGAACACAAATTGGGGGTTTTGCAAATCCGAAATTTTGTTGCTTAATTTTACAATTAATTGTTAGGATTCACTCCTTAGATGATTTGTATGCTTAGGCCTTGCTTAATTTTCGATTTCCATGGTTTAATTTTGTTTAGAGATTGTTGAAATAAATTGGGGTTTTTGCTAGGAATTTGGAACTTGGTAGTAATTCAATTTGTTAGTAGGTCTTATCCTTACTACTGATTATTGATTATGTTGAGTTTTAAAATCGAATTCCTTAGTTCTAATTGACGAAAATGAATTGAAGGAGTAAGTGTAATGAGGGTTTATAAGTGAATTCTTTGTTGAATTTAGTTGTTAACATGTGAATTGGATTGTAGATTAAGGTATTGGTTTAACAGAATCAGCGAGATTTTTGTGTGCAAATTCGTGACTTGCATGTTATTTTGATAAGGGTCCTTAGACAGCAGCTCGAACAGTTAACAGCAATGAATAAACCAGACCTGGCATTTTAGCCGGCGGCTGAATTTGGCCAGCCGGCGGCTCCCTTTCAGCCGGCGGCTGAATTCAGCCAGCCGGCGGCTAAATGTTACTGTTTAAAATTTTATTGCTTTCTGTTTCGACGTGTTCTTGCAACCTTATATTTTCTCGAGCTGTTTTATTTTACTAATATGGTTGTCCCGACTTGTTTTATGCAGATTATGGCCGCGCAAAATGTCGGTTACGACCCCGATCACCTTTTCCTACAAGTGGGCGCAGGAAGGCGAGGACTTACTTATCAACAGAGGGGCGAAATCCAGAACAAGTTAACCACTATGCAGCAATATCCGGTCTATGCCCCTAACGGTATTGATTGGACTTTTTTGAACGAGGTTATCCCCCACAATTCCCATTATCAATCAGGAGCTGCGGAGATTGCGGATATTTTGGAGTTTACTTATCAGGGATTTATCTGTAGAGCGTGGGAGCGTTTGTTCTCTATCCATGAGCCGATTTACATCGAGGCAACATATGAATTCTATAGCTCCTTCACTTTCAACCACGCTGACCCCGACCCTACTCACAAGACCGTACAGTTTCTGCTAGGGGGTGAGCTTAGGAAGTTGACACTATCGGAGTTTGGGGAGAAACTTGGGTTATTTGACGCGGCTGATCTAGCACACCCTGATTTTGCTGAGTTTATGGCTGAGGGGATCAAAACTCCCGACTATCGAGAAAATGCGGCCATTTGGTCCGCCATCGCTAGTGAAGAGTTAAGCACCATACGGGCCCCCTCATATACACAGATTCGAGACCCGAAGGTTCGGGCCATTCTTGCTATGGTATGCTTGTTTGTCATTGGCAGGAAATCGGGCATTGAAAAATGCCACAAGGAGGAACTATTCTGGTTAGGGTGTATTGTTCAGAATAGGCCCGTTAATGTCCCATATGTCTTGGCTCGTTGGATGACCCACATACTGAAGGGCGCACGACCCGGAAGTGTGATTAGGGGAGGTCACTTTGTTAGTGCGATTGGTAGACGCTTGGTATTCCGGGGGACATGATTTGACACTTGTACCACTTTGTCACCAGGGATGCGTCTTTTCGGGGCAGCTTGGTTTAAGTCATCCGGGATAGTGAGCAGGTTTGTATCTCCAGGAGGATATGTGACCTACAGATGGGTTCCCATTAGACAGGTGGAGGGAGCGAGCAGTAGTGAGGGTGGAGAGGAGTCCGATGACGAGGATGCTCCACCAGGTTACGAGGATGTTCCACCACCGGTTCAGGAGTCAGATTTGACGGCTCAGATGGCTGCTTTGACATCTAGTATGGGTAGATGTCATCACGGTTCGATTCATTCGCGGACCGCATGGAGGATCGTTACTACGATCTCAGCTCCAACATCAGCCATGTCAGCAGCCAGGACGAGGTTTTATACCAGTACCACCAGCGTGCAGGTATTAGCTACCAGGCATACGACGGATCTTATCACTCTTTTGGCAATACCACTCCGATGGACCAGGACCAGCCATCTACCTCCACCTATGAGGATCGCCACCATATGTGGTCTGCTCAGCACTACCAGTACTACCCTCCTACCGAGGCCCAGCGACAGCAAGATGAGGAGGAACAGAGAGACATTCAAGCACGCCAGGCGGCATCTTGGACAGGCCGGTGGCCTGACATGTGATGATGTGGTGTTATATTTGTGTTTTTCAGACTATTTTTATTTTTATTTATTTCGTTTGGATTATTGTTTGGGATTTTTGTATTTGGATTATGTACTTTTTATTATTTAATTGTGGTGCTTAATATGTGTGCATGTGTTTCCCATTTTAGAATATCAACCATTTTAGTGGAAGTAATGCCGAAAATCCGAATTTTCAAAGGAAGCTATGCAGATTTTTTGAGGACGTTAAGCTTTTACAGCCATACATTCTTTCCACTACTATTTCCTTTCACAGCATTCGACATCTAAATGGGGGAGTTCTTTTTCCTTTCTCTTTTTCTTTTTACACTTATTCGCTGAATTTTTTTTACAATGAGGACATTGTATTGTTTAAGTGTGGGGAAGGGGTTAGGATTGAATCTATTTGTCCTTAGGAACAATTTGGGCGAAAATTTAAAATTTTAAAATTTTTTTGACATGTTTCTCGTAATTAGTTTTAACTAGTTGCATAACTAGGCACACCTACTCGTTACATAATTGTGAGGATTTGAGCCTTTATAGCATACATTTTATATGCTTTTATCTTCAATTGTTATGAGTGTGCCGGTGACTTGTAGACTTTAGAACTTGACATTGTATACGCTTCGAGGCTATGAATGAGCATAAGTTTTACTTATTAGTAACTAGGAAAGAGGCAAAAGAATTAGGATTGTTAAACAGTTGATTGGCCTATTCGTTTCTTATAGTCGGTAACTACACTGGTTATTTGACTCTCACTACCTATCGAGCACTCGTTTTTAGTGTTTTTGACGTTTAGATACCATATTTGCGCCAAACCTTTTTCTTTTATCACCTTTCCATATATATTCCATAAATTGAGCCTACATATCTAAGTCGTTTAATCCAGATATTTTTGTTGAAAATTTTCCTCTTTCTTAACTTGATTGATTATTAGACGGAATGTTATATATGATGGCGTGGAGTTGTTTAATTTACTTAAGTTCACGAAAGAAGTTACAGGTGGATATAAGTTAAGAATTATTCAGGATTTTGATGGACCTTTTGAACGGTGTCTTTAATAAAATAAAAAAAAACAGAAAAAAAAAAATATTTATTAAAGCCCGTACTAGGTAGCCAATAATTGTTGAAGTTATTTAACGAAATTTGCGAGAAATAAAAATTCTCAATTGAAGCGTTGAAGAATTAAGACGAATTTGGGTCTTGGGAGTTTCATCAGAATTCGCCATTAGGGATAATCAATCGAGTTTTGAAAGTAATATGATTTTTGACTAAAATATTTGGATTTGTAGACTAATTGGAAGTTGATTGTTTCATATCGTTCATATTAATTCACTTTCATCCTATTTTTCCATTATTGTATCCATCACCCATTGATATGACCATAAGCCCTCTGAACTGGTTACTTAGACTCTATTGGTGGAGAAGCGTATCGTTATCAAGCCTATGATAGAATACTTGTCATGACTGAGCTTTGAGCGATTTCACATATATACTACACTTAGATTAGTTTTTTGAGTGATTGAGTGTTATACTTCCCAAATCGTGAGATGTTTAGTTATGCATTTAAATTTTGGCTTGGTAATTATTAAATTCATCTTCGAAAATAAATTTTTTTGTAATTTACTTGATTCGTCGAGTATTTTATTTTTATTGAAGATGTATGTTTTGTTCTAAATCTAATAGTTTACTTGAGGACAAGTAAGATTCAAGTGTGGGGAATTTGATGTGCCTGAAATAATCTACATTTTGTAGCCACATTTATCATATTTAAGCTCGTTTTCTGCAACTTTTGTTATGATTTGGTATATTTTTAGTAAGAATTGCAGATTAGAGTTATATTTGGATCATGGAGCGAAAAGGAGCTGAAACCGGCTTGAAACGGAGATAAACGAGCAACGAAATGGAAGTTTGGAAACAGCCGGCGGCTGAGTCTATTTAGCCGACGGTTAAAATTAAATTTTCACATTTGTTCATAACGTGCCGCGGAAGCAATTTTTTCACGCGTACATTTTAGCCGCCGGCTGAATTCAGCCAGCCGACGGCTAAATCAGTCGGTTTAATTAATTATAAATAGGCTTCTAGGGTTCGGGTTTTTAAGGACATTATTCATTATTTTCAACCTACATCCATTCTGGAAAGCTGCAAGGAGAGTCCTAGAAGCCGTTGATCACGTGGAAGCTTTGGTTAATCATCATTAATCAATCCTGAAGTTAACAATTGTTTGGTTTGAACTTTTACGCATTATTATCTTGATACAATGTTTTGTTTTAAGACTATTATTGTTATTTGTTTACAATCCAACATGAGCTAAACTCATTAAGCGATTGCTTGGATTGTTGAAACCTGGATCTATGTTTTAATCAAGTTTATGTTCGAACTAATTGGTTTTTCTATTATTGTTTACGTTTAATCGAGATCCATGTTTATTCAAAGTTATTAAATCTACTACTTAGCATGATTGATAGATCTATAACATAACTAGCGTTCTTATGAATTTATCAGTTATTTACAATTATATGATTTATTAGATAATTGTAGCTTGATATTTAATTGAGATAGGTTAAGAGATTAGTAATTTAATGAATTGAATGAACATGACAATTATATCGAATTTGAATAATTGAGACTTTTGTTAATTCGTAGTCGACAGATTAAATTGTGAATAATAGTGAACTTAAAGCACAATTTAGAGTGGATAGTCTAAGATAGCTCTTGATGTACGATCATTCGTATAATCTTTCTCTAAAATTGTAGGATTAGATAACTCTAGCGGGAAATCTAGTTATCATAGAAATCACAGTTAAACCAATCAAACATATTCTTGTTAATCATAATCCAGGTGAAACGTAATTCCAAGTAATCGTTGCTTTCTAAATATTGATTAAATCTAAAAGACTTTTCAAAACAGTTTTTCATCCGCAATCCACTTAGTTAATTAAATTGCTATTTACTTTAGTTATTTGTTTTCTGAAATATGTTCTCACAGAACTAAAACGTCCCCCATATTTACTTGCTTTAATTAGTTTAATTATATAATTTGAGATAACGGATATAAATACACGTTCCCTGAGTTCGATCCGGACTTACTGATTCTATATTTGCGTACGATCAGGTACACTGCCTGTATTGTGTGTTAATCTACATTGGTAAAATCCTTTTCTAAACTTTAATTAATTTTATGTTATAAAATACACATCACTAAGAAATATCTTGATCTATCGAGGAAGTTCAGCAGCGGGTGAACACCTTAATATTACAAGTTTATTGATCACACAAATATTGTATAAAAGAAACAGTTATGAACAATAATGAATGTCAAATTATAAGCCTTAATTATATTGAATAAAATTGAATCAATACAACGTGTTTTCTATCAATTACAAGGATCTATATATATGTAGACCTTGAGGCTAACCTATCGAAATAGGAAACATCTAATAAAGGAATTACAATCTAACTCTAATTGTAATGCAACGTGCATAGCAATCTTGTTGCAGTAGAAACAAACAGCAGCAGTAATGAGAATGTGCAGTAGTAATGCTGAGAGGCCATAGTAATAGTCTTGCAGTAGTAACAATGTTCTCTAGTAGTAACTGTCTTCATTCTGCATTAATATCTTCAGTCCGTATTAATGAAGCAGTACTTCAACAGGAGTAGTAACGAGCACCATTAATGAAATTAAAACTAATTTAACTAAGTTTCAATCCCAACAAGTAAATATTCATATAAATGAGCGATATCACCCGCGAGCATCAAAAAACTCGTAAGAACATACATTGCCCATAACGTTTTGAATATAACAATTAATTATTGAGTTAGGTTTTTAATGTTTATTGATTATTTATTCTGTTTGTGTAATCTTAATCTTTATAATGTGTAATTTAAAAGAGTTAAAAGATATCGTAGCCATATGTTGTAACTTAAATTGTATTTTTTTTGTTTGGTTTTAATTTGCATATGCTTTTAATATTATTATTATTAGTATGATATCCACGCGATGCAGCGACGATAATAAATATATAAATCGATGGTACATATGTTGTTAAAATAATTTACGAACGATGAAAATTTTCGGTTTATTAACATTTAATTAGTTAGAAATTTGAAAGATTAACTATATTTATTTGAAATTTTACACACTAAAAATTGATTATGTTAAGTTTATAAAAAAAGAAATTTAACTATTTCAAAATTTTAAGTATATATGGTATGTGTGTTATGGTGTTATATTTGTAATTATTTAATAAATATTTAGTTAAAAGGGTAATTTAGTAATTTTACAATGCTTAAATTTCAATACTTTATACCCAAATGCTTTATAAAGTACTAGTAATATACCCGCGCGATGCCGTAGTGATAATAATGTTTTTAAATTTTCGGTGAATAATTTTATTCGGTGGTACATATTTTATTACAAATAATTTTACGAACGATTAAGATTTTCGGTTTGTAAACATTCAATTAGTTAGAAATTTTAAATATTAACTTCAATTATTTGAAATTTTACCCAATACAGTTGATTGTTTTAAATTTATAAAAAAAAAAACTCAGTTATTTTAAATTTTTAAGTATATATGGTAAGTGTGTTATAGAGTTATAATTTTAATTATTTAATAATTAATTAATTAAAAGGGTAGTTTAGTAATTTTAGCATACTTAAATTTCAACACTTTATCCAAATGCTTTATAATGTACTAGTAGGGGACCCGCGCGTTGCAGCTTTAACAAATATATAGATTTCTATTTTCGACATATTTTTTCGGTTACCCTTTTCATAACAATAACATTACGGATGACAAAGATTTTTTTATTATAATAAATTTAAAAAATATTAATGAAAAAATGATTATAAGGATATATTAATCAAGTAACATACTTCCGTTCACACTTAATAAATTCATATATGAGAAAAATATTTTATAGTTTATATTTTTAATTTCTTACAGAAAGTTTAATACTTTTAATTTAAATAAATGTATTTGGATTAGCTATGAAAGGAAACAATATTCCAAAAACGTATTTGTATTTATATATTATTCATGGATCGTAAATTCAAATATTTCAAGTTATAAAACAAGGAATAATTAAGTAAATTACTCTTAAAATTCAACATTAAAATTTAAAATACAAATGCTCCATAAATAGTATAGATAATTAGTGTGAAGATGCGTTGACGACGACTTTTGTAATACTTTGTAAATTGTTGTGTATTTGGGTCTATGTATTTAACAAAACGGGTTTATAGTATATGTATAAGATACATAAGACATGATATATATATATATATATATATATATATATATATATATATATATATATATATATATATATATATATATATATATATATATATATATATATAATAAAAGAGAGGCCTTAAAAGCCACATAGCGAAGTAAGGTCCATTGTATTAGTTAGATAGTTTGATTTCAACCGTTAGATGAAATTGATGATGTCATCAAATATTTTTTTCATTTTACACCCTTTTACAATCCATAATTGCATTCTCTCTTCAATTTCACCATTATTAAAAATAAAAAACATATGTCTCTTATTAGCTTATGATTTACATTATTATTATTATTCTACAATCCTTTAATACAAAATATTAATATATGTGGGTAAACATAAATGTATATATGTTATTATAACTATAAACAACATGTATATAAACGTAAATGTATATTTGTTATTATACGTGTAATATTGTATTTTTATAATAATTTAAAATGAAGAGTTCATAAACATAAAGTTTACGATTCAATTTTTATTTATATTTACCCGCGCTATCGTTGGGCAATAATCTAGTATATATATATATATATATATATATATATATATATATATATATATATATATATATATATATATATATATATATATATATTTGTCCCCCTAAACACATGAGACATGATTTAAATATCATATTCTTTTGATTACTTATCAGTTATGATTAACATATATTATTTGTTACATATTTGAAAATTACAAATCGTTTATGCATATATGGAAACTATAGTATAGTTTAATGGTCACTTAATTATAAACATCAATAAATATATATATTTATTAAATATAAATAATATGGAAACAACATTAATATAATACGGTGGCATATGGTGGCATATTCAAATATGTAATTTAATAGAAATGATCACGGCATATTATTAATTTTTTTTTTCTTAAAATTCAACTTTAAGAAAATGGGTCTAAATATTTTATAGATAGTTAGATTAGATAAATATTACAAATCTCTTATGCATATATGGAAACTATAGTATAATTAATGGTCACTTAATTATAAACATAAATAAATATATATTTTTATTAAATATGTTGTAAAATATTAAATGGGCCATTTGGGTCCAATGGACTATGTCTATTCATCTCTGTATCGTGATGTAACCTAGGGTTTCTAATCCAATATAAGGAGTGTCACTGTAATTCCTGAAAGAACCTCTATCAATAATAATTCTCCATTTCTCCTCAATTATCTTTGTCATTGTACTTTATTTCTTAACACGTTATCAGCACGAGTTTTTGCTCAAAAACCAAAAAGGTAAAGAAAATTAAAATCATTTGGATTACATATTTTTTTTTTGTTTTTGTTTTGTTATTATTTGATCTCTATAGTAATTTACAAGAACAATCTATGTTCTATAGTGATTACATAAAGAGATAATTAAAAAATAACGTAACCTCATGTTGTGTTATTGAAAAAAAAAAAGAAAAAAAATAGAACCTCAAGTTCTAATATGGTCTCTTAAGATCAAGAAAAACATAACCTCATGTTATGTTGAAAAAAAAAAATATATATATATATATATATATAGAACCTCAAGTTCTAATATGATTTTAAGATCAAGAAAAACATAACCTCATGTTATGTTGAGAAAAAAAAAATATAGAACCTCAAGTTCTAATATGATTTTTAAGATCAAGATAATAACCTCATGTTATGTCGGAAAAAAAAAAACTATTAGAACCTCATGTTCTATTACTTTTGTTATTGTTTAAACAGTATTCGTTTGTATATTATACCTGCATTTTTTTTACGATCAAATGTTTGTATTTTACTGTTTGTTTAATTTTTTTTAGCTTAATACTTGTCATATTACAAATCATGATTTTTTTTTTTTTTTTTGTTTTGCTTATACATGATAAAAATATTGAAAAAGAAATGGTCATTACAAATTTCCATGAAGTTTCATTTTTGGTCGGTTACATGAAAAACAAATTTGGTTTAATTTTATGGTTTTTTTTTTCCTCTGTTCAAATAATGATGATGATTGAATCACCATAGTTTAATATAGGAAGGTTATGTATCGTATTCATTTGAATTAAAAGAATTCTGAATTTGTTTGTTTGTTATGATTTTTCATCATGTTGTTGTTATACACATTTGAAAGGAATAAAAGGATAAGAGTAGTCCTAATACTTAAATACTATTTATGAATAAAGTTTTTTTTATGGTGTATAATTGTTTAATGTTTGGTATGTTTTTTTTTTTTTTTTCGTAGTTAAGATGTCAGATGCAAACATGTCAAAAATAAACTTTGATGTTCTTGATATCTCTGGAAAAGACTATCTCCCTTGGACTCTTGATGCTGAGATCCATTTAATTGCTAATAATCTTGGAGAAACAATTAAACCCCAAAATAAAGCCTCTTCTCAAGAGCGCGCTAAAGCAATGATATTCCTACGTCATCATTTACATGAGGACCTCAAAAAGGAATACTTAACGGTGAAAGACCCGTTAGAACTATGGGAAAAATTGAAAGAGAGGTTTGACCATCAAAAACAAGTCATTCTTCCAAAAGCTCGTTACGACTGGATGCACCTCAGGTTGCAGGATTTCAAAAGCGTGAACGAGTATAACTCCGCAATGTTTAATATCACATCAAAATTAATGTTATGCGGAGAAAAGGTTACTGAAGAAGACATGCTTGAGAAAACTTTCTCAACTTTTCATGCTTCCAACATGCTCCTACAACAACAGTATCGAGAACGTGGCTTTAAAAAATACCATGAGCTTATATCCGTTCTCCTTGTTGCTGAACAAAACAATGAGCTTTTGATGAAGAATCATCAAGCACGCCCCACTGGTTCTACTGCGTTGCCTGAAATAAATGCAACCTCAAATGAAAGGGGTAATGGCCGTGCACGCGGTAATAACCGTGGCAATGAACGAGGTCGTGGCCGTGGCCATGGACGTGGTCGAAACAATGCTTGGCATCGTGATGGTTACAAACCAAAACCCTCTGATTTTAAGAAAAAAGATGATAAAGGCAAAAGGATGCAACATCAAGCTCCTAAGAATCCTAGAGATCCTTGCCACAGATGTGGCATGACAAATCATTGGGAAAAACAATGTCGTACCCCTAGACATTTTGTTGACCTTTATCAAGCATCACTAAAGAAGAATGGAAAAGACATTGAAACAAATTTCATTGATACTTTCAATGTAGCTGATGAGCTAAACCCAAATGTGCATTTCGACTCCTCGGATTTCTTTGATGACGTCAAAGACGTGGTTGCTTCCTTTTCCAATGATCAAAATGCCAACTAGTTGCCTAGTTTTATTTTACTTAGTTTTTCCACAATAATTGTTTTAAGTTTGTGTTGAATAAGCTAGGTTAGTTCTAGCATCGTTACTTATGTTTGAAACTTTAATTAATGCAATATCCATTTGTTTTCTTTAAAGTGATCTTATTATGAAATGCTTATTTACTTATTTTTTTATGTTCAAGGATATGAAAAGCATTTTGGAAAACGGTGAAGACGAGTGTCTGGTTGATAGTGCAACAACAAATACCATTTTGAAAAATAAAAAATATTTTTATGATTTTCATATAACAAATGCAAATGTCAACACAATTTGTGGTACTAGCAACTTGATTGAAGGTTCTGGCAAAGCCTGCATTGTGTTACCTAAAGGTAAACAATTAATAATAAATGATGCGTTGTATTCTAGTAGATCGAGGAGAAATCTACTAAGTTTCAAAGATATAAGACGCAATGGTTATCATGTTGAAACCATGACTGAAAATAATATTGAGTATCTCCAAATTACATCCATAAATAATGGAAAAAAGTCCATAATGGAAAGAATGAAAGGTTTATCTTCTGGATTGTATTTTACATGCATTAACCAGACAGAAATAAATATGGTTTCTACCCGAAAGGGTATCGATCCTAAAATATTTACCCTTTGGCATGATCGACTGGGTCATCCAGGTGATATAATGATGAGGAGAATCATTGAGAGCTCAAATGGGCATCCATTAAAGGATCTCCAGGTCCTGTTATCAAAAGATTTATCATGTGGAGCGTGCTCTCTTGGAAAAATGATAACTAGGCCCTCAATGAATAAAATTGAAAATGAATCTCCCTTGTTTCTTGAAAGAATTCAAGGAGACATTTGTGGGCCAATTACTCCTCCATGTGGACCATTTAGATACTTTATGGTATTAATTGATGCATCATCCCGATGGTCTCATGTCTGTCTGTTAGCATCAAGAAATGTTGCTTTTGCAAGGTTACTTGCCCAAATAATTCAACTAAGAGCACATTTCCCAGATTATCAAATCAAGAAGATTAGGCTTGATAATGCAGGAGAATTTACATCTCAATCATTTAATGATTTCTGTATGTCAATTGGGATTAAAGTTGAGCATCCTGTAGCACATGTGCATACACAAAATGGTCTTGCTGAATCTTTAATAAAAAGATTACAACTAATTGCTAGACCATTACTTATGAAATCAAAATTGCCATCTTCTGCATGGGGACATGCTATCTTACATGCTGCTGCTCTTATTCGATTAAGACCAAGTGCATCTCATAAGTATTCTCCACTTCAACTGGTTTCTGGAAGAGAACCAAATTTGTCTCATCTAAAAGTCTTTGGTTGTGGTGTATATGTCCCAATATCACCACCACAACGTACAAAGATGGGACCTCAAAGAAGATTGGGCATTTATGTTGGCTTTAATTCTCCATCAATCATCAAATACTTGGAACCATTAACTGGAGATGTTTTTACAGGACGTTTTGCTGATTGCCAATTTGATGAAACAATGTTCCCAATCTTAGGAGGAGAAAATAAAAAGTTGGACAAACAAGATGTAACTTGGAATGCATCACAAATATCTTTTCTTGACCCTCGGAGTGGTCAATGTGAATTAGAGGTTCAAAAGATCATTCATTTGCAACATATAGCAAACGAATTACCTGATGCATTTACGGATACAAAAAGAGTTACTAAATCATATATTCCAGCTTTAAATGCCCCTTCTCGGATTGATATTCCTGAAACTCTAGATGAGTCAAATGTACGCAGAAAGCGTGGAAGACCAATGGGTTCAAAAGATACGAATCCACGAAAAAAGAAAGAGCAGAATACAACTGGAAAAGCTCAAGGAGTTGTTATAAATAACATCCCAAAAGAGATTAAAAATAACACAGAAAATGTGGATAAATCTCTTGAAGATGACCATGTACCTACTGAATATGAGATCTCAATAAATTTTGTACAAAATGGTACAACATGGAATCGAAATGAAACACGTGTTGATGAAATTTTTGCATATGCTATAGCAAGTGAAATAATAAATGATGAAATTACTGTGCCAAAAACTATTAGAGAATGTCGACAAAGAAATGATTGGCCAAAATGGCAAGAGGCCATACAAGCTGAACTAGATTCACTTAAAAAACGCCAAGTATTTGGCCCTGTGACGTTAACCCCAAATCAGGTGAAGCCGGTAGGCTATAAATGGGTATTTGCGATAAAAAGGAACGAGAAAAATGAAATTGTTAGATACAAAGCGAGACTTGTAGCACAAGGTTTCTCACAAATACCTGGGGTAGATTATGAAGAAACATATTCACCTGTTGTGGATGCAACGACTCTTAGATATTTAATCAGTCTTGCAAATGTTGAAAGGCTCCAAATGCGCCTTATGGATGTTGTCACAGCCTACTTGTATGGATCACTTGATAGTGACATTTACATGAAAATCCCGGAAGGAATGAAAATGCCGGAAGCTTGTGAAAATAAACCCCGTGAAATGTTTTCAATTAAATTGAATAGATCTTTGTATGGACTTAAACAATCAGGACGAATGTGGTATAATCGTCTAAGTGAATATCTTTCAAAAGAGGGATATAAAAGTAATCAGATAAGTCCATGTGTTTTTATTAAAAGATCAAAGGCGGGTTTCACAATCATTGCAGTGTATGTTGATGATTTAAACATCATCGGAAATTTTGATGAAATTGAACATACTGCAAATTTGTTAAAGAACGAATTCGAAATGAAAGACCTTGGTATGACTAAATTTTGTCTCGGATTGCAAATTGAGCATTTTTCAAATCGAATATTTGTTCACCAATCAAACTATACAGACAAAATATTGAAACGGTTCAATATGGATAAAGCTCATCCACTAAGCTCACCAATGGTCTGTCGTTCACTTGACCGAGAACTTGATCTGTTCCGCCCCAAAGAACATGATGAGGAAGTTCTTGGTCCTGAAATTCCCTATCTAAGTGCGATTGGGGCTTTGATGTACCTTGCTAGCAATACACGCCCGGATATTGCATTTTCAGTAAACTTACTAGCAAGATATAGTTCCGAGCCAACACGCCGACATTGGAATGGAATTAAACATATTTTTCGTTATCTTTGTGGTACCCGTGATATGGGATTATTTTACCAAAAGAACTCAAAATCTAAGTTGGTTGGATACGCTGATGCTGGCTACTTGTCCGATCCACACAAGGCAAGATCACAAACAGGTTATGTTTTCACTTATGGGGACACCGCAATTTCTTGGAGATCGACGAAACAATCATTAACTGCTACATCATCAAACCATGCTGAACTTATTGCACTTTATGAAGCCGGTCGAGAATGCGTTTGGTTAAGATCGATGATTCAGCACATCCAAGAAGAATGCGGACTCGGGTCTATCAAAGGAAATCCAACCATATTGTATGAAGATAATGCGGCATGTATATCTCAAATCAAGGAAGGGTATATCAAAGGCGACAAGACAAAACACATTTCTCCAAAATTTTTCTTCACTTATGATCTACAAAAAGATGGGGTTATTGATGTTTGTCAAGTTCGATCAAGTGACAATTTGGCAGATTTATTCACAAAATCGTTACCAACGAAGGTGTTTGAGCAACTGGTTAAGAAGATTGGCCTTCGACGTTTAAAAGATATACATTAATTTGAGGAGGAGCATTATGCGCACTGCACTCTTTTTCCCTTCATCAAGTTTTATCCCATTGGGTTTTTCTTGGTAAGGTTTTTAATGAGGCAGTCTAAAGCGTATAATAAACGATGAATATCCAAGGAGGAGTGTTGTAAAATATTAAATGGGCCATTTGGGTCCAATGGACTATGTCTATTCATCTCTGTATCGTGATGTAACCTAGGGTTTCTAATCCAATATAAGGAGTGTCACTGTAATTCCTGAGAGAACCTCTATCAATAATAATTCTCCATTTCTCCTCAATTATCTTTGTCATTGTACTTTATTTCTTAACAAAATATAAATAATATGGAAAAATCATTAATTTAACATGGTAACAAATTTAAATACGTAATTTAATAGAATTGATAAGGGCATATTAGTAACTTCCTTCTTAAAATTCAATTTTAAGAAAATAGGTTTAAATGCTTTATAGATAGTTAGATTAGACTAGTATGGTACCCGCGCGATGCAGCTTGGGCGATAAAACAACAATTTATAATTTCCTTAGGGGTATTGGGTTTTTTTTAATATTTTATCGTTCCTCTCTAGATATTCCTTTCGGTCCATTCCATTAAACCCACTGAATATTAAGGTATTGTGATGTAGGATAATCAATATGGTAGCAAGGTATATTAAGTCTCAAAGTATCAAGGAAAATCCCACTTAACTTATTGCTATTAAGACGTATAGATGACAAATGAAAAAACATAAATATATGATAATTATCCTACTGAAATTCTAGAGCAATACGAACTATAATACTATTTTAAATGTGTATCATTAACATGGGTAATTATTAAGTTTGACAAAAATTATAAAAAAGCTATAAAGGTTAATACATGACAAATATAAATATATAAATATTTTTTTTATTTCTATATCTCAAATTTGATGATTTAACACGTAAATCATTGTAGACACATAATCATATTTCCCTTTTATTAGCATTTGTAATATGATTTGGTTTCAACTCCAAACTATTTAAGTCTTAAAAATAGTAAATTGGTTGTAATCGATCCTTATATCTAATTTCTTAAATCTTCATATCTTTATCTTTATATATAACTAAAAGAGGATAATTGAATGATGATGTAGCTATCCTTTTCTTTAGTCAAGTCAGCTTTTGCCCAAGTTGTCAACATGTGGTTATCTTCCTTTCTTGTGTTGAGAAATAAGTTGTCTCATGTGCAATTAATTTTATGAAGAGTTACATATATTTACTCCTCGACTTAAATACATATACTTTTATAATCCCATTCGTTTAGGAGTTTTGAATTCTAAATATTGACTTATAATTTTTTTTTTCACTATTATTTGAATCCCATTATTTTAAATGCTTTAAATAAAAGATTTAACATTATCAATGGGATGTTTTTTATAAGGGTAGTATTTTCAATTAGTCTTTTAAGAGTTGTTTTTCTTGTCTTTATAAATAACTTATATGTTCAGTGCGGTTATTTACGTGCATAGTGTTTATGTTTATGGTTTTTCAATAGTATTGTAATGATATTGATATTTTGTTACTGTTATGATACTTTTTAGAGACTAACTATCATTGCAATGATATATTCTTGAAAGTGGTTCTTATTAATTATTCAAGTTCGACGATACCAGTGGTTTCATCTTCGAGTCGCTTGATTCTTTTTTGGTGTTATGAATTAGAATACCATATATGCTTTTAAATTATGTGTAGGTATGCACAAAATATGAAATTAGAAGAATACGAATTCAAAGATTGAAGGCAAATTTGTTATTAATTTTGATTACTAAGTTATTTGTACGTCCTTGTTATGTTTGACTCATTTATTTCTTATTAATTAAAGAACTTAGACTTAAAAGTAATGTATTATTGTGGTGGTTTAATTAAGGAGGGTATGGCGGTCTAGGCGATGTGATCATGTGAAGAAGTAGGAAGTAGGATGGATGAGTGTTAATGAACTCATTAAGTTTATATCTTTTCATAATTCTATTTTGATGGGCTACTAAATCCTAATCTCCTACGTAACATTATGTCTTATTTATCTCTCCCCAGTTATCCATAATGACCATCATACGAAAAATGATTAAATGATATAAGATATATAGTATTCTTCACATCATATCCATATTACTAAACAAACTTGATGCAACATGTGTCTATATCTATCCGACTTAAGTGAGAAAGAAAATATCTTAATCATCTAATCTGATTGTTTTTAAATATTTTATGTATATTTTTATCTTAATTCAAAATCTATTCGATTATAAGCAAACCTTTAACCCAACGATCACATGTTCGACCAAATAGACAAACTTTAAATTTCATAACATGTTCACTCAAACTATTATAACTTTAATTGAAGAAATATTGGCATTGATGGAACCGTTATTAATAGTTTGTATAACCATTGAGGCAAGCCTCAAGGTCACCCACCCCAGTATTAGGTCTTGAACCTGTGACCTCCCACACAAAGATGACATGTAATAACCATTGAGGCAAGCCTCAAGGTCAAATTATAAAAGAGTACCAGGATTGTAATCACATTTGTATATGTGTTCAACTAATAATATATGAACATTATCATCTATATGGCCTCTCTACGTCACCTTGAGAACAATTTTCATTAGACAAGCGCATACATAGATGTTGTTAATGAGACACATTCAACTAATGAGGTAAAATGATATCATAGATGCTCTCAATTTTTATACAGCGGCGACCCTAAACTACCAACAATTTCAAACCTATAACATGTTGATATCTAACTTTTATGATGGTATTTTAGTTGTATAAGATTAATATAAATCGGAAAAAAAAAATTGAGAAATGAAAATGGGACAAAGTATGTATTAAACTTTTATTGTTTTATGATAATAATTGATAAAAACTTTTATATTTTACAGGATCTTTTTAATTTGAATACTCTTATTAGGACTAGAAATTGAAAGAAAAAAAAGATTTGAGTTGCTTTCTAAAGTGGAAAAATTGCAAAGTTTGAAAATAAAATGAAGATGTTGTATACTATTTGTTGTATACTATTTAGGGCGCACTTGGTTCGCTTTAGATAATGAGAAAGGTAACAGTAACGAGAATAGTGAGGAATGAAATGGATATTATCATTGATAAAAACTTTTATATTTTACTGGATCATTTTAATTTGAATACTCTTATTAGGACTAGAAATTGAAAAAAAGAGATTTGAGTTGCTTTCCAAAGTGGAAAAATTGCAAAGGTCGAAAATAAAATGAAGATGTTGTATACTATTTAGGGCGCGCTTGGTTCGTTTTAGATAATGAGAAAGGTAATAGTAATGAGAATGGTGAGGAATGAAATGGATATTACCATTATATTTGATGTTGCTTGGTTTATAATCTAAAATGTAATTGTGAGGAATAAAATGGATATTACCATTATAAAATGAAGTATTAGGATAATTTGATTAACTAGTTTTATTACCCCCAATTTGTAGGGGAATGTGGTATTACCCATTACTGTACAATGATATTAACTTATAACAAACCAACCTCCATCCATCATTTTTATTTTCATTCATTACCTCCTAATTTCCTCAACCAAACATGCCCTTTAATCTTTTGCATAATATGGTAATATATTATTTAATGTATTTGAATCATTGAATATCGTATAAACTTTCATATGCATGTAATAATATTTAATTTGAATGTTCACCGTCATTGAAAATCACTTCTCCTTGTTAGAATGACGCATTTAACCACACCGCATAACACCGGTACGCTATTAGTGATATATAACATACATAAGAAGGCAAATAATTCTTTAATTAAGGATAAAGTGTTTTTTCTTTAATTTTCTTTTTATATAGGAAAAGTTTAATTAAAGTTAAATGTACATAATATTGGGTTTGCCTAATTTTTTTTTTTTTTAACGGCAAAAGTGGACGGAAAAGAGCTTCGGCAATGCCATCATCAAAACCAACCCACAAATTATATTAATAATCTTAAATAACTAGCAAGGTGCTAGTAATACAAAACGAGTTTACATCAAAAGAAATCTAAAGGACTTACACACCAAACCGACCAAATTAACTTAATACATTTTGCTCTATGTTTAATCCAAGTGTATAATTCTCCTTTTAATTCCTCCATAATTTTATTTGCTGAGTAAGGAATATTGTTGAAGATCTGATCATTTCTTGCCTTCCAACATAGCCAACATATACCACCGATAGCGGCCTGAAGAAATCGCTTCTTCTTTACCGAAATTCCTTTATCGACCACTAATCGTATAATATCATTAATCGAATTGTAATGACCAACAATAATAATTTGACACCATTGCAGAAAATCTACCCAAACCTTTCTTGCTTTATCGCACTCCAAAAAGATATGATTACACGTTTCGGGTATACCCTCACATACTTGACAATCCACTGAATGCATGTTTATTCCCCTGTGTTGCAGGTTAACTTTTGTGGAAATTTTATCTTGTAGCATCCTCCACATAAAATGGTTGACTCGGGGTGGAACCCAACTGTTCCAACAAAACTCCAAATTACTGTTTGAATACTTAATGTTATCGAGTATATTCCTGAACGACTTTACGGTGTACAAACCGTTCTCCTCTGCTGTCCATCTCCATCTACCTGCTTCTTTCATGAATAAATCATCAATTGATACTAGAGGATAAGGTAAATCGCGCCCAACTTTGATAATCTTTGACCACGGACCACAACCTTTGGTTCTCTTAAACTCTTCATTACTATCACCCCGGATATCATGTAACGCTCTAACAGTCCTGGACCATAGGGACGAACTTTCATGCTTGTATCTCCACCACCATTTAACCAACAACGAGACATTCATATTTAGTAAATAACCTATGCCAAGACCCCCCAACTTTTTGGAGCCGTCATTTTCTCCCACCTGACCCAACACATCTTCATTTTTCCATTGTTATTACTACCCCAAATGAAACTTCTACGAATTTTATCTATATCTTCTAAAACTTTTTTGGGGCCTTAAACATGGATAAAAAAATATAAAGGTAGAGACCCAAGTACCGCTTTACTTAACGTGATTCTCCCCGCATAAGATATGTTTTTTGATTTCCAGCTGGACAACTTTTTCTCAATTTATTGAATCACCGGCTTCCAATTTTTTACGGTTCCCATATTTGCTCCATTCGTAATTCCTAAATACGTGAACGGGAAGGTAGTTGTACCACATCCAAATATATCGGCTGCCTCTTGTCTTTCTATCTCCGAAACTCTAAGACCAAAGAGTTTGCTTTTATCAAAATTTACTTTTAAACCGGATGAAAGGTGGAAACAAATCAAAATTTTCTTGCGAACACTAAAATTGCTCGAACTCCAGCTCCCTAAAAACAACACATCATCAGCAAATATTAAATGAGTTAGTGAAGGACCGCCATTAGGAGTGGTAATTCCAGTAAGTATTTTTTTGTTGACGGCCTCCATAATCGCACAATGTAAACCTTCCATTGCGATGATAAATAAGAACGGTGATAATGGGTCGCCTTGCCTGAGCCCTCTGGATAGAGGAAATTCGCTAGTGGGGGAACCGTTAATCAGTATCGAGGCTCGAGCGGAGGATAAACAACCTCTGATTCGCTTTCTCCAAACAGCCCCAAAATTCATTTGGGCCATAATCGAGTCTAGGAAATCCCAACTTACACAATCAAATGCTTTTTCGAAGTCAATTTTTAAGAAAAATGCTTTTCGTTTCATTCTTTTTATCCAACTGTGGACTTCGTTTAAAACGAGGGGACCGTCTAGAATTTGTCTCGATTCTATATACGCCGATTGTTCCTTGCAAATATAATTGTCCAGTACTTTTTACAGCCTACCCGCGAGGAGTTTTGCGACAATTTTATAGCTGCTACCTATCAGGCTGATCGGTTAAAGTAAGCGGATCTTTTACCTTTGGGAAAAGGGAGATAAAAGACGCATTACAGCCTGCTGAGAACGTGCCCCTTTTTTCGAAGTTTCGTACCATATCAATCACATCTACTTTCAAAGTCTCCCAATTTTGCTTAAAAAACATGAACGTGAACCATCCGGTCCCGGGGCTTTCTCACTTCCGCACTCCCAAATTGCATTTTTAATTTCCTCTGTAGTGAAATGCTCGATTAAAAGATTGTTTCCAGCCTCAGTAATTTTCTTGAAAAGATCGCTCGAGAAAATTGGTCACCTAGAAACCGGTTCTTTGAATTTTTCCGTAAAGTAAGAAACTACTTCTTCTTTGATTTCAACAGGTGAAGTTTTCCATTCCCCATTCACTAGCAAACCATTTATTCTATTTCGGTTTTTGTTAGAATTAATCATTCTGTGGAAAAATCTTGTGTTCTCGTCTCCATCAACGTTCCACTTAATTCTAGCCTTTTGTCTCAAATCGAGCCCTTGAGTGTATTCCAAATCTTTTACTTCCTGTTTCCAGTTTTGTCTCATTTCACGTTCTTGATTGTTTAACAATTTGTGTTCCGCCATAATCTCTATTTCATCAATCTGCTTTTTCAACTCCACTATTTTTCTGAGTAATCTTATCCATCGAAGACTTTTTCCAATCTTTTAACTCTTCTTTCATTTTCTTTAATTTGCATGCTAATCTCTTATCTGCCCTTCCCCATCCTTTTTCTTTACTCCATTTATTTTTTGATTTATCGAATGAAAAGTCCTGATCATTGGATTTGTCTAAATAAATTTTAGTGTTTAAACCCCTTAACCAAGTACACCATAAATGTACATAATATTGGATTTGTCTAAATAATTTTTCTTTTAACTTTAAATTGAATGCATTAAAACTTATAGTTATTAATAGAGGGTAAATTAATAAATTTATTTTATTTAAGTTCTTAACTTCTAAGTTAAAAATATAAATGTTTTATAATATTATTAAAGATATATTTGGCTCCTCCTTAACTCACTTAACTCACTTAAGAAAGTCCAAAATACCTTAGCTATTTAGTTGTTAGTTATGGTAACCATAACCTTAGTTGTTAGTTATGGTAACCATAACCTTATAAATCGCTGTTAATATCTTATTATATTGTTAATTTTGTTATACGTTTATTAAAGGATTAGAAGATCTAAAAAATGTTAGAGTCGTATTTATTAATATATATTAACAAATAATGATTGTCCAAATACGATAAACACCATTTATAAAATTGATTTTTATCATTTTTCTTTATTTATTTATCATCTTTATATTATTTCTCCCTCATTTAACATATGTGAACTCAACTTTGGACTTTTATTATTATTTAATATAATAATAATAATAATAAATAATAATCTATATTACATATAATTTATATTGATCTAAAGTCTTAATATAAAATTTAAGTAGTGAATTTACAAACTTGTTTTTTAATATTAACGTAAATTTCTTTTCAAGTATTACTTTCTTTTTTTAACCCATATACTTTTGTAAATTATAAATATCAATCTTTTTTTTTTGGAAATTAAACACCTAATTATAAATTGTTTTTATTTAAATATATAATATTTTCATTATATAAAATCTGCAATAAAAAAAGATTGGCGGAAAATAAATATTACCATTCCACTACAATCAATCCCTCAGATCTCACTTTCTCTACCTAACCCATTTATCATATCACCATCACCAACCTATTTAAAAAAAACAAAAACCCAATTTGCATATTATGTGGATCAAAAAATAGATACCCAACTCATTATTACTCATACAAAAATAAATAGCCAACTCATTATAATATAAGATTATTTTGGATTTCATCCACTTGCCCTCTCTCTCTCCTCATAAAAGCTCATTTAATAATTGTTTTTCTTTCTCTTTTTAAAATTTGATTTTTTATTTACACGTGAATCTCGAATGATTATATTATATATTAGTTATTTGTTAATAATAAAAATGTTTGACCATATTAAATTAGTTATTTAGGAACTTAATTTCATAGATATACAAAAGTCATATTAACCGATCAATCCAAGTCGTTTTGATTATAATAAAATTTCAAGACAGACAAATGATAAACTACAAATATTTATCTATAATATTTTATAAAATAAATTTGATTTATATTTTAATATTAAAATACTTTTAAAATTAAGTTTTTATTCTTTTAGTGTTAATTTGTAAGTTTTAAAGAAATAGTCAAATTTATAATAATGGTTATTCAATATCATAATTATTCAATAAATTATGTGTTATTTTTCAAATTAATAATATAAAGAGTTAATTACATAAATGATCCATGTGTTTGTTCGGATTTAACAGGTTCAGTCTCTGGATCACAAATTTTACAGGTTCAGTCCTTACAATGCTTGTTTGGCTACAAAGATGGTCATTCGTTCACTTAAAAGGACAATAATAACCTTAACTAATTTTTTATTTTTATTTAAAACAAAAGGGAATCTATCTTTTAAAAATAAAATAAAGAAACAATAAGACAATCAAATTAAATCCCAACCACTCTCCATATCCTCAATTCTCTTTCAACCTCCATATCATGTCTGCAACCTTCTCCAAAAATTAAAACCTAGACATCTTGCGAGTTATGAAGCTTATGATTTAAATTATGAAACTTATGATTTAATCAACACACCCATTTTAACAAATCAAATAAAATGCAGAATCACCCCCTACTCATATCCAAACATGTTGAAAAATGTTGATAAAAATATGATTTTTTTCATCAACTTTGGACGTCTATAAAGTGATGCATATTTAATATTTACGAAGAATATTTAATATGAATGTGTAACCCTTAGAAAGGCTTTGCAACGATATATTATACGTCAAAGACGGAGTTGAGGTGAATGAGATATCGACACTTAAAGATGGGTGTTTGGTGCATACTATTTTGAGCTTAAACTTGTCCCACATCGGTGGTGGAGACAAATTTTGTGTTGTTTATATACAAGAACTTTGAACCCTTAGTCATCTGGCTTGTGGTCTATACGCACGCAATCTCATGCCCTCGCGCGCAGGGAGGGTGCAAATTTCTGGTCCAAAAGATTATGAGGGTGCAAATTTCTGATCCAAAAGAGTATGGGTCAAAAACTCATGCGAGCCCGCGCGACCTGCGGACACGAATGCATAACTAAGACTGATGGTTTAAATTGGATCCAGTTGGGGTTAATTCGGGTCCAAGTTTTAGTTCGGGGTTAACTGAATTGTTGCCGGATCTCCAACTATTTACCAGCGCCACCACTGATCTATTCAACCACCACTAGTTTCCTTCACCATGGGACCACAAATCCAATCTCGAATTCTTCCCGACACAAACACCAGCTAGTAGATCTAATCACTTGAAGAATAAATTGAAAAATGTATTTTAGTCCTTTCAAGTGAACGAATGACCATCTTTGTAGCCAAACAAGCATCAGAGAGACTCAACCCGTAGGATTTGCGACCCAGGGACTGAACCCGTTAAATTCGAAGAAACACATGGAGCATTTATGAAATTAACTCAAAAATTAATAATAATTAGCTTTTGAAAGAAAATGATACAAATATATTAAATAATTAGTTTTAATATTTAATTAAATGTTTCTAAATTTTATATACATCTATACTACTATATAAAATAAATTTGATTTATTCTAATATTAGAATACTTTTAAAGTTAAGTTTTTAGTAGTTACTATTAGTGATAATTTGTAACTTTAAATAAATGGTCAAATTTATAGTAATGGTTATTCAATTCTCCATAAATCAAATTCTACGTACTATTCTGTTTTTAGAATATTCTTTATTTTAACTTTATAAAACTTACTATGCAAAAACATTTGTGGCCATTAGGTTTTACGACTCATTCAACAAAGATATGTTGTCAAAGATACAATTTGACTACTTATAGTTTGTTTCAGCATGAAATTAAACGGACACATGTCTACCTATTATTACCAAGTGACACTACTTCGAACAACCTAAACTCCAAAAATAGTTTATATACAATTTTAAATGGAAACAAATTATCCGTTACTTAAAGCGAGTAAACTCCTAGTAAATAAAAAATAAAATATGGTTTACATAGATTAGGAGTAAGCGAAATAATAATGATAGTCATCTATACTATTCTTAAATACTTATTACATGGTTTATTATCATATTAATAAAGTTAAATCCCTGTATTTTCGAAATCACATATTCCTTAATAATCATACAATCAAATTATGCATGGAACTTTTTAAAATAACTCGTATAATTTTTCACTATCTTAACTTAGAAAAGACGTATGGATTCAAAATACTTCCCCACTCTTTTGTCATAAAAGCTCAACTAACGTTTTATTTCTATTTTCTTTTTTTTTATTAAAACTCCTTTGTATCTCCTACTTTTTAATGTACATAGGTGATTTTTTAGGGTAAATTGTTATTATTATATTTATATTAGTTGTTAGTTATGATAAAATGACCATATTAAATTTTGTTATTTGTAAATATGTATACATACACAAGAATAATATTCTCCCATCAATTAAAGTTTACTCCTAATTTGAAATAAAATCTTAAAGGTAGAAATGTCAATGTAAAAGCAATTAATACTAAACAACAATCTAATAGTGACTGGTAGTGAATTGTATGGACCCTGACTCAATATATTTTAGAAACATCATCAACTGTATGTATTTAATGTTTATTTTTATAATAAATAACGTAATGAAACAGAGTTTATGATTCATGTAACGGGTTTAATTATTAGAATATTTCAAGAAAAAAAATCTACTTAATAGAACATATATGACAAGAAACAAAATAAAAAATAGAGGATTTTAAGTTTGATTCACACAAATTAGTCAAGTATGACAAAATTTATTACACTTTCGCTTATTTAATCCTGTTAACTATTTATAAACTTTTAGAAATACACTAAAATAATATTAACCGATCGATCCATGTTATTTTTAGTTAAAATAAAATCTAAATTTACATAATGTTAAATTATGATAGAGTAAGACTTAGAAGTAGCGTAGTGTATCGGATAAGTATCATTCTAGACAGTCACCTACTATGTTGGAGGATATTCGTCAATGTTTGTAGTTTGTACTTAATTTAGAAATACGTCGTGAAGCTTGGTATATATATATATATATATATATATATATATATATATATATATATATATATATATATATATATATATATATATATATATATATATATATATATATCGAGTTGTAAAGCATTTCCTCGCGTTTATGGGTTGTTACCTCAGTATTACGCAGACAACACTGAAGTGGTGCAACACCACAATTGCGCTGTGCACCAGTGTGTTGTGCTGCGCAACCCACTTCTGGTGTTTCGGTTGCGTAACAAGTTAGGGTTTTATGGATGACAATAAATAACCTAACTATCAACCATAAATGCAACCGTTCTAGAGAGAGAAAATTGGTGTTACGCAAGCAAAATCATAGAGTTTACTCCTATTTTGAAATGACCATATTAAATTTTGTTATTTGTAAATTGTTATTATTATATTTATATTAGTTGTTAGTTATGATAAAATGACCATATTAAATTTTGTTATTTGTAAACATGTATACATAAACAAGAATAATATTCTCTCATCAATTAAAGTTTACTCCTAATTTGAAATAAAATCTTAAAGGTAGAAATGTCAATGTAAAAGCAATTAATACTAAACAACAAATTAATAGTGACTGGTAGTGAATTGTATGGACCCTGACTGAATATATTTTAGAAATATCATCAACGCCTGCATTGTCTCTTCGTGAAAGCTCAGTTCATGTATAATTCAAACCTGCCTCCCTCAATCATGTAGACGTTTTATTTTTATTGTTTAAATTATAGAATTTGGGGTGTTATAAAATCCAATGTATACACCCAAAATTAGTCAAGTTCAAGCATATAATAGGTGGATTGTAATCATATTTGTATATGTGTTTAGCTAATAATAAAAGAGTTTGACCATTTAATATTAGTTAAGGTGAAGCATATAATAGTGTGATAAATTGTACTCATTTACTGTTATGTACATTAAACTTTTAAAATATTTATTGTATGTATTTAATGTTTTTATTTATATTAATAACATAATAGAACAGAGTTTATGTTTCATGTAACCAGTTTAATTGTTAAAATATCTTAAGAAAAAAAATCTAGTTCATAGAACATATATGACAAAAAATTTAAAAAAATAATAAATATAGAAAGTAGAGGATTTTGAGTTTGATACACACAAATTAGTAAAGTACGACAAAATTTATTACACTTTCACTTATTTAATCCGGTTAACTATTTATAAACTTTTAGAAATACACAAAAATAATATTAACCGATCAATCCATATTATTTTTATTTAAAATAAAATCTAAATTCACATAATGCTAAATTATAATAGAAGTAATGTAGTGTATCGAGTTTCCCGTCTTATTTTAATCACTCAATTAGGATAAGTTTCATTCTAGACAGTCACCTACTCTGTTGGAGGATATTCGTCAATGTTTGTAGTTTGTACTTAGTCTAAAAAAATGGCGTGAAGCTTAGTATATATATAGATCGAGTTGTAAAGCATTTCGTCGCGCTTATGGGTTGTTACGCTCAGTGTTGCGCATGCAACACTGAAGTGGTGCAACACTACTGTTGCGCTGCGCAACACCACTTCTGGTGTTGCGGTTGCGTAACAAGTTAGGCTTTTATGGATGACTATAAATATCCCAACTATCAGTCGTAAATGCAGCCGTTCTAGAAAGAGAAAACTGGTTTTACGTAAGTAGAAGCATAGAGTTGTGCAACACCATCTCAAGCGGTCCAAAATCTTTGTAATCGTTTGTATTTGATATTATTCATATTGTAAATCTTTACGTAATCTTAATAATATCAATTATTCGGTTATTTGAGTGTTACACCAATATAAAGTCACTTTAAAGTAATTTCGCGACTTTCTAATTATTGGGTCCAAATCGAGGTCCAACGATGGCGACCAACAAGTGGTATCAGAGCCTCTATACTCGTTATAGAGGTTTTTGGATCCATTGGGTTTTTTTACGGGTTGTTTAGGTGTAGATCCAGGATTTAAAGTTTGGTACTTTGAAGACTTGTTTTGTAGATCTAGGCTTTATCCGGAGTTTGATGGTTGAAACTTAGGATTTAAGTTAGTAGTGATATCTCCATCATTTCTGAAAAAAGATGGTGTCCTAAATCCGAGATTTCTTTCCCGAAGACTTGTGCAACACCACCGTCTCGCAACCGACTTGTTACGCAGCGTAACACGGTGTTACGATGCCCAACAGAGTGTCACACCACCTTGGTGTTACGCAACGTGCGCAACACCCGTGTCACGCAGGTTTGTTATGTTCTGTATAGACTAGTACATAGAGGTGTTACGCTGCTCGATTCTCTCCAGAGGTGTTACACCAGTTTGTTACGTACTCTGTTACGCAAGTTTTAGTGTGTAGCGCCACCTTCTCAACTGTCACGCAATGTCACACCCTGCTAAAGCGGAAACACGGGATGTGAAGAGCGAGATTGTCATTTGCACAAGTATATAGTTATGTACCAAAGTTTATCATATACAAAACCAACGTTTAAGTTATACAAAGTATTATGTTTAAGTTTACATATCGAATTCAAAATAAAACATTCACATCCAAACCACCCGAACCATTCCCTATTCTTGAAGTCTCTAGCAAACCCGCAAAATTAATCCAACAATAAGCATCTCCAGCCATTTACTCGTTCTCCGAAGATACGAGTAAAATGTCAACTACGAGAATCGTAGTTGGTGAGCTACAATGTGTAGTATAAGCATATAAAGTTTTTGACGCATAAACTGTTTGCGTAAAGTATAAGTATATGAGTTTTGCATGTGCGCGCTATACCAGACCAGGTAACGTGGCATATAAAGTATAAGTATATAAAGTTTTCATATGCGCGTTGTACCAACTAGGTAACGTGGCATATAAAGTATAATTATATAAACTTTGCATATGCGCGTTGTACCAAACTAGGTAACGTGGCATATGTTACAAGTAAGTATAAGTATGTTTTGTCATTACCTCAGCGGTGGAATAATCCACATGTGTAAGATTATAAGTATATGACGTCATTACCTCAGCGGTGGAACCATCCACATGTGTAAGACGATAAGTATATAAGTATGTAGGCATTGACCACATAGTGTAAGGCTATGTGATAATCCTAAAGTGTTGCATAATGTTTCGTTGCTAATCAATATATAATCAAGATATCATATCAAATGATAGTTTACATACAAAATGATTATATAACTCTAGTAATAATACTTATTTAACAAAGTTATATGAAAGTTAAACAAAGATTAAAAGAAATTAGTATGAATTATACTTGAAATCTTGATTACTAAAGCTTTACTTGCCCAAAAACCCTTTCTTGCTTAATCTTTTATACTCAAATCACCAACTTCTCTTTGATTATAACCCTCTTTTAGCTTCCAACCAAGTATATGTGTATGTATGTGTTATAAGTGTTTGAAAAGTTACTTATGAATTATGGTTTGTGTTTATATAGAAATGGGTGTTAATGACTCACTACTGGACTTTTAGGCTCTTGACACGTTTAGGGACATTTGTCGAGTGTTTAGCCATCTATTAGTGACTAAGCAAAACTTAAAAAAAAATCTGATTATATGCCTGGTGCGTCGCACCGGGTCATTTTCCGGGTTTTTCTCGTTTTTCGTTCGCGTTATCGTTACGTACATGCGTTGTTCTGAGTTTACGATTGTTTTGCAATGAACTTAGGAAAGTTCATTCTATGTTTTATTGGTATTAGAGTTCGTTTATTGATTCGATTTCAATCCCGAGACACACACAATTAAAGTTCATGTAACGTAAAACTTACGTTAAGAGTTTTGCTTGAGTTACTAAGAGCTTAACTTTAGCAATAAGTTATGTTTACGTAACAACGTAACACATAATATAAGTTATGTCGAGTATCAAGAGTAAGCATTTGAGTTTAAAAGTTTATGAACTCGACTTCCGTTTTACGACGGTTGTCACATTCTCCCCCCGTTGAAAGAATTTCATCCCGAAATTTCAACTTATAGCGTTCGTTGTGGGAGAAGTGAAATGATGAGGATACTTCTGCATCATTTGATCCTCTCGTTTCCATTTGTATTTAGGGCCACGTCTTGCGTTTCAACGTACCCTTACTATGGGAATTCGACTATGCCTTAGTTTCTTAGTTTCACGATCTATGATTTCAATCGGTTTTTCGATGAATTAAAGTTTGTTCATTTAGTTGAACTTCTTCTAAAGAAGTAATGAGTGTTTCGTCTGATAAGAATTTCTTCAGTATTGATACATGAAAAGTGTTATGTATGCTACCAAGCTCTTGAGGTAGTTCCAAACGATACGCAACTAGACCTACTCTTTCGAGTATCTCAAATGGTCCTTCATATCTTGAACTAAGTTTTCTATGCTTTCCCCGACGTTTTGCACCTTTCCAAGGTGATACCTTTAGAATTAATTTGTCATCGATTTGAAATTCTAAGTCTTTTCTCTGCACATTAGAGTAACTCTTTTGACGACTTTTAGTAGTCTTAAGTCGTTCCTTTATCGTTGAAAATTTATCAATCGTTTCTTGTACTACATCCATACTGATTAGTTGTCGACCCTCTGGTTTCAACCAAAGTAATGGAGATCTACATTTTCTTCCATAAAGAGCTTCGAATAGTGCACATTTAATGCTAGCATGATAACTGTTATTATAGAAGAACCCTATTAGTGGTAAATGATTATTCTGACTTATTCCGAAGTCAATAACAGGTGCTCTTAGTATATCTTCTAGGATTTGTATTGTACGCTTTCTTTGTACGTCAGTTTGGGGGATGATAAGCTGTGCTTAAGTCTAATCGAGTATCAAACGATTTTTGGAATGCCTTCCAAAATCTGGAAGTGAAACGAGTATCTCTTTCTGAGATAAATGATGTGGGAATTCCATGATGAGTTACTACTTCATTGATGTATATGTTGACAAGTTTTTCTACGTTAAAACTTTCCTTGATGGGAATAAAGTGTGCTGATTTCATTAGTCGGTCTACTATAACTCAGATTATATTATTACTCTCTGTTGTACGAAGTAATTTGGTAACACAATCCATTGTAATCTGTTCCCATTTCCATTCGAAAATTTCTGGTTGTTGTAGTAATCTTAATGGTTTTTGATATTCAACATTTACTTTTGCACAAGCTAGGCATTTCTTCATGAATAAAGCAACATCTCTTTTCATACCGAGCCACCGGTAATGTTCCTTGAGATCTTTGTACATCTTGCTTGACCCTGGATAAATGGAGTATCGTGTTCGGTGTACTTCATCCATAACGGTCTTTCTCAAGTCGTTGGTTGTAGGAATCAATGCTCGATTGTTAAAATAATAGACACCATCATTCTTTATCACAAAATCCTTATCATGATTATGTAATGTTTCAACCTTTTTATTGTCTGTTTTCAGAGCTTCCTTTTGAGCATTTTCTATACGCATTCTCAAATCGAGTTTAATATAGATTCCTAACGCACCGTATAGATAATGTCTCCAGATTTTGAGAGCGAAGAATATTGCTCCCAACTCTAAGTCATGCGTAGTGTAATTGACTTCATGTTTCTTAAGTTGTCGAGATGCATACGCTATAATTTTGTTTCGTTGTATTAATACACAACCTAACCCTTGGTTAGATGCGTCACAGTATACAACGAAGTCTTCATTTCCCTCAGGAAGAGATAGAATAGGAGCATTGCACAATTTGGTTTTTAAGATATCGAAAGCTCATTCTTGTGCATCTCCCCAATTGAATTTTTTTTCTTCTTTTAAGTTAATTTCGTCAATGGTTTGGCTACTTTAGAGAAATTTTGAATAAATCGCCGATATATAATTCATATATATATGTTTGATAATCCTTTACATACAAATTATCACCAACAATATGTATCTGATTACAAATACATAATATGTTTATAATAACAATCTTTCTATAAATTCATTATATGTCTTCTAATCAATATATAATCTAGATATCATATCAAATGTTAGTTTACATACAAAATGATTATATAACTCTAGTAATAATACTTATTTGACAAAGTTATATCAAATTAAAATAAATTAGTATGAATTATACCCAAAATGATCTTGAAATCTTGATTACTAAAGCATTACTTGCCCAAAAACCCTTTCTTGCTTAATCGTTTATACTCAAATCACCAACTTCTCTTTGATTATAACCCTCTTTTAGCTTCCAACCAAGTATATGTGTATGTATGTGTTATAAGTGTTTGAAAAGAAACTTATGAATTATGGTTTGCGTTTATAGAGAAATGGGTGTTAATGACTCACTACTGGACTTTTAGGCTCTTGCCACGTTTAGGGACATTTGTCAAGTGTTTAGCCATCTATTAGTGACTAAGCAAAACTTTAAAAAAAATCCAATTATGTGCCTGGTGCGTCGCACCAGTGTATAGGTGCGGCGCACCGAGTCATTTTTCGGGTTTTTCTCATTTTTCGTTCGCGTTATCGTTACGTACATGCGTTGTTTTGAGTTTACGATTGTATTGCAATGAACTTAGGCCAGTACATTCTATTTTTTATTGGTATTAGGGTTCGTTTATTGATTCGATTTCAATCCCGAGACACACACAATTAAAGTTCATGTAACGTAAAACTTACGTTAAGAGTTTTGCTTGAGTCACTAAGAGCTTAACTTTAGCAATAAGTTATGTTTACGTAACAACGTAACACATAAGATAAGTTTTGTCGAGTATCAAGAGTAAGCGTTTGAGTTTAAAAGTTTATAAAATCGACTTTCATTTTAAGACGGTTGTCACACGCAAGTTGAGCAACAGCCTGCTAAGTTGCGCAACACTAGCGCAACACCGGTTATGGACGCATTTTCTAGCCGTTACACTGCTCGAATTGCTCCAGATTTGCTACGGTAGTTATTAGGCTTAAGTACTTGGTTATTTTGCTTGGTTTCTACTTTGATTCGGGTATTCGTTTGTTTGAGTGTTTGTTATTCGGGTATTCGATTGTTTGTGTGATTGTTTATTCAGGTATTTGTGCATTTGGACATTCGTGTGATAGGTTATTCGGATATTTGTTAAGATTCGAGTATTCGGTTTGTTTGTTTGATTATTCGGGTATTTGGGCTTTATCGTGTGATCGGGTTTGTGGTTATTCAGATTTTCTTCTTGTGTGTAAACGGTTAGTGTTGCGGTTTGTGAATCCACGGGTTTTATGATAAGTTTTGTATCCGAGACAGTTTTTTGGAGTATGACACTTGTTCCGAACTCGAGTTCGTTTGATATGGATGTCAATCAGAATCCTCTCCTTCCGCCAAAGTATGATCCAAATCATACTCTTGAAGAATGGGTATCGAATTTCAATACTTTTGTGTAGTACACCGACTCCGGAATGTGGATACCCATTCTCATGATGTACGAGATTCCAACTAAGTCAATACAACTACTGGATTTCCTGAACAAAGGCCACTTAATGATTTGACTGACGTGGAGAAAGAAACTTTCTACAAAGATCAGAAGGCTCTGGGATCAATTCAACTCTGCTTAACCAATGAGATGAAGTCGGTCTTCCGACAACATAAAACAGCTTATGATATTTGGCATGCTATTAAGAAAATCCGAAGTGATATTCTGAAAAGACAATTTGATAACTTTTCGTGTTCTGCTACATAGAGTCTAGACATTTGTAACTTCCCAAACACTCCCTTACTACGTCGCAGTCAGGCCTACTGCGGTGCAGTCAGGCTCCAGACTCGCCACATTGTTTACTTTGTTCCTTCTTTGCTTTCATTTGTCCAAAAAGCCCGGTTTTACTCCAAACGTGATCAAACACCTAAATGCATACTTTTACAAGAAACATAATTATAAAAAGGCATATCCATTACGTTTTGGACTACAAACATAACAAATATCACGAGAAAAATATTTATATAAAGGAGCGATATCACCCGCGAGCATCAAAAAACTCGTAAGAACATACATTAGCCATAACGTTTTGAATATAACAATTAATTATTAAGTTAGGTTTTTAATGTTTATTGATTATTTATTCTGTTTGTGTAATCTTAATCTTTAAAATGTGTAATTTAAAAGAGTTAAAAGATATCGTAGCCATATGTTGTAACTTAAATTGTATTTTTTTGTTCGGTTTTAATTTACATATGCCTTTATTATTATTATTACTAGTATGATATCCGCGCGATGCAGCGACGATAATAAATATATAATTCGATGGTACATATGTTGTTACAAATAATTTACGAATGATAAAGATTTTCGGTTTATTAACATTCAATTAGTTAGAAATTGTAAATATTAACTTTATTTATTTGAAATTTTACACACTAAAAGTTGATTATTTTAAGTTTATAGAAAAAGAAATCTAATTATTTCAAAATTTTAAGCATATATGGTATGTGTGTTATGGAGTTATATTTTTAATTATTTAATAAATGTTTAGTTAAAAGGGTAATTTAGTAATTTTACAATGCTTAAATTTCAACACTTTATACCCAAATACTTTATAAAGTACTAGTATAGAACCCGCGCGATGCAGCGGCGATAAAAAATTAGTGATGAATTACATTTTGTTAATGAAACGGTTGATGATAGTTACTCATTTATCGCGTAATATATATTTATCGTTCGGCCCTTTTGGGCCTTAGAAAGAATTATGAAGTAAGGTTTTATCGTTCGATCGGTCATAAAAACGAATTAAATAGTAATCATTTCTCAATTTCCGTCCTCTCTTAATTGTCATAATAAACCGAAGTACCTACATGCAATACTTTGTATATTCTACTTGAGTCATTTATAATTTAAAAATAGTTACACATTGTTATTTCTAATAGTTTCAAGTTATGTTTTTTCGGAACATAAAAATAAATATTTTTTGTTTGAATCGTACGAAATTTAGTTTATTCCGGGCCATTTGACTTATTAATCCCGTTTAGGCGATTAAAATTAAACCACTTTTTTCATAAAAACTCTATTTCGTTTTCAGATTTTTAGTTTCATGTTTTACCTATTTTATATTTTTGTCAAGTTTAATAACCGATGAGTTCACATATATGTAAATTATTTATGTTTACAGTCTCAAGTATCATGTCAAATCATGAGTTCAAAGGTCACAAAAGCGATAGTCTTTTGCTAACGATAACCCAATCTTTTAATTTTGCAACAATCATTATTTGATTGGTTCTTTAGTTTTATATATAAATCAAACTTTTAAAATTTCCAGCAAAAGTTTTTAAATTATTTGAAATTTTATTTTCATTTTTCTTTGATTTTCTACTCTTTTCATTTAAAATATTAGAAATGTTTATTTATTTATTGGGTTTCATCAGTCGTATTTTACTTAACATCATTTGAAAATCGAGATCAAAATCACAATTGACAAAAAATCGAGATTAAAACTATTATTGTATTTACTTATTAATTTGCACTAAAATCTATATTATTTCATTTCGAAGCAAACTTAAACAATAAACCAACATCATTTGAGAAAAAACTTCAATGTGGAATAACAGGTAAGGTAAAATATTGAATGTTAAAATTTTTAAAATTAAATTAAAAGGATTTTATGAAATATTATTTTGTCAAACTTCAATGTGGAATAACAAATTACAGATTCTAGAAATATTATAAAATCATGATTAAAAATTATCCTAACTAACTAACAATGAAAATTATGAAAACATATTATTCATGTTGTCAATTCACTAATTTTCAACGAATTAAGTGTAATTATAGCAAATTCTACAATAATCAAAAATTACAAATCAGGGAGTATAAGGATATTTTTGGTTTTGTATTTTTAATTTTTTAAATTTTATTATTAATTAGGAAAATATATTGGTGGGAAATTGATTTGTTTAGTAGTTATAAGTTAATTTAATTTGTCTATTTTATAAGTTAAGTTAATATGGAAACAATATTAAATCAAGTTAATCTAATAAATCAACGAATTTATGTAATTAATATGGATGATAAGGGCAAAAGAGTAATTTCCTTCTTAAATTTCAATTTTAGAAAAAAGCACCCAAATGCTTTATAATATAGTATGACTAGTAGAGGACCCGCGCGTTGCGGCGGTAAGAAATATATAGATTTCTATTTTCGACATATTTTTTCGGTTACCCTTTTCATAACAAAATCATTACGGATGACGTAGATTTTTTTATTATAATAAATTTAAAAAATATTAATGCAAAAATGATTATAAGGATACATTAATCGAGTAACATACTTTCGTTCACGCTTAATAAATTCATATATGAGAAAAATATTTTGTACTTTATATTTTTAATTTCCCACAAAAAGTTTAATACTTTTAATTTAAATAAATGTATTTGGATTAGCTATGAAAGGAAACAATATTTCAAAAACCAATTTGTATTTATATAATATTCAGGGGTCGTAAATTTAAATACTTTTAGTTATAAAACAAGGAATAATTAAGTAAATTACTCTTAAAATTTAACATTAGAATTTAAGGTACAAATGCTCCATAAATAGTATAGATAATTAGTGTGAAGATGGCTTGACGACGACATTTGTAATACTTTGTAATTTGTATTTGGGTCTGTGTATTTAACAAAACGGGTTTATAGTATATGCATAAGATACATAAGACACAATCTACGAATATATATATTTTTCCCCCTAAACACATGAGACATGATTTAAATATCATATTGTTTTGATTACTTATCAGTTATGATTAACATATATTATTTGTTACATATTTGAAAATTACAAATTGCTTATGCATCTATGGAAACTATAGTATAGTTTAATCGTCACTTAATTATAAACATAAATAAATATATATTTTAATTAAATATAAATAATATGGAAACAACATTAATATAATATGGTGGCATATTCAAATATGTAATTTAATAGAAATGATCATGGCATATTATTAATTTTTTTCTTAAAATTCAACTTTAAGAAAATGACTTTAAATATTTTATAGATACTTAGATTAGATGAAAATTACAAATCTCTTATACATATATGGAAACTATAGCATAAATAATGGTCACTTAATTATAAACATAAATAAATATTTTTTTTATTAAATTTAAATAATATGGAATGATTAATTTAACTAGATTATTGTCCCGCGATAACGCGGAAAAAATAAAAATTAAATCATAAATTTTATGTTTATGTAGATTTTAATTTATTATAAAAAAATAATGTTATATGTATAATAATATATATAGTTTTACGTTTATACACATGTTGTTTATAATTATAATAACATATACAGTTTTACGTTTATACACATGTTTTGATATTTTATATTAGGATATTTTAGAATAATAATAAGTTAAATCATAGTCCAAATTGAACGATTCTATAACTAAATTATAGTTATGTTTTTTATTTTAGTAAAAATAGAATGAAAAAGAGAATGTAATTATGTATTGTAAGAGGATGTAAAATGAAAGAAAGAATGTAATTATGTATTGTAAGAGGGTGAAAAATGAAAATAATATTTGATGACATCATCAATATGATCTAACGGCTGTCATCAGAGAAGTTAACTAATCCAATGGATCTTAATTCCCCATTTGGCATTTAAGGCCCCTCTTTTATTATATATTAAAGATATGGTGACATATTTAAATATGTAATTTAAAAGAATTGATAAGGACATATTAGTAATTTCCTTCTTAAATTCAATTTTAAGAAAATGGGTCTAAATGCTTTATAGATAGTTAGATTAGATAGATTAGATATATATTTTTCTTTTACATATTTCTATTGATTGATATTTTTACGGTATGTTTTAAAATATGTAGTAAGGAAATAAAGTGAAGATAAGCGAAATAATTAATATTATGCAAATGATATAGGAATGATATGGCAATCATTTTGGCTATCAAAACGTTAATTGAAACATTGTTGATATTGTCAATAATAATGATTTCATCGTCCCAGAAAATCTTAGGATTAAACGACATGTTTTGATATATGATAAATAATGAAAATTATATCTCATCATAGCACTTTTCGCATAGTTTTTTGTCTCCACATGGATCAGTAAAAACTGAAATTTTCTGTACTCCTTTATAAAACATTTATTTCTAATCAAGGATCATAATTCATTTAATTTACACCATCCATTTATTTAAAAAATAGTCAATAATTCTTTGAAAAATAGTCGAAATGTAACCGAAGATCTTTATTATTTAGTCAAATGTAAAATCCTTTATTAGTTTGTCAAACTATAACCAAAACCATTTATCACTTAATCAAAATGTAACCGAAATATACTATGTATATAAATAGATAATGATCAAATTAGAAAACAATACACCTCAGATCATAATAAATGAACATTATCATCTATATGGGCTCTCTACGTCATCTTACACAATCTTCATTAGACAAGCGCATACGTGGAGGTTGTTAACGAGACACATTCAACTAATAAGATAAAATAATATCATATATGCTCTCAATTTTTATGCAACGGTGACCCTAAAGTACCAACAATTTCAAACCTATAACATGTTGATATCTAACTTTTATGATGATATTTTAGATTTATAAGATTAATATAAATCGGAAGAAAAAAATTGAGAAATGAAAATGGGACAAAGTATGTATTACACTTTTATTGTTTTACGATACTAATCAATAAAAACTTGTGTACTTTACAGAATCTTTTTGATATAAATACTCTTATTAGGACTAGAAGTTGAGAAAAAGAAGATTTGAGTGGCCAACTAAAGGGGAAAAATTGCAAGAGATGAAAATAAATGAAGATGTTGTATAGTATTTAATCTTCTGCATAATATGGTAGTATAGTAATTAATGTAACTGAATCATGTGAATATTGTATAAACTTTCATATACATGTAATAATATTTAATTTTTACGTTCACAATCATTAAAAATCACTTCTCCTTGTTGTAATGACGTATTTAATCCCGCCGTGTAATATGTATACGCTACTAGTGATATATAACATACAAAAGAAGGCAAATAATTCTTTAATTAAGGATAAAGTGTTTTTTTCTTTAATTTTCTTTTTATATAAAAAAAGTTTAATTAAATTTAAATGTACATAATATTAGGTTTGCCTAAATGATTTATAAAATGAAAAGTCTAGATCATTAACATTAAATGTTTAATTAAGGATAAAGTGTTTTTCTTTAATTTTCTTTTTATATAAAAAAAGTTTAATTAAATTTAAATGTACATAATATTAAGTTTGCCTAAATGATTTATAAAATGAAAAGTCTAGATCATTAACATTAAATGTACATAATATTGGGTTAGCATAAATGATTTTTCTTTTATTTTTAAATTGGATGTATTAAAACTTATAGTTATTACTAGAGTGTAAATTAATAAATTTATTTTACTTAAATTTTTAACTTCTAAGTTAAAAATATAAATGCTTTATAATATATTAAAAATACATTTGACTCCTCCTTAACTCATTTAAGAAAGTCCAAAATACCTTAGCTTTTTATTTGTTGGTTATGATAATCATAACCTTACGAGTCGTTGTTAATATTTTATTATATTCTTAATTTTGTTATACGTTTATTAAAGGTTTAGAAGATCTAAAAGAAATGCAAGGGCCGAATTTTTTAATATATACTATCAAATAATGATTGTTCAAATACTAAACACCATTTATAAAGTTGCTTTTGTCATTTTTCTTTATTTATTTGTTCTCTTTATATTATTTCTCCCTCATTTAGCACATGTGAACTCAACTTTGGACTTTGATAGTTTTATATTTATAGGTATTATTATTTAAAATAATAATAATAATAATAATAATAATAATTAATAATAATAATAATAATCTATATTACATATAACTTATATTGATCTAATAAAGTCTTAATGTAAAATTTAAGTACTTAATTTACTAACTTGTCCTTTAATATTAATGTAAATTTCTTTTGAAATATTACTTTCTTTTTTAACCCATATACTTTTGTAAATTATAAATATTAAATTTTATTTTCCGAGAAATTTAACCCAATTAAAAATTGGTGTTTTTTAAATATAAATTTCCACCAAAATATCTTCTCATTCGTAATATTTTTAGCATAAAAAATTTATAATCAAAAAAGATTGGCTAACGGAAACAAAATATTACCATTCCGCTATAACATACACAGTAAGAGAAAATAAGAACCAATCGATACCTCATATCTCATCGTCTCTACCTAACCCGTTTATCATATCACCATCACCAACCTATTAAAGAAAACCAATTTGCATATTATGTGGATTTTTGCACACACAAAAATAGACACCCAACTCATTATAATAGACTAGTAAGTTATTCGCGTATTGCGGCGGTAACGACAAGTAAATAGTTAAATTTTTGGATAAACAATTTTTTTTTAACGTTCATGTTTTTCGTGATAATAATGCAAAGATGAAATGTGTTAAATGTTTCACAATATTTTATAATATATAAAAATCGAATAGCTTTGTCCTCTAAAACTCTCCATACATTACATTTGATATGTATTTCGTCTCCATTTAAGATTTTGACAGTCTTTACTAATAATCTAATACATTTGTGTTGCCATGTGAAATCTCTATCGAAAAAAACACATATATTTATTCGAACGGTAAGTGAGCATTTTAGCAAAAACGTTCGTTTATGTTACTTTATTTATTTAACAAAACAAACATGAATAAGATACTTTGTTCGATTAATTAAATGAACGAACATGAAGAAAGGTTTTGTCGTTCATTTACATTCATGAACATTCATTTATATTTTCATACATTTTATTTTTTTATTTATGCTAGTTTATTTTTGTTATTTTTTTTTGGTAAAAGGAACAATTTGTCCCCGGTTAAATAAATGCTAGTTTATTTTATAAATTTGAAAAATACTTAACATAACAATATATTTTTTAAAGTAAATTTTTTTCATAAAAAGTAATTAATTATAGATATGAAAATAAATATAAATAATGATTTGTGTTTAGATTTAGAAATAATTATTTTTATAAATAATTTAGGTTGTATATATTTATTCAAAGTCGTTTATGTAGGTTTAACATCCAAACGAGCAAATTAAATTCATAATAAACGACATTGAAACAAAATTGTTTTTAAAAATGTCTCCGTATTTGATTATTTGTTCGGTTAAATCTATTCAATCGCACACAAACATGCCCCGTTTGTATTCGTTCGATTCATTTTATGATAATACATGTGAGAATAAGTATATTAATTATTGAAACTTTTTATGTTCGAGAAATTGTATTATTGCTTATTCTTGACTCTAAATTTCAATAATTATGTCGTTTTATATCTGAAAAAGCTCTAAAAATATATTTAAGTCAACTCTTTAAACAGGAGCCGATTATTACAAGGAAAAGAAAATTATTATTAGCATTATTATTTTAGCATATATTTTATTTTTCTAAACATAAGTCGATTATTTATAAAAGAAAAAATTTATTATAAGTAGTTTAGTATTATTATATTAGAATTTACTATTATTATTTTAATAGGTAGCATAATCAGATGTAAGTTAATTACCTAAATTGTAATATAAGTTTTATTTGAATTTTAGTTTTGGTGATGTTCGAACAGAGATTGTCAAACACAAAGATTAGGTGATGTCAACCTCGGATCTCCTGTGATGATCACAGTGCAAACCCAACAAGTTCTTGACGAACCTAGGGTGATCAAGGTTGAGGATGAGAGTGAGAGTATATGAACTCTGCGTTTAAGGTTTTGTGAGTATGTGTTGAGATCAGATCAAAAAGTGCGATCGATAATGATTTGGACCCTGTATTTATATGGCCAGTGTCAAGTATATGGAACGTTGTCCATTAATGATGATCATGAATACTTGAACGGTCTTAATCATTAATCACCAGTGTATGTAACGCCTTACTATTATGACGATAATAAAGCACTCACAGACGCTGACACCTTGGACAGGCGGTGACAGCTTGACAGGCGGTGCTGACTTGACAGGCGCTGACATAGCTTGATTTGACAGGCGCTGTCATAGCTTGACTTTGACAGGCGCTGACATAGCTTGACTTTGACAGGCGCTGTCATAGCTTGACTTTGACAGGCGCTGTCATAGCTTGACTTTGACAGGCGCTGACATAGCTTGACTTTGACAGGCCTAGCTTGACTTTGACAGACGCTGTCATAGCTTGACTTTGACAGACGCTGACATAGTTTGACTTTGACAGGCGCTGACATAGCTTGACAGCCGCGGACAGCTTGACAGCCGCGGACAACTTGGGCTTGGTTCCTTACTAACCTCATCATACCCCCGAGTTAGGATTTGCCAAAACAACGGTTTGCAAGTCGTAACTATCTGTACTCGTAAACCCCTTTTTTTTTTTTTTTTTTTTTTTTTTTTTTTTTTTTTAAAGCCTCTAATGTATATGTCTTTATTATTAAGTTCTATAATTGTAATATCATTAGAATTGGTATTTATTCCATTATTGTGACTATCATTATATGTATGCTTATTTGTACCAAGTCCCACATTCTTTGAAGAACATACATACAGTAAGCAAAAACTTGCCACTCCTCTACCATACCCACTCGATTTGTGAATCAGAATGTAAGCCTATTAGTAGGAATCAGAATGTCAAAACCATATCCACTCGATTTGGGACCGGCCACCTAGGACCGGCGGTGCCACCATATACCGGCGTCGGTGAGCCGGTTGTGGAGCCACCCTATACCGGCGGCAGTGAGCGGGTTGTGTACCGGTGTTGAGAGTGTGACCGGCGGCGAGGTTGAGCCGCGGCGAGGGTGACAGGAGGCGAGAGTGACAGGCGGTGAGGTGTCCCTTCGACCGGCGGTTGTCGGTGTCCCTTTGAACGACCGGCGGTTAGCCTGTGTCTATGGACCGGCGATAGGTTGTACAAAAAATTAGTCCACACCTATGGTGTCACCATGTATCGGGCCAGATTTAGTTCACGTAACAAAAACCAATTAAGTAATTTTACATATGGCACCCACCGAGCGGTTCACACCCGCTGCCATACCGGCGGTATGGTCGAACGTAAGAAACTCTTTTTTCCTAACATAAGAAAGTAGTATGTGTTGGGAAAATCAACGATTTAACCCAAGTTAATAAATCTGTTTATTAAAGTCTTAGTCGTTGAGTCTGAGTGACCTTGAGTCCGAGTGACTCTGAGTCTGAGTGACTAGAATAAACTATGGCATTGTGGAGCTGACTAGTCAGCTCCATAATGAAAAACGTAAGGCGTAACTTCAGGTAATTCTGTTAGATAAAATCTTCTATCTTTGTAGAAGATTTTCTAAGATTTATCCTTATCAAGCTCACTATTATTGTGTATAAATAGTGAGCTTGAACATTGTAAACCTTGCACTTTTCCGAAGTAATATAACTGTGTGTTATACTTATTCTTTGTTATTATAATTCCGCGATAATAAACTAAGAAACTGATTAATCAATCGATTCATAATAATTAACATCTAAATACTTATTTGTGATTGATTCGCTAGTGTTTGAGATCTTATTGAGACCTAACAACTCGTATCAGAGCAAATAAGATTTAAATTTTAATAAATTTATAAATCTTAAACGATCAATATATATAATCTCAAACAAACAATGTCATCATCTTCAAACACACCTGCAATGGCTGGAAAAGGAATTCCTGTATTCAATGGACATAATTTGGCCCATTGGAAACTTAAAGCTGAGTGGCATCTCTCAGAAATTCATGAGGAAATGATAAGAATAGTGACTGAAGGACCCATTATTCCAGGAAAGCACATTGATGAAGTCAAGGAAGGTGACAAAATTGTTCAACGTGCAAGATGGGTTCAAACTCCTAAATCACAATAGACAGATCAAGACAAGTTGTTGTTCAATCTTGATCCAAGAGCTAGAAGTATTCTAGGAAATGCAGTGTCTGAACAGATATTTTCAAAGATAGCTGGCTGCAGAACTGCAAAAGAACTGTGGGACACTTTAATTGTGTCTTATGAAGGTGTTCCAGTTGTGAAAGAGCAAAGACTAAACTGTCTCATTAGAAATTATGAAAATTTCTATATGAAAAAAAATGAGACTTTAGCTGACGTGCATACAAGATTTCAAATTATGTTGAATGATATGTCAGCTCTAGGAGTAACAAAGGAAGATGATGAAATATGTAAGAAATTCGTTGATATCTTACCTAACAAATTTGAATATGTCATTACATCTCTTGTAGTTAGTGAGAAGCTGTCCACCTACAAGCTGCCTGGGCTCTTTGGACTATTGTTAAATTTTGAAGAATCTCAAGAAAGGAAAAAGATAAACAATAGACGAACTGCAAGGGTTCCTGAAGCCGCATTAGTTGCAACAAGCAGAAGGAATAAAGAAATTTATTCTAAAGCTGACTCATCTGAGTCTGAGTCACACTCAGATTCAGAATCAGATGATGAGACTGAGGTCAAGAAACTGAAAAGTCAGCTTGCTCTTTTAACTATGAAGCTTGAACAGAAGACATGCTACAAAGGAAAGAAACTTTTTGATCTGAAGAAGGTGAAATGTTTTAAATGCAATGAATATGGTCACATGGCTGCTGACTGTAAAGTAAAGAATGCTCAGACTGAGCACATGGACGTTGTTGCTGAGAGGGCCCAAAGATATCTAAAGAAGTATCTTAAATACAAGAAAGGCAACAGTTCAAATACACAGAAGCCTCAAACTGAGCAAAAGGCATTCTTTGCTGAAGAATGGCTAGATGAGGAACTGTCTTCTGATGAGGATGAGGAAGTGGTAGATAAATGCTTAATGGCATTCACAGAAGAAGTGACTGAAGTTGAGAAATCTGCTTCTCAGTTCGAGAAGGATCTGAAGGAAGCTGAGAGACTGAGTTGCAACTCAGACTGGAACAAGTCAAAACTTTATAAGGTACACAATTTTGACACTTATACAAATGAACAAAAACTTCAAATGTTTGAGTATATTTTTGTTGACTTGACCACTACCTTAGAAGAACAATCTGAATTCAAACAAAAAATCAAAGATCTTGAAGATAATTTGAAAATTAAAGATGATAAAATAATTGAACTAGAAAGTTATAAAGTTATTTTAAATGCTCAGACTGAAGCTTATAGTGATCTTGCAAAAGAAAACCATAAACTTAGGTAGGAAACTGAGCATTATAAAAGAATTTGTAAATCATGGTGCATATCATCCTTAAAAAATGAAGATTGTTTGAGCAGACAGGTACCCAAACAAGTTCAAGCTGTGTTGGGGGAAGGATTCAGTCTGAAGAGGTATATGACTGAAGAAGAAGAAGAAGCTGAAAAAGCTGAAAGAGAAAAAATTGTTTTCAAACCAGAAATTCTTCCAAATACTTTCACATATATGAAAGGAGAAAAAATAATGATGTCCAATGCTTTTGTAAAACCTGTAATTTCTCAAGTTTCTACTAAAAGTATTTCTTCATCTTCTTCTCAGTCTGAATGTGTTAATCTATCTGAAACTGATAAAAATGTGCATGCTGAAAAGGATTCTGTGCATCTAACCAATAGATTGCCCAAGGTTGTGAGTAAACCTAAGAATCAGCACCAAGTCAGTTCCAAAAGTCATGAAACAAAAACCATTGATAAACTGGGGAATCAATTGTTGGAACTGACTAACATAGTAAAAACTCTAGTCAGGAACAAATCACCTAATCACGTCAGGCCCAAGACTCCTATTAAGAGAATTTGCTACAATTGTGGTGAAAAAGGGCATGAAGCTGTGTTTTGTAAACAACTGACTCAGTCTAGACCACAGAAAAATATTTTTCAAAAGTCAGTTTCACCAAAAAATTGGTCAGCTTCAAATAAATCAGTTTCATCAAAGTCTAGGTCAGTTTCATCAAAGTCAGTTTCACCTCAAAAGCAAAGAAACAACTCTCAATCAAAGACAACATCTGTGAAACCGATTAAGACTAAGTCAGTTCCATTTCGAGTCAGTCTCAAAGATAATCCATGTAAATACTGTGGTGTCATAGGTCATTATTCCGTTAACTGCATGAAGGAAATCAATAAATGGAACTATATCAGCTCCAAAAGTGACTGCAAGACTGAACCTGAACTTAAACCTGCTTCAGTTCATGGATCCACTCTAAAGTGGGTACCCAAAAGGAACTAATATCTTCTATTTCATGTGCAGGACTCTACAAAATGGTATCTAGATAGTGGAGCTTCAAGGCACATGACTGGAATGAAGTCTTTTCTGCAAGACTATAAAGAAGAAGATGGGCCTCAAGTGAGATATGGTGACAACGGAGTATCAATGACACGTGGATATGGAAAGATTCATGCTGGAGCTGTTACTTTCAAGAGAGTTGCATATGTGGAAGGCTTACAACATAACTTACTGAGTGTGAGTCAAATTACTGATGAAGACCATGAAGTCAGATTCAGGAAACAGGCTGGGATAATCTACAGTGCCAAGGGAAAACCATTACTACTCGCCAAGAGAGAAAGAGATGTATTCTGTCTGGATCTGAGTACGGCCAATGATGAAGCTGAGACATGTTTGTTCACTGAAACCAAAGAAGAACTTAATTGGCTATGGCATCGAAGGTTATCTCATCTAAACTTCAAAAATATAAATGCCTTGTCAAAAAGTAAATTGGTTAGAGGTCTCCCTGAACTGACCTATACCAAAGACAAAGTTTGCTCAGCTTGTGTGCTTGGAAAGCAAACAAAGACTCAATTCTCATCCAAAATGTTGCATTCAATTGATGAACCTTTATTTATGCTACATATGGATTTGTTTGGTCCAATTGGAATTGAGAGTCAAGGAGGAAAGAAATACACCCTTGTAACTGTTGATGAATTCACTAGATTTACTTGGGTTATCTTCTTAAGGGCTAAAAGTGATGCATCTGAAGAGATCATCAGTCTGATCAAAAGAGAACAGCGACAGAAAAACACTCTTGTTCGTCAGATGAGAAGTGACCATGGAACTGAGTTCAAAAACTCAGTCTTAATAGACTTTTGTGATCAATTAGGCATAGTTCAAAACTTTGCCTCAGTTCGAACCCCTCAACAAAATGGAGTTGCAGAGAGAAGAAACAGAACTCTAATTGAGGCTGCCAGAACAATGTTGTGCTATGGAAACATGAAGATAAAATTATGGGCTGAAGCTGTGAACACTGCCTGCTTCACACAGAATAGGCCCATCATCGTGAAGAGACATGGAAAGACATCATATGAATTATACCACAACAAGATCCCTTCCATTCATTAAACTCATATCTTTGGAAGTAGATGCTATATTCTAAATCAAATAGACTTGTTGTGCAAAATGTCTCCTAAAGCTGATGAAGGACTGTTCGTTGGATACTCAAGCATTGCCAAAGCATTCAGAGTCTACAATGAACGAAGAAAGGTGGTAGAAGAAAGCATTAATGTCACTTTTGATGACACTACTCAGTCTGACAAAGAGGAATCATCATCACAGGCTGATATGGCCACTATCAATCAGCTTTGTGATGAATTACTTGTAACCACATTTGAAGCTGACTCTCAGGCTGAAGCTCAGAATAATGCAAACGCCCATCAACATCAAGCTTCTGACACTGAACCCGATGAATCATCATTCCAGAGTGTCCCCGATGTTGAAAATACCGAGTCCAATGAAACTGATGAAACACAGACTGACACTCCCCAGCCTGACCAAACTCAGCCTCCAAATCACTCAGCCTGATGGTAATCAGACTGATGATACTCAGACTCAAGTAGAGGCAGTTTCCCACAACGAGATAGGAAACATCAAGACTGTCAAGGGACATCCTATTTCGTCAGTTATTGGTTCATTAACTGAAGGTGTCAAAATGAGAAGAAAGACTGCCACAGCTAATTTTTGTTTCTATACCAACTTCTTGAGTCTGATGGAACCCAAGAAGGTTGAAGAAGCATTATTAGATGAAGACTGGGTTTATGGAATGCAAGAGGAGCTTGGAGAATTCATAAGGAACAATGTTTGGACAAAGGTTCCACGTCCCCTGTTTAAGACCATTATTGGACTTAAATGGATCTTTCGGAATAAATATGACAAAGATGGGGTGGTGATCAGGAATAAAGCTCGACTGGTTGCTCAAGGATACAAACAGGAAGAAGGCATTGATTATGATGAAACATTTGCTCCAGTGGCCAGAATTGAAGCAATTCGCCTATTCTTAGCATATGCAGCATTTAAAGACTTCTTGGTGTATCAAATGGATGTGAAAAGTGCATTTCTGAATGGTGATCTACATGAGGAAGTCTATGTCAAGCAGCCTCCAGGTTTTGTTGATCCTAACTTTCCTGATCATGTTTTTAAATTAAACAAAGCATTATATGGTCTCAAAAAAGCTCCTAGAGCTTGGTATGATACTCTGTCTGACTTTCTTCTTAAAAACAATTTTAAAAGAGGATCAATTGATAAAACATTGTTTATCAAAAAGGAAAATGGTCATGTGATTTTGGTACAAATATATGTTGATGACATTATATTTGGATCCATAAATGAAAAGTTGTGTACTTGGTTTTCAAAACTAATGTGTAGTGAATATAGAATGAGCATGATGGGGGAACTTACTTTCTTTCTTGGCTTACAAGTCGAACAAAAGAAAGATGGGATTTTCATAAATCAAAGTAAATATGTTCATGATTTAGTAAAGAAATTTGGTTTTGAAACATGTTCTGAAATGAAAACACCAATGAGTACTTCTGATAAGTTGCATAAAGATTCATCTGGCAAGTCAGTTTGTCAAGCTACTTACAGAGGTATGATTGGATCTTTGCTTTATTTAACTGCTAGTAGACCTGATATAATGTTATCTACATGTCTATGTGCACGTTACCAAGCTGACCCCAAAGAATCTCATCTTAAAGCTGTCAAAAGAATTTTCAGATATCTTAAGGGTACACCAAATCTTGGTTTATGGTACCCTAAAGATTCTGGCTTTGAGTTAATTGGCTACACAGATGCAGATTATGCAGGGTGTAGATTGGACAGGAAAAGCACATCAGGAGGATGTCAGCTTCTGGGAGGAAAGCTAGTCAGCTGGTCAAGTAAAAAGCAAAATTCAGTGGCGACTTCCACCGCTGAAGCTGAGTATGTAGCTGCAGGGAGCTGTTGTGCACAACTACTATGGATGCAACACCAATTGGCTGATCTAGAAATCAAGATTCAAAACACTCCAATCATGTGTGACAACAAGAGTGCCATCCAAATCACTGAAAATCCAGTTTTCCACTCTAGGACCAAACACATTGAAATAAGACATCATTTCATTCGAGACTGTGTGGAGAAAGGAAAGGTCAGATTGGAGTTCGTAGCCACCAATGATCAATTGGCAGACATATTCACGAAACCTCTGAGTGAGGACAGGTTTTTCTATTTGTTAGGAGAACTAGGAATGTTAAATCCTTAATCTGTCAAAATCATAAAACTCAAGCTGACCTCTAAGTCAGCTTGTGAATTTTCAGTCTGACTCGTTAGTCAGCTCCAGATCCATCAGTCTGATCTCAAAATCAGACTGGGTGTAATTTTTGTAAATATCTTTTACATTTTTTTTTGTTGTTATTTTTTTTAGCCTATAGAGTTTTTTTTTTAATTTTCTGGTTTAGTTTGAGTTGTTTGTAAAAATATTTCTAAGGGTCATAAGTGTCATTAATTTTAAATTACATGGGCTAAATAGATAGTTTCCTAACTTAGTTACTTAAATTTCGCTCCTTCAGTTTATAATCAACTAAATTTCAAATATTAACCTAATTGTAATCTTTTCTAACTCTTCTGCTCTAATTCTTATCAATGGCGAATGCACATATGGTTCTTCATGTTACTGCTCGTATGATTCCTGGCGCAGATTTTCAAAATCGGGTACAAATCAAAGACAACAACAGGGTGGCAACTGCTGATATTCCCGCTAATGGCCGAAACAGGGGATTTGAGCAACTGATTCAATACATGAAGGCCCATCCCCTCTATGGAGCCTTCTTTTGTGAAACCACAATGTTTCCACCGGTACTGTGTGAATGGTGGTATACTTGCACCGTAAACGATGAAAAGACCGCCATCACTGGCACGTATAATGATGGGAGACATACGATCACCATCACTGAAGAAACTATTCGTGCAGCTTTACTGCTTTCTACGCTTAGTGAAGCATGTGAAGGAGGTTTCCAGGTCAGACGTACCAAGCCGCAAGCTCGAGCTGAGGCCTTCCCTCTAATTGGTCAGCCTGAAATTCAAGGGGTTATTCAATACAAATTTTTTACTCGCAAATGGAAATTCTTATTTTCCATGATCACGAGGTGTTTGGGGGGTAAATCGGGCAGTTTGGATCAGATGAATGAATTTGAAACTCATCTGTTTCATTCCATGGTCACGGGTCGAAGAATCTCCTTCTCACAACTCTATTTCGATGAGATTCTCTCCCTTAACCTGAAATCAAAACGACCGAATGATGTTCCATTCATTCGTGTCCTTTCACTCAGTTTTGAGGAAGCCATGGGAAAAGAAATATATGATCAACTTGAACAAACCTTTTATGCATGTGATCTCCCCAGGCTGACCTCAAAAATCATTACTTACATCCACATTACTGAGGATGAGGCAGGGTTAACCCCCGTTATGCTTCAATGGATTGACAATCCATTTATAGATCACGAGCTCACTGAGTCTGACTCTTTAGACTCAGAGGTTCAACCTGATAGAATTGACGGGGAAATTGAGGGAAATATCCCTGCAGCAGATGCTGAGGTGGCGATGGGTGGGGTCGGGCAAGATGAGGCTGACTCAGGTATGCAATTCAATCTTTCACCTCCTCAGTCTGAGAGTATTCCCCCTCAGTCTGAGCAGTCCACTCCCAAACTTGATGTCTTAGCACATCAAGCGACCAATCTTTCGAACTCACCAAGTTCGTTTGAAAAAGCACTCACATCAAGCCCCACCATAAATCAAGCACTAATGGACTCACTTTTCCATGAGGCTGAGAGTTCTGAACTCCCCTCCAGTGCTGTAGATCAATTCGCTTTTCCTGTGCTAGAGCAGGAGGTGAATCTGACTACCCAGACTACCCAAAGCCAATCTAGCGTAGTCAACTTGGAGTCACACGTTTCTGCTGCCACACTGACACATGTGGTAAGCATTGAAGAAGATATTCCTCTCCTGAATATCCCTGTACTTAGTATGGGACCACCCCCTTCAGTTTCAAAGCCAGTTTCAAAGGCTATTTTCACTAGCTCTGTGCTAGTTCACGAAAAGGTACCATCAAATCTCTCACACTCTTATGCACAAGTCGTCAATGCCTCACTTCCTAAACTGAGTGAGGTACAGACTTCCTTTTCTATGGCTAAGGATCATTCTCCTAAACAACAGGGATTGAGTGAAGCTGTGCCACCTATTTCATCACCCACTGTTTCTACTCAACCCCAGTCTGAGGTTGCTTTGACTGTCCCAGTGCTGTTACAAGCAATTAAGGACATGTCTGCTCAGTTTGACGACAAACTGAGTGCAATGCAGACTGAGGTTCATGCTCTTAAATGCCAAAATACAGAGGAGATGAAGGAATTGAAGGAGATGGTGTTAAAACTGACTTCTGAGGTCAGTCTGATGAGAAAGGGGAAGCAGGTTGCTGATGTCTCTCACGAGGATGCTCAGACTCAGGGGGAGAAAATAGTTGCACCAACTGATGAGTCTGAGATCCCCAAGCAAGATTTAAAAAGAAAGAGGGATGAAGGGGAGAAGAGGTACTACAAGACCACCAGATTCAATCTGAAAACTGGTCAGTCTGAAGTATTTTATGAGACTGATTACAGTGACATTTCAAGCAGTGAGTCTGAGAAAGAAGATAAGAAGGGAAAAGGGAAAGTTGGAGCTGATAACAACAAACAGATGAAGAAATTGAGATGGAACATCCCCCAAATGCACAGTCTGAAATAGAACTCGAAATACAGAAAAGAAGAGATGAAGCTGAGAGACTGGCTAAGCTTCAGAGGTATGCTCACAACTCTGGAATGACTGTTGAACAATACTAAGAGTATGTCAAAGGGTTGTACATGGAGAAGTTTGATGAAAATCCACAAGATCAATCAATGAAAGCAGCTGAAGATCTTGAAGCTGAGATGAAGGAAGAAGAAGATTTGGCTGTTGAAGAAGAACAAATGAGGGTAGAAGCTGACAGATTAATGGCTAAACAGGTGTTTAGAGAAGAAGCCAGACTTGACTTTATTGAGACAAATTTCACACTGAGGAAGTATAAGAATAAAATTCAAAACTTGGAGTGTGTAGATACTGGAGGATCTGACCTCATGCTAGTCTGTTATCATAAAGAGGGATCCTTTAGGGTTGGAGTACACAGACTGCAAACATTAGGGTTAGAGGAATGGAAAGAGATTGCCAGTCTGAGCTCAGGAATAACTAATGTTGCTCACAGAATGGATGTAAAACGAGAAGTTGTATCGAATGTCAATGTAGCTCATATGTTGAAGCTAATATCTGATGAGAATTATAGGGCATTTTGTACTATCCATAGAGTGAGAGCTGGAGCAAAATCTCTTGGTCTGGAAACAAGTTACATGCATCCTGTTCCTAAAGATGTCACATTTCAAGACAAGATGTATGTTAAGACTGACAAGCATGAGGGCTTGTGTTATGTCGATTGTGGGGGAGAGGAATGCTTCCAAGCCAAAGACAGACTGAATATGGCTTCAATCTAAAATTGCATTGCTCTGCTTAACGAATGTGAGTCTGACCAATGCCTCCCCTTCCGAATGAAGCTGATTAGTTGGTTATTTAATAACCTTAGAAGAATTGAAGAGATGGGGACTTTGATGGACAAGGTGGATCTGATCAACAAGGAGTATCAAATGCTATTCCATAAATCCGAAGCTGAAATGGAAAAACTGCTTGCTTGGAAAACAGAGAGGATAAAATGGGAAAAAGAAGTGAACAAGCCTACGCCATGGGAGATGCCTTTGAAAAGGAAAAGATCTGTCAAGAAGAGGAAGTAATGTGTATTCTGTGTCTTTTTGTTCACAAACAATTTTCTTAAACAGTTTAAGTTTGTGTTTATTTTTGATGCATAATTTGTAAAAGACTTTAATCTAAACAGATAGGGGGAGATTGTTGGGAAAATCAACGATTTAACCCAAGTTAATAAATCTGTTTATTAAAGTCTTAGTCGTTGAGTCTGAGTGACCTTGAGTCTGAGTGACTCTGAGTCTGAGTGACTAGAATAAACTAAGGCATTGTGGAGCTGACTAGTCAGCTCCATAATGAAAAACGTAAGGCGTAACTTCAGGTAATTCTGTTAGATAAAATGTTCTATCTTTGTAGAAGATTTTCTAAGATTTATCCTTATCAAGCTCACTATTATTGTGTATAAATAGTAAGCTTAAACATTGTAAACCTTGCACTTTTCCGAAGTAATATAACAGTGCGTTATACTTATTCTTTGTTATTATAATTCCCCGATAATAAACTAAGAAACTGATTAATCAATCGATTCATAATAATTAACATCTAAATACTTATTTGTGATTAATTTGCTAGTGTTTGAGATCTTATTAAGACCTAACAGTATGTATATTGATGAAGGTGAATAATCCGGGTACATGTGAGTGTGACCATGTGGAGTAATGAGATTACTATTGGACCTACCTGGTCTTGGATTAAATCAAAGTTTTCCATCTGGCAAAGCTTTGAGTTGGCTGTCCTTTTCCTCACTGGCTCCCACCATTTACCACCATTACAAAATTCATTATTTTAATTAGTTTTCCTCACTGGTCTTGGATTTGTCCTCACCGTGGGCTCCAATACTAATCAAATATAACAAAATATGTAGTATTAGATTTATGGTGACAAATTGACCAGCGGTACCGGGTGACCCGCGGTAGCCAACTTTTTGTACTCATAAATGATTAATTCCATTGTAATTGTATGTCTAGGTTTAGCCTTGCTTTGTGAAATTGTCTAGCTTTTAAAAATAATGTTTTATTGCATGATCAAGCCAATAACATATTTTTGTTTTTTTATATTTTTTATTATGGATGTTGTCCATGACACCGTTTTGGGTGTGCATGACAGTGTGTATATTTGGTTGTGCATATGACACTTTCTTGAGGGCCCATGGTTCCTTTGCATGCCAATGACATAGGTAGATTTTGGTATCTCTGATGTATGCTTCATATTGTGCCTGTGACACTGTGCCAATGGCACTTTTGTTGGTTAACCTTTACTTTGTTTACTCGCGAGAATTGTCGCTTCCCAGTGAGAAGTGCTTATCTTTTATCAAGTAGATTAAAAGACGAATATGATTGTATGTTATTTGGCCAGACAAGGTTGTCTTTTTTGGCTTCATACATGTTGTATTGAACTATGTTCAAATTGTAACATTGTACATAATGAAAGTGCATGGTTGGCTTTAGACTGAGATGTCTATTGTGGCCTTATGCTTTTTGTATTGAATCCTTACTTCAATATTTATTTGTTTATGCAAATACCATAGAAAAATGATATTATGCGATAATATTGGGATACAAGATCAGACCAAATGCTATTATGGCCAGTTTCATACATGACCATGACATTCCATGTGCTTGGAAACATTTATTGAAAACATAAAGGAAAAAATGACAGTAAAGACTATCGCACCTTGATAGGTCAGTTCATATTGACTCCCTCATTTATCATGAAGACATGGCCATGAGGTGGTCCGGGGTGTTCTGTGTCTTCCTTCTTCTTTTGCCAGGCAATGGATGTGTTGCCTCCATGGAAACGGTTGGTTACGGAGGAAAAAAAAAATTGGAAAAGTGAAACGCCGTTTAGAAAACGGGTCCCACGGATGGCGCCAATGTTCGAACAGAGATTGTCAAACACAAAGATTAGGTGATGTCAACCTTGGATCTCCTGTGATGATCACATTGCAAACCCAACAAGTTCTTGACGAACCTAGGGTGATCAAGGTTGAGGATGAGAGTGAGAGTATATGAACTCTGCATTTAAGGTTTTGTGAGTATGTGTTGAGATCAGATCAAAAAGTGCGATCGATAATGATTTGGACCCTGTGTTTATATGGCCAGTGTCAAGTATATGGAACGTTGTCCATTAATGATGATCATGAATACTTGAACGGTTTTAATCATTAATCACCAGTGTATGTAACGCCTTACTATTATGACGATAATAAAGCACTCACAGACGCTGACACCTTGGACAGGCGGTGACAGCTTGACAGGTGGTGCTGACTTGACAGGCGCTGACATAGCTTGATTTGACAGGCGCTGTCATAGCTTGACTTTGACAGGCGCTGACATAGCTTGACTTTGACAGGCGCTGTCATAGTTTGACTTTGACAGGCGCTGCCATAGCTTGACTTTGACAGGCGCTGACATAGATTGACTTTGACAGGCCTAGCTTGACTTTGACAGGCGCTGTCATAGTGTGACAACCGTCTAAACTAAGGTCGAGAACGCTAACTTATAACCTCTAAGTGTTTATTTGATGCCCGATATGACTAATCTTTATGTGTTACGTGGTTACGTAGACATAACTCTATAAGCTAAGCTCGATGTAACTCACACAAAACTCTTTAACGTAGGCTTACGTTACTTAAACTTTAAACGTATGTGTCTCGGAAACGGACTCGGAATCGGAATCAAACCAAGAATTGTCAGGATCGTGTTAGTCTAGATAAACTAACAGGTTTGCTAACGTTGTAGATCAAGATCTATTGAAGGAGTTCAGCAGTGGATGAACACTTCAATATTACGAGTTTATTGAACAATAAAGAATGAATAAGAATTAAACAAAAGTATTGTCAAATTGCAAGCCTCAATTGTATTAACCAGAATAATATCAATACAACGTGTTTTCTATCTTTCAAGGATCTATCTATTTATAGACCTTGAGGCTCGTTCTAGATAAACTAGAATTCTACATCTATCCTTATCTAAGCATTGAATAAGGAAACTTTATCTAATTACAAAAGGAAATCTAATCTAATTATAACTCTATTTAATTAGATTTGATTCTTCTAAGATAAGTCTTTGTCTTCCGTGTATCTTGGCTTGACTTTCTTATCTTGACTCTGACCTTGTCCGTAGTAATCCATCTACCGTAGTAACCTTGTAACATGTTGAACAGCCGCACCAACTTGTCTTTGTGTTCTTCCGTAGTAACTTCATAATCATCAAACTGATTGTTTAAGTTACTTTCGTTTGTTTGTTAAGTTTCATTGTTTATGGTTAAACTATATCAACTAAGTTATAACCCAACAATCTCCCCCTAACCTTGAACTTTTATGACCCATCAAAAGTACAAGTTTTCATGCTTCAACCATATTAATTACTTCATTAACAAAGCAGTACTAACTATTACAACTACGGTTTACAAGTCAGTTTCCATCTTGTTCTTTTCCACTATTATTTGACACAAGATTTTCCAAATTAGTTCTTGAGCAATCAATGAATCTCCTGGTCCATTCAGCTTCAATTCGACCAGCTCTTCCAATGTCTTCAAAGAGTGTGGATAAGTATGACTTATCAAGTAGAATTCCCTTGATCCATGTCTTCTTATAATTGAGTATGCTTCACATCTTTCATACACAAACCAGTTAAGTACAGGATTATTAGGTCCTTCTTTCTTGAAGATTGAACTTGTTGGCTTGTATCCAGGTTCAAACAAACTGCACAGAACATCCATTGCTAGATCAGTACCAGGACATACTCCTATTCTTCGTTGTGAGTATTTCCTTATGCCAATCTCATACATCTTCTCCAGATCATCTCTATCAAATTTCATAAAAACTGCATGAAAGGCTATAAGAATCGACTTTGATTTATCAGCTCTTGTAACTTCATATTCAGTTTTCAGATTTCCACCAATGTATTTCCAGTCAATGATCATTGGAGGCTTCACCTTCAATGGAGTATACTTCAAACCTTCAACAGGGTTGATGTATGCAGAGTAATCACCCCCTTGAGCAACACTTGGAGGACTTTGTTCCATCTCTTCAGGTTCAGGTTTGATGTCAACAAATGGAATGTCTGGATCTTCTGTTTGAGAAGCAGTAGCAACATCTTCACTCATCCTTCTTCTTTTAGCGTGAGGAATGAATTTGGATTTGCTTTTGACTCTTTTATGCTTCTTTTCTGGTTGTTCCACAGGAGGAACAGGTTTTTGTGCCTGAAATATTTTTCTTCCTGTTCTAAGGGCAGTTTCAAGTGCTTTTTCTTCATCCTTCTTCTTCTTCTCTTGGAGTTTCTTGAGAGCAACTTCCCTTAATGTTTCCTTTTGTTTTTCCTCTTTGACAAGCTCAAGGATGGAAGGTAACTTCATAGGGCCTAAAGATCTGCCACTATGACCCTTGCTTTTGAGATAAGCAGTAAACTTCCTTCTATCCTCAGCTATCTTTGCTTGTATAGCAGATGGTTTGGATGATTTTGATGTGGTCACTTTCTTCTTCTCAGGCTTTGCTTTGGCTTTAGCTTGGTTAAGCTCCTCTTTATCCATCTTTTGTGCCAGAAGCTCATCTTCTCTTTCCAAAGACCTTTTCAATCCCTTTTTGACCAGTTTCTTCAAAATGTCATCATTAACCATCTCTTGAGCTTTTATTGCATCATCAGCAGCTTCCTTTTGCATTCTGATGTACAGCTCTGCAGCTTCATTTTCTTGTTTGATTGCTTCTATCTCCTCAGCAGTCATACCTTGAAAGTTAATGGCTTCATGAATGTCTTCTTCTTTTTGTTGTTCAGCCAATAACCTTGCTTTTGCCTTTTCTTCAGCTGCTAATTCAGCATCCATTCTGATCTGCAGAGCAGCTGCTTCATTTTCTCTTCTCACATTTTCAATCTCCTTGGCAGACATGGTCTTGAAATAAAGTTCTTCCTTGGCCAATCTGTCTTCTTCAGCAATCTCATCTTTTGACTTCTTTACTACAACTGTTTTTCCCTTTTTCTTTTCAGCTTCAAGGTCAACAGTTTGTACCTTGTTCTTCTTTCTGTCCACTGTGATGTATCCCAATTTACCTGTAGGAATAGAAGTACCTGCAGATTGATCAGGTAACTTGATTCCCTTTTGTTTGGATTTATCACCTGAGGCAGCTTCAGCTCTTTGTCTTGCTACTGCTTCAGCCAGTGCCTTCTTTCTTTCTTCTTCTTCTTTTTCCTTCTTGATCTTCAGCAGCTGTGAGGCTATGGTGTCTTCATCAGCCATCACATTGATTCTTGTCAATTCTGTTCTTATAAGAATATTTGCAGCTTCAGTTTGATCAATGGTAGAAGGAACCTCTGCTTCAGTTGTGGAAGTGATTGTTGCTTCAGTTTGAATTGCTTGAAGCTGTGAGAAAGCTTGATTGAACGTGGGAGGAGAGGCTGAGAATAGGTGGGAATGATCTTCCTTCTCTGCCTCTGGAGCTGGGCTAATGATCATGGGCTCCGTAGTAACTTGATCTATGGCAGCCGTATCAACTAGGTCCGTAGCAACTGGACTAATTGACATGGGGTCCGCATCAACTTGCTCCGTATTAACTGGACTAGTTACCATAGGATCCACCGTATTAACTTGGTCCGTAGTAACTATATCCGCAGCATTTGTTTCAGTATCTTGATCATCATTTGTAGCCGTAGCAACTGGTGAAGTGTCATCTTCCATTTCGTCTACTATTTCTTCAACCCTTTGCATGGCTTCTTGCTGCTGCTGCTCCCCCTTAAGTGGAGTATCCACTTCCATATTTTCACCTTCAGCTTCATCTATTACCATGTTTGCATCAAAGTGTGTCTCCCCCTCAGCAACACTATCTGTCTCCATCTCTTCGTCTTGATTTGAGGTGGCAGTGATGACTGTATCATGGCTTGATTTGACTTCTTCCCTGCTTTCACCAGATGATAACACACTTCTTTCTTTTTCTTTCTCCCCCTTGTTGTCATCTGAGGGAGAGTCATCTGTGGATGAGGAACTAGAGGGCTTTGGTGAACTCCCAGAATTTAGTGTGGTGATTCTTTTGGTCACCAGCTGGGCAGAAAGTAGTGCTTGTTGTGCTAGCACTTGTTGCACCAATGAAGTCAAAGTAGATAGCATTTCTCCTTGTTTATCCACCTTTGTCATTAAAGTTTGGTACATTTCCTTCAATTCCAGTAACTGACTACCACTACCCTCACCCCTTTCCTGTTGGGTACCAACAGGTGGAAGATCCTCGGGAATAGAGAAACTCCTCTGCCTAGCAGAGACAGGAATCTCCCCCATGGTTTCTTGGCACCAGGGACCACCTTCCCAGTCTGAGAACAAGTTCTCATAAGAGAATGGTGTTGCCGTGGTTTGGGTCTTAGTGATGTTAACACTGTCCTGAGCTCTACTATAAGAAGTAGAGGCTGCAGTAGTGTTAGCCCTCCCCACATGGTCTTCCCTCTCCTTATTGACCAACTCAGTGAACAAGGGGGTATGTTCAATGTTTTCCCCTAAAGTGTGTGGCAATCCTGAAGATGTTTCAGGGATTGCTTTTGTAGTAGTAGAGGAGGGGATGGTCTTAGACACAAGAGGCTGAGTAACCCTCTTTGGTCTTTTAGAAGAAACTGTGGGAGGTTTGTGAGGCGCAGAAACTTTGGTTTTAGTCACTCTAGCAGTGGTGACTGGGACAGTAGTAACTGGAGTAAAACTCACAGTAGTAACTTGAGGTGGTGTGGCAGTAGTAACTACCGTAGCAACCTCTGGGTTTACCCCAACAGTACCAACTACAGAAACGGCACTTGTGCCAACAGATATTGCCGTAGTACTGGGGGTTGCAGCTGTGGGTTGGGACATAGAAAGAGTTTCTTGTCCTGCAGCTATGGGGATTGTGACTACCAACATTTTTGAGAATAGTGGTGTCACACGAGTAGGTCCATCCTTGTTTGGTTTTCTCATGTTAGTAAAAACTTTCTTTGTATGAGCATGTGAAACAAAACATTTTTCTGATCTGGGGAGGTCTTTATGAACACAGTTTATGCAATGTTGAAGAAATCGTGGATACATAAGAAATTTGTTTGGACTATCAATATTTCTTTTTATTGCATCAAAAATCATTCCAGAAAAATTATAAGTTCCCCCCGTAGCCAAACACACCATTGCATTGGCTAATGATGAACTTCCTTCATGCCACCCTGTTCTTTTGGGGGACAAACACTGTTGCAAAGTATGCAACATGAATTTCCATTGAGGGGAAAGTTTAGCTTTTAAAAATGTGGAAGTATTTAAGTTCCCCTCATATCCCATGTTTTGAAAAGCATTTACAAGGGTGTCTTCAGGAAGATGTTCAATACCTGCCGCATCTTGTAGGTTAAGATGGGTTCTTAGCGTGGACTCTGTTACTTGTAATGCTTTGCCTCTTACCACCGCTTTGATGGCAATTTCATCTTCGTCCCATGTGGCAGATGTCCAGAAGTCCAGAATGTGGGACTCATTAATCTCCGGATTAATGGTTAACGCCGTCTTGATGGTAGATTGATTAAAGAAATCAATGATTTCATGGAAATCGGCGTTGTCAGTATTCTTTTCCAGATAAGCGACCATGTTGTGCGTTTGGTAAAACTGCAATTGATTCGCCATTGATGAATCTGTGAATGATTAGAAACAGAGATAATCAAGAATGTGAGTGGTTAGACAAGGCGAGAGAGAAAATCGATTGAGTGTAATTGCAACGGTAACTTTTAATTGGAAAAATTTAGGGGTTTTTACAACGGTAAAATTTGAACAGTTAAGTTTTACCCCCTTTTATACTGAAAAATTAGTCCAACTTGTTTCCCTGATTAGACGCGGGTAATTATTTAAAATGACGGTCCAGTTAAAAATCTCCACGTGGCAATAGTAGCTGTGCCTCGCGCCTGATTTTCAAAAAATAGGTCCAATCAGGTTTTAACACGTGTACTAAGATGTTTTCTGTGACTAATACGTGTAAGGTGGGATTACAAGCTGTGTTTAGACTTGTCAGATCATCATTAATTAGGGAATCTTATCTCTTAAGAAACCTTTATTAATTTAATAATCTGCAGTATTAACTTAAAAATCCGTAGTAAGTGGGTTAATGGTCCGTAGTAGTTGTTTATGGGCCGTAGTAACTGGACTATCCGTAGTAACTTGAGTTACTGGCAGTATTAAGCCAGAGGGCCGTAGCAACTTTCTACTTGTCCGTATTAACCATTCCGTCCAAAATTTTATTTGCCTAGGGCAGTAGTAGTTAAACCTTCCCTTAGCTTAAAAATTTGGTTGTACTAATCATACTTTGGATACTTTTTGTCTTTACTATTAATGTTGCAGTAGTAACATAGTACAATACTAGAGAGTAAGGTACTTGATTTTCATCATAAGGTTACTGCTGCCTTCTCGAAGGGACTTATATTTTAAACATAATAGATATAATGAGAAAGAAAGAGAAAGGAGAGTTATTCTTCCGTATTGAGCATTCCAATGCTTGTGATTAAGAACGTGAATCTCCCAACATCAAATGCCTTTGTGAGGAGGTCAGCGAGTTGATAATCAGTATGTATCTTCTCCACATGAATCAGTTTCTTCTCATTGCAATCCCTTATAAAGTGATAGCGTATCTCTATGTGTTTTGTCTTGGAGTGTTTGACCGGGTTGTTGATAATGCTTATTGTGCTTTGGTTGTCGATGAAGATTGGTGTATTCATGAATGAGTATCCATAGTCCATCATCTGATTTTGAATCCAAAGAACTTGGGCACAACAGCTGGCAGCAGCAATGTACTCAGCTTCAGTAGAAGAGGTTGATACCGTTGTTTGCTTTTTACACTGCCATGACACCAGTCTTGAGCCAATGAATTGGCATCCTCCAGTTGTAGATTTTCTGTCTAGATTCTCACCTCCATAGTCGCTATCAGTGTAAGCTATTAGGTCAAATGGAGAGTCTTTAGGATACCATAGACCTAGATTAGGTTTGCCCTTTAGATATCTAAAGATTCTCTTAACAGCTATGAGGTGAGACATCTTTGGTCTTGTTTGGTATCTAGCACACACACAAACTCCAAACATGATGTCTGGTCTTGATGCTGTGAGATACATGAGGGATCCTATCATGGATCTATAGTTGTGTATATCCACATCCTCCCCCTCAAGATCAGCCGTCATTTGTTTGTGAGTTTCCACTGGGGTGCTTGCCACCTTTGCATCAGATAGGCCAAACTTTGTAAGGATGTCTTTGACATATTTGGTTTGACTTATGAGCATGCCATCCGGTTTTTGTTTGACTTGAAGGCCCAAAAAGAAGGTGAGTTCTCCCATAGAACTCATTTGAAATTTTGTGTGCATGAGGTCTTCAAAGTCTTTGCACAAGGAATCCTTAGTGGATCCAAAGATGATATCATCCACGTAGATTTGCACAAGAAGAATGTCTGACTGGGATTTCTTGTAGAACAAGGTCTTGTCAATTGTGCCACGTTGAAAATTGTTTTGAAGAAGATAGTCCGAAAGTGTGTCATACCATGCACGTGGTGCTTGATGAAGTCCATAAAGGGCTTTGATCAGTTTGTATACCTTGTGTGGATGTTGAGGGTCTTCAAATCCAGGAGGTTGTTTGACATACACCTCTTCTTCAATAGCTCCATATAGAAAGGCACTTTTGACATCCATTTGGTAGACCTTGAAACCCATGTAAGAAGCAAAAGCGAGAAATAGGCGGATGGCCTCAATTCTAGCTACGGGAGCAAATACTTCTTCATAGTCTATTCCTTCTTCTTGAGTGTAGCCTTGGGCAACCAGTCTTGCCTTGTTTTTGACTACTATTCCACGTTCATCTTTCTTGTTCCTGAATATCCAGCGTGTACCAATCACCTTCTTGCCATATGGGACCTCCATTAGGACCCATACCCCTTGAATCTTGAACTGAAGTAGTTCTGCCTGACATGCTTCTATCCAGTGTGGATCTAATAGAGCTTCTTGAATCTTCTTTGGCTCCATTTGAGAGAGGAAGCATGCAAAGAGACATGTGTTGATGAGAGCACTCTGAGAATCCTTTTTGGATTTGATTTGACTTCTAGTTTCCATAGAGAAGTCAAGAGATCCAATGATTTGATCAGGAGGATGATTCTTAGCAACACGAGAAGATGGAATCTTCTCAAGGCGTAATTCAGCACCTAGGTTTGTCTCATTCATGTCTGGCATGGTAGTGTTTGGATAGGAGGTATGGAATGGAGTGGTTGGAGGAGTAGTAAATGAAGGAGAGGTGACTGATTTAGGAATATCTGTGGGGTAAGGCTCAAATTCGTCAAGTACAAGTTGATCATCTCCATTCTCATCCTCTTCAACTAATCGTGGAACGCCATTTGGACGAGTTGCATGGTCCGTAGCCTTTGGAGATGGAGGAGGTACAGCTTCATCTTCCTTGGTGGAGTCATCCTCTTGGGCTGTTGATGTATCAACTGGATCCTCTAATGTAATTGGAAGATTTATATATTCCATTACATCCAAACGGGCAGTACCTGTAATGGGATCCGTAGCAACAGGTGCCGTAGTAGAGGAATTGGTTGCCGTAGTAACCTCTTCCGTAGCAACCTGGTCCGTAGCAACCTGTTTTGGATGAAACTCAAAGTTAGAGTTTAATGATCTTGTTAAGGCGTCCAAATCAAATACCCAATCTGGTCCATGTCCTCTTTTGTTGGGTGTGAATTCATTGAATGTGACATTTGAGCTTTCTTCAATTATCTTTGATTTGTGATTGTAGACCCGATATGCTTTGCTTTGAGATGAGTATCCAACAAATGTTCCTTCATCAGCTTTGCTTTCGAATTTTCCAAGATAGTCTTTTGAGTTAAGAACTGTGCATGGGCATCCAAAAGCACGAAGAAAGCTGATCAAGGGTTGCTTTTTGTGTAATAACTCATATGGTGTCTTGTTGTGTGCCTTAACTAGCAACACCCTATTCTGGACGTAGCAGGCAGTGTTAACTGCTTCTGCCCAGAAGAAAATAGGAAGGTTGGAGTCAGCTAGCATGCTTCTGGCTGCTTCAATCAGTGTCCTATTGCGTCTTTCAGCAACTCCGTTTTGTTGAGGAGTCCTGGCAGCACTAAATTGGCGTTCTATACCCTTCTTCTCACAGAAGTCATTCATCACACTGTTCTTGAATTCTGTACCATTATCACAACGGATTTTCTTGATCTTCTGGTTGAGTTGAAGTTCAATTTTGGTGATAAAAGAGATGAGGAGCTGGCTTGTTTCATCTTTGGTACCAAGAAAATAAACCCATGTATATCTTGTGTAATCATCGGTGATGACCAAGCAGTATGACTTCTTTGCAATGCTCTTTACATTCGTAGGACCAAAGAGATCCATGTGTAATAAATGTAAAGGAGTGGTGTTAGTGTTAACTTCCTTTGTCTTGTGTGAAGACTTGTGTTGCTTCCCTTTCAAGCAAGCCAAGCAGTTGTCCTCAAGTTTGAATTGTTTATGTGGAAGACCTCTAACTAAACTAGATTTGACTAGTTTGTTGATGTTTTTCAGGTTCATGTGGCACATTCTCCTATGCCATAGAGTTGATTCATCCAAAGTTGCTTTTGAGAGAAAGCAAGCTTCAGTCGAATTGACTTGAACCTTGGACATGTCTAAGCAGTAGACATTATCCCTCCGTGGTGTTCTGAGTAGTATCATACTTTCATCGATTACGTACCCAGGCTTCATGATAATACACTCTGTAGCAATGAATATTGGTGTGTGTTTTTCATCACAAACTTGAGAAACACTCAACAGATTGTATTGAAGCTGTTGCACATAGTACACATCCTTGAAGTGTAGTGTACCATTGCTGATTGTTCCCTTTCCAGTAATCCTTCCTCCCTTTGGATTTCCTCCAAAAGCAACATATCCTCCATTGAACTTTTCAAAGTCCTGAAGGCATGACATGTTGCCTGTCATGTGCCTGGAGCAGCCACTATCTACATGCCAACTGTTCTCATCTTCTTTTGTTGGCTGAACCTGCACATTAACATAGAAGTTTAGTTTCTGATGGGAACCCAAGCCAAAGTGGACTTGGGTTTGCCCATATCATCGAAGTAACTCACCTTCCTTTGTACAAGTTTTGAAAAATCAGTGGGGATAGGTGGTTGAGTTACTTGAACCTTTGGTTGCCACATTTTCTTGAAAGATTTGTTTTTATGAATAATATTGGTGTTAACAACTTTTGATTTAGCAATTTGAGTAGGTACTGGTTTGACATGTCGTTGTTTCTTATTGTTAATAGGAGCCTTAGTGACAAAGTTACCTTGAGCAGTATTAACACGATTAGGTTTCATACGGTTAGTTTTCACAGTATTAACACGAGCAGTATTAACACTTTTACTCTTGGCCGTATTAACCTTAGCCGTAGAAACTACTTTTTGTCTAGCAGTACTAACTCTATTGTTGAAGTTTTTGTTCCTGTTTGTACCAATGTGATTTTCTGAAGATGATTGTTTGACAAAGTTGGTTTTAGAGACAACCCTTCCCTTGTAGCCCACCCCATGATGTGGTTTTTGAGTCACTTGTACTTGGTTTTGTGGATTGTGATAACAAATCTTTGCATAGTGATTTAGCTTACCACAAATAAAACATCCCTTTCTAGTTTGTTGTACAACCTGACCATTTTGGATTTTGACTTGGTTCATGTTTCTTTGATTTCCTCGTTTCCCTGGGTGTTTGTTGTTTTCCTTAGGGGTTTGCTTAGTTTTGCTTTCTGAAGGTGTTTTTGCAATCTTAGTGGGGTTATTAGGGGGCAGAGACACTAAACTTTGTGAAGAAGGTAAAGTTATTCCTTCTATTGTGAGTAAATGATTTTCCAGTGGAATGTCCTTGTTCTTCACAATATGGACTTTACTTTCTTCAACTAAGTCCTCTATTAGAACTTCATCGTAGTTGATTGGATCAACATTGAATGATTCCTTTGGAGGTGTCTGGGAGATTGGGATTCTAGGTTCATCTAAAGATGGTGGGATATAGTTTTGGTTAAATGGAGGGGCAACTTCTTTGTATCCTAGGCCAGCCAAAACCTTACTATGAATTTGTTTTTGGCAAAGGTCTGTTACAGATTTAGAGGCAAATTCTAGCTTCCCTACATCTAACTCAATTTTAGTGTGTTCTTGTTCTAACAGTTTAACTTTATCCCTAGCAGCTTTGAGTTTTAGAAGTAAGTCCTCTTGTTGCCATTCAAGTAGATTTATCTTTCCTTGATAGCTTTGTTCATTTACTTTGTGGGACTTAATCTGGTTTTCTAAGTTATCAATTACTCTAAGAGCTGACCTTCTTTGTTCTTCTAAGTCTCTAATGGAGTCACTCATTAGTTGATTATGATCTTTGTACTTAGTGATTATATTTTTACATTCAGGAGTACAAAGTTTGTTGGTTACCTCGGCCTTTAGTGATGCGGAAGTTGGAGTTGATGAGTCAATAGCCATTAGTGCATCCTCGTTTGGTGTTCCTTGATCATCATTTGTCCAGTCATATCCCAGTATGTTGTTGTTGAGGGCAGGAATGCCAACGTCAACATAATCCAGCTCAGTAGAAAATGCATCATCCGTAGCAACTAGGTCTTCGAAGATGTCCGCATCATCTGTTACTACGGCTATGCATGCATGGTGAATAGTAGCCGCAGTATTTTCTACGTGAATTTGTTCCTCAGAGATTAGTGCTCTATTCTGACTTGTTTCTTCAGCCAAGTCGCTCCAATCAAATCCAAAGATGTCCTGAGACATGAGTGCACTTTGATTTGTCTCTTGAGTGGTTCGTGGATTATTGGTATTGGACTTGTTTGGGCAATCTCTAGCGAAGTGACCTAGTTCACTGCATTCATAACACTTCACTTTGCTCTTGTCGAAGGTGATTCGTTCGTTGTTTCTTGGATTGAATCTCCTTCCTGTTCTATTTAAGAATCTTCTAGCGCGTAGTGCCAACATAGCAGATTGCCACTTAAGATCGATTTCTTCAGAGTCATCTTGATGCATCTGTTTGACCTCTTCAACTGTGAGATTAGCACACTTACATATAAAGGATTCGAATGAAATCTCTTCGCTGATTTCATGTTTGGATCCTCCAGAGGTTGTTGCAAGGGCAGTATTAACATTGGTAATACTGGGATTGTTGGTGGAGATCTTCTCAGCTTCAACTTCAGATTCAAAGACTCTGAGATCGTTGTAGAGATCGTCTAGTTCTAGTGCTTCAAGAGCGTCTCCTTGCCTGTAGATAACTGTATACACAATCCATTCCTTTCCTAGTGCTCGGATAAACTTTCTGTTTATATCATCATTCTCATATTTGATTCCTGCGCTGAGCATCTCTCCAGTGAGTTTCTTGTATCGATCAAAAGTTTGAGTCATTCGTTCGCCAGGTAAACCATTAAAATTTTCGTACTCTTGTTTGAGAAGAGCCTTCTTGTTCTTTTTGGTATTCTTGGTTCCACTGAATCTCTTTTCCAGTGCTTCCCATAGCGATTTGGCATCTTCATATTCTTCGAATTGCGATTGATATTCGTTTGGAATTGCAATCATAAGAATACTAAGGGCCTTGATTTCAGTTTGTTTCTCCCTTCCTTCAAGATCGCTTATAAGTGCACGAGCATTCACTCCTGGTTCTCCATCAGCTCCTTGGGCAGCAGGTCGTTTGTTACCATTGATGATCACATCCCATACTGTGTAATCGGCCAGTAGGATGTGTTGCTTGATTCGTAGCTTCCATAAGTCGAATTCGTTGCTCTTTAGGATGGGAACTTTTCCTAATGCAATTTCTGTCATCGTGGTTGTAATGATTTTTGCTTGTGAGGATTTGTAACTCGTTGATCTATGGATCTAAAGCACCTCCTGTGCTCTGATACCACTTGTCAGGATCGTGTTAGTCTAGATAAACTAACAGGTTTGCTAACGTTGTAGATCAAGATCTATTGAAGGAGTTCAGCAGCGGATGAACACTTCAATATTACGAGTTTATTGAACAATAAAGAATGAATAAGAATTAAACAAAAGTATTGTCAAATTGCAAGCCTCAATTGTATTAACCAGAATAATATCAATACAACGTGTTTTCTATCTTTCAAGGATCTATCTATTTATAGACCTTGAGGCTCGTTCTAGATAAACTAGAATTCTACATCTATCCTTATCTAAGCATTGAATAAGGAAACTTTATCTAATTACAAAAGGAAATCTAATCTAATTATAACTCTATTTAATTAGATTTGATTCTTCTAAGATAAGTCTTTGTCTTCCGTGTATCTTGGCTTGACTTTCTTATCTTGACTCTGACCTTGTCCGTAGTAATCCATCTACCGTAGTAACCTTGTAACATGTTGAACAGCCGCACCAACTTGTCTTTGTGTTCTTCCGTAGTAACTTCATAATCATCAAACTGATTGTTTAAGTTACTTTCGTTTGTTTGTTAAGTTTCATTGTTTATGGTTAAACTATATCAACTAAGTTATAACCCAACAAGAATTGAACTCTAAATGCTAAGAAAACGAGTAAGGAACTTTCCTAAGTTCATAACGTATCATAATCAAGAACTTTCAATTAACGAAAAGGTCTAACGAAGCAAAACGCAAAAACGAAAAATCAGAAAAACACTGAAATTGGGTCAGTGCGCCGCACCGACCAAGCAGTGCGACGCACTGTCCTGGCAGATTCAAAATTTTTAAATTTTATATTCTTGTCTCGATTTTATAAAGACTTAACCCAATCAAACTCGTTATATGCCACTTGTTACTGCAATTTAGCAGTCCCATAGACTATTATTACCACTTCCTTCTCATTTTCTTTCATTTTTCTTTTACATAAACACCAAACACAAACACACATACATACACTCACAATCACTTACTCTTTCTCCCATCTCTCTACTCCTCTATCAAGAACATCACAAGAACAGAAAATTTCAGCCACATAAATCCACTTTCCAACCATTAAAAATCGTCCAAACAACAAGAGGAAGCAAAAGGAAGCAAAGGATTCGGTTAAAAAGCATTTTCACCATTTTTGGAGCTCAAAACTCATCTAAAACATCATCCAAGCTTTTCTTTCGGTAGAAACTCTTCCTTTTTACTTATATTACTAATATAACTCATTGCATGTATGATCTAAGCTATAAAAACAAGTTTTGATGATCTTTTATAACCATTTTTATACAAAAACGGGTTTTTAATTAATGATGCTTAGATCTTCAAATTTATGGATAAAAGTTACATATAAACTGAGAAAATGATGATTAATAAGGTTTATAACAATTGCATGTCGAAATCTACCATCAAGATAACCGATTTAACCACCAAAAACGATTTTGGAGAAGTCCAGCCAGCAGGTGCTGCGCACCATGAGACAGGTGCTTAGCACCGAGCTGCTGGCAGCTCCAAAAATCGTTGTTAACTTGATAAAAAGCGCCACTTTGAACCTATAATCTCGAATCTGAATATAAGCTACTGTAATAAACAAATACTTGTGTTTGGGATGACTTATTTGACATATTACATTTGGATTGAACTTGGTGAATTAGCTTAATAATTGTTATAAATTGTAAGCGGGAAAGTGGGAAAAATTTGGATTTAGAAACTATAGCGCGGAAGCGCTGCCCAAATTTCGTTAGAACTTTATAAAACACTTCAGTGGCTAAAACATAACTTATCACATTAATAATAACATTAACTTTGGACACTTTTGGACAAGACGTAACAATAACAATTTTGAACGATTTCGGACACAACAATTTTTGTCACTAAGAGTAAATCAAAACATTGCAACTTGTAAAACATTATACGATATACGAATAACAAAGTTAACTAATAACATCATACTTACCCAAGAATTTGGCACATATTAGGATTCCGGTGATTCCGAGCACCTTTCGAGCTATTCCGAGCATGCTACGATCTTCGCAAACAGTGAGTTACAAACCCCTACTCTTTTAAACGCTTTTAATACTTTTTGGGGTGAAATGCGAGTCTTAGGCTTAACTATACTTAAGCTGAAAAACGCTTTACTACTTGAATGCTAAACGAAAACGATTGTGAAATGCTTTGTTACTCGAAAACTATTGTGAAACGCTTTGTTACACGAAAACTATTGTGAAACGCTTTGATACTCGAAAACTATTATGAAAACGATTTGATACTCAATGCTATTACGAAAACACTTGTGTATTTTGAAGGCTACTATGAAATGCTTTGATAACGAATACTAAAACGAATAACTATTTTGCCGGCATTGTTGAGGGTTTTGCCAACAATGTCGAGGACACGAAAGCTATATTTGCCAATGACTAAAACAATCGATCGTCATGTTGCGGACTTTGTACAACATGGACGTGAGAAACCATTGAAAACTCCCGAAAACTACCAAGGACATTAGTTGCTATTAATCCCTTTGGAAAGGACCGTTAGTAGATATGGATAGCGCTATTAGGGTAGATTGACCCTCACCACAACGACCTATAACGATGGTGCATAATACTAAATGGGTAGGCTTCAGGCTTAGCAACGATTATTGGGCAATACTAGGATTGTCACATAGTCGCGCTATGTGGTCAATGCCTACGAACACGAAAACTAAACTACACATTGCTATGCGTCAATCTTTTGAAAGCTATACTTTACACATGGTTATGCGACTACTTTTTGAATACTATACTTTTCGCATACTTATGCGACAACTACATGAATGCTATATTTTTACGCATTGCTATGCGACGAAACTTGTTTACTTATACTTTACGCATTGATATGCGTCAACGCTTTGAATACTTAAACTTTGTAGCTCACTAACTACGTCTCCTGTAGTTAACACTTGACTCGTATTTTCAGGTTACGATTAAGCTTGCTGATGACTTTATGCTTGGGGTTGATGACTTCAAGAATGGGAATGGGTTCGGGTGGCTTGGCTATGAACGCTTAACTTGTATTTCGAATATGCAAACGATGATTTAAACATTTGTAAACCTTTGAAGCTATGTTTCTTTTAATATAATTTGGTGTGGAATTATAAACTTGTGTATCGAATGCTATTGCTCTTCACATTCCGTGTTTCCGCTTTGGCGGGGTGTGACACATAGCTTGACTTTGACAGGCGCTGACATAGCTTGACTTTGACAGGCACTGACATAGCTTGACAGTCGCGGACAGCTTGACAGCCGCGGACAGCCTTGACAGCCACGGACAACTTGGGCTTGGTTCCTTACTAACCTCATCAGGTGACATTATTAAATATGAAAAATCAAAAAAGAAAATATTAGTTGATATTTAAATATATTGAATGTAAAATAAATAATATTTTAGTAATTTTTTTATTTAAATTTTAATAAAAACCTTAAATATTTTATATATAGTTAAGATATTCACATAGAAGATAGATAGCCAACTAATTATAATATATCTCCGTATCAAATTAGATAAGATTATTTTGGATTTCATCCGCTTGTCCTCTCTCTCTCTCTCATCATAAAAGCTCATTTAATAATTATTTTTTTTCTCTTTTTAAAATCTCTTTTGAAAATTCCAAATCTTAATGTAAAATTTGATTTTTTATTAAACGCGAATCTCGAATGATTATATTTATATTAGTTATTTGTTAATAATAAAAATGTTTGACCATATTAAATTAGTTACTTAGACTATCCGCAGCCGTGGCGTTTTCCGGCGTTTTACCCCGCGATAACGCCGTTATCGGCCGGGGACGGCGTTTTTCCGCCGGCGTCACCCCAGTAACGTGGTGTTTCTTTCTTCTTTTTTTTTTGTTTTCTGATTTTCTTCATATATATATATATATATATATATATATATATATATATATATATATATATATATATATATATATATATATATATATATATAACTTAATTTCATAAGGTTTATACATATATATACATATATATATAAATCTAGTTTTTGAAGGTTTTTGGATTTTTAAAAATGGGTATGGAGGTTTTGTGTTTTGAAAAGAAGAAGAAAGAGAGAAAGAGAGAGAAAAAAAAAAAACAATTTTTTTTTTTTTTAAATAAATGTTATTAATAAATGTTATTTATGATATATATATATATATATATATATATATATATATATATATATATATATATATATATATATATATATATATATATATATATATATTTTAATAAATGTTATACTGAATGTTATACATATATATGTTATTAATAAATGTTATTTATGATATATAAATTTTAATAAATGTTATTAATTAATGTATTATTATAAATGTATTTTTAATATTAATAATGTATTCAAAATAATATGAGAAAAGAAAAGAAAATGAAAAATAAAAAAGGTGGTGGGTCCCAGATTTTGGTGTTATGGTTGGGGGGTTTAGTGGTGTTATGTTATGTTGGTGTTATACTGACGTGGCACCCATAACACCGCTTTTCGGTGTTATAATAAAAAGTAATATTAACCAATCAATCCAAGTCGCTTTGATGTATAATAAAATATCAAGATAAACAAAAGATAAAGTACAAATATTTCTTTATACTATTTTATAAAATAAATTTGATATATTTTAATATTAGAATACTTTTTAAAATAAATTTTTAATACTTTTTATTAGCGTTAATTTGTAGTTTTCAAAGAAATAGTCAAATTTATAATAATGGTTATTCAATATCATAATTATTCAATAAATTATATGTTACTTTTCAAATTAATAATATAAAGAGTTAATTACATAAACGATCCATGTGTTTGTTCGGAATTAACGGGTTCAGTCTCTGGGTCGCAAATTCTACAAGTTCAGTCCTTACAATGCTTGTTTGGCTACAAAGATGTTCCCTCGTTCACTTGAAAGGACAATAATACCCTTAATGAATATCTATTATTATTTTATTCAAAACAAAAAGACATCTATCTTTTAAAAATAAAATAAAGAAATAATAAGAAAATCAAATTAAATCTCAAACCCCCTTCATATCATCAATTCTCTTTCAACCTCCATATCTTGCCTACAACCTTCTCTAAAAATTAAAACCTATACCCCTTACGATTTTGAAAAAGGTATTTTAATCTTTTCAAGTGAACGAAGGACCATCTTTGTAGCCAAACAAGCATTGGAGGGACTGAACCCGTATGATTTGCGACCCAGGGACTGAACCCGTTAAATCCGAACAAGTACAAGGACCAATTTATGTAATTAACCCAAAAATTAATAATAATTAGCTTTTGAAAACAAATGATACAAATATATTAAATAATTAGTTTTTTAATATTTAATTAAATGTTTCTAAATTTTACATACATCTATCTTTAATATATAATAAAAGAGAGGCCTTAAATGCCACATGGCGAAGTAAGGTCCGTTGGATGGGTTATCTTCTTTGATTTCAGCCGTTAGATCAGATTGATGATGTCATCAAAAACTATTTCTATTTTACACCCTCTTACAATACATAATTACATTTTATCTTTCATTTACATCTCCACTGAAATAAACAAAACATAAGTTTAATTTACTTATAAATCGCTCAATTTAGACTATAATTTACCATATTGTTATTCTAAAATCTTCTCATAAAAATATCAAAACATGTATATAAACGTAAAAAGGTATATATTAGTTTAACTATAAGCAACATATGTATAGACCTAAACGTATATATGTTATTATACATATGACATTGTCTTCTCATGATAATTTAAAATCTACATAAACAAAAATTTACGAGTCAAACTTTATCTTTGTCCGCGCTATAGCGGGACAATAATCTAGTACTACTATATAAAACAAATTTGATTTATTCTAATATTAGAATCATTTTAAAATTAAGTTTTTAATAGTTACTATTAGTGGTAATTTGTAACTTTTAAATAAATGGTCAAATTTATAGTCATGGTTATTAAATACTCTATAAATCAAATTCTACGTATTTTTCTGTTTTTAGAATATTCTTTTATTTTAATTTTATAAAACTTACTATTTAAAAACATTTGTGGCCATTAGGTTTTACGACTCATTCAACAAAGACATGTTGTCAAAGATACATGTTGCCTACTTATAGTTTTGTTTCAACGTGACATTAAACGGACACAAGTCTACCTATTATTACCAAGTGACACTACTTCGAACAACCTAAACTCTAAAAATAATTTGTATACAATTTCAAATAAAAACAAATTATCCACCGCATAAAATAAGTACACTCCTAGTAAATAAAAAATAAAATATGGTTTACATATATTAGGAGTAAGCGAAATAATACTGATAGTCATCTATACTATTCTTAAATACTTATTACCTGATTTATTATCATATTAATAAAGGTCGCTCCCTATATTTTCTAAATTACATATATTAATAATTATACAAATTATGCATTAAACTTTTTAAAACAACTCTTATAATTTTTCACTATCTTAACTCAGTAAAGATGTACAGACCCTAAAAAATTCATATACGTCTGGATTCAAAATACTCCCCCCTCTTTTGTCATAAAAGCTCAATCGATGTTTTATTTCTATTTTTTATTTATTAAAACGTACTCCTTTGTATCTCCTAATTTATAATGTACATAAGTGATTTTTTAGGGCGAATTGTTATTATCATATTTATATTAGTTATTAGTTATAATAAAATGACCATATTAATTTTTGTTATGTGTAAACATGTATACATAAATAAGAATAATATTCTCCCATCAGTTAAAGTTTACTCCTAATTTGAAATAAAATCTTAAATGTAGAAATGTCAATGTAAAACTAATCTTTAATCTTTAATATATAATAAAAGAGGAGCCTTAAACGCCATATGGCAAAGTAAAAACCTTTGGATGAGTTAACTTCTTTTATTTCAACCGTTAGATCAAATTGATTATGTCGTCAAAGATTTTTTCTATTTTACACCCTTTTACAATAAATAATTACATTCTCTATTTAATTCCCATATCCACTAAAATAAAAACAAAATTCTAATTTATTCATAAAATCACTCAATTTGGGTTAAGATTTACCTTACTATTATTTTTAAAATCTCCTAATAAAAAATATCAAAACATGTGTATAAACGTATAGGTGTAAAATCTCCTAATAAAAAAATATCAAAACATGTGTATAAACGTAAAGTTTAATATGTTATTATAACTATAAACAACATGTGTATAAACGTAAAAATATATATGTTATTATATGTATAACATTGTCTTTTCATAATAACTTAACATCTATATAAAAATAAAGTTTATGATTCAAATTTTTATTTTTGTCCGCTCTATCGCGGGACAATTATCTAGTTCTTACTAAACAACAAATTAACAGTGACCGGTAGTGAATTGTATGGACCCTGACTCAATATATTTTAGAAACATCATCAACTCCCGCATTGTCTCTTCGTGAAAGCTCAATTCATGTATAATTCAAACCTGCCTCAATCATGTAGACGTTTTATTTTTATTTTCCAAATTATAGAATTTGGGGTGTTATAAAATCCAATGCAAACACCCAAAATTAGTCAAGGTAAAAAGAAAAGGTTTATTGGCGGGGCCAACTTAAATCCGTGTCACTTTTGTGACCGACCGACCCATCATGCATGAGGTCTTCGTCCCGTTAAAACACCACTGCTGAGAGAGCCACGAGCATTTGTAGAAAATCTTCTTAAAAGATCATCCACCCCAATACTAGATCTCGAACCCTTGACCTCCTATACAAAGATGATAGGTGAGGCTTTCCTCAATGGTCAAATTATAAAAGAGACCTAGGATTGTAATCACATTTGTATATGTGTTTAGCTAATAATAAAAAGGTTTGACCATTTAATATTAGTTAAGGTCAAGCTATTAATAGTGTGATAAATTGTACTCTATTCAAAATATTTATTGTATGTATTTAATGTTTATTTTTATATAAATAACGTAATGAAACAGAGTTATGGTTCATGTAATCGGTTTAAATATTAAAATATCTCAAGAAAAAAATCTACTTAATAGAACATATATGACAAGAAAAAAAATAAAAAATATATATAGAGGATTTTAAGTTTGATACACACAAATTAGTAAAGTACGACAAAATTTATTACACTTTCGCTTATTTAATCCTGTTAACTAGTTATAAACTTTTAGAAATAAACTAAAATAATATTTACCGATCAATCCATGTTATTTTATTTAAAACAAAGTACATAATGCTAAATTTTAATAGAGTAAGACTTAGAAGTAGTGTAGTGTATCGAGTCTCCCGTCTTATTTTAATCACCAATTCGGATAAGTATCATTCTAGACAGTCACCTACTCTGTTGGAGGATATTCGTCAATGTTTATAGTTTGTACTTAGTCTAGAAATATGTTGTGAAACTTAGTATGTATATAGATCGAGTTGTAAAGCATTTCCTCGCGTTTATGGGTTGTTACCTTAGTGTTGCACAGACAACACTGAAGTGGTGCAACACCACTTCTCGTGTTTCGTTTGCGTAACAAGTTAGGGTTTTATGGATGTCTATAAATAACCCAACTACCAACCATAAATGCAGCCGTTGTAGAGAGAAAAAACTGGTGTTACGCAAGCAGAAGCTTAGAGTTGCTCAACACCATCTCAAGCGGTCCAAAATCTTTGTAATCATTTGTATTTGATATTAATCGTATTGTAAATCTTTACGTAAGTTTAATAATACCAGTCATTCGGTTATTTGAGTGTTACACCAATATAAAGTCACTTTAAACTAATTCCGCGACTTTCTAGTAATTGGGTCCAAATCGAGGTCGAACGAGGGCGACCAACAAGTGGTATCAGAGCCTCCATACTCGTTATAGAGGTTTTTGGATCCATTTGGTGTTTTTACGGGTTATTTAGGTATAGATCTAGGATTTAAAGTTTGGTATTTTGAAGGCTTGTTTTGTCGACCTAGGCTTTATACGGGGTTTGTTAGTTTTGAAACTTAGGATTTAAGTTAGTATTGATATCTACATCATTTTTGGAAAAGATGGAGTCCTAGATCCGATATTTCGTTCCCGGAGACTTGTGCAACACCACTGTCATGCAACCGACTTGTTACGCAGCGCAACACGGTGTTACGATGCGCAACAGAGTGTCACGCGCACCTTGGCGTTACACAACCTGCGCAACACCCGTGTCACGCAGGTTTGTTACGTTCTGTTCCTAGTATGTAGAGGTGTTGCGCTTCTCGGTTCTCTCCAGAGGTGCTACACCAGCTTGTTACGTACTCACTGTTACGCAAGTTTTAGTGTGTTGCGCCACCTTCCCAGACTACATGATCACGAGATCACGGAACATAGACAGGTTCATGATCACTAATCCTATTTATTATCATTCTTCTATATATTATGCTCTTGTGTTCATAGGTATCATGACCAGCTGATTATGGCCGTTAGAGACTAAGTCCGAGTCAAAGCTTAAAGACTTGAAGAGAACGTTGGAGAAGTAGTCCATGAAGGATCCCGGATATATCGAAACTGGGACAATCCCACGTTTTTTGCTATAGTTGTTATTTTATTTTTATTATAAATAAAGCAATGATCGACATAAGAAACACACACAATGTCACCGAAATACTCACCTGAAACAACACTTAAACACTTAGCATCGATCATTTGTGCTCATACTTTGTACTTTTTTACCATTTTATTAATAATATAAGCAAAGGAAAGGGATTATTATCCCTTCCCGAGGTTTTATGCCGACGACCTAAAAGATTAAGGGCTTTCCTCGTTAATCACTGTGTTTATTTACTATTTACGCATATCTTTGTTAAGTTTAGTAAAATATCTTGTGATCACTACTGAGATCATCACAACACCTTACTTAACTTAACTGATTTGATCACGAAATTATTATAAGTAGTTTTTGGTCAAAACAATTTGGCGCCCACCGTGGGGCAAGTGGTGCTTTTTATCATTAAAATTTTGTTAAAAGCTTTACTTAATCGATTTTTATCAATACTCTTTACGAAAATGGCATCACATGGAAAATCAACCATTGTTTCATCAACCTCCACAACCTCAGACTCAGTACCACCTTCCACCAGTCCCATCGGATCAACACCCTCGTTTCAGAAGCTTGACGACATTCAGAAAAATATAATCTCTCTAGGATCCAGTTTATCTGGATCCAAGGTATCTCCTCCTAACCCTCCTGTTGTTACTAACAAGGATATTTCCTTCATGTTCTCACAGGTAACAGAGGGGAAATGATGAACTGAAGAAGGAAATGAATGGTATCAAAGCTAGGATGATAGATCCCGTCGTCACAAGATCAAGTCCTTTACAAGGAAGGAACTTGAACTTTGATACCTCCTCTTCAGAAATATATACTCGAGATTTCATGTCCATGCTACAACATGCAGGATATCTAACTCCTACAACTGGAACAAGAGTGTCTGAACCGATCTATGGAAACAGGGTTTCAACGATGTGTGATCATGAAAATGTTCAGAGATCATCGCGTCAGATGCTTGGTACAGGTAACATGTCAAATGTACTCCCTGCTGAAACTACCATTTCGCAGGATTCAGGTATTAGCCCAAGTATGGCAAGGGAATTGGAGAAGTTGAAAGCTATGATCACCAGCGTGCCTGCTGTGGTACAACCTATCCCAGAGATGTCTTCATCAGATGACAATGAATCAAGATTTTCTCCACCAATATGCAATGCTTAGATCCCAAAGCGATTTTAGACTCCAAGCATGAAGCCATATGATGGAAAAACTGATCTAGAGGAACACGTTGCTCAGTATAGGGAAAGAATGGAGATCATACCCATCCCAGCTAATCTTAAAGAAGCTTGTCTATGCAAGGTCTTTGGAACTACCTTAACAGGAGCAGCCTTAAAAGGGCTACTCAATGTTCCTCTTTATTCGATTACTTCTTTTGCTCATATGATCAATCTGTAATCAGATTTCTTGTAGCACGATCTTCGAAAATTTTACTACTGATCTTTACAGGGTAACTCAAGATCATAATGAGTCTCTTAGGGATTTCATAGGAAGATTTGGGAGAGAAGCGTTAGGAATCCCAAATCTAGACATGCCTACTGCGGTCCAAGCTTTGAAGATGGGAGTTAAGAGAGACAATCAGTTTTATCAAGATCTCGTAATGAACCCATGCAGGAACTTAGATGAAGCTAGGACTAGAGCTTTAAGGTTCATCCGACTGGAAGAAGACATGAACTTACAAAAGAAGATGGATTCCTCATCCTATGATAGACCGAACAGGAAAGCAGAAGCTTCCTCTTATAGGACCAACCGGAACAAGCCGTATTCAAGAACAGATAATCACAGGATCAATGTAGTAGAAGAAGAAGAAAAAGAATAATATCCTAAGATCATAGATTATTGCTTTTCTGTTGATACTGCAGGTTTAATATATGTTATGCAGGGTCTCCGGGATAAGGCAAGGTGGCCGAGAAAGAATGACCGGGGAGATAATTGGAAAGAAAAATCCAAATGGTGCGCGTTCACGAAGATTACGGTCACACCATAGAAAATGTTATTGCACTAAGAAAGGAGATCAGTCATCTACTAAGAAAAGGGAATTTGAAGGATCTCTTAGGATAAAAGAATTGGGATCACAGTAGAGATTCAGATAGGAGCAGAGATGTGAATGATCATCAAGATAAATCGAAGATACCTCAAAGAGAAAGATCTCCTCCTATTGATGCTAAAGTAATTAACTTTATATCTGGTGGTTCAGATATCTGCGGTACCTCTTATTCTACAGCTAAGAGGCATGCCAAGGAAGCAAAATCGGAAAACGGATCAAGGATAGCAAGGAATTCTAGTTTGACGGAGAAGACGATAACATCATTTGACGAAGAAGACAAAGATAATGTGCAGGAACCTCATCATGATGGTTTGGTGATCACTGTATATGTGGTGAACCATCTCGTCCGTAGGATCCTGATTGATGGAGGAAGCTCTGTCAATATCATCCGATTAGAGACTTTGAAGAAAATGAATATCCCAGACACTGAGATCATCACCAAGTCTCCTATGCTAGTTGGATTTAGTGGCGAGATCAAAAATACCTTCGGGGATATCAAGCTGCCAGTCTATATAGAGAGAGTGAATTCTATTCAAATTTTTTCTGTTATTGACTCTTAATCTAGTTATAATGTCATATTGGGCAAGCCTTGGATTCTTGATATGAAAGAAGTACCATCGACCTACCATCAATGTGTGAAGTTACCAACGCCTTGGGGAGTAGTCAAGATAAAGTGCGATCAGCAAGAAGCTAAGGATTGCTATACAACCTCAATGAAGTCTACGACCAAACCAGTACAAACATGGAAACTACAGAGCCAAGAGATCCTAAAACCTAAGGATCATGACGTAAAGGAGGTGATCCTAGATCCCGTGCTCCCAGAAGACAAGGTGCTCCTCGGAACAAATATTTCCAAGGATCTCGAAGAGGGACTCTTGACATTTTTGAGGCAGAAGAAATCAACATTTGCATTGAAGCCAGAGGATATGACTGGTATATCCAAAGATGTTATAACTCATAAACTTGGTCTTGATCGCAGCTTCAAGCCAATACAGCAGAAAAGAAGAAAGTACGCTCCGAAAAGAAATGTGATCATCCAAGAAGACGTGCAAAGATTTTTAAAAACCGGGATGATAAGAGAAGTGAAATTTCGAAGATGTTCGGCAACCGTTGTAGTGGTACAGAAAAAAATGGAAAGTAGAGAGTATGTGTGGACTACACACATCTCAACAAAGCATGACCTAAGGATCCTTTCTCCTTACCTAATATTGACTCAATGGTGGATGCCACGACTGGTCACGAGATACTGACATTCATGGACGCCTCTTCAGGATTCCAACAAATTCAGATGGAACCACTGGACCAAGAGGAAACTGAACTTATGACCCCTAGAGGTATTTATTGTTATAATGTTATGCCTTTTGGATTAAAGAATTCAGGTGCAACATATAAGAGGCTGGTGAATATGATGTTCCGAGATCAGTTCGAAGATACCATGGACGTTTACATTAATGATATGGTAGTGAAATCAAAGAAAGCAAAGGATCACCTGAGAGACCTTGAAGTGGCCTTTGAGATCCTGGATCAGTAAAACATGAAGCTGAACCCGGTGAAATGCAACTTCGGGGTGGAAGCGGGAAAATTCTTGGGGTACATGGTGACCAAAAGAGGAATAGAAACAAGTCTCGAGAAAATAAATGCCATCTTAGATTTGAAATCACCGTTAAATCCCAAAGATGTTCAGAGGTTGAAAGGAAGACTCGCAGCCTTGAATAGGTTCATTTCAAGATCATCACACAAGTGTAAGGAATTTTATGATATCTTGAAGAAGAACAAAAAGTTCGAATTGGGGGACAAGCAAGAGACAACCTTCCAAAGTCTCAAAGAATACTTGTCGACTGCACCCTTGTTAATGAAACCAGAAGACAGTGAACCTCTGTTCCTTTATTTGGCGGTATCGCAAAATGCTGTAAGCACGGTGTTAGTTAAGGATCACGAAGATCAGCAACACCCGGTGTACTATGTAAGTAAAAGTTTACTCGATGCTGAAACCAGGTACTCTAATCTTGAAAAACTTATATTAGCATTAGTTATTTCTTCAACAAAACTTAGGCATTACTTTGAAACACACCCTATGCATGTTAAGAGTAATTACCCGATCACAAATGTACTTAGAAAACCAGAGATGTCAGGGAGGATGGCAAAATGGTCAGTAAAATTAAGTGTTTTCAATTTAATATATTAACCTAGAATTGCAATTAAGTCCCAGGCCTTAGTTTACTTTGTGGTTGATTTCACTAATAGTCTCATAGAAGTAGAGTTAGAGGTACCACAACTAGGAGAAGTTAAGGAAAAATGGACCTTATATACTGATGGTGCTTCTAATGTAAGAGGAATTGGATTAGGGATCATACTAAAATCGCCACAAGGGGATATCATACCGCACTCAGTTAGTTGTGAATTTCAAGCAACAAATAATGAAACCGAATATGAAGCCTTAATAGCAGGATTACAGTTAGCTAAAGATATGGGGGTAAAAAATCTTCAAGTTTATGTCGATTCTCTGTTAATTGCTAATCATTTTTGTGTTTCTTACGAAGTAAGAGGAGAGAAATTAGTATTATATTTGGATATTGTTAAGAAGCTCGCAGAAATCTTCGAAGTATTTAATATTGAACAGGTACCAAGGGAGGAAAACGCTGAAGCAGACGCTCTAGCAAATCTCGGATCTGCTCTCAGGATCCCACCAGGTTTTAAAATTCCAGTCATACATGTTATGATCCCAACAATAGAATAGGTTACTCATGAGAAGTCAAAGGTTTTGAACATTGATGATCTGTAAGACAAAATGCTAAAGACAGTTCAAGATCATGGACCTCTCCTATTGTGAGATACATGCGTGAAGACGTGATCCCTGATGACGAGAAGAACCACAAAGCATTCATGATCATTGGTTATCCTTTGGTTTTGACATTATCATGTCACGAATTTGGCGAAGTCCCAAGAGATCATGGGCTTAGTCCCAAAGGTTTTCCTGATAAATGGTAACCTTTTGGTTTTGACATGGACGTATCACGAAAATGGCCGAGTCCCAAGATTTTGAGTTTAATTACGCAATCTTAAAAATCATATTACCATTACTCCGACCCGGGTATGGTTTATGGTGATCACTCATGTGAAAGACTAAATCTCATTTCTCAAGAATGGGGACATCCTTATGAAGGATCATGAGTGGATCATATGCAAGATCTAGATTGCTTTATACCAGGTTTGAAATGATTTTATGTTTTTCAGCAATTCATATGAAAAGATCTCTTCAACACAAAATGAGATTTTATAAACATAAGACCATATATTCAAAAGATAAAGGTTTTTACGGCCAACGTGAACCGTGTAGAAAATTTGAGTGACCGACATGAACCACTCACCACCGTGGCTAACTGCACCAAGTTAGCCTCACCCCAAAAGATTTCCATTGTTTATCACACCCCTGATCTACTATAAATTAAAAACACGAAAGACGGTGGGCTCAGGCCTTGTCATTAATACCATCATCGCCCATCGGGATCCTTGATCCCTCATCATCACCTTCTTCCTCCATTGGTGCTTTCCATCCTTTCTCCTGCTCAATCCTCTGCTCCAGTTCCTCTTCAACCTCTTCCCCTGTCATATTAGCCAACTCTGCCTTCCAAATAGGAACTGCCCAAATTGAGGTGTCGAAACCTTTGGCTGCAGCTTCAGAAGCTATCTTGATCCTGGATTAAATAATCGCTACTGTGGCATCCTTCCTCACACTTAAGGTCGGATTTTCAAGAGCCTTGACATGGTCATCCTTCAGCAGTTGGATAACTTCATTATTCTTGGCTTCGAGATCTTGTAGCCGCTTCCTCATCTTGGCAAGCTCCATAGCCTCCCTTTCAATGACTAGCTCCTTATCCATCAGGATCTTCCTTAGCTCGTTAACAGCGGAAACATCCTCCAAGTGGCACCTCTTCAGTTGATCCAAGCCCTGTTAAACGGATAATATATGTCATTTAATTACCAAGATTTCAAAATGTATTAAGGATCATACCTGGTCAAAGTCAAGTTGTTCGTCTAGCTCAATTATTGCGCTACCTTTCCTCTTCTTTGCCAGAGTTTTAGGGAAAATATTGAAACCTCAAACTTTCATAGGAACTGGAGAAGGCTTCTGTACTTTGGATACTATTTGAGCATCAATATCAGAAAGGGAAAAACGGTCGGGTTGAGAAGTTCCTAAAAGAACAGACTCATTAGAACAAGGAACTTTGATTATTGGTGAAATAAAGATGTTTAACTTGACATAGCTAGTTCTGGATCACAAGATGATGTGTTTTCAGACGAGTCAGGTAGAGAAATGGTACGTTCTTCCGCTGAAATTTGGAGCAGTTTCGCTACCTTGTAGCAGGAGTCCATAAGAGGAGGTGAAGGGTAAAATAAACCTAGATATCCTACCCTTATAACGCCAGGAAAAAGGAAGGCTAGCACCATTGGTAATGGAGTCCCTCCTAACGTAGAAAAATTTATTCTTATAGTGTGGATCGTTATGTTTTGTGTTCATGATGGGACGGCTCAAACTGTTTCGAACTTCGAGCAGATAATACCCAACACCGTAGTGTCTTAGGTCATATGCATAGGACATCTCTGAGATCCCGAAATCAATTCGGTGGTGGGTAATGAGGTACTGGAGCACGTAAAGGATTCTACAAACCATGAGCATGATTTTGGGGGTAGCAAAGTCTTGTTTTTTGGGAAAAAAATCTTCGATAAGAGGAGGAAAGGGGCAATTGATGCCTAGAGAGAATGGATATTCAAGAAAGCAAACCCATTTGTTAGAACAAAGGTCGGATTGAAGCGCGGAATCGTACGGTCTAAAGATGGCTGACGGAGGAAGAACAGGTTTGATTTGGTTGATTTTCGAATCAAAGAGTTTGCACAAATTAGGGTTTTTAGTGATTCTCATGTTTACGAAACTATCGTCGGATTGACTACTGGATTGCGATGATGATTTAGCCATAGAAGAATGAAAATTGCTTAAACAGAAAAAAAGAATGAGGAAAGAAAGAAGATTACATGAGATCTGGATAAGGAGATTGAAGAGTCTAGAAAGATTAGGACTGTGTTTATAACTAAGGGCGCGATATTTAGGGCAAGAGTCACATCAATAGTCAATCACTAACTACCTCCCTAAATGAAGCCACGACGGATATCAGGAAGTTATGATCCCATTAAGGATCTCAACGGCAACATAACTTGGGGACAATTGTTATGGGTGGAATTTTCATCCCTTATCACAGCTAATTGCAGGTTAAGTAAGGATTACGAGCAGACTACATGATCACGAGATCACGGAACAGAGACAGGTTCATGATCACTAATCCTATTTATTATCATTCTTCTATATATTGTGCTCTTGTGTTCACAGGTATCACGACCACCTGATTATAGCCGTTAGAGACTAAGTCCGAGTCAAAGCTTAAAGAATTGAAAAGAATGTTGGAGAAGTAGTCCATGAAGGATCCCGGATATCTCGGAACTGGGACAATCTCACCTTTTTCGCTATAGTTGTTATTTTCTTTTCATTATAAATAGAGGCAATGATCGACATAGGAAACACACACAATCTCACCGGAATACTCACCTGAAACAACACTTAAACACTTAGCATCGATCATTTGTGCTCATACTTTGTACTTTTTACCGTTTTATCAATAATATAAGCAAAGGAAAGGGATTATTATCCCTTCCCGAGGTTTTATGCCGGCGATCCAAAAGGATTAAGGGCCTTCCTCGTAAACCACTGTGTTCATTTACTATTTACTCATATCTTTGTTAAGTTTAGTAAAATATCTTGTGATCACTACTGAAATCATCACAACACCTTACATCACTTAACTGATTTGATCACAGATTTATTATAAATAGTTTTTGGTTAAAACAGTTATGTCATATGATTATTTTTGTAATTTTCTCTTTTTTATAGCCTCTTCCACTCTCAAAACGGATCTTCCACTATCTACTTTTATGTTTTATAATATATAGATTTATATAATTAATACGGAGTTAAACAATTTTATTTATGTTTTTATTGTATCATTAAGTGAGTCAATTAATATATTATTTATTAGAATTGGAAATATGTACTTCTTATGTTAATTTATTTAAAATAATTTCTCTTTTCAATTAAATTATATAAATATTACGGAGTACTTATTTTCCATTTAGAATAAATCTGGGGTAGGTGTATTCGGGAAAACGTGTATCATGCTTATGTCTTTAATAATAGAATTTTTGAAATCTTAGAAATGAATATATAAATTTTAAAATAGTAACTATATATTAAATTTTCTTAAGGAACAAACGGTGAAAGTTATTATTTATTGTTATTCTTATTCTTATTGTTATTGTTATTATTATCTTTAATCTTTAATATAATAAAAAATAGGCCTTAAATGACACATGACGAATTAAGATTCCTTAGATTAGTTAACTTCTTTGATGACAACCGTTAGATCAGATTGATGATTTCATCAAAAATGATTTTTCATTTTACACCTTTTTACAATATATAATTGCATTATCTCTTTCTTTCTATCTTCACAAAAATAAAAAACATAACTATAAATTACTTATAGAATCGTTCAATTTGAATATGATTTAACTTTATTATTCTAAAATCTCTTAATACAAAATATCAGAACATGTGTATAAAAATAAAAGTGTATATGTTATTATAACTATAAACAACATGTGTATAAACGTAAAACTATATATATTATTATACATATAACATTATTTTTTCATAATAAATTAAAATCTACATAAACATAAAATTTACGATTCAATTTTTATTTTTTCCGCATTATCGCGGGACAATAATCTAGTTATTATTATAACATATGAAAAGTTTATAAGAAATTAGACAAAACAGATATATATTATTATTAATAATATTATTATTATTACCATCACTACTTTTAAAATGTTGTTTTATTTAATAATACTCCCTACATGTTTATGAGTTCCGAATGACAGATGGTTTCCTAACTAAAGTTTAAGTAATTTCTACTAACATGATATGTGAATTGAAGTAAATTTTGCTAATATCTAAAATACCGTTTCCTAGTTAAAACTAGATTATGATGAATACTTATTTTATTTTGTGTTTAATCTTGAATTTTATTGATGTAAGTTACGGTAAATTTCAACTAAAGCTTTTTCTCGGAATCCATATCTATATCTATCTATCTATATATCTATATGTATATAATAAATACAACGTGTCATCTTCACAGCCTTCCTCACAAGTATTTTTTCGCCATTTTTGTTTACATTAAAGCCCTTTAAATATAAATTAAAGTTTTTATTTGTATATAACATTTTTGTTTACATTAAGTCTTTCAAATATTGATCACTGTTTTTTTATATAATCCTAAAAGTTGTTTTATATCTAATTGTATGATCTAACATTTTACTTATTTTGATTTTTTTTACTTCACTAGAAAAGAAATCTTCAATTTTCTTTTTAATTTTTCACGAATCTATGATTATCGAGTAATAAAATTAAAAATGTCACCAAAATTTTTAAAATAGCTCAATTATAACATTGGTAAATAACCTAGTGAATACTTAACTACCGTTCGGTTGTTGTCTCAAGTATCCACCTCCGTAAAACTCATGAGCCAACTAGTGAAATTTTTTGATTAGGTCATGGGATCGAGTCTCGGTTCATCCCCTTCTAGTTGGTGCCCACTGAGCCATTAGAGTTGCCGGAGTCATCCATGTGTGGTTGACAATGTCTCGTGCCAAAAGGCACCGAAATCAGAGTGTTTCCCCTAATCTACACTATTTTCTAGATATAAATACTTAATTACCTAAGATATTTACGGTATACAATTTTTTACATTGATCGTTATTTTTTCGGTTATCGTATATTGAATACTAAAAACTAATATTGAAAATAATTTATTATTAATTTTTTAAATATGAATCTTCGGTGTAATGATCATATTTATATTAGTTATTTGTTAATAATAAAAATGTTTGACTATTTGTAATTATTATTTATAAACACGTATAGATAAATAAACATAATATTAATCGATCAATCCAAGTTGTTTTAATCTAATATAAAATCTCAAGTCACCTGTTACTAGACGTGTTATTATTACTTAATCTAAACAAGGTATTCCGTATTAGTTATGTGCGAATTGCGTGGTGTGCTAAATTTTGATTTAGATCCGATTTATATAAATTAAAATAAGGATAATAGTAGCAGAACTCGTGACCTTAACCTTATCAAAAAAATATCTCACTAGTTTTTAATCATTTAGGTTTTGAAACATATTTTATATAAAGAATATTTTTATAATAGAAATATTACTATTCATTAGCTATTTAGTCTTTATATTAAATATTTAGATCCAATTATACAAATTAAAAAAGGATAATAGTAGCAGATCTTGTGACCTTAACCTTATCTAAGAAATATTTCACTAACTAGTTTTTAATCATTTAGGTTTGAAACATATTTTATAAAAGAAATATTTTTATAAAGGATATTATTATTCACTAGCTATTTAGTCTATAAATTAAACACTATTCATACGACAAACTTTTTTATATTTGATAGTAAATATACTTATAACTATAATTATGTAGTTTGATAATTGATATAATATATAATATAATATAATAAAATATAAAAAACTAGAAATTAGGAACAATTAAATTATTAACTGTGGCGGTCATATGCACCTAAAAGAATTCTATTAAAATCCCTCGACTTTGATTTAGTAGTTGATCCTAAAAATAAAAAATTATGCGTTACACATCGTATATATAATATATAATATATATAGAGAATTAATTAATTAAAATCAATAATTTTTTAAAGACAAAAAGACACCATCTTAGTCATCCATTTTATTTTAATCTAATGACTAAAATTTTAACAAAAACTCACTTTTACTTAATTGTTTTAAATTAAATTATCTCATAAAGCGTTAATCGTTAGACGAAACAAAATACACCGTTGCGATCGTCTCGCTTTTATCTTTAATTAGCGCAGTGGTGTTATATAGTTTCGACGATTTCTTTTATAGGTATTAAAATTGTAACGATAAAATCACATGTGAGATTTACATCAATACGTAAAATTTTATAAAAGAGAATTACTATAAAATGTATAAACTAGATGAGTTTTTTTTTTTTTTTTTTTTTCATTTTTTGACGTAAAATATGATATACTAAGATCACATGTGATAATATTAAATCATATGTGATATTAATGTAAATCATATCTGATATTACTGTAAATCACATGTGATATGTATCTAAAATTTCAAAAACTCGAAAGACAATAAAACACATGATTTTAACTTTAAATATGAATTTTAATACACAACAATGTTATACAATGTATAATCTATATGGACCCGGAAAAAATTTCGAATTTTGACAACACGATTATGATTTAATAATATAAATAGAGACGAAAATGAAAATGACAAGCTTAAGTTTAGACGTGTTCTCATATTTATATATTTTATACGTGGTTGATAGATGGACTCACAATTTAAAGTAAATTATTACCTTTCTGTGATAATTGTGGACTTTAGGTTGTTAAATTTTCGGTCTTAATGTTAAGATTTTACGATTTTAAGATCTTGTTAATAAAAAATGATCATGATCCCGACTAGGATCTAAAGGCATATAGCAGGATCTCGATCTTAATCTTAAGATCTTAAAATCTTTATACGATCCGATCCTACTTTTTCTTCAATATTAGAACAAAAAAACTATATGAAAATTAACTTTGTTAAAATAAACCAAAAAAACTATCGTCTGACCGGTTAAAACACTTATAAGTGTAATGTTATAAGATATTTTACTTCAACTAAATGTAGATCAAAATCAATATTAACTCAATTAAGTAAACTATACCTATATGAATTTTATTGCACCCGTTTCATCAGGAATAATATATTAAACAATGAGATTGTAAGATTGTACTAAAATATACTTTAGTAGATCTTCTTTAGTAGATCTTACGATCTCGATCCGATCTTACGATTTCGATCTTACAAACACGAAAGTATCCTAGATATATCGACTTTACAATTCAAAATCTAATGAACCTAGCAAATTACTTTAAAGTTAGAGAAGACATATATAAAAGTAACTTAAATTTAATATTATAGAAACTGTTATGAAATACGTAAACCGATTTGAAGCAACATAAATGAGCATGAAAACTTAAACACTAAACCATTAACAATAAAATATTTTTGAGAAACTTATAAATCAATAACTTGGGACAGTATATCATTAGATAAATAAAAGCACTTAAGATAGACATGAAATTATATAAAAAATTTAGCAGGTTTCTAGTTATGAAAGAAATGATTTCAAACTACTCTGCAGTTACATTTTCTAGATTTTAAATAAAGAGAGGATAATGTTACGGGGCGCACATTATGCTCGGAACAACCTCCTCGATGCATAGAACGTTCTAGAAACTTCGGGAGAACTCTAGGGTAACCCCTAGATCGTTCTAGATTTTTCCTAGAATGTTAGAGATATTTCTAGAGTAGACCAAGATCTGTCCTAGATTATTCTAGGATAGTATGTGATAATCAGATTAGTTCTAGATTAGTCTAGGATATTTCTAGATCTAGAACCTTCCCTAGAAGGTTATATATACATGTACCATGAAACCTTTGTAATCAATCCGATTTCCTTAAGTGAAATAAACATCAAAACTTTACAACTCTCCTTGCAAGTGTTCTCGTTATCTATTCCAAGTCCTTTTTGGCTTACTTAGTTCCCACAAATCAGCGATCTAAGTGCCTCACGGTGTCAAGAATCTAACCCCGTGACAAGTGGTATCAGAGCAAGGCTCGAATCTATTCAATCGCTTGGAAGAAAACACGATGGCAGGAGTCGATCCAATACCCAATCTAGAAGGTGAAGGCAGGGGATCCAACACCGAGAAACAGGAGAACCCAAAGAAAACAAGAAGTAAGTCTCGACCGCCCCGTACTCTGGTTACTAGTGAAGCTGCCGCTGATCAGGAGACTCGATTCAATGATCTAGAGTCTCTAGTGGTTGGGTTACAAACCCAGATTGATGACTTAAATGAAGGACTCGATAAGTTCGTCGAGGAAGGAATAACAGTAACCAAGGTGGCGAAAGAAATGATCGAAGACTTCAAGGCCGAAATCAGAAACGATATACAATCCTTGCCCGAAAATGTTCAAGGAACTCGGAAATTTCTAGAAGACGAGATACACTCCATACGTGAAGAAATGGAGACCATAAAAAGGGAATGGAGAAACTTTCGCCGTACAAATGCGAGTGGAAGTAACAGCAACACATATGGGCCCACCCTAAAAGTACCGAGACCTGATTCATTCAATGGTACTCGAAATGCAACTCTCGTTGAAAATTTCCTCTTCGCACTCGACCAATACTTTGATGCCATGGGTGTGATAGATGACGCTGCTAAGATCAGCCATGCACCCGCTTTCCTTCGAGACTTGGCTCAGTTATGGTGGAGGAGAAAGCATTCGGAACGCGAGAAAGGTGTGTGTACCATCGAAACTTGGGGAGACTTCAAAAACGAGTTAAGGAAACATTTCCTACCTCGCAACGCTGATCTTGAAGCCCGAGCAAAGCTAAGGCGATTACAACAAAAAGGTATGATCTCCGACTATATCAAAGATTTTACTACAACAATGTTGGAAATCGAAGACCTTTCCGAGCGAGACGCCCTATTTTACTTCAAAGATGGGCTGCAAGAGTGGGCGCAAGTTGAGCTTGATCGACGCAACGTACGTACCCTCGATGACGCTATTGCAGCAGTCGAGTCGCTCGCTGAGTTGTCCCCAAAGATACGAGAAAACATATTCGGGATAAGCGACGAAGAAGAAGAATTCCCCGAGCAAACTAAGGTAAGTCATCGAAATCCTTCTCCTAGACGAAATTCCTCCCCGAGGCAAGGAAAACCCAAACCTTCCTTGCCATGCTTCATATGTAATGAAGTCCATTGGACGAGCGAGTGTCCAAAACGCAAAACAATAAATGCTATACTAGCAGAAAAAGAAAAAGAAATAAAAATCAATGAAGAACCCGAAGCCCAAATGGGCACGATGAGGCATCTCGGAGCCTTGGTAAGATGTGCTCCGAACAACAAACTAACTGACAACAGGCTACTGTTTGTTAAGATAAAAATCAACAACAAAGAGACCAATGAGCTTATCGATACGGGCGCCTCCCACAACTTCGTCGATGTCCGAGAAGCAAAAAGGTTGGGCATGTGGTACCGACGAAGCAGCGGCACAATCAAGGCTGTAAATTCAAAAGAAAGAAAGATTATAGGGACGACCAAGGCTAAATCATGTATCAAAGGATGGCGAGACGACCTAAAATTCACAGTCACCACCATGGACGACTTCAAAGTAGTCTTGGGACTAGATTTTCTTCGCCAACCTCAAGCCTTCCCGGTTCCCTCTAAATGTTCCCTCGTACTCCAGCACAAAGATCGAGTTTATGTGACCAGGTTAACGGAGGAGAACATAAGAAATCAGCATATCTCAGAAAAATTCGTGACGAGGACGTCACGAAATCAAGTGGGGGAGGGTGTTACGGGGCGCACATTATGCTCGGAACGACCTCCTCGATGCATAGAACGTTCTAGAAACTTCGGGAGAACTCTAGGGTAACCCCTAGATCGTTCTAGATTTTTCCTAGAATGTTAGAGATATTTCTAGAGTAGACCAAGATCTGTCCTAGATTATTCTAGGATAGTATGTGATAATCAGATTTGTTCTAGATTAGTTCTAGATTAGTCTAGGATATTTCTAGATCTAGAACCTTCCCTAGAAGGTTATATATACATGTACCATGAAACCTTTGTAATCAATCAGATTTCCTTAAGTGAAATAAACATCAAAACTTTACAACTCTCCTTGCAAGTGTTCTCGTTATCTATTTCAAGTCCTTTTTGGCTTACTTAGTTCCCACAAATCAGCGATCTTAGTGCCTCACGGTGTCAAGAATCTAACCCCGTGACAAATGATTCCTATTTTTTAGTTTTGAATTATTAAAACATACCAAGTCAAAGGAAGTTATAGTTTTTTACTATATATTTCTATCTCTAGTAGCTGACTTATCAAATATGTTGACACTAGACAATAGCTATATCAGATTTTTGTTATCCTTTTTTATTTAAATATAGAGATACATATATTTTTGCATTATATATATATAAAAAACTAGATTACTGTCCCGCGATAGCGTGGACAAAGATAAAGTTTGACTCATAAATTTTTGTTTATGTAGATTTTAAATTATTATGAGAAGACAATATCATACGTATAATAACATATATACGTTTACGTTTATACCTATGTTGCTTATAGTTAAAATAATATATACACTTTTACGTTTATATACATGTTTTGATATTTTTATGAGGAGATTTTAGAACATCAATATGGTAAATCATAGTCTAAATTGAGCGATTTATACGTAATTAAAATTATATTTTTTTTATTTTAGTGGAGATGTAAATGAAAGAGAAAATGTAATTATGTATTGTAAGATGATGTAAAAGATAAAATAGTATTTGATGACATCATCCATCTGATCCAACGGCTGAAATCAAAGAAGATAATTCATCCAAGGGACCCTGCTTCGCCATGTGGCATTTAAGGCCTATCTTTTATTATATATTAAAGATATGTTGTTTATATATTTTATATCAAATTCATTATTTTTATAAAATAATATATAAATTTGATGTAAATCAACAAAATTACCTGACTTTTAACCTATATCAAAACTTCTTATATAAAATGATGATAGCATAAAAACGAACAATAATCCAAAATATCACGCGTAAATCATTTTAATTGTGCTTTATCCATTTCATATTAATGATTGTTTTAACATCGATTAAAAAATATCAAAAAGCGATTTTTTAAATATGTTTCTAGATAATCATATTTGAATAATAAAAGAAAATTGAAAAAAATAAGTTGATGTTTTTGTGTTTTGAAAGATGTTTTTGATTTTTTTTTTATTTTATTTAAATAAGTAAATAATTTTTTCTAATAGTTATAAATAGGATTTTTCGGGAAAAAAAAAAATTAAAAATCGTTTTTTTTTTCTTTTTCTTTTCTAATATTTTGAAACAGTTTTAAAGTAATTTAACGTTTTTGTTTAATAAATTATTTTTATTCGATCAAATAAGAAGCAATATTTCTTTATAAACAATAAAACTGATCATGACCATAGATCTCAAAAACTTAATTAAGGTATTTTAATCAAAACATTAATAATAACCATTCCTAGATATAAATAATTGTCCTTACACTTTTGGATAACCACTCATTGTATAACCTCATTTATGACAAATATGGTCCCCACTTTGAATAAAAGCCAAGTATATCCTTAAATGGTTTAATACAGTATTTCTAATTATTAATTTATTCTTCTTTTTCTATGGTAAATCAAAATTTAAGCAGTTTTTACTCTTTTACAAAAATTTACGTTATGTTCGTGAGTTTTATAGGAAAGAAAGAAAAAGAAGACAAATGATTTTAAAATAAATTGTCTTCTTAAGATTTTTTTAAGGATAGAATTGAAAGAAAGAAAAAGAAAGGAAATGAGTATTTAATAGATTTTGGTTTAAAAATCTCCTTCCCATATTTCGGATGATTTGGAAACAAATAAAATATACCCCTTCTTTTTTATCCCCTTATCTTCCATTCTTTTCTTTTCTTTTAAAAACTAACTCGAGACTCGGTCGTAGCCCCAATTTTTTGTTCGTAACTAGAGAGGGATAGAATGGAATTCTTCACGAAGTTCGAGACAAAGGAATAAAAAAGACTTTCTCTATGGCCTCTTCGTTTTGAGCATTATGGCTTTGGGGTCGACCCCGGTAACAAAGAAGGAATGCATAAAAACTTAGGATCTGACACCATGATAAAATACTACCCTAATGATTAGACCATGTCCCTGAGATTTGATAAAAGAAATGTGTTAGGATCTGTCGAACTAGGTTTGTGTTTAAACAAACGTGTAGATATAGATCTATCAAAGAAGTTCCACCGGATCAACACTTGGTGTTAGGATCTGTCGAACTAGGTTTGTGTTTAAACAAACGTGTAGATCTAGATATATCAAAGAAGTTCCAGCGGATCAACACTTTGATTAACAAGGGTTAATTGATTAACAGTTTATAAGTATATGAATGAATAATTGTTAACAATTAAGAACACAAGTATTTCACCAACAGCCTCAATCTATTAAGAATAATTGTTCGTTAACAGACGTGTGTTTACAACGACACATGGATCTATATATATAGACTTAGAGGAAACCCTAATATAATTAGGTTAAAACTCTAACGAAATCTACGAAGATAATTATCAATATATTGTTTACATAATTATCTCCTTACAACACGCTAACAATATCTATTACATAAGCAGTAGTAACAAGCTAGAAACTCTTCATGCAGATCCATGCAGCCAGTAGTAACATTGATACCAGTATTAAGTCAGCAGTAGTAATATCACCAGTAGTAATCTCCAATACTTGACCATCAGTATAAACTATAGTCACCAGTATTATCACTCACCAGTATTAACAAAATGATCCACCAGTACTAACTAACTTCACCAGTATTAATACCATATAAACCCAACAATCTCCCCCTAAACTTCTGCATTCATCCAAAAGCATAAGTTTCTTCTTTACAAAACTAGAGAATGTTGTCAATACCTCTAACTGACTATATCGAGTTTCTGTAATCTGTGAGCTGGCACCTGATCTTCCAAAGTAGTTGAACTACTTCATTTGAATATAGATTAGCCTTCAACTTTACATTAAGCATGTTGATCATTGTGTTCATGTCGTGCTTGTACTTTTTCTCTTCCAAGAAATACTCTGTTGAGCCATCACTTCTGCTCAACGAATAAACACCACAACTTTCATAGTGTATCCACTCAAGAACAAGAGTAAATCTTGATATCTTCCCAGGAACATTTTCGGGCTCAAAGATAAGTTCTAACACCTACGTAAATTTATCATTAAAATCCAGAACATTACCTTGACCATTTGAGTACTTCTTGCTGCCAATGAGAAAGAGATCCACCAAGTCCCTTCGACTGATATTCCTAAAGATTTCCAGATGACTGTAAAACACTCTGAAGCTCTTGTCAGCTCTAACAATCTTGTACCCATTCTTTCCATTGATAACCACAACAAACGAGTCAACTATGGGCATCTTAGTGTGAAGGTGGTTGCACAATTGATATCTTCAGAATGTATGATCAGAGTCTTCATGTCATCAAAAACTCTATTTGCAGCTTCATTGACCTGGTCATCCGGAATCTCAGGTACACATCCAAACTCAAAGTTTCCAGAAATGTCTTCTTGCTTGACCTGGACAACTTTTGGCTTCTCTTCCTCTTTCTCAGCTTCTATCTCCTTTTCCTGAGAATATTTTGTTGTAGATTTCTTTTGTTGTTCAACCTCTATCTTCTTTACACCAGTCTTAACAGACGAACTAGTGCTTGCCTTTCTTTTGATACCAGTAGTAATTGTTTCTACTGTTGGCTTTGACTTTTTGGCAGTAGGAACATCACCACCTGGATAAGTTCTCTTTTTCATAACAAGCACTGACTTTTGTTGAACCTAGATAAGTTCTCTATGAGTTCATCAAGGTTTTATAACCTTAACTCCAACAAACTCCTACTAATTCGTAGGAATAATAATTACAAAGATTGATATCTTTGTAACCTTCCTAGAATATATCCCTATTCTAAGGAAACAAATCCCTATAATAATGATAAAGATGATTACAAATAAGAATCAAATCTAATCATATATTATCCTAAATTAATCTTTATTTTCTCAACAGTATTAAGTCTTGATAGGGCAATAGTAACGGAGTTGTAGTAGTAACCAAGTATGTAGTAATTCCACCAGTAGTAACTGAGCAGCAGTAACTCCCACCAGTAGTAACTGAGCAGTAGTAACTTGATCTGTTTTAGCTTCTTTCTCACCAGTATTAACTGGTGGCTCCTCACCAGTATTAACTGTCACCAGTAGAAACTTCTTTACTTAGTCATTTTTTCAATATAAATCAACAACTCCAAAACTACTATTTCTTCACGGTTAACAGTTTATATTTGTATCATCAAATCTCAATATGGATAATTAATTATCCCAACAGATTTCTATATCAGCTTACCTTTTCCCTTGCTTCTATGTTCTGGATCATCATCAAGAAACACCTTTTATGGTCCTTTCTTGGTAGTGATTAATCCAATGGGTCTTTGCTGAATAGGTGGAGGAATGATTGGCTCAGTAGTCTCTCCAGTTGTACCTGAAGATCCTCGAGTAGTAAAGGTAAGTGGTTTCTCCTTAGGCTTATCAGCAGCTGCTTTTCTTTGACGAGCAACAACTGCCGCAATTTGTTCCTTTCTCAGAGCCTCAACTTTCAACCTTTCTAGATTGGCTTTCTCCTTCTTCATCTTCTCAAGCTTTGAAGCTAATGTTGCATCATCTTCAATTAGGGGAACTATTGGTGGAGTACCAGTAGTAACATCAGTTTCAGGTTCACCAGTTTTAACTGGTGGTTCACCAGTAGGAACTTGATCTTCTGTGTCACCAATATTAACTGGTGGCTCCTCACCAGTGGTAACTGGTGACTCCTCACCAGTATTAACTGGTGGTTCAGTTGTAGTTTCCTTCTCTTGTTCTTTCTCAACCTCTTCTTGCTTTCTTCCTTCTCATCTTTAACAGTTCCTTTTAAAATTTCATCCACACACTCCCTTGCTTGTTTGATTTCAGCTTCAGACTGTTCATAATTACATCATGCAATTCTTGATCTTCAGCTGTCCATTCAGTGTACCTTGAAACAGCAGAAAAAGGAGCATATGGGACATCTTTCTGTTCAACCTGATTGTTACCTTCACCTTCCTCCTTGTTACTTGTCACGAATGTCTTGATTTCAGCTTCATCTTCATGATCAGACCATTCAAAGTCTGCATCAGTGACTACCCTTTCCACCTTTGTAACCACCACCTCCTCTTCTTCCTTCTCAACCTCCATATCAACATTTTCAAAAATTGGAACCTCTTTTTCAGTTTGTTGTTCCTCCTCTTTCTGAATCTCCTTCTCAACAGTCTTTCTTCAATTTTCTCCCCCTTATTGGCAGCATTCTTACCATGCTTGCCTGAGGAGCTAGAGTTTGAGCTTGAAACAGAAGGAGTATGTATTTTTGTCTTTGCTCCACCCTTCTTTCCTCCTTTCTTAACCACCTTATTTCCAATCTTGACAGGTTTCTTCAGCACAATTCTGCACAGTTTTACCTCCTTAACCAAACGAGACACTAATTTATTTAGTCTCTTGATCTCCTCCTCTTGACCATCAACTTTCAATATGAACTTCTGGCACATTTCCATCAATTCCAGGGTTGTATAGTTATAGATATCCTCCCCACCCTTCTGTTGAGTACCAACATTGGGCAGTTCCATGGATGATTTAGAGGGTGCCTCCTGCCTGGCAGAAGCATCACCCTCCCCCTTGGTCTCTTGGCGCCTGGGACCTCTTGAGAATGATTCCGAAGAAACATCCTCTTTAAGAGTTGTCGTCGATTGGGTCTTATTGCATGTCTTACTGCCCTGAGCACCACGAGGTGGTGCATCAGTAGTATGAGCCCTTTCGACATGGTCTCCCCTCCTCATGGACCACCTTCTTAACTGATTTTGAAACTGGTTTGACAATTTTAGGCTTAGGTTCAAGAGGTGAAGGACCCCTCTTGGACTTGGGGGCGTACTCCTTCTGAGGTGTACTCTGTGTTGATGGGGATGGTGCATCAGAGGCACTCTTTTTGGTTTCAGTGACAGGTTCAGATGATGAAACAGGTGGTGTGGGTTGGGACTTAAGTGGGTTATTTGGACCTTCACCGGTTGTAACAGGGACACTCACAATTGTAGAGAACAGAGGTGTCACCTTCCCAGAAAACGTATTTACAGTTCTCCTCATATTTGAAAATGTTTTCTTGGAGTGTGAATCCATGAGGAGAACTTCACCCTCAGTGGATAGATTATCTAGCTCTTTATTGAAAATGACTTGTAAAAATCGTGGATACATTAGAAATTTGTTTTCCACGTGAGCAAGATTCCAGTTAAGGTCTGAAAATATCATGTTGGAAAAGTTGTACCTGTAGCTAAACATCCCATAGCATTAGCTATGGTGGTGTTGAACTGATGTTTATACTCATTAGGAATAGCAATAAGTAGAGTACTCAAAGGTTAACATTCATTGTGAGTATCTCTTCTTTCTTGCTCAGTTACTGGTTGGGTTAAGCCTTCTGCTGCTGCTTTGTTCTTGAGATCTGGTCCAGGTAGTGGAACATGATTTGCACCATTCTTCACCACTTGCCACATGAAGGAGTTGGTTTGTAGCATGTATTGATACATGCGACTCTTCCACATATCATAGTTTGATGATGTGAGAACATGAACCCTATTGGCTTGAACGCCTTCAGTAAGATAAGACATCTTGAATTGATGTATGGAAAACTTTTTTAAACGCCTTGTTGATCATAGATCTAGAGCAACCTTGTGCTCTGATACCACTTGTTAGGATCTGTCGAACTAGGTTTGTGTTTAAACAAACGTGTAGATCTAGATCTATCAAAGAAGTTGCAACGGATCAACATTTTGATATTAACAAGGGTTAATTGATTAACAATTTATAAGTATATGAATGAATAAATGTTAACAATTAAGAACACAAGTATTTCACCAAAAACCTCAATCTATTAAGAATAATTGTTCGTTAACAGACGTGTGTTTACAACGACACATGGATCTATATATATAGACCTTGAGGAAACCCTAATATAATTAGGTTAAAAATATAACGAAATCTACGAAGATAATTATCAATATATTGTTTACATATTTATCTCCTTACAACACGCTAATAATATCTATCACATAAGCAGTAGTAACAAGCGCGCCTGTAGAAACTCTTCATGCAGATCCATGCAGCCAGTAGTAACCTTGATACCAGTATTAAGTCAGTAGTAGTAATATTACCAATGGTAATCTCCAATACTTGACCATCAGTATAAACTATAACTATCAGTATAAACTATAGTCACCAGTATTATCACTCACCAATATTAACAAAATGATCCACCAGTACTAACTAACTTCACCACTATTAATACTTTATAAACCCAACAAAAGGTGTATTTGCGGTTAATTCGTTGTCATTGGATAAGTTATTAGGAATATGTCGGAACGGAAGATCAAGGAAAAAAAGAAGAATGCACCAAAATGCAGTTCTTTCTTCTTGTAAGTGAATGTGAGTAAATATTTTATAGTAGCCTCATTATACCGTACATCTTTCTTGGTATTTCCAGATAATAGGTAGGAGCATAAACTGAAACATTCTGGAGCTATAAAGATAGTCATTAAATCGTTAGCACCGCATAAAAACATTCCTCTTATAGTAGCTGTTAATACAAATAAGAGAAACTTTGTTATAGCCATTTCTGTACCTTCAATGTACTCTACGGATAGAGAAATACATAGAGTTGAACATAGTAAAATAAGAGATTGGAAGATTTTGTTGAAATTGTTCGTTTGGAAATTTCCCTTCGCGTAAATTGTTTTGAATGAGTAAATCAATCATTTGTCCTTAGAGATCCGACATTAATCCTCTCATACCTACTAACTGATAACGTTAATGTTCATTCAAAATTTCATCCAAGATGCAAAACAAAAGAAAGTGAACCTACAATTTTTTAACTTTTTTTATTTAATAATAATGTTTACTTGAATTTTATAAAAAATTTCTTTATGTGTATCATAGTTTCAATTATTACTTATATCATTAACCTATAATATAGCGCATGTCAATAATATAGTATTTAATTAAATTAAAATGTTTTAATTAGTTGTGGGGGAAAGTCCTAGAGACCGAACTTAATAATTGGGACCACTATTTGTTTGTGCAATTTCATCCATATAATAGTTGGTTGTGTGTTTGCATCTATATCATCATATTCATTATAGTATTGATTGTTGTTTGTTTTCACAGGGTTTAATGCAATCAATTTTTATCCACATAATATATGAGTTGAGTTTTTAAATCAGATCAATTATTGTATAGATTCATGTTATTGTTTAGTAAGATCTTTTGAAAAAACAATACTTTATCTATTTACATTATTTTAGACGTAGGTTGCATGGTTATTGTCAAACACAACTATATACGGTATATGAAACCAGTATTTACATAATTATTCCATAAATAAGTAGAATAATTACTTAATTATGTAAACATGATTAGAAAACAATGATTAAACAAATAGAAAATGTCAAAACATAAATTAAATCAAAAGAGTTATAATAAAAGATTCCGTTGCGCCTTATTTTATTAACCATATATCAATCAAAAAGATCATTAGTTTATGAATTTCAAGGAAATAAAAACCTAAAAACTTATGTGAATTAGTCTTCAAGACATGATTATTTTAATATAAACGAAAAAATAATTTAAGTATCCATTATTTCAATCATAAATTATCATTATATTGATGATTTTAGCAATCTTTATATAGTCTACTAACTACTCTTGTTTTGAATGTATGATGAAAAACAAGACACAATTACACCAACATGGTCATGAAATGAGATTACATGGAAACATTAGAACTCCACCTTCGTAGAGTTTTTGACTGAGCCATTGCGTTTTTAGAAACACTTTTACCAAATCATTGGCATTTGAAAAATATATCCCACACCATGTAATTCTTACTTCCTTTATGTTTTTTCTTCATTCTTTATTTTGAAACGTCATTTGCTTTCATGTTTATAATTTTTTTTGTGGGAAAGTATGTATCTACTTATTAGATAATACTATGCAATATTTGCTATTAAACTTCATATGAAAAGATACAACTTAGAGATTCATCATTCATATTAGAGTAAATACAATTTTTAATTCCAAAGACATAATTGGTTGATTCTGTCTCTCAAGCTTTTTTTTTTTTTTTTTAGCATTTTTTGTGTTTAACCTTATTTTTATTGTCCCTATCTCAGGTTACAATTATTATTTTTTTTGTTAAATGATAATTGAACTAACTGAAATAACAAAAAAAAAAAAAAATGCAATTTTTCTTTTTTCAATTAATTAGCATTATGTGACTTTAGATTTTATTTGAAATAAAAATAGCATGGATTGATCGGTTGATATTATTTTTATGTATCTATAAAAAGTTTATAAATAGTTAATAAGGTTAAGTAAATGAAAGTGTAATAAATTTTTTCTATATTATTATGTGTATCAAACTCAAATACGTTCTTTTTTTGTTGTCATATACGTTCTATGAACTAGATTTTTTTTCAAGAAATTTTAAAAATTAAATCGGTTGTATGCCAACATAAAATTAGATCTGTTACGTCATTTGTATAAAATTAAACATTGAACACATAGAGTAATTATTTTAAAAGTTTAATATATAGAATAGTAAACTAGTACAATTTATCACACTATTATACACTTGACCTTAACAAATATTAAAGAGTTAATTACATAAATCATTCCTATGGTTTACTTCTAATTACGGATTTCGTCCCTAACTTTAAAATGTTGCATAAATCATCCATTTTTTTTTAACTAATTACCCTTTTCGTCCCTAATTTCTAACGGACGTCCATTTTAAGGACGAAATGTGAAATTAGTTAGCGATAATTTTAACGGAAATTATTAACGGACATCCATTTTAGGGACAAAAAATGTAATTAGTTTCTAAAAGTGGACGAATTATGCAACGTTTTAAACTTAGGGACGAAATCCATAATTTTAGGTAAACCATAGGGACAGTTCATGTAATTAACTCAATATTAAATGGTCAATCTCTTTTATTATTATCTAAAACACAAATACAAATATGATCACAACCCACCTATTAGAGATTCATCATTCATATTACACTAAATTTCAATTTTTGTTTCTAAAAACCTTCAATTTGTCATTTCTCTCTCAATTTTTGTTAGCATTTTTTTCATCTTTTAACTTCTTTTTTCTTTTGTCCATGCATCAAATTATGATTAGTTTTTTTCATTAAATACTAACTGAACTAATTGAAAGGACTTAAAATATATTTTTTTCTATTTTACATTAATTTAATACTTATATTATATTTTTCATCTTCATTAAAAAACTTTCCACCTTCAAATATGTCTCGGTCTGTGTGACATTCGCGAATTTCTAGGTATACTTCTAACGACCCGTATTGGTTTTATTTACTTATGATTATGTTTTGACCCTATCGTATCCATTTTATGTTTTATCGTATTCGTATTTCATGAGTATTGTATCCGTATTTCTCGTATTTTATGGGTATCGTATTTGTATTTTATGCGTTTTTACGTTTGTCGGGTGTATTTTATGTGATTCGGACCTTTATGTCGGAAACGTTTAGTTCTAAGTGCCTTTAGTATAAGTCTAGTATGCTCTTAAGATAAGTTTAGGGGTTTCATGCCTTATTTATACGATTAAGATTAACGTTAAAAAGTATTACAATTTTAGTCCCACAAGTTTTTTATTACAAATTTAGTCCTATGAAATTTATATTACAAATTTGGTCCTTCACCAACCATTTTGTCATGTAGTGAGGTAGGTGATTCTGACATTATCTAAATCAACTACCAAACAAAAATCACCTACACACCCCACCATTTTTCACCACTTTTCCACTTCTCTCTCTCAAGAAAACACACACACACACATACTTTTCATTACCAAAATCACTAAAAATCGCCATTTTTATTTGAGTTTTCAAGATTAAATCGGGATTTCATCAACCTTCATCATCAAACTCGTTTTCCTTCGATTTGGTAAGTTTTCTATTCATTTTAATCTTCAAAACCTATATTTAAATATGATTTTTCGGACTAAACATGTATTTTATATAAGTTTTCGATATATAAACATATTCTAGACATAAGGTTTCAATATTTGATAATCTCGACACCTAAAAACACTCAAAACCGTATCTCGAAAGTATTTCTCGAAAAGCTCAGTTACGTCACGTAACTGTTAGTTACGTGAGGGTAACTGTAGTTACGTGAGGGTAACTGTAGTTACGTGAGGGTAACTGGAGTTACGTGAGGGTAACTGTAGTTACGTGAGGGTAACTGTAGTTACATAGGGTAACTATAGTTACACTAGCGTAACTGTTAGTTACATAGGGTAACTGTTCCTAGAATAACTGTTCCTAGCGTAACTAATTAGGTTTTTGATCAAACCCATTTATAATGACGTTATAACGTAATTAAAGTGTTACACGCTTTCAAATCTTATGCTTTAACCCGAAAACACATGTCAATTTTATAATATACACTATCAACACGGTTTTGGTCGAAAACGTGTATTTTGCTACATAATGCTATATCTTTCCTTTAAACCATCGGGATTATAAGCCCTTCATAACTAAAACATATTATAGCATATTATGAGACGTTAATCGCATAAGGCAACCCCACTAGACTTAGAGATACTCAGACATATTTATTTACGTGATGTTAGGGCACTTAGACGTGGGAGCTTGACCGTATTTGTTATTACCCGACGTATTCGTTGACTGGATTGCTGTGCTATTCAGTGAGTTATTCGTTGCCCTTTTTTTACTGTTTTTATATTTTGGGCATGATTAGCGTCGTATAAATGTATTTTATGGTATATTATGTATTGTGGTTATGTATTTTGGATATGAATGCCTTTAGGTTAGCATTACCCAACTTGTTCCGCCTTTGTGGTAGAACGAGGCCCCGTATACACACCTGTTAGCTTTTAGCCGCCGGTTCGTATATATAGCGCTATATGGGTCTAACAAGCCCTTATTGTTAACACGATGGATGATGGATGCGCCCTGTCCGTGTTAGCAATGTTATGACCGTTGAATTCGAGGATGACCTAGCGTAATGCACTACGTGGGGTTAGTTGCTAGTATTGTTATGGTTCAGGGTATAGTATTTACCTAAGGCCGTCACCTATCCAGTATGGTATATTTTTATGGTATTTTCGTGGTATGATTATGGTATTTTTATGATATTAGTATTAGTATATTATTGAAAAGATTTGTATACTTCACGTATGTTTTGAAACATCATTTTTCGAATGACTTATTTTCAAACCGTGTCACTTTTGGGTCAAAACGTATTGAAACTCTTATGCTATTATGTTTTTATTAAATATTGCGAATAATTCACCAACTTTATGTTGACGTCGTATTTTAACGCTTTTCAGGGATTTGAGGTTACCTTTTATGACGTTATGCTTTGGTGGCTACGTGGATTACTTGCTTGGAATTTATTTTGCTTTGTATTAATTCCTTAGTATCCCAACTCTGTAGCCGTATTTTGACATGTTTTCGGATTACTGTAATAACGTATGCTATTTCAGACTTATTTATCTATGTTGATTATGTATGGTTTACTTATGTTGATGTAACCTTTGAATTTCTGATACCGTATTCTCTGTACACCTCGGTTCCGCCAAATGCGGGGTGTGACAGAAGTTGGTATCAGAGCCAATGGTTATAGCGAACTAAGTGACCTTACGGAATCACTTAGACTATGACCTAGGCTTTTGGACCTATCCGATTTACTTTATGTGCGCATTTTCTTTCTTTTGTGGGCCTGTATGTGATTTGTATGCTTTATGTGCTATTGTTTTGCATTTTATGCTTTGAGGCCTGTTTGTTTTAGTCGCACATCCGGTTATCGTTCTGATTTATTCTGTTTGAAATTCGTAGAATATGCCTCCAAAGAGAGCTTCTGCTAGGTCTACTCCGGCCGCCACTACTACGAGAAGGTCGACGAGGCGAGGTCGCCCCAGTGTGAGAGCGGGTGCTACGGCTCAAAATGCCACTGCTGCCCTCGATGCTACTACCACTACTCCGGATATCAGCCAGTTGATTGCGGAGCAGATTGCAGCGGCAATACCCGTGATTGTGGCACAGATCAAGGAGACACAGGTGCAGGATACCGACATAGGGTCTGGAGAACCCGTGATGCAGGGTATAAGATCAGAAGGTACGACGTCTGGGCGCGATGGTTCTGATGTGGGAAGAGCAGTGCATGTGGGAGCCAATGGACCGAGTATTGTTATTGAGGATCCACCCCGAGGCTGTTCGTATAAGACTTTTCTGGATTGCAAACCTACTGAGTTTAAGGGTAACGAGGATGCGGTTGCTACCCTGCAGTGGTTTGAGAGGATTGAGTCTGTGTTTGAGGTTTCAGGATGTGCTGAGGAAAGCAAAGTTAAGTATGCTACGTTCTTGTTCCAGGGTAAATCCCTCACCTGGTGGAACTCGGTGAAACGGGTTCACGGCCGAGCTGTTGTTGCCTTGATGAGTTGGGAAAACCTGAAGGTTATGATGAGAAAGGAGTATGTGCCGTCATCTGAGACGCAGAGGTTGGAGAATGAGTTGTGGAACCTGACTATTCAAGGTTATGATTTTCGCGGGTATGCGAATAGATTTTACGATTTGTGTGTTTTGGCTCCTCGTTTTGTTCGCACGGAGGATGAGAGAATCGAACGCTTCACTCAAGGTTTTCCCCTGACTATGCGGGACCACATTATTTCTCACCGTCCGGGTACTCTACAGAGTGTGGTTGATATTGCTGGTCGGTTGACCGCAAGTATGATCCGTGGTGGTGTTCTTCAGCCGGTTGTGAGCCGAAGAGATTCTGGTAGATCTGATAGGAGAGATACGGGTAGTTCGAGGAAGAGAAGTCGTGGTCAGGATCAGAGACCCCAACTTCCTCAAGTGTATGCTTTGACAGGTTCTGGATCTGGTTATCAAGGCAAGCGCCCGAAGTGTGGTAAGTGCGGCAGTGCTCATGCAGCAAATGTGGCTTGTTGGGTTTGTAACCGATGCAAGAAGTTAGGCCACACCGAGCAGTTTTGTGGAATGGCTTATGGAGCATGTTTTGAATGCGGAGAAGTAGGTCACCGCCGTCATCAGTGTCCCAAGCTTGTATCATCTACTTCCCTTCCTACTCATGGTGCTGGTACTATTGCGAGAGGAAATCCTGCCAAAAGCCGAGCTTTCTCCATGGAATCTTCTGAAGCTCGCCAGGATCCTACTGTTTTCACTGGTACATTTCTTGTCGGTGATTATCCTGCTTTTATTTTGTTTGATTTGGGAGCCGATAGAAGTTTTATATCTAGTGATTTCCGCCCCTTAGTAAACCGTGCTTCTAGTCCTTTAGAGCTTGCTTATGAGGTAGAAATAGCTGATGGTAGATGTGCTTGTGTTAGATAAGTTATTCGTGATATTCCCCTCGTATTAGCCGATATTCCTTTTTCCATCAACCTTATTCCTATGAAACTCGGTAGTTTCGATGTCGTAGTCGGTATGGATTGGTTAGCTAAGCATAGAGGCGAAATAGTTTGTTATGAGAAACTTATTCGTATTCAGAAGCCAGATGGAGATCAGATGATTGTACACGGAGACAAGGCTGGGAAACGCCTTAAAGTCATTTCTAGTTTGAAAGTTCGCGACTATGTCCGTCAGGGTTGTTCCTTATATCTCGCTCACTTGGTGAAGAAAGATTCTACGATAAAGATTGATGGTGTACCGATTGTTCGCGAGTTCTCTGTCGTTTTTCCTGAAGATTTACCTGGACTCCCTCCCCAGAGACAAATCGACTTTCGTATTGACCTTGTTCCTGGAGCAGCGACTGTTGCTAAAGCTCCGTATCGTTTGGCTCCTTCCGAGATGCTCGAGTTGTCAAAGCAAATTCAGGAATTGGTCGATAAGGGTTTTATCCATCCTAGTTTCTCCCCGTGGGGTGCTCCTGTCCTCTTTGTTAAGAAGAAGGATGGCTCCATGCGCTTATGTATTGATTATCGGGAGTTAAACAAGCTAACTGTGAAGAACCGTTATCCCCTTCCTCGTACTGACGACTTATTCGATCAACTTCAGGGTTCTTGCTATTTCTCTAAGATCGATCTTCGCTCTGGTTATCATCAGTTGAGAGTTCAGGAAGATGATATACCTAAGACCGCTTTTCGTACTCGATATGGTCATTATGAGTTCATGGTGATGCCGTTTGGTCTGACAAACGCCCCTGCAGCATTCATGGATCTAATGAATCGTATTTGTCGCCCGTATCTTGACAAATTCGTTATCGTATTCATCGACGACATTCTGATCTATTCCCGAAGTCGCAAGGAACATGAAGAGCATTTGCGTCTTGTTCTAGAGGTGCTTCGAAAGGAAAAGTTGTATGCGAAATTCTCTAAGTGCGAGTTCTGGTTATCCGAAGTTCAATTTCTTGGCCACGTGGTTAGCGCGAAGGGTATTCACGTTGATCCCGCTAAGATTGAAGCTGTTAAGAGTTGGGTTGCACCAAAATCTCCGACCGAAATCCGTTCGTTTTTGGGTCTTGCTGGGTACTATCGTCAATTCATCGAGAACTTCTCCAAGATCGCTTCACCTATGACAAAGTTGACACAGAAGAGTGAACCATTCGTTTGGGGTTCCGATCAGGAAAGAGCCTTTCAGGTATTGAAGCAGCGGTTGTGTGACGCTCCTATTCTTAGTCTGCCAGTTGGTTCCGAGAATTTTGTTGTTTATTGCGACGCTTCGCACAAGGGTCTGGGTTGTGTGCTTATGCAGAATAGTAAAGTTATAGCTTACGCTTCACGTCAGTTGAAAGTCCATGAGCAGAATTACACGATACATGATCTAGAATTGGGAGCCGTCGTATTCGCATTGAAGATTTGGAGACATTATCTGTATGGGACCAAGTGTACTGTATTTACCGACCACAAGAGTCTTCAGCACATATTCGATCATAAGATGCTGAACATGAGACAACGACGCTGGGTTGAGTTATTGAACGACTATGATTGCGACATTCGCTACCACCCTGGTAAGGCGAACGTTGTTGCTGATGCACTAAGTCGTAAGGAAACAGTCAAACCAGTCCGTATCCGTTCTATGATGGTAACTATTCAGACGAGCTTGAAGGCTCGAATTATTCAGGCACAGGAGGGTATTATGACAGAGGACCGTGTTAAAGAGGAAAGGTTGTATAAGTTGGCGTTGGAATTAGAACCGAAGGAGGATGGAGTTCTGTATTTCCTCGAGCGTATTTGGGTTCCGATTAGTATCCGTCAGTTGATTCTGGATGAAGCCCATAAGTCTAACTATTCCATTCATCCGGGTTCCGACAAAATGTATCATGACTTGAAAGAGTTCTATTGGTGGCCGGGTATGAAGCGGGAGGTCGCCGAGTATGTTAGTCGATGTTTGACCTGTTCCAAAGTGAAGATTGAGTATCAGAAACCGTCGGGGCTACTCCAACAACCGAAGATTCCCGAGTGGAATTACTATGGATTTTGTTACGAAGCTTCCGAGATCTTCGAGTGGTTATGACAGTATCTGGGTTATTGTTGACCGATTGACGAAGTCTGCTCATTTCCTACCGATTCGTGAGAATTATCCGATGGAGAGATTCGTGCGTTTATATATTGCAGAGATTGTATCGAAGCACGGAGTCCCTGTATCGATTATTTCCGATCGTGATGCTCGTGTCACCTCACGATTTTGGAAGTCATTCCAGGTTGCTATGGGTACGAGGTTAGATATGAGTACCGCGTATCATCCGCAGACCGATGGTCAGAGTGAGAGAACTATTCAAACCTTGGAAGATATGCTACGAGCCTGCGCAATTGATTTTGGTGGTAGTTGGGACGTTCATTTGCCGTTGATTGAGTTCTCGTACAACAACAGCTATCACACGAGTATCAAGTGTGCACCTTTTGAAGCTTTGTATGGCCGCAAGTGTCGATCGCCTGTATGTTGGGCAGAAATTGGAGATAGTCAGATTTCTGGTCCGGAGATTATACAAGAGACCACTGACAAGATCTTCAAGATCAAGGAACGATTAATTACTGCAAGAGATCGACAGAAAAAGTATGCTGATAAGCTCAGGAAGCCTCTTGAGTTCAGTGTTGGAGATATGGTATTATTGAAGGTATCTCCATGGAAAGGGGTTGTCCGATTCCAGAAGCGCAACAAGTTGAGTCCGAGATACACGGGTCCGTTCAAGATTTTAGCCCGCGTCGGCCCAGCTGCGTATCGACTAGATTTGCCGGCAGAACTGAGCAGCGTACACAATGTATTTCATGTGTCTCAGTTGAAGAAATGCCTGGCTGACGAAAAGTTATTAGTTCCGCTTGAGAAACTCCACATTGATGATAAGCTTCATTTCGTAGAGGAACCGATCGAGATCGTTGCTAGAGATGTTAAGCGTCTACGACGAAGTAAGATCCCGATTGTCAAGGTTCGTTGGAATTCCCGTTTTGGAGCTGAGTTCACGTGGGAACGCGAAGATGAAATTCTGCGGAAGTATCCTCACCTTTCCCCCGGAAGTAGTACCAAGTGATAATTTCGAGGACGAAATTTCTTTTTACTTGGGGAGACTGTGACATTCGCGAATTTCTAGGTATACTTCTAACGACCCGTATTCGTTTTATTTACTTATGATTATGTTTTGACCCTATCGTATCCATTTTATGTTTTATCGTATTCGTATTTCATAAGTATTGTATCCGTATTTCTCGTATTTTATGGGTATCGTATTTGTATTTTATGCGTTTTTATGTTTGTCGGGTGTATTTTATGTGATTCGGACCTTTATGTCGGGAACGTTTAGTTCTAAGTGCCTTTAGTATAAGTCTAGTATGCTCTTAAGATAAGTTTAGGGGTTTCATGCCTTATTTATACGATTAAGATTAACGTTAAAAAGTATTACAATTTTAGTCCCACAAGTTTTTTATTACAAATTTAGTCCTATGAAATTTATATTACAAATTTGGTCCTTCACCAACCATTTTGTCATGTAGTGAGGTAGGTGATTTTGGCGTTATCTAAATCAACTACCAAACAAAAAGCACCTACACACCCCACCATTTTTCACCACTTTTCCACTTCTCTCTCTCAAGAAAACACACACATACACACACTTTTCATTACCAAAATCACCAAAAATCGCCATTTTTATTTGAGTTTTCAAGATTAAATCGGGATTTCATCAACCTTCATCATCAAACTCGTTTTCCTTCGATTTGGTAAGTTTTCTATTCATTTTAATCTTCAAAACCTATATTTAAATATGATTTTTCGGACTAAACATGTATTTTATATAAGTTTTCGATATATAAACATATTCTGGACATAAGGTTTCAATATTTGATAATCTCGACACCTAAAAACACTCAAAACCGTATCTCGAAAGTATTTTTCGAAAAGCTCAGTTACGTCACGTAACTGTTAGTTACGTGAGGGTAACTCTAGTTACTTGAGGGTAACTGTAGTTACGTGAGGGTAACTGTAGTTACGTGAGGGTAACTGTAGTTACGTAGGGTAACTATAGTTACACTAGCGTAACTGTTAGTTACACTAGCGTAACTGTTAGTTACACTAGCGTAACTGTTCGTTACATAGGGTAACTGTTCCTAGAGTAACTGTTCCTAGCGTAACTAATTAGGTTTTTGATCAAACCCATTTATAATGACGTTATAACCTAATTAAAGTGTTACACGCTTTCAAATCTTATGCTTTAACCCTAAAACACATGTCAATTTTATAATATACACTATTAACACGGTTTTGGTCGAAAACGTGTATTTTGCTACATAATGCTATATCTTTCCTTTAAACCATCGGGATTATAAGCCCTTCATAACTAAAACATATTATAGCATATTATGAGACGTTAGACTTAGAGATACTCAGACATATTTATTTACGTGATGTTAGGGCACTTAGACGTGGGAGCTTGACCGTATTTGTTATTACCCGACGTATTCGTTGACTGGATTGCTGTGCTATCCAGTGAGTTATTCGTTGCCCTTTTTTACTGTTTTTATATTTTGGGCATGATTAGCGTCGTATAAATGTATTTTATGGTATATTATGTATTATGGTTATGTATTTTGGATATGAATGCCTTTAGGTTAGCATTACCCAACTTGTTCCGCCTTTGTGGTAGAACGAGGCCCTGTATACACACCTGTTAGCTTTTAGCCGCCGGTTCGTATATAAAGCGCTATATGGGTTTAACAAGCCCTCATTGTTAACACGATGGATGATGGATGCGCCCTGTCCGTGTTAGCAATGTTATGACCGTTGAATTCGAGGATGACCTAGCGTAATGCACTAGGTGGGGTTAGTTTCCAGTATTGTTATGGTTCAGGTGTATAGTATTTACCTAAGGCCGTCACCTATCCAGTATGGTATATTTTTATGGTATTTTCGTGGTATGATTATGGTATTTTTATGATATTAGTATTAGTATATTATTGAAAAGATTTGTATACTTCACGTATGTTTTGAAACATCATTTTTCGAATGACTTATTTTCAAACTGTGTCACTTTTGGGTCAAAACGTATTGAAACTCTTATGCTATTATGTTTTTATTAAATATTGCGAATAATTCACCAACTTTATGTTGACGTCGTATTTTAACGCTTTTCAGGGATTTGAGGTTACCTTTATGACGTTATGCTTTGGTGGCTACGTAGATTACTTGCTTGGAATTTATTTTGCTTTGTATTAATTCCTTAGTATCCCAACTCTGTAACCGTATTTTGACATGTTTTCGGATTACTGTAATAACGTATGCTATTTCAGACTTATTTATCTATGTTGATTATGTATGGTTTACTTATGTTGATGTAACCTTTGAATCTCTGATACCGTATTCTCTGTACACCTCGGTTCCGCCAAATGCGGGGTGTGACAGTCTGTTGGAGCTAAAATTGATATGATGGATGAAACTTCAAATCTACGTCAGAGTTACATTTTTGGCTAAGTGTTTAAGTCGGATGAACAAAGCTCATCATCCGACTTAAACCTTAGTAAGTCAACATGAAGACATTTATTTCGGAAGAACAAGTCTCTACATAAGAGTTAAATGAAGTTCATCCGAAATAAAGTTAAATGAAGACTTAATTTAGCTCGTTTATCTGAAGTATTCTTTAATGAATATAAGGATATTTTATGTAATAGTTTAGTTTCTAGATTCAGGGCTATAAATAGTGGGAGAGGGTTCCATAGTTGAGTGTGCTTGAATGTGTGTTTTAGTGTGTAACAAACTTTCCCGCTAAAACTTAGCTTTGAATGATAATCAATCTTTTGCATGTCTATGTTTGATTACTTGTTTAATTTATCAATTCATTAACCAGATCATGATTCCGCCATCATCTAGTTAAGCTAATCACCTAGTATTTCGATCGAAGATAATTCAAATCCTGTCAATTGGTATCAGAGCACGTTAATTAAATTTAATTTGACTCAACTCAATGTTTGAGTGATAGTGAGCCATTTCTGAGGTGTGTTAGTAGAATTGTTAAGGATTAGACGATAAGATCAACATTTCCTGCAAATTTAGTTTGAACTTTGACGGTAAAAGTAGTTATTAAGAATTGTAGTTGAAAATTGATAGTTTGAGTACATCATCGATCACTTGTGAGTTAACGGAGTGTTCGTCTGATATTTGTTTCAAGTTTGAAGAAGATTTGAATCATTTTTGAAGAAATCATCATTTCCGAGTTATAATTTATTCATCCGAGTTAAAATTTCTATCATCTATTCTAATTTTCTGGTTTTGATATAGCTGCTTCGATTGTGAACTATGAAAACGAGACTGGATCTGGTGGAAGACCTCCTAAGTTTCTTCCAGGAGCTGATTTCATGATGTGGAAACTATGTTTCAAAGCATTCATATACTACAGTGAGGTAAAACTCTGGAACTCTATTGTTAATGGACCACATTTTCCAATGGTATAGGAAACTGGTGGTACACAAATGGTTGATGTTGAACCTGAAAGGTATACTAAAGCTGATATCAAGTGGATAGATAGAGATTTTCGTGCTTTAGGAGCTGTTATTCTAGCTTTACCTACAGGGATCTATAAAAACTTCAAGGATTGCACTTTAGATAAGGAATTAATGGATGCTAAGGGGTTACGTTATGAAGGAAGTCTGGAATTAAAGGAGAGCAAGAATGATATGCTTAAAAAGTTGTATGAATCATTTGAGTATGTGAGAGGTGAAAGCTTGTCTGAGCAAGTGAGTAGGTACACTTTGTTGATTAGCGACTTGAAGAGTGTTGGAGTGGCGATGAAGGATAGTAGTATTTCACTTCCTACCAAATGGTCGGTTCAAGTAATGATTATCAAACGAACTGCAAATCTCAATGCTATGACGTTGGTGGAACTTATTGGGATTCTACAATCTTATGAAGTGGATATGAAGTTGGATGATAAGAAGAAATCAATCAATGGTTATCCAATTCAAGCTCAGTTTCACAGTAAATGCTATTAGAAATTTTCAATCTCCAAATCAGCCATCTGTTGGTTACAATGGTAATAGTTATGGAGGCTTTTCTGGTCAAAATGGTGAAACTAGTGCATATCAGTCTTCCAGCTTGAACTCTAGTATGAGTGGGATGAATGTGAATGGGTTAAGGGACAAAGATGTGTTATACAGAACATTTGTGGAAAGCTATGAAGCTTTTGTAGCTGGAAGTTTGACACAAGCTTAATTGGCTAGAGAAGATCTTGAGCAGATACATCCTGATGACTTGGAAGAAATTGATTTGAAATGGTCGATGGCAATGGTAAGTGTGAGAGAAAACATATTTTAAAGTAGGAATGGGAGAAAAAAAATCTTAGAAAGGATAATGGAGATAAGTTGGTTTTGACAAGACTAAAGTGAAGTATTTCAGCTGTGATGAGCTTGGAAATTTTGCTAGAGAATGCAGAGCACCAAGGAGAATGAACAATAATTATCAAAGGAAAAATAATCAAGTCAAAGATGATGCAAAGAAGCTAACTGTTGCAGATGTGAAAGTTGGAAATGATGAATCAAGCTCAAGTGGATAGAAGCATGCATTCATTACTTTTGGTGAATGGGAATGTGTTCAAGAGGATGAATTCAAGTACAAGAATGTTCAAGCTCTAATGAGTAAGGTTGAATATGTAACAACTGATGAGGTACTCTGTAGATCTTGCTCTATTGAATGCTTGAATACTCTTAGATATGTTAGAGAACACAATCAAAATTTGCTCAAAGAAAATTGATCTAGTTACATTTCACCAAAGAGAATTTTTGAAAACAGAAAAGGTTTACAAAGGGAAAATTGATTCACTTTTGAAAGATATTGATGTTTATAAGGGTAAACTGGGTAGAATAGAAACTCAACAGGAGAATTTGTATGATAGATTCAAAAAGGTGACTCGTGAGTTTAAGAATGCAAAGATTCAGGTTGAAAAGTTTAATTTTTCTTCAAAAACTTTGAATGGAATCATTGATAGTCAAATTGTGTGTAAAAAAAAAGTTTCTATTGGTTTCAAAGCAGTACCTCCACCATCTAATGACAATTATTACATCAAACGTGAATCTACATCTTTTGAAAGTAGTTTACCTGATTCTAATAAATTTGATGATGTTTCTGTGTTAACTTCTTGCGTTGATTTGAAAGTGAAACAACTTGATGAAAGTTTAACTCACGTGAATAAATAATGTGTTTTAAGTGATTCTACTAGTTCTAATGTTAAAGTTAATTGTGTAGCAGGTCACAATGTAGAGAAATTTGAGTATATAGTGAATGTAGAAGATTTAAAAGAAGAGAAGATTGATGTTAGAAGTGTTAAGAATGTAGTGTCTGAAAGTTTAAGTGCATGTACTTCAATTTTAGAAAATAACAATTTGAATTTGTGTAATAATTTGGATGTTTTAGAGATTGAGGAAAAATTTGTAGATTGTATTCCTAATTGTGTGCATGAAAAATGTTATTCATTTCATAATATGAATATTTCTGTTCTTAATAGCAATTAGTTGATTTTGAATAAGATTGATCATAGGAAGTAACTTGAGAAAGAAGTGGTTAAATCTAAAATTGTCAAATCTAAAAGAAAACCAAAATGTCCATTGTGCAAAAAGAGACGTAAAGTTGTGGAATGTTGGTTGAAAACAAAAGTCTGATGTTGTGCATGAATCGGGTAGTTTACCTGTTAAGTTTTAATTTAGTAAAGTTAATTTTAAAGATTGTATGCTTAAATATGAGAAATCAAAATGTGTGAATGTGATTAAATTTGATAGAATAACTTCTGAAATGTTAAATGGTCAAAATGTGAAATAGTTGATAAATCCTTTATCAAAGTTAAAATATTTCAAGTCTATACAAGAAAATATTAAATCGGATGTTATACAATTCAACTCTGATACTAATAGTGTTAAGTTCGACTCTAAGACTATTAACTTGGAAGCTGAAGGTTTTAAGTCGTATGAACGAAATTTCAGGTCGAAAAAAATTTTAAATTCAAATGTTAACTTGGATGTAGAAGAATTTAACTCTGATAGTGAAAGTTTTAGTTAAGATTATCAAACTTTTATGTCTGAAAGGAAATTACATGATCATTTCAAGTTCAACAAGTTTAAAAGATTCAATTCCAAGTGTACAAAGACTTGGGTTCCAAAACTCATTAAGACATTCTATTGTGTGTAGTAACAATCTGGTGATCCTAAAGATGGGTCGTGGATAGTGGATGTTCTAGACACATGACTGGAAATTTTAAATTGTTACAAGAAATTATTTCTTTCATTGGAGGGAATGTATCATTTGGAGGAGACATGGGTGGCACCATAATTGGTCAAGGGAATGTATCCAATGGTCAACTCACCTTGGATCAGGTAAATTTTGTGAAAGAGTTGAATGAATTTGATGTCTGTGTCACAAGTATGTGATAAAAAGTACACTTCTTTTTTCATTTTCGATCATTTTTGCATCTTAAAACCTTAGTTTGTGATACTAAAGAATATGATTGTTTTGCAAACACCAAGATTTGAGGACATGTATATTTTGGACATGAACAAGGTTAAATCAACTGATTATTCTAACTGTTTCATATCCAAAGCTGCTGAAAAGGAGTCAGATTTATGGCAAAGAAGGCTTTGTCATGTAAATCTTAAAAACATGAATAAATTACTCAAAGATAATCTTGTTACTGGATTATCCAAAAATAATTTTCATTTGATTGACCATTTTACAGGTCTCGAATTTCATCTCTCACTATACACTCAACGAATCGAAATTGAAACAGATCATGATGTGGAATATCATGACCTGAGTTGGAATCAAAAGGAGAAACATGTCGAAATTTGAAATTAAAACTGAAGCTGATAACACAAAAGACAGCCGTAACTGTTTAAGATTTCATTGATAGTGTGAACTGGTTTTGGATCGAGCTTGTTACAACTGACATTCAAGCTCGACGGAACCTCTTCAACGAGAGAGTTCCGAGTTCAAAGAAAACAAACTCTAACAACCTATCACACTATTTATAGACAAAATTTAAACACTACGAACTAAATTATTACAACATGTCATCATCTTAATTTCAGTTCGGGAGTTTACTTCAATTCTGAATGAAAGTCTTTAGCCTCCGAATTGATATCTTCAATGTTGACTTTTGTTGACTTAAGTTAAACTTCAGTTTATTTTCAGTTCAGAGGAACTTCATTTAGTTCAGAGTATTTGAACTAACTTGTTCCCCGACCTGAAAATTTCACTTCAGATTATTCTTGATGATTTTAATTTGGACCCTCCACGAACTAAATTCATCTTTATTCCAACACACACAGAAGACTCCATAGCTTCATCCATTAACTTTCCTGGCCCAACACCATTTTAGTTCTTGTTTAAAAGGAAAACAACATAAATCAAGTTTCAAACTAAAGACTCATAATTCAGTAGATACAATCCTACATCTTTTACTCGTGGATTTGTTTGGTTCTATAAGTGTAAAAATTCTTGATATGAAATCATATTGTCTAGTCATCACAGGTGACTATTCAAGATTTTCTTGGGTATTTTTCCTCGCAAATAAACATGAAACACCTGAGATAATTAAAGATTTTATTGTGCAAATTGAAAATTTATGTAGTAAAAAGGTTAAGATGATTAGATGTGACAATGGTATAGAATTTAAAATTTTTACTTTGAATGAGTTCTGTGCAGTTAAGGGTATCACTAGACAATATAGCTCTCCTAGAACACCTCTACAGAATGGGTGGCAGAAAAGAAAAAATAGGACTTTAATTGAAGGAGCTAGAGCTATATTAGTGAATCATTCTTAGCAGTCACATTTTGGGCCGAAGCTGTAAACACTATGTGCTATGTGAATAACATAATTCATGTGTTTAAAAGCTTAGGAAAAAATCATATGAACTATTCTCAGGAAGAAAACCTTTCATAGGTTTTTTCAAAGCATTTGGGCGTCAATGTTCTATTTTAAATACCAAGGATTACTTAGGAAAGTTTGACTGTATGGTAGATGAATGATATTTTCTTGGATATTCTAGTGTTTCAAAGGCTTATAGAATTTTTAATAGAAGAACAAGATCCATAGAAGTATCCATCAATGTGATTTTTAATGGTTATACATCAAATTTTAAGAATTCGGGTGCTGATTGGTTGTTTAATTTAGATACTTTTGTGAAGTCTTTTGATGTTTCTTTTCAAGAGCATGTTTTAGAAGAAGTGCATGAATCTCAAGTACTTGATAAACTAGTGGATAATAGTGATGATTATGAGATTGGTACAAGGAGAGAGTCATGTGACCAAACTAGCTCAAATGTTTTACATCAAAGTTCAGTTCATAACCAAGAGCAATCAAATGTTGATACAACATCTATTAGTCAAGAATGTTCAGATTCATCAACTGATACAAACATTCGAGAAATTGAAGACATTCCAGTATTATCTGAAATTCAAGACATCAATGTTGTGGAAGCTCCAAATTTTAACACTAACGAAGCACAAATAAACTAAAAAGCAGAAAGTGAAAGACAATACAACTTTGATGATATTCCAAATGTAGTTCAATTCAACTCTGATGAACAACAAATTAATTCGGAAGTAGAAATTGAAGGTCAAGACAACTCGAATGAAGTTCATGATTGTTTGAGCAACGATTGACGGGGCTCAAGGGTTTGGGGTGTTGGCTAATCCTTACGAACTCCTGCGAGAGCAGTGCAAACCTACCAAGCTCTTGACGAGCCTAAGGTGACGTAATGATTAGCGGGTGTGACGTAAGAGAGTAGGAGAAACTTCTCTTGAACGTGTATGTGTGAGTAATGCAATGATTGAAAACCTACCTTCTGACATTGATCAGAGGGGTATTTATAGGCTTGAGACTAGGGTTTCCATTTATGGGCTGAGGCCCAATGATTACACCCATGGGCCGTCACTTCATAGTCCACAAATGGGTAAGTGACGTAAGCGTGTGTGCTTGCGACGTCAGGTCAACTTAAGTCAACTATAGCGTATACCGGACAGAAGTTAGCATTACCGGGCAGCCAGGCCAACCGGGTAGGCTGTGCCCGGTAACGGGCCTAAGCCATGGCGGTTTCCGTAGTGGAGCTCGAGAGCGGGGCGACTTACCCCGGTAACGGGGCTGGCCACCCCGGTAATGGTGCAGCAGTTGCTCGAGAGCGGGGCAGCTTACCCCGGTAACGGGGCTGGCCACCCCGGTAACGGGGCTAGTGTCTTGGCCATTACTCGAGAGCGGGTCAGGTCACCTCGGTGACGGGGCTGACTACCCCGGTGTGTTTGTACTGCTCTGGGTTCAGGGCGGTTTGCCCGGTCTTGCTCGAGAGCGGGTCAGGTCACCCCGGTGACGGGGCTGACCACCCTGAGAACTTCAGCAGTGTCCGAGGTGTTGCTCGGTAACGACCTAGGTGATCTCGGCGACGGGGCTCCTTAGCCCGGAGACGGGGCAAGTTAGCCCGGAGACGGGGCAGTTTAGCCCGGAGACGGGGCAGTTTTACTTGGCAGCGGGGCTCTTTGGTCGTGTAGGTTTTATGTTCGAGTCGTTTTCGGTTGTCGGGCCACATACCTCAATAATGATGAAGACCAATTTAACTTTGATCCTACAGAAAACAACTCACCTAGTTTTGGTAGATCTGCTCAGAAGTGTGTGAGCAATAGGAATTATAACAGAAAACATCAAAAACCGAACTTCAAAGAAAATAATACTGCCAGTAGAAACTATGGAAGCTTCACTAGTAGTAACTCTGACAGTAGTAATTTTCTGTATGAAATACTAGGAAACCTGCATATCATTTTAAAAGATTTGATTATGTAAATGAAAAAGGTAAACCCAAGACTACTTTGGCTTGGGTTCCTAAAAGAAATTAACCACTTTTACATGTGCAGAGCAAGCCAGGTATGAAGAAAGAATATACATGGCATGTAGATAGTGGCTGCTTTAGGCCCATGACAGGGAACAAGCTAAAGCTTCAAAATTTTGTTGAATATGATGGAGGCTATGTTGCATTTGGAGAAAATTCAAGGGGTGGTAAGATTACAAGTAGAGGAACAATTAGTAATGGTAAGGTTACTTTTGAAAATGAATTCTTTGTCACAGAATTAAATTATAACCTACTAAATGGTCTTGTCAGAGGTTTACCTCAAAAGGAATTCACATGCAATGATCACTATGTTGCATGTCTGAAAGGTAAACAACATAAGTCTTCTCATAAAATCAAAGATACAAATTCAAATCTGTCAAGTCTGCACTTATTGCACATTGACCTCTTTGGTTCAACACATGTCATGAGTCCAGGAGAGAAGTCTTATTGTTTGGTTATTACTGATGATTTCACAAGATATACATGAGTTTTCTTTCTTGGTTTAAAAGATGAAACAGGTGACATTCTCAGATCATTCATAACAAGAATTGAAAACAAGACAAAGAAGAGAGTGAAGATCATTAGCTGTGACAATGGAACTGAGTTCAAGAATCTGGAAACGGATGAGTTCTGGAATGAAAAGGGAATTGAGAGACAGTACAATGCTCCAAGAACTCCTCAGCAAAATGGGGTAGCAGAGAGGAGAAACAGAACCCTCATTGCAGCAAGATCAATGTTAGCTGATTCAAAACTTCCCATCACATTCTAGGCAGAAGCTGTGAATACTACATGTTATGTTCAAAACAGGGTATTAATCGTCAAAGCACATACAAAGACCCCTTATGAGCTCTTTCTCAAGAAAAAGCCACTCATAAGCTTTTTAAAACCATTTGGGTATCCTTGTACAATTTTGAACACCAAGGAACAATTAGGGAAGTTTGACAGCAAGATCAATAATTCAGTGTCTATAACATCAAAAACAGAATCGTGGAAGAAAGCACAAATGTGACCTTTAATGAAAAGACCATGAATGCTACTGGAGAGGGACCAAATTGGTTATTTAATATTGATGAACTAACCAAATCATTGAATTCTTACTTTACAGGTCAAGGTGAAAAAGAATCTGGAAATGGTTTAATACTGATCAATCAGTTAATATTGGTGAATTAGTTAAAAACTGGTGACTCAGTTAATACTCGTGCACCAATTGAAACTGGTAAATCAGTTAATACTGGTGAATCTCTTTCTACTGGTGACTCTGTTAAGTATGGTCAGACAATTACTATTGCTCCATCTGACAGGCATGAACAATTTGTCTATTTTCCATATATCAACTTGGATCCACCTGGAGTGTTTCAGCCCAAATCCTCAGATGATGATAGCTTCAAAGACTTGGATCAAGATACTGGTGTTGGCGAATCGAGCAGTAATAAAGATGAGGAGATACATAATTCAAATGTAGATGAGTCGTTACCAGTAGTAACCCAGAAGATAATACAAACTCCCCTCAATCCCAAAATGATGAATTGCCAGAGCATATACCAATTTGACTCAAGAAATAACAGAAGATCAGTATCAAACACATAGGATCAATAAGAATCATCCATTGCAACAAATACTTGGTGACCTGAACTCTACAATCCAAACAAGGAGAAAATTACATCACAGTTTCAATGAGTGTCTATTCGTTTGTTTTCTCTCACAATTAAAACCAAAGAAGGTAGAACAAGCTATTAAAGACCCAAGCTGGATTGAAGCAATGTAAGAAGAATTTCTACAGTTCAAGCTTCAAACAGTTTGGACATTGGTTGTTCTTCCCAGTGGCAAGAGAGTAATTGGGACCAAATGGATTTTCAAGAATAAAACTGATGAAAGAGGGATTTTCATCAAGAACAAAGTAAGATTTGTAGTACAAGGATACACTCAGGAAGAAGGAGTTGATTATGATGAGGTCTTTGCACCAGTGGCAAGAATTGAAGCCATAAGGATTTTTCTGGCGTTTGCCTCATTTAAAGGATTTAATGTGTACCAAATGGATGTCAAAAGTGCCTTCTTATATGGGAAGATTGAAAAGGAGGTGTATATTTGTCAACCTCCAGGATTTGAAGATCCTGAACATCCAGATATGGTGTACATAATGGATAAAGCATTGCATGGGTCTATATCAAGCTCCCAGAGCTTGGTATGATACATTATCTGTATACCTTCTTAATCATCATTTCAAGAGAGCTGCAATTGACAAAACCATGTTTAACAAGACTGTTGGAAATGACATTATGTTGGTGCAGATTTATGTGGATGACATTATTTTTCGATCTACCAATGACAAGTTGTGTAGAGAATGTGAGCAAATGATGCATAAGAAATTCAAGATGATCTCCATGGGAGAACTAACTTTCTTCCTAGGACTACAAGTGAAGCATAAACCAAATGGTATCTTTATCCATCAAGCAAAATATGTCAAAGACATATTAGAGAAATTTGGATTTCAGGATTGCAAGAGTGCAAGTACACCAGTAGAAACCCACAAGCATTTAGGGTTGATCCTGAGTGGGAGGATGCGGATGAACATTTGTACAGGTCAATGATAGGATCATTGATCTACTTAACTGCTTCAAGACCGGACATAATGTTCAGTGTATGTGTGTGTGCAAGATATCAGACTCGTCCTAAAGTCTCACATCTGAAAGAAGTAAAAAGAATTTTCACATACCTGAAGGGTAAGCCAAATCTGGGATTGTGGTACCCAAGAGAGTTTCCATTTGAGGTTATTTCATATACATACATTAACTATGGAGGAGAAAATTTGAATAGGAAGTCAACATCAGGAGGATATCAATTCTTTGGATCTAGATTGATTTCTTGCCAATGCAAGAAACAGACAAATGTTTCTACATCTTCAACAGAAGCAGAATATGTTGTTGCGTCAAGCTGTTGTGCACATGTGCTATGGATTCAGAACCAATTATTAGATTATGGTATTTCTTTCTTACATACTCCTATCTTTATAGACAATAAGAGTACCATAAGCATCGTTAATAATCCGGTAAAACATTCATAAACCAAACACATAGAAATTCGTTTTCATTTTATCAGGGATTGAAATGAAAAGAAACTTATTCAGGTAGTCAAGGTTCATACTGATAATCAATTTGCAGATCTTTTCAAAAAAGCATTTGATGTGGGCAGATTTACTTTTTTGATCAATAGTATTGGCATGATTAATCATGTTTAAATTTATTTGTTAAAATGATGCCTTTGTGCTTCAATCATGGTGTATATGTTGTTTGAAAGGTTAATACTGGTAGCTAATACTGTTAACGGTTAATACTGGTAGTTAATACTGTTAAGAGTTAATACTGGTAGCTAATACTGTTACGAGTTAATACTGGTATATGTTTGAAACAGTTACTACTGATATTTCCTTCTGGTGGAAGTTACTACCGCCAGTAGTTAATACTGGTGGAAGTCACAACTGCCTTTTGTTTGTTGTTTCTACTGCAGGGACTAATCGGTATAAGTAGAGAAGTATTTTAGGATTATTAAATATAGTTCAAATCAAATTTTTTCTCTCTCTAAAAACAAACCTTTTCGCTCTCAATAAACCCTAATCTCTGTTCGACGAAAGTTTTGTGTCCGTTTAATCTTTTAAACCCTAAAATGAAAAATCTTTCGATGGCGAATCCACAATTAGCCTTTGGGGTATCCCACAACATTGTTTCCGAATTAGAACTTCATCAAGAAGCCGTTGATTTTCATCCTATCATCACTTTCCTTCGCCAATCTCACATACGTTATGCTTTAACGGTTAACCCTGAGGTTCCTGAAAAGCACATAAGGGCGTTTTGGAATGCGACTATTTTTGAGGAAGTGGATGGTACTCCACGGATTAGGGAACATACTGATAGGAGGTTATTGTTACATAGTCCATCATTCGCTCTCATCTCGAACTTCAAGACGACTCTGGTATGACATTTCTTCCTAATAACGAACTGTTTGAAATTTTTGAAAGAATGGGGTATGAAGGAAGCTTAACCAAATTAAGTTTTCAAAAAGAGATTATTTCTCCCCAATGGAGATATTTTGTTCATGTTTAAAAACAATGTATATCCAAAAAACGTTAAACCTGGAATGAGTTTAACACAACTATAGCTACTGCTATTGCTTGTTTAGATACATGACGGGTGTTTAATTTTTCAAACATGATTTTTAATGATATGAAGTGGAACCTTGCTCATCCAGAATATAAATTTTTAATGTATCCACGGGTTTTGCAAATCATTCTTGATAAAGAGCATGGTGATTACTCCAATAAGGTAAAGTCCTCTTCATGGATTCTCATTCAAAGAAAACTTTTTCTAACATGAGGAGGCAAGTAAATACTTTTTCTTGCAAGGTTACCCCATTGTTCTCTACAATGATGGATGTCACAGTTCCTACAGGTTAAGGATCAAGTAACCCATTTGAGTCCCAACACAAACCTTCTGTTTCATCTTCAAATCCTATTACTGAACAACCACCCAGTGCTTCTAATGCACCTTCAGCTTCACCGAAACATGCTCCACTGAAAGAGTATGCTAGAAAGTCTAAGAGGGGTCCTTCACCTCGTGGACCCAAAGAACCAACAAAATCACGAAAACCAAAACCTATTCATAAATCTGTCAAATCAGTTTCTGCCGATACCATTAAAATGGGTAAAACTGAGCCCTCACCCAAGCTCCAAAAGAAGGTGGTCCATTAGGAGGGGGAGACCATGTTGAAAGGGCTCATACTACTGATGTACCACCTAGTTGTGCACAGGACAGTGTGACTGGCAATAAGACCCAACCAACGGTAACTCTACATGATGATGATTCTTTGGAATCACTTTCAAGAGGACCCAAGTGCCAAGAAACCACGGGGGAGGGTGATGCTTCTGCTAGACAGGAGGAACCTTCTAAACCTACATCCAAGGAACCTCCTACTGTTGGTACTCAACAGAAAATTAGGGAGGATAGATTTACCTACTTCAATCTTGAATTAACGGAAATGTGCCTCAAATATACTGACATAGTGATTACACAAGAAGCGGAAATAAAGAAACTGAAGCAGATGGTATTTAAGCTGATGAGAGAAGTGAAACATTACAGATTCTTAATGAAGAAACCTGTGAAAGGGGAAAAGAGGGGTGGGTCCAGGACCAAAGCTTACAAGTTACCAACTCCATCTATTTCCAGCTCTAGTTCTTCTAGCATGTCTGCTCAGATTGCTACCAAAACAAGGGGGGAGAAAGTAGAGCAGAATGCTGAAAGGAGGTAGAGCAGGAGGGTAAGCAGGATGCTGAAAGGGAGGTAGAGCAGGAGGGTGAGCAGTATGTTGAAAGGGGTGTTGAGGGTAAGCAGGATGTTGAACATGAGGTAGAGCAGAATGTTGAACAGAATGTAGAGCAGGATGTTAATAAGGATGCTGAGCAGACAGTTGATAAAGAGAATAAGCAGTCCAAGGTTTCTACTGATGAAGAAGCATTGAAAGATAAAAAGAAGGATGCAGATGTTACTACTGATCCACCTGTCAATGAAGCACCTTATTTTGGTGAACCTTATCCTGAATGGACTGATGAAGATAGAGAAATCAGATTTGTAACAATAAACATGGATGAAGGAGAAGGAGAGAGCCATAAGACAAAGAAAGAAGTAGAGCAGACTCTTCCTAATGGTGAAAGTGATACTACTGGTAAGGATAGTTCAAAAAAAGTGAATTTCCTACTGCTGATCCACCAGAAGCTCCATTAACTGAAGAAGACACCAGTATAGCTACTGAGTTGGAAAGATTTAAACAAGAAAGATTAAAGCAAGAAGCAATTAGGAAGGTTGCAAAAGTTGCTGCTGTAGAAAGACAAATAAAGGTTGTTGTAAATAAACCTAAAGAGAAACCAGTTACATTTAATATTGGTGGATCTTCTAGTCCTACAACTGAGTCAACATAGCCTATCATTCCTCCTAGAATAGAAAGAAAACGAATGGGATTTTATGTGGGAAAGAAGGAGATTAAGAAAGTGTATCAAGAAGAAGACCCAAATTTAAGAGAAAGGGAAAAGCGGAGATGAAAAGTAAGGAGGAAATGGAGAAGGAGCAAGATGAATAAAAAAGGAAGAAGGCTGAAGAAAGGGATGAAAATATGAGGAGAGAGGATGCTGAAATGAAAGAAAGGGAAAGACTAAGAAAATAAGAAGAAGATGATGCAATAGCTTCCAAGAGAATGGTACAGGAACAAATAGAGGAAGAGTTGAAAAGGAAGGCTCAAGAACAAGCTGACTATGAGCTAGCTCAAAAGATGTTGAAGAAAGATGAGGTCTTACAGCAAAAGAAGAAGAAGGAAGAGGCCAAGGGGAAAAGAACTATCAAAAGAGATGTTACCGACTTTCTAAAGTCTACTGGAAAGTACAATGGAAAACAGATAGGGCCCATGAAACTAGATACATTATTATATCTGTATGTGAAGGAGAAAAAGTTGCAGAAAGCAGAAGCAAACAAAGCTCAGTTTGAGAAGGAGAGACCTTTGAAATCTGCTTTGGACAGAGGGTATAAAGTTTTTCATTTTGAAGATGAACAGTCTAAAACGGAGCAAAGAAAGAAGAAAGTTTCTGATAAATTTGAGCCTGATACTTTAAAAAAAAAATCAAGCCAGACTAGTAATGTTCCTACTGCTAAAAGAACAAAACCAACAGTAGAAGCAGTTACTACTGGTAAGAGGAAGGAAAGCACTGGTGAGCAGGTTAATACTGGTGCTAAGAAGAGGAAATCAGGAACTGAAAAATCTGAATCTACTAAGTAAAAATATCAGGAAAAAGAGAAAGAAGAACATAAACCAAAAGTCGTGAAGGTGAGGAAAGAAGATTTTTCTGGTGAATATGATTTTGGATGTGTTCCTGAAATCTCAGATGAACAAGTAAATGAAGGTGCTGACAGAGTCTTTGATCATATGAAAGACTTGATAATTCATTCTGAAGACATAAAGTGTGCTACAACTCTCACTGAAATGCATATCATTGATTAGTAGGCAGTTGTGATTAATGTTCGGAATGGGTATAAGATTGTAAGAGCTTCCAAGAGTTTCAAGGTTTATAATAGTTATCTGGATATCTTCAGGGATATAAGCAGAAGAGACTTGGTGGATATAATTAACTGGAAGACAAAAGTATTCTTAAGGGCAAGGTAATGTTTCAGACTTTAATGACTTATTTTTGGAGTTATTGGAGATCATGTTTGAGCCAGAGAATGTACCTGAGAAGTTGGCAAGATTTACTCATGTGTTGTAATGGATCCATTATAAAAGATGTGGAGTGTACTCCTTAAGCAGAACTGATGGTACTACAAAGTATTTCTTGGTGGAGAAGCAATTCAGCTGTTGTGGAAGATCAATGTGATGATAAATATGATCAATGTTAAGTTGAAGGCTCATCAGGATTCCGAAGAAGCAATTCAGCTGTTGTGGAAGATCAGGTGCCAGCTTACGGATCATAGAAATTCCATGTGAAGAGGTAAAAGGTTTTTGGCAACATTCCCCTTTGTTAATTGAAGAAACTTGTATTTATGATAGAAAACAGAAGTTTAAGGGGAGATTTTTGGGTTATAGTGTATTACTACTGTTGAAGATGGTTACAACTGGTCACCGGTTAAGTTACTACTGGTAATTATTAATACTGGTGAAGATGGTTACCACTGGTCACTAGTCAAGTTACTAATGGTCATCACTATTACTACTGTTGCTGCATGGATTGCATGGGATTTTCTACTGGAGGTTACTACTGCTGAGCTGATAATATTCGCAGATATATATGTAACATATTTAGAGAATTACAAAGTAGATTCGATAGATATTATAACATGATTATTTTTAGGGTTAGTTAGCCTCAAGGTCTATAAATATAGATCCTTATATCGTTTTAAATGTACGTCTATTAAGAAACCCTAATTCTAATAGATTGAGGATGTTAGTGGAAATCTTGTGTTCGTAATCGTCATTCATTGTTATTCATATAAACTGTTATTCACAAACCTTGTAATATCAAAGTGGTTATTCGCTGCAACTTCTATGATAGATCTAGATCTACACGTTTTGTTTCTATACAAACCTAGTTCGACATGTCGTAACACTTACCTTCACCATTACATCAATCACCTGCTTAATACCCAAATCAATCACATGTTCACCCAGATTCATCTTCAACTCAACTACCTCATACACCACCATTTCAAACTGTCAATGAACCAAGTGATGGTGACATAGATTGGTTCTATACTGTAGAAGAGAGTCAAAGATTACCCAATCTTGCAGATACCATGATTGTTACTTCATATGTTCCAAGTTTGAATACTCCAGTGGTTCAATTTATGAATGAACTAGTTGCTACATCAATCATTTCTCCATTGCAAGTATACAAGTCAAAGAGCAAAGGGGGAGATGGTATTGGAGTGTTAAAGGAAATTGAGTTAAAGAAAAAGAATGAGGATTTGGAATCTTTGGTAAAGAAACAGGAAAAATTGATCAATCAATTGAGATGGAGGTATGTGATTCAACAAGTGACTATTCAAGGAATAAGATCTCACCCCTTGATTGATGCTACCAAAATAGGGGGAGAAAATGAACAAAACAAATGTGATTATAACAGAGGTAGTCAGGGAGATTGATGAAGAAGAAACTATTGTAATGAATGAAAATGAACCAAAAAATGTAATGGAAGGTGATGAGAACAAGGAGACTGTACAAATGAGTCTTGATCAAACTGTAAATGATGAAGAAGTCATTTCAAATGGGGAGTCAACTGGGGAGACTAAGAAGAAAGATGGGCTCAACTTGGAGGAAATTGATGATGTGGTTGTTGAAAGGATTGAAAAGGAAATGGAGAAATTTATAAGTCTTAAAGGAAAAGAGAAGGTGTTAAGTTTTGAGTTTACCTCGGGTGATTGATGTGTAAAAATCGAGTTATATTATTTTATAAAAATAGGATTATTACTTTAGTTATGATTATCACACAATACAGGCAAGAATACCCGATCGTATAATAATATAGCTTTAGTAAGTCCGGTGTCGAACACAGGGAACGGTGTATTAATAAATGTAAATTTAAAAACTAATAATTAATCTAAATTAAAGCAATTAAAACGAGGGGGCGTTTTAGTTCCGAGAGAACGTATTTTGAGAAAGTAATTAATTAAAACAAAGTACGAAACAATTAACTAAGGTGAATAGTGAAATAAAAAGATGTTTGCAAAGGTTTAATCAAATATTTAAAAGCAATGTTTACTTGGATTTTACGTTTCACTTGAATTATGAATTATAAGTTTATGTATGAATTGGTTTAACTGTGATTTCTTCATTAACTAGACTTCCTATTAGAGTCGTCTAATCCTACAAATTAAGGAAAGATGGTACGAACATCGTCGTCGTACATCAAGAGCTATCTTAGATTTATCCACCCTAATTTGTGCATTTAATTCACTATTGTTAACAATTTAACCTGACGACTACGAATTAACAAAAGTCTCAACTATTCAGTTACGATATAATTGTCATGTTCGTTTAATTTATTAGGTTACTATTACTCTTAGCCTATCTCAATTAAGTCTCAAGCTATAATTATTCAACAAGTTAAACAATTATAAATAACTAATAAACCTATATGAACGCTAGTTATGATATAAGTTTATTAATCACGCTAAGTAGTTAACCTAATAATTTCAAATAAACAAGGATTACGATTAAACGATAACAATAATGGAAAAACCAATTACTTCAAACATAGAACTTAGTAATTCATAATAACAAGCTAAACAATCCAAGCAAACACTTAATGGAATTAGTTCATGATAGATTTAAAGAATTCAGCAAAACAAACAAATAATAAAGACATATTGTTGTAAGATTAAGCTAAAAATAACAAACCAAGATGAACGATTCTTCAAACACGATTAAACGATGCTAATCGTGGCTTCTAGACACTTCTAGGACTCCAAAAACCCTTTCTTGCAGCTGTTTTGTCGACTATGATGGTGGAAAAGTGGAAAAAGGGATATCTAATTCGTAACCCTAAAGTTTGGTTAAATAGGGGCCTGGCCGACTTCCAGCCGTCGGTTGAAAGAGGCCAGCCGTCGGCTGAGATTGTCTGATGAACTTTCTTCCAAAATATAAATTGTAGCTCTCTCTTTCCTCTTTCTTCTCCAATTTGAATCACCTAAATCGGACATCGTATGAAGAAGTTATGATCAAAACAGTGAAGGTGTATAAAACACTTTTCTCGCATGATCTTCAACTTTGATTCTTCATAGTTTTTCTTCATTTAAGCTCCGTTTTCTACCGATTTTAACTCCTTTTTGTTCCATGATCCAAGTTTAACTCTTATCTACATATATGTACGAAAACACTACCCAAATCATAACAAAATGCGAAAAACAAGAGTATTAAAGAGAAATATGATTAAGAAAATGTCAATTATTTTAAGCATATCAGTGATCAAAATATTAATTCGGAAGAAGAAGAGGAAATTAAGTCGGATTAAGAGAAAAATAAGTCTCATGATAAAAAAGTTAATTCGGATGAAAAAATGTTTAAATCTGATGAGCAACAAAAGGAATATAATGCAGTTGATCAGTATGGGAAGGATGTAGACAATGAGATCTTTGAGAGATATTATGAGGGTTTTTATGATGAAACCTCAAATGAAGTCTTGATGTTAAATATTAAGGAAAAAGATCCAAAACCAGTCTGTGGTTTCAATGAATTTTGGAATAAAGACTTGGGTGGTGATCAAATTAATGAAAACTTGGAGGTGACTTGAGAAGGATTAGGTGTTGCAATGGAAATTCGATAAAAAGTGATTGAAGATTTGGAGATGGAAACTAGAGAGAAAGAAACAATAGTAGAGAATGTTATAGTAAATATAGAACCAACTGCTTGAGGGAGAAAGAAATCATTTTCCACGAAACAAATGAAAAAATATTCAGATGTGGTAGTTGAATAAAAGAAACAACTGATGCAATATATAAGGGACATGACTGAGAAGAATTATAAAGGGCATCTCAAGAAGTACTTAAGCTTAAAGAGGAAGTTTGGTTCTAGATCCTTAGTGCAAATAAAATTGGAGACCTTGGAGAAACATTGGTTAGATGTTAAAACCAATGCATTACTTGAGGAAATGAAAATGAAAAGGGGAATGAAGATCAAGGATGCTAAACATAGAAAAATAAAAGAAGATCAGTTGGCTGAAATGAAAGAGACATATATAGAAAAATGAATGAAAAGAAAGCTGGTGTTGGATCATCTTCTGCAACAACTCAAAAGGTTACACTTGAGTCTCTAGTTGCAAAATAGAGGCAAGATGTAATCCTTCAAACAAAAGTGAAACTAGAACAAGACAATGACCCATTTGTTGAAGTTGAAAAGGAAGTACCGGCTGTTCCAAAAGAAGCTGAGATGCAGAGTGATCAAGTAGAAGATGACTATGAGTTCAGTTCCACACCTCAAATGCATATTGATGACTTGTCAGAATGGATTGAAAAGACTGATCCTCATGGAAATTATCTTGATAAGTATGGCTTCCCAGTAGATGAAGAGGTGATAAACAAATCAAGGAATGAAGAACGGTGTCAGACCCCGCTAAAGCGGAAACACGAGATGTGAAGAGCAAAGAATCATTTCACGAGTTATAACAAAGGTTAACGGTTCAAGTCATTAAAATATAAGTTTGAAAACTTCACATGTTCAAAAGATACAACCAAGATACATAAAGTTTAAGGCAACAATACATAATAAAATGTTTGTTAAAAATTCCCAAAATAACAAAGGTCTTCTCCCGAATTACACTTCACATAACCATCTTGACCCGCCCGAGCAATGAACTTCATGACTTACGCTTAGTTTCCTGAAACATGAGATAAAGTGTCAAACTACATAACGTAGTGAGTGAGTTACAGTTTATAAGTTTTGACAAAAGTTCCGACAAAGTTCCGACAAAGTTCCGACAAAGTTCCGACAAAAGTTCCGAAAAGTATATATAAGTATAAAGTTTTCTTAAAAGAAAGATAGTGGATAAAGGCGCTTAAAATATATATATACTTTTATAGTAGATCATACACAAATAGCTCAATATTTGTAAATGTTCAAGTTACGGAGTAAAACAATAAATGTACGTTGTCATTACCTCAACGGTGGAATAATCCACATGTGTAAGACGATAAGTATTTATATGCGTAATAATAATAACATATGATTTTTGAATTGTATCAACCACTTGGCATAATATAACCTAAGAGTTCACACTAAACCGATTAACTGGTCTGATCCACCCCAACCTCGCACTATCGACGAAGTTTGTCTGTTCTAGTAATATGTACTCAGGTAGCTAGCCTAAAGTAAGGAGTGACCTCTCCTAAGTATCGATACCCATAATTACCAACGGCTATTGCTAATAGTGTGTAATGAACTGAACTGAAAACGGGGCATTTATGTAATGTTTGTCCAAAACTGATAGTAGGCACTTACGGTGTTTATATTCTCATCAAGGGTTTTGTACATATACAATCAAACAATCATAGTCTAGTCAAGTGCCGAAAGGGGGCAAGCCATAATGTCAAAATGTCAAGGTATGTTGAACGAGGCAATTAAAATAGTTTTACGCATATAAGTCAAAAATCTCCAATAGTTCATAAATGTTCATAGTTCGTAAAAGTCATTGAACGTAAAAGGCATAGTTCATAAAAGTCATTGTACATAAAAGACATAGTTCATAAACAATTTAGATCTCATGTTTTCCCCAAAAAGAGTACTTAAAATACAAAAGTAGAGGGGTGTAACTCACGGGTTGCGAAGATAGCGAATACGGGAAACGGTCGGAAGAGCGAGCCGGGAATCACGGAAAGCCTAAGAATACCAAGATTGTTTAAGCGTTATGATCTCATTATGTTATTATATATAATATATAATAGATGAATTTTAGTTAAACTTTAAGTGTCAAGGTCCAATTGTCCAAAAATAGTCCGAAACGGTTATCGTTATGTTTTAGTCCAAAAGTCCAAAGTTGACGTTTTTATTATTATGATACATACATTTGGTCCAAAGTCACATAATCATATTAAACGAGTTCATTTTAGTCCATATAGTCCAACAAAAGGTCATGAATATATATATTTCATTGTTCTCAGTCGCAAAGTACTAGTCACGAAAAATCAGCGGGTGTACATAAGTTTAAAGCGACCAAACGACGATTTTCCGGGAAGGACAGCAGCCCTGTGCGTCGTCCTAGACCCTTGGAACGGCGCACAGAAGACCTCAGTGTCCCGCTGCGTCGTCCAGGCCCCTTGGAACGGCGCACAGGTCGTGGTCAGCTTCTCATTTCGTGTTTTTCTTGCAAAAACGATTATTCCAACCATAGATTTCGACATGCATTTAGTAGATACTTCATAAAACATCATTTTTACAGTTTTCTAAACCATTTTTAACCATAAAGCTATAAAAGCTATAGATCTAAATGTTATTTCGGTTAAAAATCGTTTTTGTCCAAAAAGTGGTATAAATCTTTATAAAAACTTGTTTTTATGGTTTAGATCTTACATGCAAGATGTAAAAACAGTAAATAAATATAAGAAAATGATTTCTACCGGATGAAAAGTGGTTGGATGATGTTTTAGACGGATTTGAGCTCCAAAAATTGGTAGAAAAACTTTGAAACCGAAATAGACTTGATCCTTCTTGCTTCCTTGATGTTTAAACGATTTTTGATGGTTGAAAAGTGGATTTATGTTGTTGTAAATGGTTGTGTTTATGATGTTATTGAGAGAGGATTAGAGATAAAATCTTGTGTGTGTGTGTGTGTGTTTTTGTTTATAAAAATGAAAATGAAAAGGAAAATAAAGGAAATGATGGTAGAGGGCTTTGGGGACTGCCAAATACAGTAAATGATTGATAAAGCCCGAGATTGATTGGTTGGTGGTTTATAAAAACGAGACAAGTCAAAAAAATTCAAAAATTTCGGAACTAGGACATCCAGGACGTCGCACAAGGGGGTGTGCGGCGTCCTGGCCTCTTTTGCAAATATTTTTCTGATTTTTCGTTTTTGCGTTTTGTTTCGTTGGACCTTTTCGTTAACTAAAAGTTCTTAATTATGATACGTTATGAACTTAGGAAAGTTCCTTAGGTGTTTTCTTGGTATTAGGACTTATATAATTTGATTCCAAGAGTGATTCCGACACTGACACATTTCCGGTAAAAGTACGGTTAAAGACAATGACAGACTTTTAAAGAGATATAGAGTGTAAAATGCACCTGATATTTTGACGGTTGTCACATTCTCCCCGGGTTGAAAGAAATTTCGTCCCGAAATTTAGTTTGTCCCATCATGAAGAGGTGTTCTCGAATAGATGTGGATACTTCTGACGGATTTGGTCCTCACGTTCCTACGTGAATTTGTGACCACGTCGGGAATTCCACCAACTTTGACAATAGGAACACTACTTTGCCTAAGTTGTTTGACCTCGCGGTCAAAAACCTCAAGCGGTTCTTCAATGAAATTGAGTTTGTTATCGATCTTGACCTCGTCGAGAGGGATGACGATGGTCTCATCAGATAGGCGCTTTTTCAAGTGCGAGACATGGAAAACATTATGAACGTTGGACAAAGTCTGGGGGAGTTGGAGACGATAAGAAACTGGACCGATACGCTCTATGACTTCGAATGGACCGGTGTACCTTGGGCTTAGTTTTCCGCGCTTTCCGAAGCGGACTACCCCCTTCCATGGCGATATCTTGAGAAGCACTCTATCGCCAACTTGGAACTCGAGGGGTTTTCTCCGGTTGTCGGCGTAGCTCTATTGACGGGTACGGGATGTTTTCAGCCTTTCACGGATGGAGGTGATCTTGTCGACGGTCTCCTGGACGATTTCGAGCCTTGCGAGTTGTCGATCGCCAGCTTCTAGCCAACAAAGCGGTGACCGACACTTGCGTCCATATAAGGCCTCGAACGGTGCGCACTTGATGCTGGCATGGTAGCTGTTGTTATAGGAGAACTCGACCAAAGGAAGGTGAGCGTCCCACCTTCCTCCGAAGTCAACTACACACGCTCTCAGCATATATTCAAGCGTTTGGATCGTCCTTTCACTCTGACCATCGGTTTGAGGATGGTATGCAATGCTTAGGTCTAGTCGCGTCCCTAGCTATTTCTGAAGGGCGTTCCAAAACGGGAGGTGAATCGACTATCCCTATCGGAGATGATGGAGAGAGGTGTTACGTGACGGGAGACGATCTCGTTGATGTAGATTTGAGCGAATTTCTCCATCAAGTGGTTTTCTCGTACCGGTAGGAAATGAGCGGATTTCGTCAAACGGTCCACGATGACCCAAATCGTGTCGTTACCCCTTGTCGTACGGGGCAACTTGGTGATGAATTCCATAGAGATTTGTTCCCACTTCCACATGAGAATCTCTGGTTACTGAAGTAGACCTGAGGGCTTCTGATATTCCACCTTGACCTTTGAGCAAGTAAGGCACTTGGCTACATACAAGGCGATATCCTTCTTAATGCCCAGCCACCAATAATATTCCCGGAGATCCTTATAAAACTTGTCGGATCCTGGATGGATGGAATACCGAGATCAGTGGCCCTCGTCCAAGATGAGTTTGCGAAGATCTTCGGATTTCGGAATCCATGCGCGGCCTTTGAAGTAGTAGATTCCGTCGGACTTACGTTCGAATTCCTTTTCATGGTTGTGCAGCGTTTCGACCTTAATGTTCTCAGGTTTCAACGCTTCTTGTTGTGCCTTTACGATCTGCGTTCGAAGACTTGTCTGAATCTGAATACCCAATGCTCTAACTCGAGATGGCTTTACCCTTTCCTTCCGACTCAGGGCATGTGCTACTACGTTTGCTTTACCTGGTGGTATTTGATCTCGCAATCGTAGTCACTTAGCAGTTCTGTTGGGTTATAACTTAGTTGATATAGTTTAACCATAAACAATGAATCCTAACAAACGAATGAAAGTAACTTAAACATTCAGTTTGAAGGTTAAGAAGTTACTACGGAAGAACACAAGAACAAGTTAATGCGGCTGTTCAACATATTACTAATGTTACTACGGTAGAAGAAGTTACTACGGACAAAGTCAGAATCAAGATAAGGAGGAAGTCAAGTCAAGACACGGAAGACAAAACTTATCTTGCAAGTATCAAATCTAATTAGATAGAGTTATAATTAGATTAGATTTCCTTTTGTTAAATAAGTAAAGTTTCCTTATTCTATGTTTAGATAAGGATAGACGTAGTTTCCTAGTTTATCTAGGTTTGCCTCAAGGTCTATAAATATAGATCCTTGTAGAGAGAAGAAAAACGTTGTATTATTATTCATTGATTAATACAATTGAGGCGTATAATTCGACAATCGATTTGTTTATTCTTATTCATTATTCATTAGTCGATAACTCGTAATATTGAAGTGTTCATCCGCTGCTGAACTTCTTCAATAGATCACGATCTAACGAAGGCAAACTTATTAGTTTACATTAACTAATACGATCCTGACAAGTGGTATCAGAGCACAGGAGGTGCTTTAGATCCATCGATCAACGAGTTCTTAATCCTCATAATCAAGAATCAAAACAACCATCATGACGGAAGTTGCAATTGGCAAAGTTCCTATTCTGAACAGCAACGAATTCGACTTATGGAAGCTACGAATCAAGCAACACATCCTACTATCTGACTATACAGTCTGGGATGTGATCATCAATGGAAACAAACCTCCTGCCACCAATGGAGCTGATGGACAACCAGGAATGGCTGCTCGAGCACCGGTGACTGATCTGGAACGAAGGGAAAAACAAACGGAGATCAAGGCTCTAAGTATTCTTCAGATTGCAATTCCCAACGAATATCAATCGCAATTTGAAGACTATGAAGATGCAAAATCGCTATGGGAGGCATTGGAGAAGAGATTTAGCGGAACTAAGAATACAAAGAAGAACAAGAAAGCTCTACTCAAACAGGAGTATGAAAACTTCAACTCCTTGCCTGGCGAACGAATGACTCAAACGTTTGATCGTTACAAAAAGCTCAATGGAGAGATGATCAGTGCAGGAATCAAGTATGAAAAAGATGATCTCAACAGAAAGTTCATCCGATCTCTAGGGAAGGAATGGATCGTTTACACAGTTACCTACAGAAAAGGAGACACCCTAGAAGAACTGGAATTGGATGACCATTACAACGACTTAAGAGTCTTTGAATCAGAAGTCGAAGCAGAAAAAGTTGTAACTACCAACCCTAGTATTACAAATAGTAATACTGCTCTTGCCACAACATCTGGAGGACCTAAACATGAAATCAGTGAAGAGATTTCATTCGAAGCATTTATTTGTAAATGTTCAAATCTCACAAGTGAAGAGGTCAAACAGATGCACCAGGATGATTGTGATGAAATCGATCTAAAGTGGCAATCTGCTATGCTGGCACTACGAGCAAGAAGGTTCTTGAATAGGACAGGAAGGAGATTCAAACCCACGAAACAACGAACGAATTACCTTCGATAAAAGCAAAGTAAAGTGCTATGAATGCAGTGAACTAGGTCACTTTGCTAGAGACTGTCCAAATAAGTCACGATCCAATAATCCACGAACCACTCAAGATACAAATCAGAGTGCACTCATGTCCCAGGACATCTTTGGATATGATTGGAGTGACTTGGCTGAAGAAACAAGTCAGAATAGAGCACTAATCTCTGAAGAACAAAACCACGTAGAAAACACTACTACTGTTCACCATGCATGCATCGCCGTAGTAATGGATGATACGGACTTTCTGGGAAACTTAGTTGCTACGGATGACTTAGTTTCTACGGAGCTCACATACACTGATATTGGAATTCCTGAAATTAGCGACAATATACTGGGATACGACTGGAATGATGATGATCAAGGAGCACCACAAGAGGATGCTCTCATGGCAATTGACTCACCACCTCCAGCATCTACATCGCTAATGGCCGAGGTAAAATCCAACTTATGTACTTCTGAATGCAAAGCAATAATTGTTAAGTACAAAGACCACAATCAATTAATGAGTGACTCCCTTAAAAATTTGGAAGAACAACGAAGGTCAGCACATAGGGTAATAGACAACCTAGAAAATCAGATTAAGTCCCACAAAATCAATGAACAAAGCTATCAAGAAAAGATTAATCTACTTGAATGGCAAAAAGAGGACTTACTTCTTAAATTAAAGGTGGCTAGGGATAACATCAAACTTCTAGAACAAGAACATGATAAAGTAGAGTTAGATGTAGGGAAGTTAGAGTTTGCGTCAAAATCTGTAAACGACTTATGCCAAAAACAAATACATAGTAAAGTTAAAGCTGGCCTAGGTTACAAAGAAGTTGCCCCTCCATTTAACCAAAACTATATCCCACCATCTTTAGATGAACCACAAATTCCCATCTCCCAGACACCACCTAAGGAAGCATTCAATGTTGATCCAATCAACTATGATGAAGTCCTTATTGAAGACTTAATTGAAGAGAGTCAACTTAACATTGTGAAAAATAAAAAATATTCCACTTGAAAATCATCTAATCACAATAGAAGGTTGCACTCAACAGTCTTCACAAAGTCTAGTGCGTATGCCATGCCCTAAACCCATCAACAACGCCAAACCATTAGCTCAAAGAAAGCCCAAACCAGTTCCCAAAGAAACTGTTAAGACTTGGAATCACA